>CM035439.1:30907032-31052032 GCA_020310875.1 Ceratopteris richardii | reverse complement strand
TTGAATTTGAATGTATCTGGCTGTAGATGCCCTTATTTGCTCTGTTGCTGGCTGTGTCTTTATGTCTATTTGTTTATTTCAGTAGGCGTAACAGAAGCCGATCTCGCTCTCGATCACGGTCTCCAGCTGCAGGTCGACGTCACAGTAGGAGTCGTAGTTACAGGTAATAAATAACGAAGTACCTTCCCATTGCCGGAACTTCTGTTCTTATATCTTTTTCTAACCATATTATTCTCAAATTGTGGCCAGCCGTTCTCCTAGAAAAGAGAGAGAAGTATCACCAGGCCCTGAACCAAAGCGTCGTGCTGTAAGCCGCAGCAGATCACCTAGTCCACACAGAGATGAAGAAAGGCATTCTCGCTCACCCAGCCCAGCAAACAACGGACAATATGGTGATGGAAGAAGTGTGAGTCGGAGCCCTCGCAGGAGTGCGAGCCCAAGCCCCCGCCGGAGTGCAAGCCCAAGCCCCCGTCGGAGTGCAAGTTTGAGCCCTCGTCGCAGCTTGAGCCAGAGTCCTATGAATGATGCAGATCAAGATCATGGATCTCCTCCTGGAAATGGACGTAGTCCAAGTCACTCTGGACAGAGGTCTCAATCTGCTGATTGAGAAATGTGGAGACTGTCAGCATGTGGAGAGATGTTGAAACTGTAGGTCTGAATTGAACATATTTCATTTACTGACTGGCCAACAGCTAGATATGCTATCTATGCTGTCTTAACTGTAATGCTTGTTTGATTTCTTTGGAACTGTGAGGTATCAAGGTTGCGTAGCTGCCTCACAAATGAGCTGTTGATTGGACAAGTCCATTGATTATGATTTGGAGGTAAATTAGTCTGTCTTTGACAGTTTTGACAAAGGAGAACAAACATTAGAAATGGTCTTTCAACTTTGACCATAAGCTGTCTCAGTACGTTTTATCGTTGAATTTTCGCGTTCTGTTGTCTCAATTTTCAACGCCATTTCTTCACTTGATATTCAGTAAGTACTTGACCTCGACGTCTGAATTACTTCTTGATAGTTATGTTTCAAAATTGGCCCCATGAAAGAGACATGATTGGAATCTGATTCAGGGGTATCATCTAACTGGAGCTGGGGTAATTGCTTTTCCAGGGGAGGGTTATTCTCATTTGGGATGATTTGAATCCATGTTCCAGGGAGTTTGCTCTGCATATTATTCTGAGGTTTTATAAGATGGCTATTGAGGTTCTTAAGGATCGAGTACTAAATGTGCAGCATTTTGTACTGAACAATCCAAACTATTAGTACAGTAAATTTTCCATGCCTCCTATACTTTTGCCTCCTGTGCCAATTGCGTTAAAAATGTAATGGACGCGAAGTAAATTGCTATTCCATCACTCGTATACAGTGAATTGAATTTTGTGCAGTCTTTCTGATAATTACGCTATGAAAAAAAATTACGTTAAAAAATCATTGTTTTGGATACTTAATTTTTTTGTGCCCTTGATCTTACAGCGCTATTGACTGGATATCCTTTCTATACTCTTTTCTTTTTGTGGCCATGGTTATGAAGTGCTTAGCAAAACTGAAATTAGTCTTGTGGTCCTGTTCAGTAAATTGATTTCGCTGTATACTGTATCATGCTCTGGCCATTGCATGGATATTCTTGAATAATCAAACTCAATTCATGCACTAATAGAGGTGTACTGGCTCTTGTTTTCAATAATGTGTACAACTGTTTGAAAGGTGAAGAGCGCATGTTTGTTTGACCTAAATCATCTTTGATCACGGAGTATCAGTGAATCATGGTTGGTGTGCTCGGTTTCGCGTATTCCACTATGAGATGTTTCTCATTGTTGGGCCGAATAATAGCTATGTCTATACTTTGATTATGCAAAGCCCACGCCAACATCCACTCCTACGCCACATCCCACACATCTGTGCACGTGCGCACTCTGTCCGTGCGCACGATTGTACATAGTATTGTAAGTTCGTTCGCGCATACATATGCATCTTGATATATAGGTCTGCGTGTGCGCATGTCCGTGCGTTTGAACGTATTCATCCATGGCATATAATTGGACATTTGTATAAGTATTTGAAAGCTCACGTACATATGTATCTCCAGATATAGGTCTGCGTGCGCTCATGTCTGTATTCATTCGTCACGTATAATTGGACATTTATATACATATTTGTCAGTGTTTTACGTGCTCATTTATGCACTTTGTAGAAACTCAGCGCCCGAATCCCGATGTGTTTACATGTTTGTAAGTGCGCATGGACTCACTGTTCACATGTGCATAAATTTGGTACAAATTTAATGCAGATGCTGGCACGTGTACTCTTGTGGAACTGGTGCAGCTACGTGCATGGGTACGGTATTACCTGCACGTTTACACGTGCATGCACTCGCGACTCGTACATGTACATATACATTTTACATGAACATGTACACGTGTGCGTATAAACGTGTACTAAGTATATATTCATGCATGTACGTTGTGTGCACACTTTGTCCAAACATGATATTTTTTTTTGGAGAGTATAATGAATTTGGAAAAACACACACACTCGACTTCGTAAGGTAGAGGTACCCATCTTACGGAACTCTTGAGGTATCCAGCCTTGGGTGGGACTTTGAACCTTGGCGATCTGCCTAGGAGTACAAGGTACATCCGCTAAACCATGCCTATTGGATCAAACATGATATGCTTACCACATAGACCTTTGTATATTTTAATGTGTACAATGTTAATATTCATGCATGTACGTTGTGTGCACACTTGTTTCCGAGCGTGATATTTTTACCAATCTTCTGTATATTTTTCTGGGTAGATTTCATGGTTGATCTACTTTAGTTTTTTATTTTAAATAATTTATAAATGAAGGTTTGGCAAGCGCATACTCCTTTGACCTTTAACTTGTGAAGAAATGTACATGTGAATGGGTATAATTCATGGGACCCCTCTGGTATTCCACAAAGCCAGGGTTAGACAAGATCATAACTGGTTTAGATTGATCAAAGTCATTACATGTCCAGCCAGGTGTTGAACACAAAACCTCTGCCTCAAGAAGTTAGTGCTTAAACAACCCACCTATGGGACGTGGACACAATCTATTTTAGTTGATGGAGTTAGTCTAGTTCTTAAACTCTATGGCCTGCTTGGGCATCACCAAAATTCGAAGGAATGCCCCGCGGTGGAACTTGGGCATCAAACTTCAATGAAATTTCAAAAGAAGTGAAGTTTATTTTTATCATGTTTATTCAGTTGTTCAATCAAGCGTTAAATAGATGCTTAATACTAATTAAATAGATGCTTAATACTAAGAATAGAAATACTTATTATTTAACAAAGTATTAATAACTTAGAAAATATTATATCATGAAAAAGTCGATGCCCAACCTTGGGCATCACCAAATTTAAGGATGCCCTACGATGCGCAAAAGTAAACTTCAATTTTTGAAATTCTGAAAGAAGTGATTTTTTTTTAGCATGTTTACGTAGTTCTTCAGTTAAGTGTTAAGTAGATGTTAGATATTAAGAATAATGTTAGATATTAAGTGTTAAGTAGATGTTAGACCCTTTGGAAGATATGGAAGGAAAGGTGTGCTGTCAATTTTGGAAGCCCTCTTAAAGAATGGTCGTTAGAAAAGTCTTTTTCGATTGTAAGAGACCCCTGTCTTTCAGACATCATAGAGTGTTTTTCTTAGAGAATAATAATAATAAAAGCAAGTGGGCCCCACAAAAAAAACGAGAGGATGATATACCTTCTTTGTAGAGCTCTCTAAATTTGTTTGATCTTCCTTTGCTGTGGGATTGGGGGGGTCCCGTGGGTGCTAAGCCCATTCACTTGTACTGTTGTATTCTATATTAATTGAAGTCTGAGAGAGTAGGCTATTGCCGAACTTCTTTTTTGAAAAAAATAAGAATAAAAGTACTGTATTATTTAGCAATATTAAGTCGTGAAAAAATTATGAAAAAATTTAAGGACTCCGAAGAGTCTCAACTAAATTGAAGAAAAATGGAACGTCCAATATTGCCGAACTTCTTTTTTGGAAAAAATAAGAATAAAAGTACTGTATTATTTAGGAATATTAAATCGTGAAAAACTTATGAAAAATTTAAGGACTCTGAAGAGTCTCAACTAAATTGAAGAAAAATGAAACGTCCAATCTTGGGAGAATGCTTTTTATCAAGTAATAAACTAGGCCTAGACTTTGTATATGCAAAGTAACATAATTATGTTCAAAAAATGGATATTTGTTGGCACTTCTGGTCGTGCCTCGCGGTCTCTTCCTTTGACATCAAATAATTAATGATCACAATTTTCTATAACACAGAATTGATCAGACTCATCCTTTGTCACTTGCAATGTGATCTTGACATTTGCTATGTGGTCAAGGATAAATAATGTACAAAAAATTGAGAAAATTCCATGATGAAATGAAAACAAAATGCAAACATCGATTAATTATGAAATGTGAAATTTTTTTGACTTGGTTCAGGCATCTAAATTATAATAACGAGTGTTTCATAAAAAATAAAAAAAGTATTATATCATATTTTTCAAACAAAAAAAAAAATAGCCTCATGAAAAAAGTTAAAAAGTATTGTATGCACAAGAAGTATGATTCAATTGTTTTGATAGTGATGAAAGTCCACAAATAAATGTATCAGAGCATCATATCTTTTTAAGGGTAAACAATTCATCTTGAAAGACATCAATGCCATCAAGGTACCATGGTTATAGGACTGAAAAGTTTTGTTTCCAAACTTAAAATTGAATTTGACAATGTTACCTTGTACTATAACTCATGCTAGATGTAGCGGGGCTCACCATTCATGAATCATAATTCATGGTTCAAGAATGAGAAATAGAAGCTAGCTCATCATCATGATTCTTGAATATTGGAAGCTAGGTTGGACATCAAACTTTCATTGTTAAATGAAGTGGAAGTGATCATAGATAGTAGCTTGTAGAGTTGGTGTGTATAAATGTACATGCACACACACATACACACACATGCACATGCCCCTCCCCACACACACCCATACACATTCACATGGTTAAATGAAATGGAAGTGATAATAGGTAGTGACCTGTAGAGTTGGTGTGTATAAATGTACATACACATGCACACACATCACATGCACATACACCCACACCCACATCCACACACACCCACATGTATGTATGTATGCATGCATATATCTATGTTTGCATGTATGTATGTGTGTGTTTATGTACATATGTATATGTATATGTATGTATGTATGTATGTATGTATGTATGTATGTATGTATGTGCATGTATGTATGTATGTGTAGACACACACACACTCACACACACATATAAGGGATGCTTGATTCTTAAAATGATTATCCTCCTCTAGGATACTTGGATATTATGAATGGGCATCATGATTTAAATATTGACAATAAGGGTTGTTGGAATTGTGGTAAACTTGGTCACTTTGAATATGATTGCAAGTTGAAAAATCAAAACAGGAGAAAGCAACAAAACAATTATGCATCTACAAGTGTAGATGATTCGGAAAAGATGTTCATGGTCCAACATCACACGATGAATACAATCTCTTTTGATGTTTCAAAATCGAATGGCAATGTTTAGTATGTTGATCCAGGTGCTTCAAATCACATGAGTAACCATGCAAAATGATTTAGTAGCTCGCAAAAATTGACATTTCTTGGATTTGTTGAAATAGGTGATGATCCATCACATCCTATCAAGCATAGAGGAAACTTAGCACTCCATGGAGGATGGAAATGTAAAACATCTTTATGATGTATTGCATGTTCCTAATATGACAAAGAACCTAGTTTTTGTTGGACAAATGGTTCACCAAAGATTACAAGCAACGTTCAATTTTGATGGTTTATATGTATAAGATTACAAACAAAATGGAAGGCCGATCACCAAAGGGAACAAAGTGGATACAATGCTTACCTTGAATGTGAAAATTCCTAAAGCGTATGCAACCATGTTTGCAAAAGTATAGATGTTATTACTGACATAGAAATATGGCACAAGTGAATTGGACATGCAAATTTGCAGAGGCTGAAGTTGATGCAATCAAAAGAGCTCTTCAATTGACTACCAAATTTCAAGGCTATAGAGATGTAAAAGGTATGTGAAGCTTGTCAATTTGATAAATAGTTAAGGGTATTATTTTTGCATCACAAGCATGTTAGTGAAAATGTGCTAGAGATAGTGCATATAGATATTTGGGGTCATGCAAAGATCGCATCTATGGCAGGTTGCAAGTTTTATGTCACTTTCATTGATGACCATACACAAAAAGCATGGATATACTTCATGAAGAAGAAGAGTGATGTGTTTAATCAGTTTCAATATTTCAAGGCTATGGTGGAGAAGAATACAGGGAAGTATATCTAGACATTAAGATTTGATGGGGAGGTGAATAGATATCAAATGAATTTAGTAGTTTTCTAAAAAGTCATGGTATTCAAAGGAAATTTTAATGCATGTACATACCACAATAGAATGATGTTGTTTAATGCAAAAATAAATATATTGTAGAAATAGCAAGAACCTTGATGGCTAAGAAAAATATGCATCATTATTATTGTGTAGAAGTTGTGCACACTATTGTATGCACCATGAATAGAACTTCTATTGCTATTGTACATTGAGTTACACCTAGAGAGAAGTTTAGAGGTGAAAAGCCAAGCTTATCACATATCAAATTATTCGTCTATATTGCATATGTACATGTTCTAGATGATTTGAGGAAAAACTTGATCCAAAAGCAGAAAAATGTATCTTTATTGGGTACTCCCTTGAGAAAAAGGGAAATAAATGCTACAACCCAATCACAAACCAGATGAAGCTAAGGAGAGATGTGGTCTTTGATGAAATGATAAGCTATTATGCTGAGGTAAAAGGACTTAATGTTTGTTGATATATTTAGGTAGTGATGTATGTGAACACTCTCGAAGTCCTTAATATAAGCATCTCGAAGTCTGCCACAGGCTTAGTAGAATTCATCTGGGTAGTTCTGTTCAGCTTTTTGAGATATATTCAATTTTTTGCATCAAGGTATTTTAGTCACCGGCCATGGCGGAATGCAGTGATGTATTCCGTATGTTGGCCGTTGCGGATAAGTTGGATGGTACCTACCCATTATGGGCTTATATGATGCGACATGTATTGGTTGCAAAGGGACTATGGAATATTATGCAGGGTGTTGAAAGACGTCCTATTACACCTGCGACTACAGGTACTGCAAATACAAGTGTTGGAGCTGATGGAGATGGTGTCGAAGATGATGATATTCTGCAAATTCTTGTTCGTGCTGTTGTTTCTGTTGCACCTACTGCAGAGCAAATTTGTTGCGATGGCAAAGATGCTCAGGCATACACATTGATAGCTTTGTCTGTCAAACGTGCCATTATTCCTCACATTCACTCTTGTAGAACAACTAAGGATGCTTGGGATATACTTACCACATTGTACTAGGCTAGGAATGAGACTCGTGTTGCTTACCTCCAAAAACAATTGGAGAGTGAGCACATGAATGAAGGTGATTCTATGGACATTTTTCTCACAAAGATCAAGGATTTGAAAGAACAATTGATTTCGGCTGATGAAGTTATACCAGATAGCGCACTTGTGTAGACCGTTCTGAATGGTCTTCTTGACTCATATCACAGTTTTGCTTCTACTCTTCATTTGATGATGAAAGGCAATCCAAATGCCTTGTTTGAGGAGTTAGTCTCTGTTATGTTGCAGGAAGACCAGTCTAGGCAGAACATGTCGATTATGCATGTTGCAGATCAAGCTTTCCTGGCTAGTCAGAAGGGCAAAGGTAAATGGGGCTCTTCTATTAGTAAGCAAAAATCTACAAATGTTGCACATTCGAAGAAGGAAGACAAGAATGAGTCAGAAAAGCAGAAATTGTTTTGCAAATACTGTAAAGCAAATGATCATGTTATCAAGAGCTGTCCAAAACTAGCTGCTAAAGAGGCAAAGAAGAAAGAGGCTAGAATGGTTATTGGAGAGGCCTCTACACCAAAAATAGTATGCTAATCTTGTGCAGGAAGAAGAATGGGCATTTAGTATTGTTTGCAGTTTCGATCCATCTTCTCATGAGCAGTGCATGTCTGCAATAGACTCAGATGTTTGGTACTAAGATAGTGGGGCGACCAAACATATTACCTCGTATCATAGTTTCTTCTCTTCACTCAAGCCTACCCCTACATGGAATACTGTTACATGGGCCAACAACTCCTCCTATCCTGTTATGGGAGTTGGTAAGATCATTTTGACTACTGCTGATGGTAGTTCTTTCACTTTGTTAGATGCTTTGTTTGTGCCAAGGATCAAGAAAAATCTGAAGTGCATTAGCCAAGATTGGCTTGGTCGTGAATTTTTTTGATGACAGATGTACAGTTCATGATCTGTCAAATGGCGACATCATTATTGCTTATGGCATTTTATGTCGTGGGTTGTATAAGCTCATAGACTATGAAAAGATCTATAAATGATTTGGCATGTGCAGTACGTGATTCTCAGGCTATGTGAGATGCAAAGCTTTGGCATGCACGCTTTGGTCATCTGAATTCTACTAGTTTGCTATGCCTGCAGAAATATGAAATGGTGTTCTCTTTGCCCAAACTTGAGGCACCCGGTAAACATGTATGTGAAGCCTGTATTTTGGGCAACATGCAGCATTCTTCCTTTCCAAAAAATGGTTCGGTTCGGGCTACTTAGGAATTGCAGCTTTTACATAGTGATGTTTGTGGTCCTATGAAGACACCTTCTTTTGGGAATTATCTTTACTTTGTGACTTTCATCGATGATTTTTCTAGGCATGCATGGGTATATCCATTGAAGGCAAAGTACGAAGTGTTTATGTGCTTCAAATAGTTTTTGGTTTTGGTTGAAAATTTGTCAGCATGTATAATGGGCACCCCTCATTCTGATCGGGGGGGGAGGGGGGATATATGTCTTTTGACTTTAATGCATTTCTGGCTGAACGTGGGATAAAACATCAGTGTAAAGTGCCATATACACCTCAACAAAATGGAGTTGCTGAACAAAAGAACATGTCACTCATGGAGATGGCTAGGTCTATGGTCAAGAGTCAGGCTTTACCACATAACTTCTGGCTTGAGGTTGTGATGTGTGCAACATATGTACTGAAGAGATGTCCCATTAAAGCGCTGCAGTCTATCACTCCATATGAGGCTTGGCATGGTCGCAAGCCATCTGTTGATCATCTGCATGTTTTTGGTTGTCTGGCATATGCATTAGTTCCTAAACAACATCCAAAGAAATTGGATGATAAAGCAGTAAAATGTACTTTTGTTGGGTATAGTTATGAGAGTAAAGGCTATCATCTGTATCATCCACAGAATAAACACATTCTGGTTAGCCTTGATGTTGTTTTTGTGGAAGATGCTATTCAGCCATTGCTTTTATGTACTAAGGAGACATCTATTAGCTCCAAAGACATGCATGATACTTTGTTGCCTCTTTTTACAGGTGGACAGTCTAGTGCTGATCCTAATTAGGCAACTTCTCAACCTTTGCAGGTTTCATGTGATGATGCAGATCATTCCATTTTTGATGTAGATTTACATGATGCACTTCTTGATGAGAGAGCTGATATTGAGCAGACAAAAATTATGCCAAAATGGCTGATGCATGCTTTGTGTGATAGCAAATTAGATGCATCTCTGTCATATCATAGTCGATCAAGCTCTCATAGTGCCTCTTTTGCATCAGATTGATATGTTATGGCTTCATCTAGTCTCTATGATGAGAATGAGCCTATTTCGTTTGATGAAGCACAAAATTCAGAAAATTGGATGGCTGCTATGCAATCTAAATATGATGCTATAATAAAGAATGGTACTTGGCCTTTATGTGACTTTCCTCTTGGCAAGAAGGCCATTGGCACAAAGTGGGTATACAAACTGAAGTGCAAGACTGATGGAACAATTGATAGGTATAAGGCCAGGCTTGTTGCAAAGGTTTATGCATAGGAAAGAGGCATTAGTTTTGATGAGACCTTTGCACCGACATGTTGTATGACTACTATTCGTAGTATCTGTGCACTTGCAGCTCATCATGGTTGGAATGTACATTAGGCTGACATTAAAACTGCATTTCTGAATGGTCATTTGCATGAAGAAGTGTATGTTTTTCATCCCCATAGCTATGCATGTGCATACATATGTATGTATGCATGCATATATATATATATATATATATATATATATATATATATATATATATATATATATATATATATATATATATATATATATATATATATATATATATATATATATAAGGTATGTGTATGTGTATTATGTATATGTATGTGTATGTGTATGTATGTATGTATATATGTATGTATGTATGTATGTATGTATGTATGTATGTATGTATGTATGTATGTATGTATGTAAGTATGTATGTATGTATGCATGCATATATGTATGTATGTATATGTTTATATAGGTATGAATGTATGTATGTGTATGTATGTATGTATGTATGTATGTATGTATGCATGTATGTATGTGTGTATATAGGTATGTAGGTATGTATGTACATAAATAAGTATGCATGTGCATACATATGTATGTATGTATGCATATATATATATATATATATATATATATATATATATATATATATATATATATATATATATATATATATATATATATATATATATATATATATATATATATATATATATATATATATATGTATATATAACACAGAGGGAGAGAGAGACATGTATATATACAAATTTTGTTGATATATTTAGGTAGTGATGTGTGTGAACACTCTAGGACCGCCGGGGCACTTTTTTTCCCTCTTTAGGAGTTTTTCCCCCCAGCTTGTATATATGCATATGACCCTAATGGTTCATATATCTTTGTCCATTCTAGTGGTAATACATTACGTATTGTGTGTTGTGCTCCAAGTTGCTTCTTCTTCATTGTGTTGTTCGTGTGCTTTTACAGACCTCAAACTCCAACAATTGGTATCAGAGCATGTTGCCGCTTCATCAGGGCGTCATCAACACCCCTCTGGTCACAGTATCAGAATTGCATGAAAATTGGTGAGCATAATAAAGGTAATTAAGAGTTCAAAAAAGCTTTGCTATGCGGTGCCAAAATTGCGATATGATCTGGTTTCAGCCTCCGAATGCATTATCACAATGCTTGTGTTGGCAATTTTGTCTTTTTGTGCCAAATATATATACAGGTTTTGGTTTGCCAGTATAAGCATCTCGAAGCTCGCTACAGGTTTAGAAGAACTCGACAGGGTAATTTTGTTCAAATTTTTGAGACATAGTTATTTTTTTGCATTAGGGTATTTTTGTCAATGGCCATGGTTGAAAACAGTGATGTATTCCATATGTTGGCTCTTGAGGATAATTTGGATGCTACCAATTACCCATTATATAAGTGAACTATCAGGCAAGACTTCATCAGCAAAAATCAGCTGTTGCTTCAAATTTTTTATCTTTGTAAAAAAAATGTCCATGGAATCTCCTTCATTCATGTGCTCACTCTTCAACTGATTTCTGAGTTAAGCAACGCAAGCCTCATTCCTTGCCTGGTATAAAGTGATAACTATATCCCAAGAATCCTTTATTGTTCTACAAGAGCCAATGTGAGGAATATTGACACGCTTGACAGACAAGGCTATCAATGCATGTGCCTAAGCATCTATGACATTCCAATGAATTTTATCTACAGTAGGTGCAGTAGGAACTGTAGCATGAACAGAAATCTGAAGAATATCACCATCTTTAACATCGTCTGCATCACCTTCAACAACTATATGTTTGTAGGTGTAATAGGATGTTTTTCAACACCTTGCACAATATTCCACACTCCTTTTGCAACCAATACATGATGCATCACTAGTAAGTAGAAATCTGTTAATTCTGCACAATAAAAGAAGGATGATAGAGACAAGAAGAAAATAGAAAAGCATAATTGTTTTACAAATACTGTAAAGGAAATGATCATGTCATAAAGAGTTTTCAAAAATTGGGTGCTAAAGAGGCAAGGAAAAAAGAGGCTAGAATGGTTGTTGCATAGGCCTCTACACCCAAAACAGAGTTTGCTAATGTTGTGCAGAATGAAGAATGGGCATTTACCACTATTTGCAATTATGACCCATCTTCTTATGAATAATGTATGTCTGCAGTAGACTCAGATGCCTGGTACTTTGATACTGGGGCAACCAAACATATTACCTCGCAGCATAGTTTCTTCGCTTCACTTGAGCTTGCCCCTACAAGGAATACTGAGATATGCGCCAATTCCTCTTATCTTGTCATGGGAGTTGGTACGATCATTTTGACTTTTTCTGATGGTAGTTCATTTACATTTTTAGATGCTTTATTTGTGCCAAGGATCAAGAAGAATCTGTTATCAGTTTGAGCTTTAACCAAGATTGTCTTGGTTGTGAAATTTGTTGATGAAAAATGTATAATTCATGATCTATCAAATGGCAATGTCATTATTGCTTTTGGCATTGTAGGTCATGGGTTTTATAAGATCATAGAATATGAAAAATCTATGAATGATTCAACATGTGCAGTACATGATTCTTAAGCTTTGTTTGATGCAAAGCTTTGGCATGCACACTTTGTTCATCCAAATTTTGCTAGTTTACTAGACCTGCAAAAATCTAAAGTTTTCCTCGCTACCCAAAGTTGAGGCACCTTGGTAAACATGTATGTGAGGGTTTTATTTTGGGCAAAATGCGGCATTCCTCATTCCCAAAAGATGGTTCAGTTTGAGCTACTAAAAAATTGTAGCTTGTTCATAGTGATGTTTGTGGTCCTATGCAGACACCCTCTTTTGGAAACTATCTTTACTTTGTGACTTTCATTGATGATTTTTCTACGCATGCATGGGTATATCCATTGAAAGCAAAGTCCGAAGTGTTTATTCTCTTCAAACAGTTCCTAGTTTTGGCTCAATATCTATCAGCATGTAAAATGGGCACCCTCCGTTTTGATCAAAGGGGGGAAGACATGTCTTCTAATTTTAATGCATTTTTGGCTGAACGTGGGATACAAAATCAGTGTACAATGCCGTATACACCTCAAAAAATGGAGTTGCTAGATGGAAGAACATGTCACTCATGGAGATGGCGAGGTGTATGGTCAAGAGTCAGACTTTACCACATAGTTTCTGGCTTGAGGTTGTTATGTGTGGAGGATATGTACTTAACAAGTGTCGGACTTAAGCATTGTAGTCTATCACTCCATATGAGGCTTGGTGTTATCTGAAAAGTTTGTAATGTTCATGCACTAACATGTTCCATTTGGGGAAGTATTTGTTTGAATATAGGTGTTTTGCAAGGAGAATTGAGGGCTGGTGGTGATAAGATCCACTCAAATGTGGATACAGGGATCGAGAGCAGTGTAGATGTTCTCAAGGCTTGCTGTGCCATGAAAAGCCACATCTATTAAGGAAGGGAAAATATGTGCTGATGGGCAAAGTATGCCATGGGAACCTGGAAGATCTACCGGATGAGCGAACTGGAATGGCAGGCTTTCTTTCAAGGTAAAGTTCAGAAGAGGATTTATTGGGGGCGGCTATGTTCCCATCAAACCATTGGACCTATGGAGTGATGCAGACTTGGCTTCTAATGTTTCAAGGGGTAATTCTTCGTATGCTACAATAGTTGCAGCAATTGTGAAACCATCTGCGATAAAGATCTTTCGATCATTAATACCCTCGTCCACCTTCTCTGAGAATGTGAAATCATATGATAGGTATTGGTGCATCGCTAGATCGTGAGCAAACCAGGAGGTGCGTCAAGTAGCTTTGGACTGGGCATGTGGGATGGGTGCTGGAATTTTTGCAAGGATGCCTTTACAGTTAGCAGGAACTAGGCGTATGCTTGAAGTCATGGATTGGGGAGAATATGAATCAAAAGGGCTACCAAAAATGCAGTAGAGGATGGTATTTACAAATTGAAGGTCCAGATTACGATTCCAGAACTGAACCCTGAGATGGATGTTTACAGAATTGGCACTCTTTTAGAGCTCATGAGAGAGCTCGCCTTCTCATTTGCAAGGGATGAAAACGTGTAAAGGTGTGTGTTCAAGGATCGATGGGTGCTTTTTTTAAAGTCATCAGAAAGCGATTGGGAGCTGCAACTTTGTGGGGACTACGATGATAACAAATGAGGACCCAACCCAGATAGAAAAAGGAAAAACGGCTTTTGGAAGGAGGCTGAGAACTTTTGCGCGCATAGAGAAGTTTTTTTTTGTTCTTTGTCTGATGTGTGGCAGGTATTATGGAAGGAGTTGGGGGACATACGCCCAGAAACGACGGGGTGAAGGAATTGCTTCTTGGATTTTCTCTTCCAGCAGCGGGGGGGGGACCCCTTCAACTTTTCGTACGTTTCTGCTCTCAAGGAAAAAAGGGGGGGTTCTCTCTTGTCTTTTCTGTTTGGAGGGTACCCGTGCAGGTACAAAAAGATGAAGGAGGATCAAGGGGGGGTCGACTGCTTTCCCTCAAGAGATGGTAGAGAAGGGGATTATGCCTCATAAATATGCATGCTTGGGGAACTCATAAGGAGGGTATTCAATCGGAGGGGAGGAGTTCTTCAACAGGGGAAAAACAAAGGTTCAGGGGGTCTTCTGCTTCTTCATTTTTGATGACTTCAGTTCCAGGTGGTTGTGAGGTATACTCTCTCTAGATTGGCTGTTCCTCAAAGGTATTGTTGGCTGGGCACAAATCAGAAAGGAAAGAGTCGGATGCTGTGGTACGGGTGGCTAGAAGATTGACCATCGGAAGCAGTCTAGAAGGGAACACGGTAGTGCTGGCCGCCATCATAGAGGAGAAACAGAAGAAGGATTGCGCATCATGTAAGTCCAACAACTTTCAGTTTTTTGTGAATTCCTCCGGGGCCGCGTGGTTTTACAAAGGTATTATTTGTATCGATCTCCCAGTTGAAAGCAAAGCCTGTGTTGCATCGCTGTGATGACAAGAAGGAGCTGCCAATTGTCCATATCTGTGCCTTGAGTTTCAATCATTCCATCGTTTGAAATAATCGCATAGAATCTACAAGGTTTTGTTTTGACACATTTGTCTGCATAAATTTCTGCATTTAATCATGTTCGAATTAGTTCACCATACCATGTCTCTTTCATATGAGAATAGCCGCTTCGAATGTCTGTTGCAACATTGATGTCCAGATTTCTATAATATATGACACACTAACTCTATTAGCTATAATGAAGTCGTATGCTATATGACCTCCGTAAGATATTTATCGAAAAGGAGACTCCGCTGTGGTGGGAAATTCTTTTTCAATCTCTTTGTTTTATTATACAGGTAAAAAGAGGGAAATTAATTGGAGGGATGGTATTAAAACTGTACTTTGATGTCAAAGTTTTGTGAGCACCCTTCCTTAATTTTGATGCATACTGGGAAATGAAAACTGGATGCTATCATCCTTGCATATGTTTCTGGCATTTTAACACAGTACAGGAAGAAAATTTAGCAATTGTAGGAAGAAGTCATGCTACTCAGAGAGATTAAAGGAACAGATTCACGCAAAGAGTTTTCCATCAAAGGCATGAAAGAGTTACTGTTTATATACGACTGTGGTGTTTGCTCATCGTGGCACCTTCTATGCGAAGTTCTATCTTCTACGAAGTAATGCATGAACTTGAATGGCAGTTGCATCTGATGTAAACATTGTGGACCGCATCAATCACTGAGACAAATGAAATTATAACTTTATGCTATTATCATACACTTGATGTTTCCGATGTCGACAGATATTCATAGTTTATGAGTTGGCTTATTATAAATTCTGATTTTGTTGTGTGCAAAAATTACGATTGAATTGAAAAATAGATACATACTGAAGACAGTTCAAGGTACGTGTTCAAATTTGTTGCGATTGAATTTAAAGCTGGAAGTTTTGGAGCTCTAAAAAATTGATTTTTTGTTAATCTGCTCTCTCAGAAATTTGTTCAGAAATCTGTTGTGCTCACGAGCTGCTTCGATTTCAGTAGTAAGAGAGGTACAAATGTATGACAATGAAGAAATACAAAGTTCTAGTGTGTTTTTGACTGAATATAAACATTGTTCATATTTTGATAAGTGCTACTGAAGCTACTTTATGGACAATAAAACTACAGTATCTCAATCGGATGTGTGAATGTGCTATTATTTCATATCATGAATAACATACACTTTCTTGGATCTTCTGAATGTGTTACGATACACACCTTCCAGGTGTGCTAAGCGATCACTTCATGCAGATAATAAAAGATAGAGCTTGTCTAAATCATTCAGATTATATGCTCTTGTCTTGCCTAAGAGAAGAAAGTAACTGGAGTTAGAGACTTACGAGATTTTAAGGGGTTCAATTCGACATCACTTATACCTTTGGATTTAACCGAACAGAATTTGTTTTTTAACATATGTCTTCATTCAAAGTGTTTTCCTGCTCCTCAATGCTTAGTTATCATATATTTCACTACAACATGGTTTAGCATAACGGGAGCCTTGAAACGAAAAATGACCACTTTTGAATGTTTGTAAGGAATGGAAAAGGAGGATAGGGAGACCCATGGTGAAATGGTTATTCCACATGGATACAAAAGATACGATCATTCCTCACGTCATGCTGAGTAAAGAGTGGACTTAAAAGAGTTTGAAGTGGAACTTCCTTAACTCTTAAGTACAAATCTTTTACCCTTAGGCTTAGAGCAAAAAGATTTTTGTTGTTCAAGGAACGATCCGTGACTAGTAATATTCAACCAAGGACAAATCTTCTTGGCACCCTGTGTGCACCCCTAAACATACGTGAACCCGACGTGAAAGGAGGGGGTTGAGTGAAGAAAGGGAGGTTACAAGAAGTGACCACTGGAGGTGGATATCCAATCGCGCATGCGTTTTCTCGCCTCCTCCATCAAAACTTTGGAGTGAAATTATGGACTTAGGGGAAACCAAAATTGACCTAGTATCAGGAGAGTTGGGTAAAACATAATTGTGTATAGGCACTTTACCTTGGACTGAGAGAGATACACCACCATCCACAACGTCTCAACAAAGAAGCCAAGGAAAGAAAAGGGTAAGAACCGAGCACAAAGATCAAAAGAAGTTAAACTCACCTCTTCAACAAAAAATGTGCAGGAAATCATCAAGTATATGGGTTTGGAAGCCAAAAGCACCAACAACATCCACATAACCAAAGAGCCAACCACACTGGGTACCAAGTTTCAGCAACCATCCAAAAAGCAAGAGGCGCGAGGTGATCTCTACAAGGCCAACTACTATTCTAAAATGGATCCCTATAAGGAGGTTGACATCATTTCAAGATCCAATCGACACCTCCAAAGAAAGATTGCATCGAGTCTGCCAGTAACATCAGAAGCCTTGACCAGCAACAACCATGTGCCTTGGGCATAACCCTGTCTTTTGCACCATTCAGGTCATGCATTTCCAAAGTGTGCATCAATATAGGGCCACATTACACGATCGTGCATAGACACAATTGAGAATCCTAGGCACATGCGACACATCTGACATATGTAAAATATTTTATTGATGCTAACACCTTTCTTCTTGTTTTATGCCATTGTTTCAAAAAAAAAAGGGAGGAAAAAGAAAAAGAAAGAAAGAAAGAAAAACAGAAACAAGAGGAAGCAGAAAAGACAAAGAGAGGAGACATGACCATGCACATGAAGAATCTCCTCAGTGAGCCATCAGCAAGGACATCCATCAACAAGCAAGACAAGACAATGGTCAATCAACATGATGGGAGTACAACCCGACGAGTGAAGATCCATGGACCCTTCACATTGGTAAGAATTGCCTATTGTAATAACACTATAGCCATGGTAGATTAGGAAACCTCTTCACCGGCATACCCTTGAGCACTTAGCTCAAGACCGAACTTCTTGCTCCATACTTCTTCCAATGCATTTCCCAAGTATGCATGCGTAGGGCTACATTACAAGGCCATGCACAAGGCACATTCTTCTTCCAACCCATGCACTAATGCACTTACCCATCAATCATTATGGGTCAAAGGTACTTGGCATCCTACTATGAAACTCATGTTCAAAAGCTCTAAAGGACATTAAGAGTACAACATCAGAACCTACGAAGCAATTCAACGTCGAAAACTGCTCAAGATCAATATTGACAACCTCTTTTGAGCAACTAGCAATCTTTGAAAGCACAAAGATACACCATCCAGCTCAAGTCCAAGGAAGAAGTACCTACAAGGGGACGAACTCTCGCATAGGCTAGTAGTGGAAAAATAAAGAACTAGACCAAGCTACATTTGGAAGATGGGCCATTCCTGTTGATACATGAAGGATGCTACCTCTCAGAGTACTACATGGAACAACCACTCCAACAAGGGTCTGTCAGGGATGACAAACTCTAGAGGGGGGGGGTGTTGACAGTCCAGGTGGAGCACAAAGCATGGAAGCACATCAAAGAAGTGGACACACAAGAAGAAGGAGCATGTAGGGAGCTCCAAGAATCGCATGTCAAATTTTCAGAAGAAATCCCTATAAAAATAGTGATCTTTCTCACTAAAAACCATTGTAAATACCATTTTCAATTTTTGTAGCTCCATTTTGTTCAAGCCAAGGAGTCCTCAAGCTTGAGGAGTATTAGAAGTATCACCCTGCCAATTTTCATAATTTTTAGACTCTGTTTGAGCCCCCAAATAAGACCTAGAACCTGATTTTTAACTAGGCCAGACACTAAGTCTGAACAGGGCCAAAACCACTAAAAAAACTATAAAAAGGGCTGGAGAGCTCATTTTTGAGAGAAGCTTGTTGTAGATTTTAGTTTTGTAAGAGATTTCTTTTGTAATCGAAGCTTTCCATTGTTCCACTCTTTGATCTTACCTTGTGTGCATTTGTGTGTGTATGTGTGTGCATGCTTGTGTGCTTTCACTTGCACACTTGTGCCATCACTTGCTCATGGTCTTCATACTAGTCCTCACGTCTCCACAGATTGACATTTATGAGGTGAAGCTCCTCACGTTGGTACTTACCATTGTGCTACAGTGACACCAAGCATGTGGCGCTTGCTTTAAACCATATAATGCCTTCTTTAACCCGCACACCTGGTTTTCATGCCCTTTCTGCACGAAGCCACGGGGCTGAAAAACATGCACTTCTTCACGCAACTCACCATTCAGAAATGTAGTTTTAATGTCCAACTGATGTACATTCCAACCATGATGAGCTGCTATGAACAATAGTCATTCGGCATGTACATGCAAAGGTCTCATCAAAATCAATGCCTCTTTCTTGTGCCTAACATTTTGCAACAAGCCTAGCCTTATACCTATCAACTATTCCATTAGGTTTATGCTTTAGCTTGTAAACCCACTTAGTGCCGATGGCCTTCTTGCCAGGAGGCAAGTCACATAAAGGCCAGGTACCGTTTTTCATGATAGCATCATATTCAGATTACACTGCAGCCATCCAATGTTCAAAATTTTGTGCTTTATCAAATGAAATAGGCTCAATCTCATCACAGACACTAGAGGTAGCAATAGCATAGCTATCTGATGCAAAAGAGGCATTATGAGAGCTTGAACGAATATGGTATGATAGAGGTGCATCTAATTTGTTATCACGCAAAGTGTGCACCAACCATTTTGGCATAGTTTTTGCTTCCTCAATATCATCTCTCTCATCAACAAGTGCATCATGTAAATCTACGTCAGAAATAGAATGATCTGCATCATCACATGAAACTTGTAAAGGTAGACAAGTTGCCTCATTTGGACCAGCACTAGACTGTCCACCTGTGAAGAGAGGCACTAATGTATCGTACATGTCTTTGGAGCTAACAGATGTCTCCTTAGTACATGAAAGTGATGGTTGAATAGCACCTTCCAAAAAAACAACATCACGGCTAACCAAAATGCATTTAGCTTGTGGATGATACAAACAATAACCTTTACTTTCAGAACTGTACCCAACAAAAATACATTTCATTGATCGAATTTCTTGCATTGTTGTTCAGGCACTAATGCATATGCCAAACAACAAAAAACATGCAGATGAGCAACAAATGTCTTGCGACCATGCCAAGCCTCATATGGAGTGATAGATTGTAGTGCTTTAGTGGGATGCCTTTTAAGTACATATGTTGCACACATAACAGCCTCAAGCCAAAAACTATGTGGTAAAGCCTGACTCTTGACCATACACCTCGCCATCTCCATGAGTGACTTGTTCTTCTGTTCAGCAAATCCATTCTGTTGAAGTGTATATGGCTCTGTACATTGATGTTTTATCCCATGTTCAGCTAGAAATGCATTAAATTTAGAAGACATATATTCCCACCCTTGATCAAAATGGAGGGTGCCCATTGTACATGTTGATAGATTGTCAGCTAAAAGCAAAAAATGTTTGAACCACATAAACACTTAAGACTTTGCTTTGAGTGGATATACCCATGCATGCCTGGAAAAATCATCAATGAAATTCATGAAGTAAAGACAGTTTTCAAAAGAGGGTGTCTGCATAGGACCACATACATCATTGTGAATAAGCTACAATCTCTAAATAGCTCAAACTGAACCACCTTTTGGGAATGAGGAATGCTTCATTTTGCCCAAAATATAGCCTTCACATACATGTTTGTCAGGTGCCTCAAGTTTGGTCAAAGAGGACATGATTTTAGATTTCTGCATGCATAGCAAACTAGAAAAATTCAGATGACCGAAGTGTGCATAGCAAAGCTCTAGAGGAGGTACCGGGGTATCCACTTTCAACAATATCAAATTGTATACATTTCCAGTACTCCGTCTACTCAAGGGGAGTTCTCCTTAGGGTAGTATACCCTGTGACATTCTTGTGTGCAGGTACTTTCACTGATAACAGAGAAACCAATAGAAGTGAAAATGTACAGTTATAAAGAAAGGATCAATGACAAGTGCTCTTGAGAGAGGAAATCACTTCGTAACTTTGAAAATGATTACAGAGAGGGCTAAAATACTACAAAAGGATGTAACAGTGGCTAGCATGCCATTCCAAAACTAACTAGCAACAGTACAAGAGTGAGACCAACAAAGTGAATACAATAAAGAAGATGACTTGATCCTGAAGAAATTCACCGATGCATGCCAATAACTAGATCCAAGCCACTCAATCACCCTGTAATGCTAATCACCAACTCCACTGGAGGCCCACGCTCTGTATAATCATCACAGAGTGACCTCTCACAGTGTGCCTGTAGCAACAGAGTGCAGAGAGTAGACCAAAGAAATAGCCTCAACTAGCATCAACAAGTGATGGTAGTGATGATACGCAATAGCCCACCCGATTCAGATTACTCAAATCAGATTACTCAAATCAGATTACTAAAATCAGATTTAGCCCAACTGAGTGCCAAACATCTGTTTATATAGACTCCAGAGTGGCCAAGGGTGGCCTTGCCGAATTCCAGCCTTAAGTGCCGCACGCGCCAAAGTGGTGGTCAAGAGGTGGAGGAGAGGACTAATTTTGGCTCTGGTAGTTCAATAAGGCCCCCAATTTTAGCTTCTGACACCGCCAAAGCCAAGTGGCAATATTCCCTGCATTATTTTTCATTCTGACACATTACTCACAAAATATGCTCCGCCCGTCATTTGCCCCCAAGTTGCTCATGGTGGAGCCCATACTAAGTCGGTAGCATGTAGGAGGCGAGTGATCGCCTTTGGAGAGGGTTGGGAGAAAAAAGGTGGTCGCCCTCCTTGTGTTGCCAAGAATAAGTTGGTCGCCTTAGCTTGTAGTAAGTGCCCCTGGAGAGTCGCCCAATTTGCTATTAGGAGGAGAGGGTCGCCCAAGGCGGGGTTCGCCCAAGGTGGGGGTCGCCCAAGGTGGGGGTCGCCAAAGGAAGAAGGGTCGCCCAATTAGCACAAAAGGAGTTGGCTAGGATGATGGTCGCCGGTCGCCCAATTAGCACAAAAGGAGTCGCCTAGGATGATGGTCGCCGGTCGCCCAATTTGCCATTGGAGGAGAGAGTCGCCCAAGGCCATTAGGAGGAGAGTAGGAGGAGGCTCTCCCAAGTGAGCCATGGAAGCAAATGGTGGTCGCCCCAAGCTCTTTCTTCATAAGTAATAGTCGCCTCATCCTCCATGCTTTCCCATCATATGGGCGTCGCCATATTCTCCATGCGTGTGAACCATTTTGGAACCTGCCTTCGCTTCTTGGATAGCGTCCACAACTAGCATTCTTATGTTCTCCACTCACCGTTTATGCTTTTGAACCCAACCCATGTCCTCCCAATCGCCCTGTTGCTGAAGTCGCCCCTTTCCATGTAATGCAAGAGTGGGAGTCGCCCATGTCTTCATAAGTCAAAATGACAAGCATTTAAGGCGTCGCCTATTCCCTTCTTACCCACCATATGGGCGTAGCCCCATAGGTTACTATGATGCAAAAAGAAAGGCGTCGCCTTTTCTCCCTCCTACCTCATCATATGGGCGTCCCTCGCTCCATAACCCATTGTGGAAAAGTGAAGGCGTCGCCAAGATATCTGGTCGCCCAATGAGAAGAGAGGTGGTCGCCTTGGGCTAAGGTCGCCCCATGATGAGAGAAGGAGGAGGCTCGCCCAAGTTATGCTCCTTCACCAATCAAATGCTAGCAAGCTCACCTGCTCTACAGACCCCCACATCAAGACTTTGCACCGTCCTGGTGCAACAACTCCTTTATTTGCTTATTCCATCAAACAAAATGAACTGCAGAAAATGAAAAGAACTATGGTATGTACAGTGAGTGAATTCCATCTGCTTGCATTAATTCAAATAGCTTTTCACCCTGGAGATGTTGATCAGGGGCATCCTTTCACCCTGCAAGTCCTCTAAATCAACTGCTCCTTGTGGTAATACCTTTATCACCTTGTAGGGCCCTATCCATTTAGGTGCCAATTTGGTGGATGCTGGCGGGATCTGATGCACCAGGACCAAGGATCCTTCCTGTACCTCATTAGTCCTTAGATACCTGTCATGAAACTTTTTGCGTTCCTCTTGCTTTACCTGCAGTTTCCTCATTGCTGCTTCCCTATATTCTTTCAATGCCACAAGTCTTCTAATGGGAGGCTCAATTCCAATGGTTCTGGCTCCAATTTCCTTCCTGATAATAAATTCGAATGGTGCCAATGCCTCTTTACCATATACTAAGCGGAATGGACTCTCGCCAGTGGTTCCCCTTCTAGTAGTTCGGAAAGCCCAAATTGCACCGATTAACGCTTGTGGCCAAGAACTTTGATGATCAAAGGATAATTTGCGCAAGAGCCCAATCAAAATTTTGTTAGAGCTTTCCGCTTGGCCATTTGCCCTTGGATAGTAAGCACATGACTTTTTGTGAAAGATTTTATATTTGTCAAAGATGAATTGAAGCAACTGATTTACAAAGTGAGTGCCCCTATCACTAGTAATTTCAAGTGGGCAACCGAATCTGGAGAAAATACGTTTAAACAAAAACTTAGCCACTGTCAAGGCCGTGCAATCTGTAGTGGCCTTAGCTTCTATCCACTTAGTTGCATAACATGTGGCCATCATAATATATTTTTTACCCCCAGGTTGACCAGTTGGACTGATCGGACCAATAAAATCAAGACCCCAACGTTCAAAAGGTAGCCATCCCGTGGAGACGACTAATGGTTGAAAATTCAATTTGGTTGGCCTAGGAGCACATCTCTGGCAGATGTCGCACTCTTTAGCAAATTTGATTGCATCTTTGTATATCTGAGGCCACCATAGTCCCTTGTGGATAATTTTGTGAGCCAAATCCTCTCCCTTCATATGCCCTTCGTTGTGTGCTGCTTCAAGCAAAAAGTTTACTTCTTCTGGAAAAACACACTTTCTCAAGATACCGTCATGACAATATTTATATAAATTTCCATCTATGAGTGAGTAAGATTTGGACTTAAGGAGTAATTTCCTCTTTTCTAATGGTGTTAGATGGTTGGGGAATTTTCCAACCGAGAGGAACTGAAGAATTCCATCATACCAATCGGTTTGCATTGCAACCAGAAAAAGAGTACTATCCACCAGTTCATCATTAATACTTGTTGCCTTTTCACTCACAGCAGTCCTTGATACTTGATCCGCCATATAGTGCTCTTTCCCTGGCTTAATATGAATATCAAAATCAAATTCCTGAAATAGCAATAACCATCGCCAAATCCTTCCAGCTACTCTTGGCTTGTTAATCAAGTACTTCAAAGGCTGATGATCAGATATGACAATAAAATGCACACCTAGGAGGTAATGCCGAAATTTTTGAAGAGCGAATACGATAGCCAAACCTTCCCTTTCAGTAGTGCTGTAGTTCCTTTCTGCTTTGGTAAGTAATCTGCTAGCATAGGCGATAGGTTGGTCTACCTTATGTGATGATGGTTGAGCCAAGACTGCTCCAACTGCATGAAGGCTGGCATCTGTATGCACATGGAACTCTAATGACCAATTAGGAACAGTTAAAAGTGGAGCAGTACATAGCCTCAATTTTAGGTCGCAAAATGCTTTCTCAGCTTCAGGACTCCATGAGAAAGGAACCTTCTTACTTGTAAGTCTGGACAAGGGCTTAGCTATTTCTGAATACATTCTGATAAATCGTCTATGGTAACCTGCATGGCCTAAAAAACTTTGTACTTCCTTTGGAGTTCGTGGAATCGGCATGGAGAGGATAGCAGTGATCTTTGCCGGATCAACAGTTATCCCTTCGGCCGATACTATATGACCAAGGAGAGTGCCTTTAGTGACCAAAAAATGACATTTAGCAGGATTTAACTTCAAACCTGTTTTGAGACACTGCTCAAAGATTTCCTTCAGATTTTCCAAGTGATCATGGAAATCTTGAACTATTGCTCTCCTATCCGTGCCTGAAAACACTGAAAAGTCATCCATAAAAATGCGCAGAAAGGTGGTTAACCATTTCCCTAATATCAGATACATTGTTCTATTAAAGGAAGCTGGTGCATTTTTCAAGCCAAAAGCCATGCGGGTATAAACATAAGTGCCCCATGGAGTAACAAAGGCCGTTTTGTCTCTATCTTCAGGATGAATCACTATCTGGTTGTAGCCACTGAAACCATCAAGAAAACTATATAGAGTGTGTCCAAGCTACTTCTTCAAGCACCTGCTCTGTGAATGGTTGAGGAAAGCCATCTTGAACAGTCACCTTATTTAAAGCACGAAAATCAACGCATACTCTTATTTTGCCACTATTTCTCTTTGGTACAATGACCATGGAAGAAAGCCACCTTGAATGTTCTACTGGGACAATAATACCTGCCTCTTCCAGTTTTGTTATTTCTAGCTTTACTGCCTCTGCGTACTTTGGATTGAGACGATAAGGCCTGCTTCTTGCAGGTGAAGCTCCTTCAACTAAAGGTATTCGATGTAATCCAAGCTCTTCTGGTATCCCTGTTAGGTCTTTGTAGGACCATGCGAAGACATTTTTATAGGAAAAAAGTAGAGAAGTTACCTTCTGTAGTAAAGAGGGATAATGCCATAACCAAGAGGCCAAGTGAACTATTTGAGGGTTATCTTCATCTCCAAGATTTACTTCTTGAACAAACTTTTCAGAATTGGACTCACTTGAAAATTCATCCCCACTGTATGCAGGAGCGGAGTTCAATTTGTGATCCACAATCTGTTCCTTGATCCATCCTAAAGGTATATTTGAAAATGGTAGTTCTTGAAGGTCAAAATTAGCCTCGTCAGATGCAGGCACAACTTTGTCACTTTCTGGTCCTGCAAGCATAAAATCATCCATTTTTTTATGTTTACCTGTCTTCTCCTTACATATCATTGTAGTGGCGCCGATTGTCAAATTTTGACTATCCGGGTCTAGTGGCCCAATTAGAGGTTTCGGTCCTTCGGGAGGTGCCTGCAAAAGATAAGCTCAACTACCTTGCTTAAGAGAAGAAGTGAGTTCCAGAGGGAGGATTGGCTCATTTTGGCCACTATTGGCTAAGTGCACAACTTGGGCCTCCTGTCGCCCACTTGGGCCACCACCTTGGGCCTCCTGTCGCCCACTTGGGCCACCACCTTGGGCCTCCTGTCGCCCACTTGGGCCACCACCTTGGGCCTCCTGGTGCCCAATTTTTGCTTCTTCCTCTAGTTTCTTGCGATCACATATCTTACTCTCTTCCATACTGTTCAAGTGAAAAACATCAATTTTTTCCTCTTTCTGGCCTCCTTGGGCTGCCTCTATAAAATCCTCATTTACTTCACATATCTCCACTGTGCAGCATTCTGTACTCCCCATCATCCAATTTAATAGGGTATCATCTTCAGAAGGCATTACCTGAGTGTCCATTGTATACCCAGTAGCCTTGTTGATGTCTGATCCTTCTTCCAAATGTATCTGTAATTGATTGTTAGTACATGTGGAAATCCATAACTTGTTCTTTCCCCAATCCTGTAGAGCCTTTGCTTGCCTTAACCAAGGCCTTCCCAAGAGTAGAGGATATGAGGTCTCCTGTGGCAGGGAAATAACAACAAAGTCTAGAACAAAGTGACAACCCTGCACTATCATAAGTAACTTTTCAACAATACCAAGTGGTGCAACCCGATGTTGATCTGCTAATGTAACTGTGAAGGGTGCTTCCTTTGTGGGATTCAACTTTAGTTTCTTCATGGTAAAATCGGGCATCAAATTGATGCCAGAACCTCCATCTATGATAACACCTGTGAGAGCTTCATCCTTTATAAAAACAGATAATCTTGAGCTCTGATAGTCAGCCAGGGGTGCAGGGGGAAAGTCAACCATAAAACCATCTATGCTAGGAGGTGGGCATAAGCATGCAGAGTGTATAATCTTCAACAAATCACTTCTTACTTTTGAATCCATCTTTATGAGTTGGTACAGACTAATTTTATGATGAATACCTCTCAGGATTTCCTCAACATTCACCTCTTGTGTGTCTTCGTGAGGACTTGTTGGTTGATCTTTTAGCAAAGTAGTCACCCTCTCATAAGCTCCTTCAATGTCTGCTTGGTCCTTCCATCCCACCTTCTTTTCCTCATCTCTATCTTTGAGTCCTTGTTGTTCCTCCCTATAGGCTACTGCCGCTTGCCTGGCTCTAGTCATCATTGGCATTGACAAGGATGAAACAGCATAAGACTGAGCGGTCATACCTTCTACTTGTGGGGAGGCTGCAATCATGTGAATTGGAGGAGGGCAGCTCCTTGGGCAATCTCTGGTGTAGTGATCCTTAGCATCTGGACAATGCTGACAGGGAGGTGCACCTTCTGGTAGGGAGCACTTGTTCTGCATATGGCCATACTCACCACAACGATAACACATGAGTGGCCTATTATATCTAGGCCGAGTTGGACGGGTCTCTTCTCTATTAGGTGCATTCGAAGTACTAGCATAATATGAATCCAAAGCTTGATGGTTACCTCGTTGTTGTGCTCCCTTGAGGTAGTAGCAGTCTCTAGCTTCATGACCATCTTTGCCACAGAATTGACAACTGACCTTGTTAGGACAATTAACATTGGAATGTCCACTATTGCTGCATATTGTACACCAAACCTGTCTTCGTATGTCCTGTGTGGTTCGCAAATCTTCGAGCTCACGACGAAGTTGAGCTACTTCATCAATAGTGTGGGGTGGGGGCGACGGCACAACCTTCTCTTCTTGGCGACTTTGCTGCATTCTTAAGGCTTCCAACTCCTTCCTGAGTTGCCAGATAGGATCCAAGTCTGATGCATAATTTGGTTGGGCCTCCCCTTCAAAATGTAGTCTAGCCTCCTCAATGCGCGATGCAGTTGCAACAAAATCATCAAGTGTTGCATCCAATCTAAGAGATTCACGAAGCTTCTGCTGAGATGACTTGGGCAGAGCTTTCTCTATCCATTTTTTTACCAAGAAATCACCTGGAGCATGCGGCAGACGTGAAACAAGTGCTTTTGTTCTAATGTGAAGTTCATGAAAGGATTCACCTGATCTCAATTTTAGGTTCTCTAGCTGATCTAGAGCTCTTTCAGAGGAGTTGCTTGGTCGGAATGTCTGCGAGAATGCCGTCTTCAGTGCCTCCCATGTAGTGAAGTGTCCATCTGCATATTGACTATACCATTTGTCTGCAAGGCCTTCCAATGTAGACGGGAAGAGTACCAACATTGCATCCTCTCGGTTCTGCAATCCTCGTCCGCGGCATAATGAGACGAATCTCCTCACGTGGTCATCCGCATCCTCATAAGCCAATCCCTTAAATGTAGGGAACTTGATGTTCAACCTAGAGAGTAAATGAGAAAGTTCCTCCATTGGCACTGGTGCTTCTTCTGAAGTATCAGAGGAAAAATCTAATGTCCTCCTCAGTTTCTCTTTTGAAAGCGGGGTTGAAGCCAAATCGATGGAAAAATTTAAGGGTAGAGGGGTACTAGCCGAAGGTAGAGCTGACTTCTTGAGGCTCTTTTGTACACGAAGGGGCTCTCTGTCTACTCGAGTGTGGGTCATGTACCCACTCACAGAATGCAAAAAATCAAGGAATTAATGCAATGACAACTATATAGTGCACACTAGATACCTCACACAAAAATGCAAGGGTCCCACCGGGCGTGCCAAACTGTAGAGGAGGTACCGGGGTATCCACTTTCAACAATATCAAATTGTATACATTTCCAGTACTCCGTCTACTCAAGGGGAGTTCTCCTTAGGGTAGTATACCCTGTGACATTCTTGTGTGCAGGTACTTTCACTGATAACAGAGAAACCAATAGAAGTGAAAATGTACAGTTATAAAGAAAGGATCAATGACAAGTGCTCTTGAGAGAGGAAATCACTTCGTAACTTTGAAAATGATTACAGAGAGGGCTAAAATACTACAAAAGGATGTAACAGTGGCTAGCATGCCATTCCAAAACTAACTAGCAACAGTACAAGAGTGAGACCAACAAAGTGAATACAATAAAGAAGATGACTTGATCCTGAAGAAATTCACCGATGCATGCCAATAACTAGATCCAAGCCACTCAATCACCCTGTAATGCTAATCACCAACTCCACTGGAGGCCCACGCTCTGTATAATCATCACAGAGTGACCTCTCACAGTGTGCCTGTAGCAACAGAGTGCAGAGAGTAGACCAAAGAAATAGCCTCAACTAGCATCAACAAGTGATGGTAGTGATGATACGCAATAGCCCACCCGATTCAGATTACTCAAATCAGATTACTCAAATCAGATTACTAAAATCAGATTTAGCCCAACTGAGTGCCAAACATCTGTTTATATAGACTCCAGAGTGGCCAAGGGTGGCCTTGCCAAATTCCAGCCTTAACTGCCGCACGCGCCAAAGTGGTGGTCAAGAGGTGGAGGAGAGGACTAATTTTGGCTCTGGTAGCTAACTTCAATAAAGCCCCCAATTTTAGCTTCTGACACCGCCAAAGCCAAGTGGCAATATTCCCTGCATTATTTTTCATTCTGACACATTACTCACAAAATATGCTCCGCCCGTCATTTGCCCCCAAGTTGCTCATGGTGGAGCTCATACTAAGTCGGTAGCATGTAGGAGGCGAGTGATCGCCTTTGGAGAGGGTTGGGAGAAAAAAGGTGGTCGCCCTCCTTGTGTTGCCAAGAATAAGTTGGTCGCCTTAGCTTGTAGTAAGTGCCCCTGGAGAGTCGCCCAATTTGCTATTAGGAGGAGAGGGTCGCCCAAGGCGGGGTTCGCCCAAGGTGGGGGTCGCCCAAGGTGGGGGTCGCCAAAGGAAGAAGGGTCGCCCAATTAGCACAAAAGGAGTTGGCTAGGATGATGGTCGCCGGTCGCCCAATTAGCACAAAAGGAGTCGCCTAGGATGATGGTCGCCGGTCGCCCAATTTGCCATTGGAGGAGAGAGTCGCCCAAGGCCATTAGAAGGAGAGTAGGAGGAGGCTCGCCCAAGTGAGCCATGGAAGCAAATGGTGGTTGCCCCAAGCTCTTTCTTCATAAGTAATAGTCGCCTCATCCTCCATGCTTTCCCATCATATGGGCGTCGCCATATTCTCCATGCATGTGAACCATTTTGGAACCTGCCTTCGCTTCTTGGATAGCGTCCACAACTAGCATCCTTATGTTCTCCACTCACCGTTTATGCTTTTGAACCCAACCCATGTCCTCCCAATCGCCCTGTTGCTGAAGTCGCCCCTTTCCATGTAATGCAAGAGTGGGAGTCGCCCATGTCTTCATAAGTCAAAATGACAAGCATTTAAGGCGTCTCCTATTCCCTTCTTACCCACCATATGGGCGTATCCCCATAGGTTACTATGATGCAAAAAGAAAGGCGTCGCCTTTTCTCCCTCCTACCTCATCATACGGGCGTCCCTCGCTCCATAACCCATTGTGGAAAAGTGAAGGCGTCGCCAAGATATCTGGTCGCCCAATGAGAAGAGAGGTGGTCGCCTTGGGCTAAGGTCGCCCCATGATGAGAGAAGGAGGAGGCTCGCCCAAGTTATGCTCCTTCACCAATCAAATGCTAGCAAGCTCACCTGCTCTACAAAAGCTTTGCATCTGAAATAGCCTGAGAATCATGTACTGCAAATGCCAAATCATTCACAAATTTTTCATAGTCTATGAGCTTATACAACCCACGACATAAAATTCCAGAAGCAATAATCACATTGCCATTTGAGAGATCATCAGGTGTACATATGTCATCAACAAATTTCACAACCAAGCCAATCTTGGCTAAAGCTGAAATTGATAACAGATTCTTCTTGATCCCTGGCACAAATAAAGCATTCGATAAAGTAAAAGAACTACCATGATCAGTAGTCAGAATGATCTTACCAACTCCATCGAAAGGATAAGAGGAGTTGTTGGTGCATGTGAAGGTATTCCATATAGGGTCAGGCCCAAATGAAGTGAAGAAACTATGTTGCAAGGTAATATGTTTGGTTGCCCCACTATCAAAGTACCAAACATCTAAGTCTACTATAGACATACATTGTTCAAGAGAAGATGGTTCAAAACTGCAAACAGTATTAAACACCCATTCTTCATTCTGCACTAGGTTAGCAGAGGTTGTTTTTGGTGTAGAGGCCTCTCCAACAACCATTCCAACCTCTTTTTTCTTTGCCTCTTTAGCAATCAGTTTTGGACAGTTCTTTATGATATGATCGTTTCCTTTACAATACTTACAAAAGAATTTCTACTTTTCTGATTTCTTCTCATCTTTTTCTTCCTTCTTCAAATGTGCAGCATTTGTAGATTTTTGCTTACTAGTAGATGAGCTCCATTTACCTTTGAGCTTCTGACTAGCCAGAAAATCTTGATCTGCAACACGCACAATGGACGTGTTCTCCCCGACTAATCTTCCTACAACAGAACCGAGACTAAATCCTCAAACGTCAAGGCATTTGGATTGCCTTTCATCATCAAACGGAGAGTAGAAGCAAAAATCTAATATGAATTAGGAAGACCATTTAGAATGGTCTGCACAAGTGATCTATCTAGTATAACTTCATCAGTAGAAATCAAATTTTCCTTCAAGTCTTTGATCTTTGTTAGAATATTGTCCATAGAATCACCTTCATTCATATGCTCACTCTCCAACTGTTTTTGGAGGTAAGCAACATGAGCCTCATTCCTAGCCTGGTACAATGTGGTAAGTGTATGCCAAGCATCCTTAGCTTTTTTGCAAGAGCGAATGTGAGGAATAATGGCACGTTTGACACACAAGGTTGTCAATGCATGTGCCTGAGCGTCTCTGCCATCCCAATAAATTTGCTCTACTGTAGGTGCAATAGAAACTGCAACACAAACAGGAACATGAAGAATATCGTCATCTTCAATGTCATCTGCATCAGCTTCAGTACTTGTATTTGCAGGTGTAATAGGATGTTTTTCAACACCCTACATAATATTCCACATTCCTTTTGCGACCAATGCATGACGCATCATATAAGACCACAATGGGTAATTCGTACCATCCAATTTATCCTCAATAGCCAACATACAAAATACATCACTAATTTTAGCCATGGCCACTGACTAAAATACCCAGATGCAAAAAAATGATTGTATTTGAAAAAGTTGGGCATAACTACCCTGATAAGTTTTGTTAAACCTGTAGCAGACTTGGAGAGGCTTATACTAGCGAATCAAAACTTTATATTTTTTTGGCACAAAATGACAAAATAGCCTACACAAGCACTACGATAGTGCATTCGGAGGCTGAAACGAGCTCAGATCGTGATTTCAACACCACATTGCGAAGCTCTTTGATCTCCTAATCACTTTGAGCATGCTCACCAAATTTCGTGTGATTCTTAGACTGTGATGGGAGGGGTGTTGACGATGCCCTAGATGAAGCGACGACCTGCTCTGATACCAATTGTTGGAGTTTGACGTCTACGGAAGCATGCGAACAACATGGGGAAGAAGGAGAAGCTTAGAGCACAACACACAATACTGAATGTATTACCACTAGAATGTACAAAGGTAAGTAACCCATTAGCACAATAGGCATATATACAAGCCGCGGGAAAAAACCTCCTAAAGAGGGAAAAATGTGCCCCGATAGTCCTAGTGTGTTTACACACATCACTACCTAAATATACAACATAACTCACATAGTGTTTGGACCTTGTGGTCTCTTACCATTATTGGATTTTGCTCACCTTTAAGCATCTTCCCCACCTAGGGAAAGCCCCGAAGTTCCATGCCAATCTAGCAACCTTCATCCTTCCCTTGGTTAGATAGGAGATCACATTGGCTTGGAACCAAGCATTCATGAACCTTACTTCTCTGACCAAGTGTTGGATAGTACCAGATAAGAAAACCCAAAAGATAACTTATCAATTCCCAGAAGGTGCTCCAAAGCATCCGGCAGACTAGAAGGGAAATATTTTGTCAAAAATTTCAATGACTAGAATGTGAGATATAAAGAGAAAATTCAAATAAATTACGTATAACTCTATTTAAGGAGTGGTGGGCAAGAAAAGCAAACAAACCTACTAAAGAAATGTGTAGACTACTCAAAATGAAGCAAGAAAAAGATTGCATTCCTTACATGATTAACAATGAAGGTGTTGAGTGTAATATGGATTAAGAAAATGATAAATTAATTGTCAACCACTTCGCAAAAATTCTTGGAGTTAACTCACCTCTCTCTCCATATAGGAAAGAAAATATGGCGGGCATCTCCATATTCAGAGCCAAAAGGATACTTGGACTTTATTCTTCAATCCCTAAAAGACTTCGACTATGAGACTAAATTCACAAGGATGATTTCAATGTTTTGGGGTAATGCTACTACTCGTATCAATACTAATAGCATGTTATCCCAATCAATTAGGTCAAAATGCTTGATCCGGCAAGGTTTTCCCTTGGCTTAACTTCCTTTGGCTATTGCCATTGCGGTCTTAACTGCCTGGTCAACCATTGTGCCTAGAGCAACCAGATGTGTGGTCTAGAGTTGCCAAACTATCGGGAATAAATTCTTATGACAATGTTGTTGGAAACAAGGTCAAAATAGGAACAAAATTCTAAAACTAATAGCATATGATGTATATGATGTCGAATAGTCTACAAGAAAGCATATGGGCAGCCCCATATTCCTCTCATACTAGCCACCCAAGTTCAATACCCGATGGCAACATCCAGTGCGAAAGTCTTTTTGGCATAACTTTTTTCAAAAAAACTAGCGTGGAGCTTTTGTGTTCGCAAAAACAGTTACGAAAGTGCTTTTTGATTTTGGCGATCGCATCTTTTATGCTTGTTGTGCATACACATTGTGGAGCATCATCAATCACTCAAGGACTACAAACCTAGTATTGGTGATCAAGTCTACTAGGAGGAGAGTTCCTACACTCTTGGAGGAGGTGTGCTCTACATCTCAAGTATTTGAAGGAGTTTGTGTCAGCCAACCATCAGCATCACTTAATGATTTACTATGAGTAACAAGTATATTTCTATCCTTACTTGTTCATTCACTAGTTTTTTATTTAGGTTAATTAGAATTTGGGTTTGTTATAAAACAATTCTAAACTATTCATATTCTCCATATTCTCACACACTCACACTCTTCATACCTCTTAGGCACACAATCTCTTGTATCTAGATCCTATTTTTGCCTAGATTTAGATATTGTCAATTGGTATCATATTCACACATTTTCATTTGACATTGAAATATAAGATAGTGTAGGTGAGCATCCTATCTTATTGTACACTTTGAAAGATCTTTTCTTTTCTCTCTATATCTCTCACTCATCTATTTTGGGGTCTTGAAGTGTATATATTAAGGTTCATGTGTTGAAAGATCCTGTAAACATGTGATTAATCGTTATTCAGTCCCACCCCACATCCAACATTTGGTATTTGAGCTTATTCACATACACCATTAACAAGATGAGTGACTATAAACTTGATAATGAAGACAAGCTTGAAGGAATGTCTAATTATCCAACGTGGAATTTTATGATGATGAATCTGTTAGTATCAAAAGACTTGTGGAATATTGTCAATGGCACTTATCCAAGGCCAAGACAAGTCAGAGAAGAGGTTACTTCATCTTCTAGAAGACCTGCTATTCCTATTTCTATTCAACAGGAGTTAGTGAAGAAGAAGGAACTACTTCATCATGAGGAGTCCATACTACTACCAGATTACTTCCTACAAAAGAAAGATCCAGATGGGATTCTAGGGATACATAAGCACTTTCATATATTTCTATGGGAGTCACAAGGCATGTTATACTCAAATCAGGTCATGCAAAACCTCTCATCGGGCTTGGTTGGAGTTAGAAAATCTCTATCAAAGCAAAAACCTTGCTAGAAAAGCTCATCTAAGGAGACAGCTAGCCAACACAAGGATGAAAGTTGGTGAATCAATTTAGTCACACATTTTGAAGATCAAAGACTTACCAAATCAGTTACTCAATGTTGGAGTCAATATTTCAAATGAAGAGATGGTAAACACACTTCTTAATTCACTTCCATCTACATATCATGCTTTTGTTACTTCTTTACTCTCTCTACGAGAGATGGAGAATTTTCATTTGAAGAACTACAATTCCTATTACTTCAAGATGAAGATCAAAAAAAGAGTATGGAAGAGTGGTGAAGCCATGTTATATCATCGAAGGGAATGAAGAAGAAGGAGACAAAGAAGGAGAAGAAGAGTCAGCAATCCAAGAAGGAAAGTAAATCTTCTAATAGTAAGTCTTCCTATCCTTTCCCTAATGCTTCCTCCACACCCAAAGAAAAGTCTTTGACTACATCTAATTCAAAGAAAGGAGTATGCCATTTCTTGTAGAAAGGAGTATGCCATTACTGCAAGAAACCAGGTCATTTCATAGTAGAATGCAAAACAAGGATTTTTAATGAGAAGAAGAAAGCATCAGATAATAGTGTTGAAGATGATCCAAAACCTAAATCTTAAAAGGTAGATTCTTATGCATGTGTTACTATTGAAGAAATAGCTTTTGATTAGGCAGTATTAAATGCAATCTCACATAATCCTCATATTTTTAATTTAGGAGCTACTAAGCATATGACAAGTTACACAAAGGTATTTTCTTCCCTTTTTAACTCTTCGGACAAAAAGAGTGATCGTTGTAGATGGTCATGATTTGGATGTTGTAGATGTTGGAGAAGTAAACCTTAAGTCCATAACAGGTGGAAATTTCACAATTTTCAATGTTCTTTATGTTCCAGACATGAAGAAGAATTTGCTCTCTATCTCTACTTTCTTGCCAAATGGTTATAAAGTTGTTTCTAAGGAAGATTCATGTCAAATTCTCTCACCTCATGATGACCATTGTCTACTTCAAGGTGAAAACACAAGTGGTATGTTTACATTGTCCAAAATTATTCATGCTAATGTTGCTAGGTCTTTTAGACCTAAGGAGAACATGAAGTTATGGCATGCTAGATTTGTTCATATCAATTACACAGTCCTCAAGCATATCAAAGATCAATGTATGCTGGAGATTTTTCCTACTTTTGCTTTACGAGATGATGCAGAATCATGTGAAGGATGTTTTGAATGAAATCTTCATAAACTTCCTTTCAAGAAGCATGGATACATCACAGCGATAAGGAAGTTACATACACTACTAGAAATAGGGGGCATCGCAACGCCCTCGAATTGAAAAAGAAGTGGGTCTCATCGCTTATGTGCCGCTAGCATTGCATAAGCGACGAGCCTATTTTTATTTTTTTGAAAAAAGACGTGTCATCGCATAAGCAATGCCAGTGTCGCTTATGCAACGCTAAAAATATGCGTCGCAAAGAGTGTGGCTAGTCAAAGATGCTTTTAAAAAAATTGGCAAACTACCTACAACACTGGATCGTCACATACATGACATCCTGGTTTCCAGAGCATCACATAAGCAACACTCTGGAACGTTAAAAAAAAATTGGATTTCTCATGGCACATTTGTGCCAGGATTATGACGCGCGCGCGCGCGCGAGAGAGAGAGAGAGAGAGAGAGAGAGAGAGAGAGAGAGAGAGAGAGAGAGAGAGAGAGAGAGAGAGAGAGAGAGAGAGAGAGAGAGAGAGAGAGAGAGAGAGAGAGAGAGAGAGAGAGAGAGAGAGAGAGAGAGAGAGAGAGAGAGAGAGAGAGAGAGAGAGAGAGAGAGAGAGAGAGAGAGAGAGAGAGAGAGAGAGAGAGAGAGAGAGAGAGAGAGAGAGAGAGAGAGATAGAATACTAGCACACACATCCCATGAAGCAAGGTACGCACACACACACACACATACACACAGATTTACACACACACACATACATGCACACATACACACACATACATATGCATACACACACACATACACACACACATACACACATAGACACACACACATACACACACACACACATACATATTAGACACATACACACAAACACACATCCACTGACATTTCCACACACACACACACATGCATACATACATATATATACACATACACACATATATGCACACAGACACACATACATACATAGATACACACACATATACACACTAATTTACATACACATGCATACACACACATATATATACACACATAGACACATGCATACACACATAGACACACACACACATAGACACACACACACACACACATACACATACACATACACATATACACACACATATACACACACACACATAGACACATACACACTTACACACACACACATCCACACACATTTACACACACACATACACATGCATACAGACACATATATATAGATACATGCATATATACACACATAGACACACACACGTACACACACACATATAGACACATACACACACATATGTGCATACACACACACACACGTAGAGAGACATATACACACACATACACATACATGCATACATAATGCATATGCATATGCATACATACATACTTACATGCATACACACACATGCATACATATGCATGCATAATGCACATGCATATGCATACATACATGCTTAAATGCATACACACACATACACATACACACATATATATGCATACACACGCACACACATAAAGAGACCTACACACACATACACATACATGCATACATAATGCATATGCATATGCATACATACATACTTACATGCGTACACACACATACACACATGCATACATAATGCACATGCATATGCACATACATGCTTACATGCATACACACACATACACATGCATACACACATATATATATGCATACACACACACATAGAGAGACATACACACACCCATACACATACATGCATACATATGCATACATAATGCACATGCATACATACATACTTACATGCATACACACACATACACACACATGCATACATATGCATACATAATGCACATGCATATGCATACATACATGCTTACGTGCATACACACACATACACACGCATACACACATACACATATACACATACACACATAGAGACACACACACACATACACACACATATATGCATACACACACATAGAGAGACATACACACACATACACATGCATGCATACATAATGCATATGCATATGCATACACACATACTTACATGCATATACACACATACACACACATATGCATACATAATGCACATGCATATGCATAGATACATGCATACACATACACACACATAGACACATACACACACATATACACACAGATTTACACACACATACACATGCATACACACATACACACATACACACATACACACACACATGCATACACACACATACACACACACACATACACACATAATGCATATGCATACATACATACTTACATGCATACACACACATACACACACATATGCATACATAATGCACATGCATATGCATACATACATGCATACACATACACACATAGACACATACACACACATACACACATACACACATACACACACATAAACACATACACAATCATAGACACATACACACTTACACACACACACATCCAGACACATTTACACACACACATGCACATGCATACAGACACATACATATAGATACACACATATATACACACATAGACACACACATAGACACACACATAGACACACACACACATACACACATACACACATACACACATACACACATACACACATACACACATACACACATACACACATACACACATACACACATACACACATACACACATACACACATACACACACATACACACATACACACATACACACATACACACATACACACATACACACATACACACACACACACACACATAGACACATACATACACATATATGCATACACACACGTAGAGAGACATACACACACATACATATACATGCATACATATGCATACACACACACGTAGAGAGACATACACACACATACACATACATGCATACACACATGCGTAGAGAGACATACACACACACATACACACACATGCATACATATGCATACATAATGCACATGCATATGCATACATAATGCACATGCATATGCATACATACATGCTTACATGCATACACACACATACATATACACACATAGACACACACACACACACGTAGAGATACACACACACACACACACACACACACACACACACACACACATATATATATATATATATATATATATATATATATATATATATGCATACACACACATGTAAAGATACATACACACATATACACATACATGCATACATATGCATACATATATACATATGCATACATAATGCATATGCATATGCATACATAATGCATATGCATATGCATACATAATGCATATGCATATGCATACATACATACATACTTACATGCATACACACACATACACACACATAAACACAAACACATGCATACATAATGCACATGCATATGAATAGATACATGCTTATATGCATACACATACACACATAGACACATACACACACATAGATACATACACACACATAGACACATACACACATATACACACACACATACACACATACACACATACACACATATACAGACAGATTTACACACACACATAGACACACACACACACATACACAGACACACTTACACATGCATACAAAAAGACATACACACATAGACACACACACACTTACACACATAGACACATAGAAACTTACACACACACACACAGATACACACACACACAGATACACACACACACACATATAAACACACACATACACACATAGACACATACAAACTTACACACACACATACACACATCCACACACATTTACACACACACACATACACATGCATATAGACATATATATATATATAGATACACACGTATATACACACATAGACACACACACATACACACATAGACACATACACACTTACACACACATACACACATACACACATACACACATCCACACATCCACACATCCACACACAATTACACACTTACATACACATGCATATAGACACATATATAAAGATACACAGGTATATACACACATAGACACACACACACACACATACACACATGGACACATACACACAGATATATGCATAGACAGACACATAGAGACATACACACATATATATGCATGCACACACATAGAAACACATAAACACACACATCCACATACATGCATACATAATGCATATGCATATGCATACCTACATACTTACATGCATACACACACACATACACACACATGCATACATTTGCATACATGATGCACATGCATATGCATACATACATGCTTACATGCATACATACATGCTTACATGCATACACACACTCACATATACACCTACATACACATATACACACATACATATGTACACATATATATATTGATTTCTAACCCATTTTGTTTTATATGTACAGGTATTATGGATCCTAGTAAAGAGAGAAAGGCGAAACTCACTCTCATAAAAATTCTTATGAGAGCAAGAGTTCCGCCTGATACTCTAGGGATCATCATGCATGAGTACTCAAATATGGCTGATGATGAGCTGGATTATATGATCCAGATGCTTACCCAACGATCAGAGGAGGGTTCTTCTACGGCTCCACATGCAATAAAGAAAACTATCTGCTCATAGGTATGTTTTTTTTCGCAATTCTTTTAATGATATTATAACATATTTTTATTTATTTTTATCTATCTATTTTCAAGACACCTATACCACCTCTAGATCATGATAGTAGAGCATAAGTGCCTATGAGGACATGCATAGGCACCTTAGGGCTAGAGTGCGATATAGAGCTAGAGGGGAACAGTGTATACATAGGGAATGGATTGGAGTTCAAGAGAAGAATATGAGCACTTGTCCACTTACAGTGGAAGTAAGTATAAATTTTACATATAAATTGAAATAAATATCTTATGTTTTATTTACATGATTTATTTTTTTGTAGTGAGCATGATGAGAGGGATAAAAAATTCGTACTTAGTTCACTTAAGACAAAGTTTGGGACAGGATGGTCGCATAAGTGGTGTCTAAAAGAGATGCAGACACTTATGGCTCATCTTCACGATAATGCACGGTACACATTGCTTTTATGTATATATATGTGGATATGAGTATGTGTGTTTATGAATGTATGTATGTATATGAGAGAGAGAGAGAGAGAAAAGAATGAGACTAGAGGTACAAATACACACATACATACACATATACATCATACATGCACAACTACACACATATACACATACATGCACATTTATACATACACATACATACACGCACATTTTTACACACACATACACATGCATGCAGTTACACACATATAATGAATACACACATAGACACATACACATACACATACATAATCATATGTACACACACATAGAATCACATAATCATATTTGCATGCATATATACACATACACATGCATACACACACACACACACAACACATGCATACCCACATATAGATACAAATACATACACACACATGCATACGCACATATAGATACACATACATACACACACACACACACACATATATATATATACACACACACACACACACACACACACACACACATATATATATATATATATATATATATATATATATATATATATATATATATATATTACAGTATGTATATCTCATTTTATAACAATACATATATATTGATACATTTTATAGCAATCCCTCTCTCTCTCTCTCTCTCTCTCTCTCTCTATATATATATATATATATATATATATATATATATATATATATATATATATATATATATATATATATATATATATATATATATATATATATATATATATATATATATATAGTCTATATATATCTCATTTTATAACAATACATATATACTGATACATTTTATAACTATATATATATATATATATATATATATATATCCTAATTCAAAAAACCTATTATAAATATTATAATTTAGAAATCCTATTCTAAAAATCCTAATTTGGAAACACTAATTTTGATATTAGGGTTTTAAAAACCCTAATTTAGAAACTCTAATTCAGCCTTTTAGCCATATGATTGAAGTATATGTACACATTGCATCTATTCCTCTGATGTCCTACTAGAGAGATTTCTCTCCTCCCAACCTTATGCCTCTATATATAGCTACTCGAATCAATGACGATCATAATATATAAAGATATATACACATCATGTAGATACACATACATAAATATAAAATGGAGTAGCTACATTATGCATCACACATACATGCCTAAATGCACATATAAATATATATACATGCATACATATTTACATATATACATTTACACATAGACACATATACATATATACATGTACACATCACATATACATGCCTACATGCACACATGTATACTTATACATGCATACACAATTATAAACACTTGCATATATTACATGAATACATGAATATATTACACAAAATGCATATGCATATATACACGTATGCATACTAACACATGTATACATATATCACACACATGCACACACATACATATACATGAAACAATTATATATGCATACTAACAAATGTATACATATGATACACATGAATTCCACACATATGCATACATACATGAGAAAAATTTGCTCCTCGAAGATAAAGCTATATATAAAATAATTAGGCATACCACCGAGCTTCATGTTCTAACTTAAAAGAATATGATTTCATCTGTCTAGTAGGATTCATCGATATTCTAGTTGAATAAAGAACAATCTATTATCTGATATCGATTCAGAAGCTTCAAGTTATTCATCGATAACTAGAGTAGAATTTACTATCTAATCTGCTCATATGTTTTCATTATTGCCATCATTTTGGTAAGACATCATTATAGTCTCATCTTAATTATCCTTATCGATTTCATTTATTTCTTCTATTGTTAAATCTGTGTTCTCATGAGTCACATCATCTATTGATAGCTTAATATCGATTTCTGGTAATTCCTCTTCATCATCAATAGAATCAGCATGTAGAGTATTATCCTCTTCATAAAAAATATTAGTATCATTATCATGTATAATGATTCTTATTTCTCTTTCAGATGTTGATGTATCACTATATGATGGTGAATCATCAAGAAGACTTTCTTCAATCTCTCTAACAATAAATTGTTCAAACAATGACCTACCTCTAGGTTGAACATGAACGACTTGCCACCAAGGGTGAGCATCTAGGTTTTTATAAAAAAAATGCTTGTTCAATATGCCTAGGAAAAATATATGGTTCTTTAGTAGATCGCATTAGCTTGGAAGAACCAATTGCCCAAAACCCACATAATTCCTTTCTTAATGTGGAATTACTAGCTATATACTCGGATCAAAACTAGTCAACCTTTAAAATGACCTATCAAAATATATAAAAACAAAAACCCATTATTAGGTGCTTAAAAAAATAATAAACTCTATCATAAAAACTATAAACTTTTTTCTACCTGTTTGAATGTAGGAAATAATATTTTGTAGATACCAACAACAGTTCCCACATTACCAAGTTTGCCATCTATAAGGTTCGTTTCTTTTGAGCTAGCATGTGATAGTTGCTTGAAAGAAGCAACAATACTAGAATCCTCTGTTTTACGTAAAGAATCAATGGATCTGATTCTAATATGATGTCCAAAAGCCCACATATTAGTGAACATTCGAGCCTACGAAAGAAATTAAATTACTAAGTAAAAACTAATATACATATATGAAAAAAACAAACTATTATTAAAAAAAAAAATACCTTTCGTTCACAACCTATCATTAACTCTCTCTGCTCATCTAAGATTTGTTCATTATTTGCATTGGCGCGTTGCAAAAGACTATATATCCAATCCATGAAAGAAGATATATTTGTAATCTCATTATTATCAAGAATAAATCTATATCTTTTGTTTCTTCACCTTTTACTTTGGAGATTTTGAAGTTCCTGTTCATACTCGCTAAGGAATGCTTGCATGCATTCGCTATTATATGCTACAAAAGTAGAAACATTATTTTTTTCTTGAAATGTAAATAAAAATGGAACTCCCTTACCTAATAATACCTCATCTGTAATTTTTGAAGAAGACTCATTGGTCCATGCATGTGGAGCTTCTTCATGAACTCTTTCAAGGTACCCACTAACATAATACATGCACTCTTCAAGCATCCAACCCTTTGCCATGGATCCTTCTGGTTTCGCTCTTTGTCACACATAACCTTTTAACATTCCCATAAATCACTCGACCCAAAACATCCATCGAGTGTCGACAACACCTGCAATCTCTATTTCATCTACAAGATGGACTAATAAATGAACCTGAATATCAAAAAATGAAGTAGGAAGCTTTTTCTCCATCAAACATAGTAACTCTTTGCATTCACGTTTTTTTTGTGGGATTGAGTTTTTGTCAATCTCTTTTGATGTAATCCACCTATACATATCATAAAAAAAATTATAAAGATCACATCTCATACTCCTTTTGTTGTACATCCATTGATAACCAAAGGTAAAATATGTTTCAAAAAGTTATGCCAGTCATGGGTCTTTAACCCAGATAAGCTCTTATCAACCATAGTAAACATGTTTTGGAAAGATGCTCCATATCTTGTAGGATTCTGAATCAATTGAATCCTATTGTTGATAGTCTATATCTCTTTTTTTGTAAGTATCCAAGGAGCAGGTGCATAAGTCATTTCCTGTCGATGTCTATCAAAAATTGGCCATAACTTTGGTTTTGAGTTTTGATCTTTCAAATCATTCCTTGATGCTATGGTATCTTTTAGTCCAAGAGGATGTTGCCATAGTGAATAACCAATATTCTTGAGTATATGCATAGCATCAAGAAGATGACATACTTTTAACTCTTTCCAATACTCCAAAGAATACCATATTGATATCTTCTCTATGAGTGCTAATTTTCCTTTACCTCTCTTCACATACTCATTATCTTCATCATCACTGAAGATTTCTGATTCGGGATCTATCAGAGGTCCATCTGTCCATTTTTTATACCAATCCATAGGCGTCATAGGTTTTGGACATTGATTTGTTTCAAACTTTCCATTAAAATGTATCACTTCTCTTTTAGATCTTAATGTATGATCATTAGGCAAGAATCGTCGATGTCGAAGATAAATATTTTTGCTGAGATTCTTACTATAGGTTGATCTCAACCAATCAGCACAATATGGTCAAGCTTTATAACCCTTAGTAGATATTCTTGCATCATAAAAATGATAAAAATATAATAAGATTAACTCACATTTATTTGTATGCATATTGAATAAAAAAATTATATCAATACCTGAACAAACACCATATCTTAGAAAATCGTGAATAGTCCAAGGCACAATGCCACGAACCGTAATATGTCTTTCGTTGATGCTTTTTGATACATCAATGACATTAATACCTCTCCATAACTCTTGGAGATCATCAATGAGAGGAGCAAGATATATATTCATATCTTTAACTTGTCTTTTTCCTGGGATTAAAAGTGAAAGCATCAAATGTTCCTTTTTAATGCTAAGATATGGCGGAAGATTGTAGTTTATGACTACCACTTGCCATGTTGACCATTTACTGGATTTCATGGAGAATGGATTAACCCCATCTAATGCAACTCCTAACTTTAGATTCTGTGGATTTTGTACAAATTCAGGCCATGTAGAATCAATATGCTGAAAAACAACACTATCATGAGGAATTCTGATTATTCCATCCGTACTTTTATGATCATGTCTCCATGTCAAAAGCTTTGATAACGGGACTTTGAAACATATGTCTAATCCGTGGAGCCAATGGAAAATGTCTCAATACCTCTTTTGGGATTTTACCTTCTTCGTCCTTATATCGAGGAGATTGACATTTGGGACATGTCAAAGAGTCTGCATATTCACCTCTATATAAAATACAATTGTTAGGACATGCATGTATACATTGATAATCTATACCAAGATTGTTGATTATCTTCTGCATTTCATCATGTGAGGTAGGAAGAATATTCTGACTTGGTAAAAAATTTTCAGATAATAACCTGAAGTTCATAAAAAAAAGACATATTAATAAAAATAAATAAATAAATATACACACACACACACACACACATATATATATATATATATGCATATAATTTTATATATGTGTATGCTTATGTGTATGTGTATGAGGATGTGTATATGCATGTGCATGCGTATACGTATGTGTATGTGTATATGTATGTATGTGTGTATATCTGTTCTATAGGTGTATGTGTATGTATATATACATATGCATATGTGTATGCATATATGTATGTGTATCTATGCATATATGTGTATGTATGTATGTATGTATGCATGTATGTATGTATGTATGTATGTATATATGTGTATGTATGTATGTATATGTATGTATGCATGTGTAGCTGTGTATATTTTATTTCGATTTTTTTTTGTATATTGTGGTTTGTAGACTTTCATATCTAGACCACTAAATTGTTTGGTTGTCTACCATTTTATAGCCAATCTATTACCTACCTTGCTAACTAAGACTTACATATTTTTTACAAGGATTAAGTATCAGCTAACTTTGGAGGTATTAGGTTTGTTTGAAAATAAGACAAGCAAATTTCTCTCGACGAAAATGGATGAATAATTGTAAAGTATGGGCGGACATGAAGTGTTCATTCAATGCAAGTTCTTGTTCTTATCGTAGCTAAGGTAAAAAAAAAAGGTGCACTGAATGGACGCTTTGTGTCCACCCATCCTTTAAAATTATTCTTCCATCCTTCAAATTCTTTGAGGTAAATTTATTTCTCCTATTTTTCAAATGACTTAATACCTCCATAGCTAACTCATACTTAATATTTGTATGCAGAGTTCATAAAAGAGTTAGCAGCACAGGTACTAGGTCGGCTAGAATAGGAGAAGCAAATGTGCCAGGAAGATTCTAAAGGTTGGGCGGACAATTCCAAAGGTTAGATGTACAAAATATCTTCATTCGATACAGGTATGTATAATTTGACTTTACTCTCATAACATATGTATATGTATGTTTATGTGTATATATATGTGTATGTATGTATGTGTATGTATGCATGTGCAGCTGTGTATATTTGATTTCATTTCTAATTTTCTTTTTGTTTATTGTGGTTTGTAGACTTTCATATAGATATCTAGACCACTGAATTGTCTGGTTGTCTCCCATTTTATAGTCAATCTATTACCTGCCTTGCTAACTAAGGCTTACATATTTGTTTACAAATATAAAATATCAATTAGCTATGGAGGTATTAGGTCATTTGGAAAATAGGAGGACCAAATTTATCTTGAAGATTTTGAAAGATGCATGAATAGTTGTAAAGGATGGGCGGACAGAAACTGTCCATTCAATGCAAATTCTTGTTCTTACCTTAGCTAAAGTAAGAATAAAAACCTGCATTGAATGGACACTTTCTTTCCACCCATCCTTTAAAATTATTTTTCCATCCTTCAAAATCTTCAAGATAAATTTGGTCCTCCCATTTTTCTAATGACCCCTGATACTTAATATTTGTATGCAAAGTTCTTAAAAGAGTTAGCCGCATAGGTATTAGGTCAACTAGAATAGGAGAAACAAATGTGTCAGGAAGATTCTAAAGGTTGGGTGGACAATTCTAAAGGCTTGATAGACAAAAAATCTTCATTCGATACAGGTATGTATAATTTGACCTTACTCTCATAACATGTGTATGTGTGTATATGTGTGTGTATGTTTATATGTGTGTATGCATTAATGTATAATTATGTGCATGTCTATATATGCATGTATTTATATGTATATATTTATGCATGTATATATAAAAATATATAGAAAATTGAAAATTATACCTTAATAGCGCCGAAACAGATACATTACTCCATCCAAAATGATTTTGAAGATTGAGAATAAGTAAGATTGCACTTAGGCGTGTCAAACGAATTCCTTCATATACATGCTTTAGACATTCCTGTTGAATATATTTCTCATTTTTAGAAATATCAATGCTCTCACTATCATTTTGATACCAATCCTCAATAAAATCTGCCATACGTTGTCGCACAAATCTTGTACTTTATCTTCTTTTGAATATGGATCTTTCAACCTTGCATATTCCATAGGATCACTTTTGTGTAGCCTCCTCATACAAGCTTTTGATAAATGAGGTCTTACTGGAAATTGTGAATGGTGTGGAGGAATGTCATCAACATCATACGTTGGAATCTACACACATGAATAAAAATCATTAGTATTCCATAAATGAATAAAAAGTAAATTTTAAATATAAAATTAAATATATCAGTTATTAAATATGGATAGAAAATTTCCATTCTCTCTCTAGCTAAAAGGTGCTCTTGGAGGTCTACGCCATCCATAATTCACTGATAATTCATCACTAGCATGTAATGTAGTAATAGCATTGAAGACTATGAATCTTGATACATCTCTACTTATGTATGGTGATTCATGACTATTTTCACGCTCCTCAAATGTGCAATTAGTCTTTGAACTATTATGTAACCCTCGACTACTATTTATTAAACTTGCTATATTTCCATGCATGTAAGGTCTTCCATCAATATATAATCTTTCATTTTGTGCATGTGAAATCCTTCTACTAGTAAGGGATGCTGCATTCAAGCATATTCCATAAGTACTCATGCTTTGAACATAACGTGCAAGTCGATGCCAATCTCTCCATCCATATTTAGGACCGCAAAATGACATAAGAGTGACTTCAGAGTTCAGAGGCACATACAAATCCTCTACAAAAAGAGACCACGACCAACATTAGTAATAGTGGATGGAACAATCATATAGCAATTACCCCAAAAGTTGAAAACCTCTCCATCTAAAGGAAGTGGTCCTCTATTCCATCCTCCATATCTTCTTCTATCATATGTTTGTACTAGAGAACAATCATGAGCTGGAAATGGATAATCTCCAACCATTTCAGTCTCTAAACCAAGAAGTAGAGTATTTCTAAAAACCTCTGCTTGTAACTGATGAACAACAAGTCCATGACGTGTATGAGGTATATTAATATTAGAATTATTATCACCATCATCATCATTGAGCAAGTATTCTTGTATATCAACAGTAATTTGATTTTGTATATGGTTTTTAAATAAAATAATGACATTAATTTATAGAAAAAATACATACCCAAGCATTATCACGTTGATCAGGTGATGGTGCATGCTCAAAAGTACCATACTCTGCCTCATGTTCAATACATTTCAACCGTGGTCTTCGATACATGCCATAGCAAGAGTTACACCAACATATAATATGCTTTTGATAGTAAAATTCATCATAATTCCTATTGGAGGACACATGTGAAGTTGTTGCATGGGTAGGAGGTGGTGGAGTGCCCTTTGATTGATCAGAATATGATTATAACAAGAAACAAAAAAATATATCAGTTATGTATCTCTCAAATATATTTAAAATTAAAAGTTTGATATACTTACAGTATATAGCCCTTGCACGATTAGGAGACGGTGGTGGAGTTCCATCTGATTGATTGGAATCTACAAATAATGGTATTTGATATTAATAATCTGATTATTTACATACATAAGCATTCACATATTCATATTTACACATACACACATATTCACACATACACATTTACACATACACACATATTCACATATACACAAATACACATTATTGTGGGATAAATGCATGTATTTTGTATGAATGAGTGTATATGCATGCATGTGTATGTGTGTACGTATATATGTGGATATGTATATGTGTGTTTACGTTATATCTATGTATATGTGTATATGTATGCATATATGTATGTGTATATGTTTGCATGTATATGTGTATGTGGGTATGTGTATGTGTGTGTATATATGTGTATGTATTCCGATTCTTTTTTTCTGTTTGAGTTAAATTAACAGGAGATATTGTATGGTGGAAAAAAATAAGAGGCGACCTAACATACCACCTGAGATGTGGTAGTTTTTCGTAGACAACTATGTCTTTAGGAGTCATTTCCTTAGTAGAAGGTATACAAATTAATAGTTTATATTTATGATTTTCATATATTTTAGTAGTTTTTTACATTTAATTTATGTATTTCTTTTTTCTTTAGTATTTTTTTCTTTAATTTATGTATTTTAGTAATTTTTACATTTAATTTTTCTTTAAGATTTGAGTTGGGCCACACATTGCACCAAGGCCGAATGGGCCATCATGGTTTTGTAGCTACATTTGTAAGTATATGTGTTATTGTGAGTATATTTTTTATTTTAGTTAAAATGCAAGAAAATAATCTTTTTTATTTGTTTCAATGAAACGAAAGGATTATGGCCGATATCCTACAAAACATGAGATCGAGTATGCTACACATTTTGGATATCGGCATTTGAGCGAGTATATGCGAGATCATCCGGATGCCTTTGTGAGTATTATTAAATTTTATATAATTATTTCAAACATCATTTCATGCGGATGATCATGATGATGAGGATGAGGATGAGGATGATCATGATGCTGATGATGATCATGATGATGATGATTAGGATTCTTGATTATGACGTTGGATATGTATTTACATTGATATATATATATTTTTTTTCTTTTTTATTTAATCTATATATTTTTCATTTCACTTATGTTTTGAATTGTGTGTATGGTATTAAGTAATGAAAAGTTTTGTTCTATTGATTTTTATTATTGTTTATATTAAGCATGTGTTTTAGTACTTTAATTATATAATTCATTCATATTTATGTGTGCTTGTGTGTATATAAAATGTATATATGCACGTGTAGGTATATATCTATATGTGTAAGTATGTCTGTATGCATGTATATGTATGTATCTATGTATATATGTGCATGTATGTATGTGCATATGTATATGTGTATATGCATGTATTAGGGAAATAATAGCAAGGAAATGAAGACTGAGAGGGCCCATGAATCTTTCCAAGCTTAAAACCTGCTCCACGTTATGTGGTTTCCCAATTTACACCCTAAATATATGTAAAATGGCCTATTTTGGGTCTTAAAACCTTATTTTTGTATAATGTAGGCCCACCATCTAGAGTTTGATTAGTATTCAAGACTCATGGGCAATAGAACCACCTTCTCAATTTTTCTCATAATTTTTGGACACCATTTGAACTTTCAAATGAGCCTGTTTTTTTAACTAGGTCAACCACTTAAGTGTGAACATAGCCCTTCAAATATCCATATAAGTGAATGGGGTTCATTATAAGCTCTTCTTCTTATTATTATTTTTAAGCAATGCAGGGAGTGTCTTGGAGAAAATGTGTCTCTCTTCTATTCACCAGTGTGTGAATGCACGCATGTATGTGTATGCTTGCTCTCTCTTGCTGTAGGTGTGTGTGTCTAATTTTATTTTCATATCTTTCATGTTCACCATGGTCATTACTATAAGTTTATGTGTTTGGTTATCTTCATTTTATATGTGGCTACCCAACATTCTCTCATATTACTTTGAGCTCTTAAGCATCAAACTTTGAGTTAACCTTTAGCTTCCTCCAATTGCTACCATGATGCAACTACTACTTATCACAATAGTCATTCTCATTGCATTTGATGAATGCATGCAACTCTAGCTTCAACATAAGGACTTCTTATCTTTTGCACTGTTAGATTGTCGTGCAATGTCAACCCATAGATTGTCGTGCAATGAAAACCCATATTGACATTATCCATACTTTGCAGTATGCTAAATAGGAATCTAAAGAAGCATTGAGGTGGGAGACACCCTATCCTAGTTCCTCTATTCTAATAATGACTTTTGATTGGATCAACTCCAAAAGCCATCTTCTTTCTATTGGAGGGAAAATGGTTGCCTAGACCTTGTCAATATAGGAGATGCAAGCAAAATTTGGGTTTTTAGCTCAATGTGTACCCCTTATTCACCATTTCTTGAAATTTATATCTCTACAAGTTTTTGTAGGAGTTTGTTAATTTCCAAGTGGAGCATTTCATTATTTCATGGAAGTTGGATTCGTGCTTCCACTACGAGAATGATGCCCTTATCAACTCAACACTTTTTTTTCAAGAGAATGTATCATGAGGTAGAGTGAGTGATTCAATGAATTAGGGAAAGGATTCTCATATGTGATTCGGACTTCCATTGTACCTTTCTCTTTCCCACTCAAGCATCACCAAGTACTCTAATGAGGTGTGTCATCCTAGCACAAAATCAGGCACAATATCCTCCTTCTCGAATTCCCCAAGTCGATCTAGTTCAACCTTCCTCACAACCATCACTAGATAACCCAACAGAATCAATATTCCTTGATGAGAGAATTGGAGCTCATGGAAATCGCAAATGCCCTTACCCTCCCATCATCAAAATTCATGCCTTCTATGAACCCCAAATTAAGATAATATGAAAAGATCCAGCCTCACTCACCACTCAATCTCACCCTACCCATACCTCAGCCATTGTTTATTCTTCTTATTCACCTAAGCTAGATTTTGATTGCTCCTCACCTTCCTACTTCCCCTTTAGTGTCTTTATTCTCCTCTTCCCACTCTGTTGCTTCTATCCAAGTTGATGCTTCCTTGGCCCATTATGCTTCTACTATAGATAAACTCAATGCTAACCAAAATCCATCAATCTTCCCAATTTCTCTTGCCCTACCCCAACATTTATTTAATCGTCATCCACCATCCCCTCGTGTACATACTTCTTATCAAGCTTATTTCAACCATGGGCTAAGAGTCTCAGACTCATCTCTCAACCATAGCATGGACATGAGACTCACCTCCCAACCATAGCATGGACATGAGACTCACCTCCCAACCATAGCATGGACATCAAACTCACCTCCCAACCATAGGATGGACATCAAAATCACCTCCCAACCATAGGATCCATAGTGACCCACCCCCAAGCTTGGGATCCGAAGTAGGTCTTAGCCTTCTCAAGGGCATGGTATCGCATACCACCATACCCACACCATACAAGTGTGTGGAGTATTCAACCACGGTCTAAGATCCATACCCACACCATACAAGTGTAGGGAGGACTCAACCATGGGCTAAGAACCTCATGAGAAGAATGAATAAAAAATGAGGCCGTGGGTCTTATTTGGTCTTAGGTAACCAAGTTCGCACTTGGGCAGACACTCCACATTAGTCCAAAACAACTTAACTACAGAGGTACATCATGGATGTCCTTTGGATTTAGGGACGTAACACCAAAGGTCCATCATCTCAAACTCCTTTATCAAGCTAGTATGAGATTGCTTAATGAAATTTGCATGATTCACTATTATGAAAAAATCATTATATACAAGATCATAACCACCAACTTGTTGTTTTCCTCATAAAGTACAAGTTTGCAACATACATACTTCTTTGAAAGCCTAAATATTTTAGAAAACCCCTAATATGTGGTACCAAGATCTTGTAGCTCAATTATGACCATACATTGCCTTTTTAATTCTATAAATCTTTTTTTCTAAATGGGTATATATGGTGGTTATTATCTCTTTATCGCCTCTTTGAGATTTTTATCCAAATGCCTAGTTTTACATCTATCTAGAATATAGTCCACTTTTTATGTGCAAGAACTACAAGCATCATTCGAATAGTGGCATTCAAGCATCCATGTAAAGATCTCTTGGACATGAAATCCTTCCACTTGTGAGAATCCTTGTGCAACAAGCCAAGATTTGTGCTTCTCTAAAGTACCATTTGCTTTTGGCTTTCAATATGCATTTGTATCAATTATCTTTATTTTTGGTAGCAAATCAACCAACTCCTAAGTATCATTGTCTAGTATTTATCATATTCAGTCTACATTGCAACTTCCCATTTTCGGATCCTTTTTAGTGATTAATCTAAAATTATGGGTTCTTTTACTAATCCCATGATCAGACATAGATCCTTACTAACAATGTGATGTGAGGATCTTTGTTTACTAAATCCTCATTGATCTACACAAACCATCTAAAACATGACTTTAAAATATTGACTTGAGGTATAATATCATCATAGAGTTATTGTGCCTACAATGGTTGTGGCTTACACTATGTAGCAACAAAATGTTGTCTTTTTTATGGGTTGATGTCATTATGTGATGCCTCCTCTTCTACAATCTTGACTTTTCTATGAAACGAAACACGGTGAAATATTTCTTCAATTAATGAGATATTTGCTTTACATTCGTTACCAAATAGATGAGATCATTCATTCAATACCACATAAGGTCTGACAATAATCTTATTTGCGTTTAGATCCTAGATTATATATGCCTTAAACTGTTCGTTATATTCTAAAAAGACACTTTTTTTCATCCTAGTTGTGTTCTTTTTGAATCAAGTACATGTGCATAAGAAAAACATCCAAAACCTTCAAAATGCATAAGTAGAGGTTTTTTTTACTAGAATGTGCTTCTTGAGGTGTAGTGACATTTAGTGCGTGTGTAGATCCTATCTGAAATATGTACAATCATATTAACTTCTTCTACCCAAAACGGATCAATCATACATTTGAACTACTATGTTATTTCAAAACCGTTTTGTTAAAGAATGTGAGCAATGATCAATTTCCTTTTGATTCCATGCTCATCACACTTGTTGAATTCTATTGATAAGAATTCTCTTTCTCGATCAACATGAAGCTTCTTAACTTTTTTACTTGCTTGATTTCCAACAATCTTATGATACATTTTGAATTTGTTGAAAGCATCATCTTTCTCCTTAACAAAATACACCTATACCCTTCTACAATAATCATCGACTAACAATAAAAATTAGAGACATCCTCCCAACTAAATGATAGAAATATTACCATGAAGATAAGAATATACCAACTCTAGAGAATCTTGAGCTCAATTACTACTATATCCTAGAAATGTATTTGTTTTTTACCCACGATGCAAGCCTCACATTGTTCATGCAACTATAAAAAATGTAGGCAGATGTACTACCATCCCTTTTGCTCTATATCTCTTTTAGGACAATAAATCTTAGCTACCCAAAATATTGACGCCAAATTCTAGTAATATCTTTGTATTTTGCAACAACGAGGGTGCTTAAATTATACAGATCCAAAATTTTTGCACCATGCTTTTTTAAACATATTTCAAGACCATAATTTTTTCTGGAAAAAATTGATTATAAAATTATTTTTAATGTAAGCACAAAAAAACACCAGAGATTTTTCTTCCACAACTAGTGGAAAAAACAAAAGCTATGGTTCCAAACCCTTCAACCCGACATTTTGAGTTGTTCTAAAACTACATTGATCGGTTCCTATAGAGTCTCGAAAGAACCATACAAGTTCTTGGTCATGCGACTAGATGTTCTAATATCATATACCTAAGTTTCATCAACACGAGCTTGGACATGCCTACTACACATTCCAATATCCGTTGTCCAAGTTTCATCAACATGAGATTGGAAAAATGTATGTCTTATGGAAACACATGGTTCAAGCTATGTATTATTTGCATATTTTTTATTTTTTCATGTGGATTTTTTAGTAGCATAATTTGTTTCATCAAGGTTCCCTTCAATGTACGGGGTGGACAAATACAAATTGGTGCAACAAAAACAACATCACTAAGAGATGAAGATGAAACCATTGATGAGTTCTTAAACTAATTTACTTGTTGAAACAAGACACCGTTCTTAATTACAAGCAACTGAATGCTTTGACACCATGTAATAAAGCAAGTATGCAAGAGAGACGGATGTTGTAGATGCAAAGAGAATAAACATAGAAAATTTTGAAATTTTCCTTCTAACAATAAATAAAACACGGATGGCATTGCCCACTTGTACACTCTCAAGATAGAGCATAAATGTCAATCTAGATTGATAAGAAGATAATAAGATAGAAGTATGTTCAATAAACTCAATGTCACTAGCGCAAAATTCATCTATACATAAGCTCATGAAGAGGTATTGCCTTAAGTAGTTGATTAGGCATGGGTAGTTGTACATAGATAGGCACCAAAACGTATTAGACTACCTCTCATATGCACACGATACACAAGATCCAATGATGCATAGTTGATTGAGCAAATCAACCAACTTCATGGTCAACAATGTCAAGCCAAAAATGCCCTCTTAAGATCTAAGTTTGAAGTTGAGCTAAACTTCACAATCCAAAATCATCTTGACCTCAAAATAGGGCCACAAGTTAAAGCACCTCAACCTTCAACGCAACAAACATTCTAACCAAAACCTCACTAGGAAAAGAGCCAAGTCTACCTAAGCCATCTCCCTTCATCCAACATGTAAGCTTAGATTCCCACCAACAAGATAATGCACAATCCTTTACTTCTTGTAATGGAGGCTTTACAAATGTACAATAAAACATACGATTATGAAGGATAAAAATTGATCATATACTAACACATGTAGTGGACACTTTGAAGCATGTAAAACACGCTTGTCAATTCTGGAATGACATGTATAAACGAAACTACTATCCATTCTAGCAATAACATGTATGAATGAGTCCACAAATGTGGACATAGATATTTGGGTACAAGAAATACTCATATAGGTATCAAGCTTAATTTCTTACTCATTCAAAAAAATATGATTACAATTTGAAAAAAAAAAGGTACAAAAACTCATCTACGTAGTTACTCATTCAAAATGATAATAAAAGAAATCAGCAACGGAAATCGTAGCAAGATGAGCACGCTCAGAACCCTCATTTTTTAATTCAGTCATCTCAATCAAAAGATAGAGGCCAAATAGAACAAAAGCTCACATATGTATATGCTACTATCACGTATTTCAAATCAATCATGCATTGCAAGTTTTACAAATTATATATAACAAGTTTGTGCTATCCCACATGAATTTTTCTTAGCTTGAGTATATGCATATAAATTTGTTGGAGTTTGACGTTTGCGGAAGCATGCGAACAACACAAGGAAGAAGAAGAAGCTTGGACCACAACACACAATACATAATGTATTACCACTAGAATGTACAAAGATATATGACATGTTAGGGTTACACGTGTATATACAAGCCGGGGAAAAAAAAAACCTCCTAAAGAGGGAAAATAGTGCCCCGATGGTCCTAGATTGTTCAGACACATCACTACCTAAATATATCAACAAATCCCCCTTGGGAGTGATGCAATGAACGAGGAGTAGAACTCATGTATAAGGAAGTGCCAAACTATGTGGAATCAATCCACGAAAGGAAGTAAGCCCAAAGCTTTGCAGAAAGCTTTAAAATTCTCCCTAGCAGAGCCCTTGTGAAAATGTCAGCAATGTTCTCCTGTGTGGGCACATATGCCAAACTGATCTCTCCAGTAGACAACCTCTCCCTAACATAATGATAGTGCACCTCAATGTGCTTAGTGTGAGCATGGAACATAGGGTTCCTCACAACTTCCAATCCACTCTGACTGTTAGTGAAGATGGTGGTGTCAGAAGACTAACCAACACCCAAATCAGCCATCAGGCATATGAGCCATACACACTCAACAATCGCTGTGAAAGTTGCCCTATACTCAACCTCACAACTAGAAGTGGCCATAGTAGGCTGCTTCGTGCTCAACTAAGATATTCATGAGCTACCAAGCATGAAGCAAAAACCACTGGTGGACACATGAGTGTCATAGTGACCAACCTAGTCAAAGCATGTAAATTTGGTCGTAGTGATCCCCCCTTGGGATAAAACAACCCAAGTAGTCAAGTATCACTCAAGAAGCAAAAGATGCACTTAATCACCTGACAATGCTTAACACTTTGGCAATGCATAAACCTGCTCATTTGTGAGACAGCAAATTGAATATCTAGCCTACTAATGAATAAGTAAATCAAGCATCCAACAACCTGTTGATAGAGAACAACATCAAATGCATCTCCAACATCATGAAGACTCAATCGTAAACTTGTCTTCATAGGAGTGGCAATAGGTTTACAGTCTTCAAGACCAAAATGCTACAATAATGTGTCAATATATTTTGTTTGACACAAAGCTATTATAACATCAACTTGCATAAAGTCAATGTCCAAATAATGATGCAAATGCCCCAAATCAAACATCTCAAATGAGGCATGCAAATCGGCCTTAAAATCAGCAATATGCTTCTCATGAGGACTAGTGAGCAACATGTACTCATCAACATAGACAACAATGATCAAAAGCACATCATTTGCTAGCTAATACCTATACCTTATGGTAGGAGCTAATGTACCCAACAAAAATACATTTCACATCTTTATCATCCAATTTCCTGTGTTTTTGTTCAAGCACTAATGCATATGCCAAACAACCAAAATTTCGCAGGTGAGCAACATATGGTTTATGACCATACCAAGTGTTAGCTCATAAAATGGTGGATTTTTATGCACTAACATGCTTCTATTTGGTAGAAAAATATGCTTGATTGCAGGTACTCGAACAGTCGATCAGATGGTTGTCTTCATGGAGCTAGGACCAAGATGCATTTGTGGGTATATTGAGGACTTGTGCCAGGAACAAAGTCTTGAGCAAAGGCATTAGAATACATGATGATCTTCAACGACAAGGTTTAGCTGAAAAGTGCTCAGATGCCCTCATTTCTAGGTACGCAAGGTGTGGTGCTTTAATTAAAGCACATCAAGTGGTTGATGAGCTACCTGTGTGAGATGTCATCACTTGGTCCACATTAATCAAGGCATATGCCAGGGGGGCCATGGTGAACATGCACTTGATTGCTTTCAAAAAATGCAACAAAATGGAATTCCTCCGGATGGAGTGAATTTTGCTTGTGCTTTGGAAGCCTGTTCCAGCACAAGAGCAACAGATATAGGAGAGCAACTCCATATTGAAATTTCCAGGAGAGGTCTGTTGAACAAAGATTCCCTTCTTGGTGATACATTGGTGGACATGTATGCTAAGTGTGGCAGTTCTAAATCTAAGTATATTGAAAGCATATGTGAGCATTGGTGCTTTGGAAGTAGGAAATGTAATACATAATGAGATTGACTTCCAAGGTTTATTGAAGGATGATGATATACTGGGTGCTGCTATAGTAGATATGTACGCAAAGAGTGGTGCTCTAGAGGCAGCAAGGCAGGTACTTAATGACCTTCCTATACAGAGTGTTGTTTCTTGGAATGCATTAATGATGGGCTACTGTCAGAAAGGCCTAGCTGAGCAAGTTTTGACTTGTTTTGAATGGATTGAAGAGAAAGGCATTCCCCCAACTCAAGTCACTTACTTGTGTGTCCTAAAAGCCTATGGCATCATAGGAGCAACTGACAATGCATAACATATTCATTATGAGATTGCAAGGTAGGGTTTCTTGGAAAGTGATGATGGCTTCCTTGCAAATGCGTTTGTGGATATGTATGCCAAGTGCAATGATCTTACAAAAGCACAAGTGCTGCAGTTGCTTACTCATCGTAATGCCACTTCTTGGAATGCACTTATTGGTGGATATTGCCAAGTGGGTCATATTGAGCATGCATCCATCTGTTTGGAACATATGAAAGCTAAGGGTCTCTCTCTTGGAGTACGTTAATTGATTTTTCATTATCTATGATGGCAAAGTGTTGTGGAAACCTTAACATCTCTTGCTTCACAAGTCTGATCTAGTATCTGAGAAGGGACCGTTTTAATTGGCAGAGGAAAAAACAAAAACTAGCCGCTTTTTGTTGTTTTGGCAGAAAAGGGGGGGTTCTATCCCTTCGGTTATTTTTTGTCGATTGCATGTGGCTGCAAAAAAGGAGGACCGATTACATGAGGGGGGGATCACATGTTTTGTCTCTCTCTTTTTTGGGCAGATGTTGAGGGGGGAGTTCTCAGCAGCTCGGGGGGGTTCAGGGGACTCTCTGGGATGCGTGTGCAGGTACCATGATGAAGGAGCTTTTTGTGCACTCAACTTGAGGGGGTAGGAGTTGGGCCTTCCATTGGGAGGCATCGGTGCTCGCATCACTTCCTCTCCTTCTTCGTTGTTTTGTGGAGAGATGGAGAACAGAAGGGAATGACTGGCGGAACTGTTTAGGATGCGGGGGTCTCTTTCTTTGACTGCTGGGCAGTGATATATGGTCAGGAAGATCTCTCTTCTCTTGGGGTTTGTCTTCTGCAGGTCATAAGGCAGCCAAAAGGAGATCTACGGGTTTTGCGGAATTAGAGAAGAGAACTGTGGGATAGAAGAGGCAGCCTCATTCAAGTTTTTGTGGTTCAGAGGAGATCAAGGGGCAAGAGCTAGCCTTTATGGGGGAGGCTCTTTCTCATTCTCCCCTCGATGGTAGCAGAAGGGGGTCATCTTCTCAGAATTTTTTTTGGGCATTTTTTTCGTGGTTGTGTAGGTATGCAGAAGGGAGCTTGAGAAGAGCTCGTTACAGGGAGGGGGCCTCGCATGTCTGGGGGGAAAAAGGTTCGCAAGGAGTTCCCTGGGGGGTGGTGTCTCCTCTATGAGCATAGATAGCAGTTCTGCCCGATACGAATGGGAATGATCATTGTCGACACAGCATATAGGCACGAATAGGTAGAAGAAGAAGAGGGAGGTGGTTTGCTCTCGATCAACACCCAACGACCCTATGATAAGGGGATGGTATCTATTGCGATTTTGAGCGAGTAGATGTGGAAGGAGGGAGTACAGAGACAATGTAAATAGGAAGGAAATTCGAAGAAGTGGGCTAAGAAGAAGTGCAAGATTGAAGAAGGAATGTGGAAGGAGAAACTTTGAACATGTCTCTATGAGTGGTGCACTTTCCGTGGGATAGTTTGTGTGCTGATCCGTGCATGCAAGAACTTTTAGGAGCTGATGAAGGCCCCATCACCAAGTGATTGCGTGGATTTTCTTCTATCACAGGCTGTTGTAGGCTTTGATATGAGGAGGAACTTGTCATCAACAAAAGCAGAGAAGTGTTCATAGAGGTCACATTGTGAATCAAGAGCTTCATAGGAGGAAATTTTTTGTGTGTTGCTAGAGGTTTATCTGCTCTTGGGATGACAAAATAGAGGTGATGTAAGTGGAGCAAAGGTCAAAAGGTGGGATTGTTTTTCGGTTCTTCTTCGTCTGTCATAACACAAGGAGGAGGAAGAGAGATCTGACATATACGGGCTTTGGCTCTCTCTCTTTATGGTGATGGAGGTCTGCTGGCGCGTTCTCTCTTGCTGGAGAGAAGAGCAGAACAAAAGGGGATCAAGCTAGAGGGCAAGAAAACATGCACACAGGAGGGGCATACTAGCTCTGTAGGAGTTTTTTTTTGAAAGGAAATTTGTTAGCTTCTCGGACCATTCTCGAGGGGAAAGGGACTGAGCAAGAGGAAGAGCTCCTTTTTCGGTTTTTTTGTGACTAAAGACTCAGCAGAGACAAAGAACTAACAGAGAGTAACAAGGGGACTAAAACTAAGCTCCGCAGGGGACGATGTTCTAGGGGGGGATCATTGTAGTAGCAAAGAAAGTTGTCGAGAAGAAGAAGGGTGGTGTGGAAGAGGGCAATTATGCATGGATCTACCTCAGCCATATGAGGTGCTATTGCTACAGGAGATAAGGGTGGACCTCAAGATGGTGACTCGCATGGAATTTCTCAACTCCCTAGTTGTTGAGTCTGGACAATGGTAAGATGGCTTACCTTCTAGGGTCGATGCTGAATATGTATCAAAAGGAAGTTTTGGGTATCTCTCATATGAATAGAGAAAGGCTGGGATGTAGAATTCAAGTCGGTATCCATATAATGTCGAAAAGAAAACCATTCAAAAGTATAGAAGGAGCTGAGCAATAGCTCTTATGCATATCTACAGTCTCTCGAACTATAGTTGGTAATAGGTTTGGTGGAGGTAAGGGAGCACGTGGATCATACCATCTCAGCATTGGAGTGTTGACATTGCTTTTATCTGAAGAGGCCATTTGAACATATGTTTACGAGTCTGTTTCCCTGGTGCACGTCTATACACAGAGAGACAACATTTTTCTTGCTACTTGAAGGACTTCAAAATCTCAAGAAGAGTTTCTTGGAGGTACTGCATGTGACCAGGACATAAAAGCGAAGGTATAATTCTTCTCATTTGCAGTATGTGTTAACAATAATTCACTGCAATTTCTCTCTAAGGAATTAGATGTTATCTCTCCCATTTCCTTTCACTCGAATTGTCTATTTTGGACCCAAGAAAATTATTCTGTAGAACTTTCATCCGCTATTCATTATGCACATGATAGGAAGGAAGACGATATTCGAAATCAATTCAAAAGACAATAGTTGTAATGACTAGGATGTTCATGGTGTGGAAGTTTTGTGACTCACTCTAATCAGTTGTATTGATGTTGTAATAGAGTATCCTTGTTTTGAATGTCCACCTTCATAATAGTCCAAAAAAGGGTGTATGATGTTAAACATGTGGTGCTTTATGACTGCATTCTCATGAGCTGAATCAAACAGAACTCCTAGAGTCATTTTGGGTGTCATAGTATGATGCATGGTCCAAAACAACCATTTCAATTGTCTTCTTCAATATGTTTGTTTATGCTAGGGTGATGATTATGCTGCATGCACGATAGTGTGTTTGTTTATGCATGTGGATGAGTGTCCCCACATGTGTGCTATGTAAGTGTAAAAAAATTGTATGCGAGAAAGCAAGGGCGGATGCATATGTAAGTGATAGAATGTATGAAAGAGAAATTATGGGAGAGATGAGAACTATGTGCTGCTAGGGTGAGGCATTGGAAGAAAAAGAGAAAGTGACCAATGGAAAGAGAGAGTGCATGAGGGGTGCTTAGGGTTGCCAGGTGTGCGGGAGAAGAAGAGTGCATGAAAGTTTGTGGACGTGCTGGTATGTGTGTTTAGGGCTGAGCTAGTATGTGAGTGATTTGTGGCTTGAGGGTAAGAGAGACTTGCAAGATACGAGAAACTGAGCAAGTATAATTAGATAAAGGTGTAGTTATTTGCACATTTTCCTCGTGGTGAAGACCTTATCCATTTGGCGATCCTACTGGGGATCCCAAAGGAGGAATATTTGGGGGCAATGGTGGACTTGGAGTGAGGAAAGGTGATAGGATACAAGGAAACTAAGCAAAATACAAGCATGTGTAAGACACTTTCCCTTGGGTTTAGAGACCCAACATTTTGGTGCGTTTGCCGGGAATTGGCTTAGCACATCTCATAGAGATTGCTACAAGCTCGCTTGGTGCCCCAATTGTGTGGCACAGCCAAGTCGGCCCTGGTTTGGTTGCTTTGGTCTTGGTAAAGTGATGACACAAAGAACACAAGTTAGGGACTTTGAAAAGGTCGGCCCGGGGATGATGAACTCTGGATGGGCTAGAAGAGGAAGCGGATTTGGGCACCCAATGAGGAATCACGCATATGAATGTCGTTGGGTTGGTCCAATCTCGAATTACATTCGATGTTGGTGTTGCGAGAAAGTCGGGCACATTGCAAAATATTTCCCTCGTGTGTGCACCCCATTGGACTTTGTCCCTAGATGTGTAGAATGCGGGAAAAAGAAGCTGTGCGAGCATGTGTGTGGCTCAAAAGAGGTAAATGACTTAAAGGTCGCAACGAATGAATCGGATAGGTGTTTATCCTCTTTGTATGTGGAAGTTGACATGAGTGGAGCTGCTACGTCGACGGAGACCGCAAGAGTGAATGGGGACACAGATAGGGAATCCCAAAATCAAGCCTTGATGGACCTCGTAAAGAGCTTGGAATGTCAAGTCAATTTGCTTCGGGTAGAGCGGGATAGCGAGAGGACCAAGGTCGAGAAGCTTGAGGAAAGTCAAGCGAGGTTAGGAGAGGTCGTTGCAAAGTGTGTAGAACAATTGCAAGATGTGGAGAATAGAAACAAGGAGTTGAAAGCGAACAAGAGCTTGAGGGAAGGCCTTGCGAGGTCTGAGCATGAAAACATGATCTTAGACCTAAGAACCGGCTTGATGATAGCCGATTGCCATAGCGTTGGAATCGAGGAGGGTTCCCCTAAATATGATGATAACCTTGCACAGAGAGTCGACCAAATGGAAAGGGAAATCAAGAAATTGCAAGAGACGACGGGTAGATATGATTACCAAGCAGGTAAGATGGCGGAAGAGTTCCACATGAAGTTAGAAAGAATGGAAGGTGCACAAGCAGAGAGTGATGAGAAAATGAGACAATTAGAGAAGGAAAATGAGAGGTTGACTGGTAAGCAAGGAGAATGGATGAGTGAGAGAGACGACGAGAGACGGAAATGTGTAGAAGGGCACCAAAAAGTAGGGAAAATGGAGGAAGAATTGAAAGCGATATTAGGAAAGTTAGATGCATTAGGAGTTGGGTTCGAGGGGACAAAGAAATTGGCGAAGAAGGTGGACGAGCTTGAATCAGAAAATGAAATTAGAATCTAGGAGGATAGAACGATTCGAGAAGAGGTTGAGAAGTTGTTTGACCTAGTCAGGAGGAGGGAGGAGGTTCCCCTCAAAACAGAAAGTATGATGAGTCATTTAGAAGAGGAGAGGAAGAAAATGTGGATTCGGTTCCATCAAGTGGATGATGAAATTTTTCGACTCCAAGGCAATGATGAGCGAAATGAAGGAGGGATGAGGGACTTAGCAGTGAAGCTTGAGGCATTGAGGAGTGTAGTAATGAATGGTGGCCTTCCAGACCGTATCGCTTGGCTAGAGGACAATATCAGCAAGCTATCGAATCATGTGGAATCTCTGCGAGGTAGAGGATGGAGATGAAAAAGAAAATAGATGAGGCGATGGATGTCGATAAGGATGGCTTGAGTCTGATTAGGGTTTGCTTTGCAGATTGCGAGTCAGAGATGTGAGGACAGATGGATCGAGTTGGCTGTACACTTAGGACTGAAGTGACACTTTTTGAGGTTTCAGATCGGCAAAGTAATTAGTGTGTGCGGGTTTCAAGAGAAAAAGTCGACCATGGCATTAGTGGCCAGATTTTGGCTTGAGTGACGACAGAGAGGAGATGTGTGTCATCGGGATGTCCACGGGGAGTTATATGTGTGTGTCTTGATCGGGATGGTTAAGGAAAATGTCCTTTCTTCTATCTCCTAATTCTCGAGATGCAGGAATGAAAAAAAAAATGAAAAAGGTATATGTTTGTGTATGTGTGAGTGTGGCTATGTGCCTATGTGGGCCGATAGGTGGGTGGACCCACTTTGGCCGGGTGGTCAAAGCCACGAACCGACGTCGGTTTCGCATGGGGCTAGCAGTGTGTGCGTCGCGCGCTACGTTGGGTTGGTAGATGGGTGGAACAAACTCGATCGGTTGGTCGAGTCCACGAGTCGCACCCAGCTTCGGCGTAGGCCGGCAAGTGTGAGTAAATATGTGGAAAAATGATGAAAAAAAAGAGAAAAATGTGAAAAAAAAATGAATGAGACTAATTCCTTGCTCGAGGGGGGACAGAAGAGAGGTGAGAGAGCTTGATGCTCAGATGGGAATATGTGTCTGTGTTGTGGGGATTTGGGTCATGTATGGACTCTTGATGAGGCATGTCAAATCGTCGCTTAAGCTCGACTAGGGTTTTGGCTGCTGCGTGTCTGTGGAAGACTTGGACTTGAGAGATCCAAGCGTGCTAGTTACTTTGTTCGTCTACGAACTCTTGGGAGGTGCTCATTTTGGTTCTTAGGTTTTGCAATGACTTGTGAAGTCTAGAATCGCGTTGATGATGAGCGATCTTGTCGGAGTGAGCTCGTGTTAGGCTTGAGTGGTCTTTACCGCGTGTCCATCAATTTGGGAGGTGTGGTGGTGAACTAGCATGGAATTTAGTTGAAAAGCCAAAAAAAAAAAAAAACAACAAAAAAAAACAACAAAGAGTCGATGAAAAGGCAATCGGGTAGTAGAAACCCTAGGTTGAAGAGGCATGGTAAGAGAGACTTGCAAGATACGAGAAACTGAGCAGGTATAATTAGATAAAGGTGTAGTTATTTGCACATTTTCCTCGTGGTGAAGACCTTATCCATTTGGCGATCCTACTGGGGGCAATGGTGGACTTGGAGTGAGGAAAGGTGATAGAATACAAGGAAACTAAGCAAAATACAAGCATGTGTAAGACACTTTCCCTTGGGTTTAGAGACCCAACAGGTGGAGAGCATAGGCCTCTGTGCGTGTAAGAGTGCCCAGGGTACCCACATGTGTAATCGCCCTTGTTGAGCTACAACTAATATTTTTGGTACCCAAATTTGACGAAGGGCTTTTGGTTCAGTTGGTCCTGTTTTCTTGGTTCTTGTCTTCCCATGGTTGGCTTGCCTGGGTGGGAATTGTGTTGGCATGCCTAGTGGTGGCTCTCCTTTTCATACCCAAATTTGCTTTATGCCTAGAACTACTTTACTCTTGAAGTCTCTTTGTCTATTTGATATAGCGGTTGTCATGTATTGTTTCACTTGCCTTGTTAGTTGAGTTGTTGTGATGGCATTAGTTTTTGCACCAGAGGAGGAGTCCGCTTGTATTTGATCCTGTTCTTCCATGATTGCATTCTTTTGGAACATATAGCTTTTGATGCATACAACATCTTTTCTGCTAAGAGTAGCGCTAGAAGAACTAAGACAATGTGTGACACCTGGATTTGTGAGCATGCAATTCTCTAATTCTAATGTGATGCTTTGTTCCTATACCCAGTTGACTGCATGGTCGTAAATCCAATCTTGACCCAAGATAAGTGGCTCTGTAAGGTCCTCATCTTGACACACTAGCATTTTGACTTTCATTGGAACATCTTGAAGGTAGATGGGAAGTTCCACCTCGCCCAAAAAAGGGGTTTCCACACCTCCCAAACCTATGAGATAGGCTTCTATGGGCTTGATGTTCAATTGCAAGTCTTGGTAGTATGAAAGTCTAACTGCACTAGTTGTTGCACCTGAGTCAATCAATGCTCTCACCGTCTTTACACTCTTTCCTTGTCCTACCTCTACAGTCACAAAGGGGTGTCGGTCGATTATTCGAGAAGTAATTATGCCCTATTTTTGGCACATGTCCATGTGATATTTTGGGGCTTTCGGGTTGACATCTAGGCCTAGTCGCCTTAACTTATTCCTCCTAATGCGCTCTCTAGCCTGTGCCTGTGCTTCTTCTCTAACTCTCAACTCTTCTTCTTTTTGCTTTTTAGCAGTGTTGAGTCTCATTAGCATATCCTCTGTAAGAGGTTCTTGATATAACTTGACTCGACAACCACTTATATAGTTTGGCAAAATATCACCTTCTAGAGTGGCCAATTGAACCGCACCGCTAGTGGACATTCTATTAATGATCATGGGTCCATATCCTTGTTTCTCCAATTTGCAGGCATGTTGCTTTAGTGTATAAAGGTGGCATTGAGTACCGTTTTGTAGGCAATTCGATAAGCCCAAACATCATGATGAAGTTGTTTGTCCCAATCAGAGAGTTTATTGTTTACCAATTTTGTCAATACATTACATATGATCTTATTTGTGCTCTCAGCTTGTCCGTTAGCTTGTGGATGATAAGGGGTAGACTTCTTATGTATCACCATGAATTCTTGAAGGAGATTTTCAATGACTTCATTCAAGAAATTGTGCCTCTATCACTTACTAACTCTATCGGTAACCCGTATCTGGTGAACACATTTTCAAATAAGAACTTAGCTATCGTTTGAGTATCATTCTTGGTTGTGGCTTTTACTTCCACCCACTTTGTAAGATAATCTATGGCTACAATAATATATTCTGCATGGGAGTTTCTAGCTTGGGGGTTAATGGGACCAACAAAGTCTATACCCCACTTCGAGAATGCACGTCCTCCCATCATTGGCCTCAAAGGCATCTCATCTTTCCTTATCGGATGTTGTGAACGTTGGCATGTGTCACATTTCTTCACATAGGTATGTGCATCCGTATGAAGAGTTGGCCACCAAAGTCCTGAGAATAGAATGGTCTTGATTACTCGATCAGGCCCAAAGTGTCCACCTGCCACACCATTGTGTGTAGTTTCTAAGACTTTCAAATAGTCTGATTCATGAACGCACAGTCTTGAGTATCCACCCTTGCCTCTCCGATATAGGTTATCTCCAACTAAGGCGTAGTCTTGAGCCTCTTGCTCCATGCTTCATCTTCTTGCTAGACTAGCCCCATTGGGTAATGTTCTCGAACTCATGAATTCTACCAATGGAGCACTCTAGTATGGAATTAGTGACACATGATAAAGGGTGGCATGCTCCACTGGGGGTCTCACCTGACATACTGGACAATTCTTGATCCACTCATGAATTTCTTTGTCCATGCTAGGCCAATACACTCCTAAACGTCTTAGATTTTGCAATGTTTGCTGTTTAGAATAGTGATTTCCTAACAATCCTTCATGGGCTTGTTTCAACCAACTACTATGTTCATCATCCTCGACACAACAAGCTAATACTCCCTCTATATCTTGTTTGTACATGCTTCCTACCAATATTTGATATTTTTGTGATTTTACAATTTCATGTTTGTTTGTTTTTACATTCTTATTTGCGGGTATGAAGGTTAGGATAGGTACTAACTTATTTTCCCATTTAGGAACAACTTCTAAATTGAACAGATAAGCATCAGGCAATTCATCAGACACTCCTTGCGGTGACTCGCCTGAAGTGATGTGAGAAAGATGGTCTGCCCTGAGATGGGTTCTACCTTTCCTAACAACCACTTCAAAGTCATATTCCATTAGTAAGAGAAATCATCTTACTAAGTGTCCTGTATTTCAAGGTTTATTAACCAAGTATAATAAAGCTTGATGATCAGTGAAAAACTTGAACTTGTTGGCCAATAGATATACCATGCCTAAGCCTTCTCGCTCGGTTGTGGTATAGTTTCCTTCCGCTATGTTTAGCTTTCTGCTTGCATATGCTATAGGCAAATCTAGGTTGCCTTCACCTGTTGGTTGTGCTAGCACACATCCTATTGCATGATTGGATGCATCTACATGGACATGGAATGGTTTATTACAATCAGGAGTGGTCAATATTGGTGCTGTGCACAAACGTTTCTTCAGCTCATTGAAGGAATTCTCGCATTCATCGTTCCACTCAAAATTTGTCAACAAGGTATAAAGAGGTTTAGCTATGATAGCATAGATGTGGATAAATCTACGGTAATATCCCCAATGGCCCATAAAGGCTTGTACCTCTTTAACGTTCCTTGGAAGCTCAACTATGGCTCTTACTTTATCCTCATCTATTAATATTCTATTCTTTGAAACAATATGACCTAAGATTTTGCCTTGACGTACCATGAACACACACTTTTCTGGGTTCAGATAAACTCGATATTCTCTACACTTGTTGAAGATCTGTCTGAGCTCAGGGATGTGGTATCTTCTGTCTTGGGAATGAGTGCATAGATCATCCACATATGCTTCTAAGCTCTTTTGCAAGAACTCTTTGAAGACATGACACATGAGCCTTTAGAATGTTGCAGGTGCATTGGTGAGCCCAAATGGCATGACACAAAATGCAAAAATTCCCCACTCTGTGGCAAAAGCTTTTTTGTGTTGATCTTCTGGGGCAATGGCTACTTGGTTGTAGCCTGAAAATCCATCAAGGAAACTATAAACTTCCTTGCCCGCAACACGCTCCAATAGATGTTCAGTGATTGGAAGCGGATAACTATCTCGGATCATAACGGCATTAACTTTTTTAAGGGTAATACACACTCGCAACTTCCCATTCTTCTTGGGCACCACTACAATGGGGGACACCCATTCAGTATGCTCAATTTCATAGATAAATCCTGCTTCAATCAACCTGTTGATTTCTTCTTTGATTTTAGTTGCATAAGTGTCATTATATGTGTAGGACTTTTGTTTGGTGGGCTTGGCATCAATAGTCATGGGGATAGTATGAGAGCAAATTTTTGGATCTCGTTCCTTCAAATCTCTATAGTGCCATGCAAACACGTCCCTATATTCCCTTAATAGAGCTACAATCTCAGCTTCTTCTTTTGCGCTTAGGTCATCTCCTATGTACGTACATCGATCTTTGTTCCCTTCAATGGTTACAACAATTTTCTTGGTCTTTTCTTTGTTATCATATGCTTATCCTATGATGGCCTCTCTCTTAGGCATTCATACCAGAATTTTTCGATCTTCCACTTCATATTTCTTGAAATTTTTTGGTACTTCAAACAATGATTCCCCCTCTTCTTGTTTCAGTGCTTTTCTCTTCTTTTTCTTTTGACCTTGTTCACTTCCATCCTTTGAATTTACCATTTTAATGCTTGTGAGAGGTTCTTCTTCTTGTTGGTTAAATACTCCTACATCTTCTAGATAGTGCTTTTCTGAATTAAAGCAACTATCCATTACAATGGACTCTAGATCATCATCGTTTTCTTCTTCTTCTATGACATCACTAGGGTCACATTCTTCTAGCAAGGGCTGGCACACGAACATAGAAATATCATAACCCTCCTCATCACTGTGAGGTGTTCACTGTTCTTCATTGATAGCAATGTCCATGGTAGCTAAGATTTCTGCCCAACCATGAGGGTCAAATTCCTCATCTGGAAATATCATCGGTGTATAGACTGGGTCTTTAATTGGTATGTCTCCTAGAGAAGTTCCTTCTTCTCTCGCTTTTAGATGCTTTTCCTCTTCCTTTGCGACCTTGCACATCCACAAGTGAGTATCTTCATGTAGCCATGATGGATCAGGTGAACTTCCAGAATGCACAGAGATAGAATCTTCTTTCGCTTTGTGGATAGGGTTCCACTATAGGGGTGGTACATGTATGAAGATGTAATCCTTCAAATTGACCTTGGTGGTGACGCCTAAGTGATGTAAGTACAAGGAGTTGGTTCCACAATCTTGTACTATTTGCAGTTGTCATAGGAAGGGTCTTCCTAGGATCACCTTGTAGACATTATTATTTTCAAAGTCACATATAGAAAATGTGTGTTCAAACTCTACACCACAAGTGGTTAGAGTTATCCCTTCGAGCAATCCTAGAGGTCTTTCAAAATGACCATCCGCCATTTGAAGCTTCATTCTATTTGGTCTTAATGTGGGTTTGCCCCATCACTTCCACAAGGAGGTGGCTGCAATAGCAACACCATCACCAAAATCTACGATTGCTTTGGTTGTGTAACCTTGGTAGGTGACTGGAAGATAGGTATTACCTTCTTCACCTTCACTCATGTCTCCTATTTTTTCTAGAGGTATCTCTGGTACTTTCTGCTTAGGGCCTCCTTTTGGCATATTGGAATCAAGTTCTGGAACTTGATCCTTCAAATGATTCCATAGCTCAGGTTTTGCTTTGAGCGGCTCTTCTATGGTGAGATGGCACTGAACCTTAGTGTTCTTCATGACATGAGTGTTTCTTAGGACCATTGAGTCTTCATTTCTTACCAGTATTGTGGGAGCTCTGATCTGAAGAGATTCGGATTCCCATGGGCTTGTGAATTGTGGCAACTCTTGTAAAGAATTAGATTCAAAATCTAATCTTTCATCTTCTTGTTGCTCTGCTTGATCATCGTAAATAGATGGAATGTCTTGGGGAAATTGATCATGAAGGTCATCAATCTCAGGAATAGGAGGGGGATTACCCTTCTCCTTGGCCCATTTCTCTTCTTGTATTTCCCACAAGAATTCCTGAGAGTAGTGGTGAAGTGAAAGAGGTGCTCCTTCATCCACGAAATCAGGAACATAAGCTTTCCTTGGCGATGAGCTTTCTCCTTCAACAACTGGTTTTTTACCAACTGCTCTAATCTTTCTAGTAAGCCTTGGAAATGCAAATCCGGTTTGGCAGAGTTTGTTTGATTGAACTGTTGACTGGTTTCAAGCATAGCCTGAGCTAGCTCTACCATTTTCATGCACATTTTTGTCCGTTCAATCTCTAAGTTTGTTCTAGGGTAACTCTTGTCTAGGTTTGTGGCTGTTGGCCCTTCTTGAAGTCGAGCCTGGTAGGCCTTGAACATCATGTCCAAGCCTTCTAGGGTTGGATCTGCAAGAACATACCTTGGTTGCGGTCTATTTACAATGGTTGGTGGGGTGGGATGAGGTGGAGTGGATGGAGCTTCGACATGCATGGGGCTTTGAGATGCAATATCTTCTTTTTTTTTTTTTGCATCCTTCAAGCTTTCTTCTAGTTCAGATAACTTTTTGTTCCACTTGCGATTAGCTTTCTCTCTGGTATCCTTCCATCTTCTTGTTTTCCTCTTACTAGGCTCTCCTGATTCACTTGGCTCTGATTGCTCCATTGGTCTATCTTGTTTTAATGCTTGTGCCCTAGTGCCTATACAAGAGCCACATTACTACTACTTGAACTTGAATCCGTCACTAAGCCTACCACATTGATGGGTGTAACCTTGGGTGCACTAGAGGGATTCCTAGGACACTCTCTTGGAAGATGTTCCTTGCCGCATTCAGGACAAAAGCCTTGTATTGTGATGTTCTATCCTTGTCCTGGAGTGAGTGAGTGGGGACATTCACGAATGAAATGGTCACCTTGACATCTAAAACATGGTCCTCTAGGGGCTTGTGATCTTATCTGTCTCGATTGGGACCTTGGGTTAGGATTCACGTACATGACATTGGAGTATTCTGGCTCCCAGTTTTGTTCCTCGTATTAATAAGAATAAGCCTCACTATGCTCTGGTGACTCTGTGTAATAAGCTTGTGGACTACCTTCATGGGAGTAGTCTGAACTATGAGCATGAGAGTCATTTTCTAATATCAATGGGGTTAATGTCACCAATGCTCTATTAGGGTTCTCCTCCGCCAACGTATACTTAACTAGGATCACATTGGCAAGCGCTGGTGGTTGGTTTCCTAGGACTGGTTATGGCGTGTATGGTGCCTGATATTGCTGTTGTGGCCTATAGTATGGCTGTTGGTATTGATTCTGATACATGCCTTATTGGTAAGGTTGCTGATACATTTGTTTAACAACCTGCCTATTGTATGGACAATATTGAGCCGTATGGTTTGTGTATTTTCTCTAAATAGTGCAATATGGAGCATCAGGGTTTCCTTGGGGCTGAGCCATCATTGGGCAAACATTAGCCATGTGGTCTCCTCCACAAGTGTAACATTGATTCAATGAGGTGGCCCTTGGTGTTTGTCTATTTTGAACTCCTAGCTTCTTGGCAACCTGCTCAGCTATCTCATCTATCTCAGTGGAGGTTCTAGAGGTATGACTAGTAGAACTGTCAGAGTCCTTATAGAGTTTGGACAGTAATAACTCCTCTCCCAAGTTGTCTTCTATGTCACTGCACATGTGCACACACTCTTCTATGGATCTAGTCTCTTTCAAGTACACATATGACCTCAACTTTGTGCTTAGTAAGCCATCTAAAAACAAGGCCACTTGTTTAGCCGGTGTGAGCAACTCTAGAATAGGGCATCTTTCTAAGTACTATCTAAACCTTCTTCCTGCAAGCGCACTATTTCTTGGGGTGTCTACTTGAAGCTGTGGATCAGGGATGATGTGTTATGCCTGATATCACTCTTGGAAAATTCTAGAATGAATGCTTCTAGCAATTGGCCTATGTCTCGATAGTTGCAACTATTTAGGGGTTGAAACCAAGCTAAGGCAGTACCCTTAAGAGACAAACCAAATGCCTCAAACTGAGTGAACCTCAACCTGTTCAGCTCTTAACACTTGTTTGAACTCGGCCACATGATCATAAGGATCTCCTGACCTATCAAAATAGTTCTTCATAGCCTTGACCACTTGAGAAGGCGTAAGGGTTCTTGAGTGCTCTCGAGGTCTAGGCAATGGAAAATCATCTCTTTGATGCCTATGTGCTCTATGTCTCTCCCTTTCAGGTCTTTCATTTTCAATTCTTGATCGATCTCTACCTGGAGTGTTTGCAAAGCTTACCTCAAGTCTCTCTCTGGTTCTTTCCCTTTGGGTTTCATGAGCCTTGGATGATCCTGCTCCTTGGATACAGTGGGAAACATTAGATCTTGATGGAGCGAAAATTGATTCACCTTGCCAAGTGTATGCATGCCTATCCTGTTCTGTTGCCAAGAACATTTTTTCAGATGTGTGATCTAGATAGACAACTTTCCCTGGTGTCTTCGATCCTTGAATTCATAGATGGTGACTACTGGGCTAGGTTGATCTGGCTCGAATCTCCAAAAGGCTTCCTCCATTTCTCTATTTAAGAATAGTTCTATGCTTTTGTTGTCTTGAGGGATCCAATCTAGAGTGATTGCTCTGGTCAAAACTGACTTACCTCTAGGAGTCTTGGGTTCTTCTCCTAGGTCCCCTTGCTCTAGGTCTCCTGTCTGATTCTCAGGAATGATATTTCCAAACTCATCTGTCCTATATGGGAGGTTGGTTACCACATACATGGTTCCTTCCTTATCAATGCATGAACCTTGTTTGAACTTGACCATTGGGTGTTCCAGTCCAAAGGGTTGATCTGGATTTTTGAGTTGGAGCACTGATTGCCTTAGGTCATCCTCATAGATGCAAGCACCTAATTGGTTGGTCTTGATATATTTCAATTATGTCTTATAGGGACCTTTTGGTGTCTGTAAATAGGAAGTACCTGAGCTACGTGTGGGTCTCTCCATGTTAAAGGACATTTCTAATTCACTTGTGTTGAAACTTAGCACGTAGGGATAACCACTTAGTTGTTGTGCCCAAGACTTAGTTGTATGGTTGACACTAGCCTCAGATGATCTAATGCTTTGCCTATCCTTGCCTAAGTGTCTACTAGATCTTAGGTTCATAAGCCTTGTCTATAAGTCCAAAATTTCCCCTTGTATTGCTCAAAATCCTTTGGAACTCCTTGGTTTCCTAGTCCACTTGAGGCTCCACCTTGTACTCCCCACGAGCTTTCCAACAAACCCAAAATCACTGCAAACGGATTTCGTATGAGAAGATTATGCCAGTTCAGGGTTCTCGGGTTTAAAACACGAAAACAGGACCTCTCAAGAAATGCTTCAAAACAGACGACACACGACACTTAGTAAGTATTGATGATACTTGGAAGCAGATGATACACGATACTTGCCTTACCACGATACTTGCCTGGCCACGATACTCAATATCTAAACTAAATGATACACGATACTTGGGAAGTATCGCGACACTTGGACTAGGCGATACATGACACCTGGTTGGTCACGACACACGACACGTGGCAGATGTCGCGCGACACTCGACACCTGAGGAATATCGTGACACTTGGCCACACGACACTTAGATGTCACGACACTTGACACCTGATTGGTCATGACATGCGACACTTGCTTGATGTCGTGACACTTGAGGTTCGAGGACACACGTTACTTGCTGAGATGTCGTGACACTTGATATCAACGACACTCGACACCTGAGAAATCACGACACATGACACTTCTCAGATATCGCGATACTTGGAGGTCACAGATATCGCGACACTTGATATCTACCAAATATCATGACACACGGGAATTCAAGTATCGCGATACTTGACTCAATCGGTCATGACACTTGGATTTTTTGGAGTCCAAATTCAAAAATTTTTGCAAATATGAGTACCTTGTGTCCTCCTTGTCACTCCTATGTGCCTATAGATGCAAAATCTATCCTCAAACCCACGATACCACACTCACAACACTTGGCGCAGGTTGTGTCACGTCCGAAACAATTCACTCACTTTTTGGGTATAATGAGGTGTATTTCTTTAGCGTTTCAGTTCTGCACCCCTCGAAGCGTTTTTGCTCACAGCCACAAATGAAAAACAAGGTGAACGTACTCTAGAAAATGGAAAAAACTAAGAAGATGAAGGTGGATGGGGATGGTGATGATGATGAGGATGAAGATGGAGAAAAAAATAAAAAACTGAACTGAAAATGATGATTTTTTTACCTTCCAACATCGCTACTCTATGTCTTACCGTCACATGCTCGTCCTCCAAGCTCTCTCCCCAGCAAGGGTGCCAAATTTGGTGTCACTCTAGCACAATGGTAAGTACCAATGTGACGAGCTTCACCTCATAAATGTCAATCCGCGGAGACGTGAGGACTAGTATGAAGACTATGAGAAAGTGATGACACAAGTGTGTGAGTGAAAGCACACAAGCATGCCACACACACACAAACGCACAGAAGGTAAGAGCAAAGAGTTGAACAATGGAAAGCTTCGATTACAAAAGAAATCTAAAACAAAGCTCAAATCTACAACAAGCTAACCTCAAAAATGAGCTCTCCAGCCCTTTTTATAGTTTTTTGAGTGGTTTTGGTCCTATTCATGCCTAGTGTCCGGCCTAGTTAAAAATTAGGTTCTAGGGCTTATTTGGGGGCTCAAACGGAGTCCAAAAATTATGAAAATTGGCACGATGATACTTCTAATAATCCTCAAGCTTGAGGAATCCTTGGCTTGAATAAAATGCAGCTACAAAAATGGAAAATGGTATTTACAATGGTTTTTAGTGAGAAAGATCACTATTTTTATAGGGATTTCTTCTAAAAATTTGACATGTGCTTCTTGGAGCTCCTTACATGCTCCTTCTTCTTGTGTGTCCACTTCTTTGATGTGCTTCCATGCTTTGTGCTCCACCTTGAGTGTCAACACTTGGTATGAAAAGATACATGCCTATCTGATTGCACATGGTTTTGAGAATAGTCCAACTAAGAGCACCTTATATTGCTGATTTCAAGGCTGATTTGCATGTGTTAAAGTAACGTTAACGATTGCCGAGATAAAACTGCCACTGGGTTCTTGGTATGGTCAGGGGTCTGTATTATAGAGGCCTTATATGTATTTTTCCAATTCAAATAGTTACTGTATTGTATTCTGCATCACCTTACACAAACTCTTCTAACATACTTAACTATTAATCTCCTCAACAAGTATTCAACAGTAATACAATATTCATCGCAACTGAAATAGATAGATTCCTTAATGACAATTAACACGCTATCACCATTAACCTTATACTTCACTAATGAATAAAGAATATCAACAAAATCATCACAATTACTCAATACCAAGCATTAAGAGAAGAGTACAGCAGTATGAGTAAACTATGCTGGGATTGATCCGTAGGCACACCGCCCAGACTCACAGTCCGGTGACGCTCTGCCTCTCTCTTCCACACTCTTTTTCATTATGACAAGGTTACAACAATTGTGGTACATCCTTTCGATGTGCGTCTTTTCCCAATTACATTTTCCACTAAATATAATTACATTCCATTCCGGCGGCCTAACACTGGCACACACAGTGGACTCGAACCTAGAATGGATGTATTAAAAAAAAACTAAGAGTCATCAATGATGCCCTCAATATACATGGTTCGAGCTAGTTTAAATGTATGGGATATTTTCTGCTTCAAAGGTTCTAGAATTTCTTGTAGAATATGGGGCTCTACCAAATGAGCCTCAATCCGCAGAGAGCTAGAAGCAATAACTTGGGACAATAAAATTTCACTCTCATTATGAAAAAATGCTTCTTGCAAATAAAAATAATTTTCCAGAGCTATATCTTTGCGTAACTTAGCTTCAACTATTTATGCATCAATTTGTGACAACTTATCTTTCTGAATGCCAAGTTGCTTCTCCATGCATTCCAACTCTTGCTGCTGAAATTGCATAGTCCGGAAAAAATATTGGTGTTCTTTTTGTATAGCTTCAATTTCCTTCTTTAACTTTGCTGTTCGCCCAATTTCTTCATCCAAGACTTGACCTTTATGAAATAGCTCCTCTGTAACTTTGTTCAGCTATGCTTCAACTTGTAACGCTCTATCAGACAACACCTGATAAGCCTATTCTACAGCGATGAATATGGTGCGAGTGGTGTCTAATGCAAAACCTAGAGCTTTCATGGCATTATCCTTATCCATCACTGCCTGTTTGAGCTGGGCAATCTCTGCATCTCTGGCCACAATAATTTCATCTTTCTCGATGACCTGTCCCTATAATACTATTACCTGTTCCTATAGTAGATTTGCATCTGCCTTGACCACCAAAATTTCTTCCTAGTGGCGCGATGTCGGCTTCCAACAAATCTACCTTCACTTGATATTCAGTGCGGAGGGATTGATGAGCATCATGTAGTTGATTAGGGAGTTGCTTGGATAAGTGTAGTAGAAAATTGCCAATTTGGGCTAACTGAGCAAATGAATCTGGTACTATAAAGGTTGATAGTAGTCAAGAGGGGTTAACAGAAACAGTGGCTGAAGAGGAAGGCGGGGAGTAATCGAGCGAAGAAGGAATAGGGTGAGAGTGTGAGACGACCACCGAATGATTAGGTGAGGGGGGAGGACTAGGAGGTAAGGGAACCTTAGACAGGGAAGGGGGAGGTGTTACTATATGTGCGATATGGGTACCTTGAATCGTATCCTTCAGTGAGGGGGCAGACATAGTGGAGTCCACAATATCTTGTTGAGCTTCCTGATGAACAAGAGACTCCTCAATCTGCATTTGCATGGTTTGGTGAAGGGTTTTCGTGACTGTGTCCGGTGCTTTATTAGGAACCTCATGTTGTTGCTGATCAACCGTATAGATGGGTTAAATGTCATCCATGATGGTGTCTTTATCGGTTTGGTCTTTAGGTGAGGGTGGGGCAGAAGATACGTGCATGGATGAGGCTGTATCCTGTAGGAGTACTTTGGTGGAAGAAGCTTGTGCTTGACTCTGAGAAGGACTGATTTTCATATGTTTCTCTCGAAAGAATTGAAGAAGATCTTTGTTATCATCATCGATGCCCATGACCTGCTCTGATTCTTCGTGGAAGAGGAGGGTATTCGTCGGAGGAGGCTGAACATGTTGAACAACAGGGAGGAGAAAGGGGGACAGGTGAGGGAGACAGGTTCATGGAATATCACGTTTGGCTATCTTTCACAACATCGCCTGACACTCACGATGGATTCGCCGGAAGAAGAATAACGCCCAGTTAACCGATTCTCGGGCAGCAGCGTCAATCAGAGAATAAAATGGACGAGATATACCATGCGTACATTTTTGTAGATTGAGAGAAGCTACCAAAAATTGGGGGGTAGAGCATTCTAGTTCGGGTCGACAGAGGATAGCGAACTCGTTAGAAGAATGTCAAGGAAATAACTGCTTCATCGTTGCCATTGGTAGTAGAGGGACCTCAACACGTCCATCTTGGGGCAGATGGAATCTTTCAGCAACAGTGTTGAGAGTAACAACTATTCATGTATTCAGACAGGTAATAGGCCAAAAGGTCTCCGTCTGGGGGGTATCAACAATGGCCATAATGACTTGGGCGAAGTAGGGCTAAGATTCGACCGAATGCCAAGGCAAGTCAGTGAATGCCAGTAATCCACGACTTCAAAATCACTGAGGTCAAAGGATAGACCATCACAGAAAGTGGTGATGTTGGCAAGAGCTTCCATGGCGGTTGACAGAAGTTGAATGCACAACAGTATAACACAGAAGACACAGAGTGCAAGAACAGAATAATGAAAAAGAGGACGAAGACCCCAGTTAAGTAAAAACGCAAGGTGAAAACGTAGGTAGGAAACACAATCATCACCAGTGGAGGGAAACATGCATGCATAATAGCAACATAAGGGCATTAAGAAATTCTCAATCGTGGAGTGCAGCAGAAAATCATGGATAATTAACCAAAATAGGAAGATTACGGTCAGATGGTCAACCAAAACGTGCGTAATGGAGATAGTGCTCAAAGATACAAAACAAACATGATTCGGATGAATATAAATAAAACCATCATAAAGCTAAGATGAAGTAGACGATCTACAATACGGGTGAAGTTTCCATCCATTGATGGGTTTAGGGAGGAGAGTACCAGTTAAAGTAGATAACCGGAAAGTAGCCGAACTGATCTGTTCTGCAACATGGTAGGGACCGAACCAATGAAGCTTGAACTTGCTATCCGAATGATTAGACTTAGCATTGTAAGAAAGAACTAATTGTCCTTTGGTAAAGACGGGAGTCTAGAGGAATTGATCATGGGTCTTAGCTTGCCCCAGTTGAACTTCTTGAAGAACCAAAAACTTTCAAGATGTTGTTCGTCCAAGGACCACAACACATCCAACCAAAAAGGGAAGGACTCGTCACTTATGTTCCAATGCCACATGTAAGCTAGGTACCACCAATTCCATGGGTGCAATTGCCTCCAAACCATATGCCAGTTTCAAAGGAGTACTTCCGATAGAAACTTTATAAGTAGTGCGATAAGCCCATAATACCGAAGGAAGGAATTGATCCCATCGCTCTGGACATTTCATCACAAGTTTCTTTAGCATGTTAAGAAGGGTTTTATTGGTACTTTTGGCCAGTCCATTCGCACAAGGATAGTAAGGGCGAGTGAATTTATGGACAATCTTAAAGGTGCAGGTGAGCACTTGCATTAAGCTGTTAGAAAAATGAGTACCTTGATTAGAAACAATCTCCAACGGAAGCCCATAACGAGGAAAAACATCACGCATCAAACATTTAGCGACTACCGAAGCAGTTGCTGATTGTAAAGCCCAGGCTTCAGCCCACCGAGTAGCATAATTAGTACAGGTAAGAATATACAGATGATTGGTGACCGTAGCAGGAGGCATAATGGGACCAATAAAATCCAATCCCCACTTTTGAAAAGGCTCAAGAGGAAGGACAGGCTGAAGTGGAAAATGATGCCATTGTAAAGGTTGTCCAATCATTGGCAAGCATCACACTGTTGGACATAAGTAGCAATATCTCGATGCATAGTGGGCCACCATAATCCACTATGCAGAAGTTTCTGGTATGTAAGATCTACCAAAAAATGACCACTGGATAGAGCAAAATGAGCCATTATAATTATAAAAGAAACTTCATGTGGTGGGATACATCATAAAAGCACGCCAGATGGGTCCATATAATACAATTGTCCCACAATTAGCCGAAATTGATGACTACACATGGCCAATTTATGACGAGCCAAAGTTGAAGTATTAGTCGGGGAACATCCACTGGTTAGAAAAATCATAAGGGTATCATAGTGTGAAGGTGCCACAAGTAACACCTGGGAATCATCTCGAACCAAATCAGTCGCATAAATGGCTGGAGTGGTATCATCTATTCCACCGGGGAGCTCACCGAAATCAAGTCAAGACAAAAAATCAGCAAGAGCATGCGTGGACCTCGAGTGATGTACAACTTTATAATCAAATTCTTGCAGCAACAACACCCACCTGGCTAATCTGCCCCATAGACCAGAGCGGCATGATCCACATGAAAGGTAAATGGGCATCCCAATAAATAGTGCCAAAATTTTTTCACCGAATAAACTAAACCAAGACATTTGCATTCAGACAGCAAATAATTCCATTTAGCAGTGGCTAATTGTCAACTGGCATAATAAATAGGGCGAAACCACTTATCCTATTACTGCATTAACACACTACCAATTGCAATGTCAGACGCATCCACAAAGACATGGAACGGGAGTTCACAGTTTGGTGCTTGCAGAATAGGAGCCTGTGTTAAAAGCATTTTCAGGCAGTCAAATGCAAGTTGACATTCTTCAACGCTGTCGAGGATTGCTAGTAATCAGGCGATTAAGTGGTATAGCCACATGAGCGAGCCACCGAAGATATCGTCCATGCCATCGTATTTGTCCAAGGAAGCTCATAACTTCCATGGGTGTCTTAGGTAGGTGCATTCAATACTACATTCACTTTATCAGGGTCCACTTGAATGCCCTATTGTGAAATAATATGACTGAGCAGTTTGCCACAAGAAACAAAAAAGACCGATTTGTTGGGATTTAAGCATAGATAGAACTCTCGACACTTGGAAAAGCAACAATGTAGGTGATAGAGGTGAGCCGATGTGTCACCAGATAACGAGAAATCATCCAAATACATTCGCATAAAAGTAGTTAAGTAGGGAGAAAAGATTTCCTGCATGCATCATTGAAAGGTGCTGGGAGCATTGCGGAGACCGAACCACATCATCGTACAAGCATATACGCCCCAATTCATAATAAACGCAGTGTTTGGAATATCCATTTTAGCCATGGGCACCTGATTGTAGCCACTATAACCATCTAAAAAGGAATACATTTCTCGTCTAGCAACATCATTCTAGCATGGTATCCAAGAAGGGAAGTGGAAATGGATTAGGCACCATAGCTGCATTCAACTTACGGTAATCCACGCAAATGCATAATTGCTTGTTTTTCTTTGGGACAATGACAAGAGAGATCCATTCAGCATGCTGAATGGGAACAATGAAGCCTACTTTCAACAACCAATCCAATTCAGCTTTCACTTGTGCAACATAGTTGGGATTCATTCGGTAACTCGATTAGTTGATTGGCCGAGCATCCAGTTTTAGCATCACATGGTGCTGGTAGATGCGAGAGTCCAATCCTTCCATGTCGCGATAATCCTGTGTGAATACATCAACAAATTCTTTCAACAACTGTAGTAAATCGTCTTGAAAATTTTTCGATAACCTAGCCTTAAGCTTAACCGGACGCGGATTAGCCTCATGTCCCAAATTACAAGTGATTAGTTGATCTTCCAGTACATAAAACTGTCGGGGTATAGAAATATCCTCAAACGGATGGAGTAATTGTTACAAATTAGTGGCATCCAAAACTCGATCCGTAACTGGTTCCAATCCTTCGGTAAGAGGAACTACGGTACAAGTAGTCGGAGTCCAATTATCCACGATGACTTGTAAATCAATGGCACCCAATGCTAACAAATCTTGGTCAACTTAGCAGTTAGAAAAGCTTCTTCTTCTTCTTCATTTGAAAGACCATTCAACATATGCATGGGTTCGGCCACGTAAGGTCGAGCATGAAGGTCACACGGCTTCATATCGTCCAAGGGTATCACATATTTTCGATGATTACTTTTGAAAATTAGTTCATGTGCAGACCAATCTTGTAACACTTTTGCTTGTTTCAACCAGGGCCTCCTAAATAGCAAGTTGTAATCTAGACTTGATTCAGGTAATTCCAAAACAATAAAGTCATCTTGAACACTGCTCCCTATTGGGTAATGGGTATATCATGCACCAAACCTACTAGATGTACCCTAGATTGATAAGGCATTCTTACAAAAAACTGGATGGGTTCGATCTGAGTCCATCCTAAACTTTTACAGAGTGCGATTGTAGCAATATTAACACCTGAGCCTCCGTCAATTAACACTTGTGTAATTTTGTTGTTTTTATACCACACCGTGATTAAAGGGACAACATGGTCTATCGTGGAATCAAGTTCTGGACTGATGGTTGCTATAGCAGGCGTACACGAAGATCTTGGACTGATTTGTTGCTGGAATTGTTGTTGCATACCAGGGACCAAGGCTAACAGTTGCCCCAATGGTATCGTAATAGATGCTTTTAATAAAATATTCCACATAGAATCAAGATTTGACGTACCTGATATTGAATCCAGTGTGTCCTCCGATGACACTTTGATCGGATTCCTATCTTCCGGTGGTCTATTCGGTACTGTTTGCTGGACCACCGATACCGAATTGGGCAAAACAGTTGGTTCTTGACTTGCCCACATACTAGCTTTAGTAAACATTCTCTATTGTTCTTGAATGCGTGGCTCAAAAATCTTAGCAACTGGTTGCAACTTCTTACCGGACCGTGTTTGAACTGCTACTACTTGGGTATCTACCGCTGAAATACATACCATATTTTTCATTGGATGCCGTCGTTCTTTTCGTCGCTTATCATATTCGGATGCTTCTTTGCAATATCTGCCAATATGTCCAATTTCACCACAAAAATGGCATCTTGGTGGTGGAAGGGATGCACCTTCACCCGATTGGCTCGAATTCCAATGGGTCTATCCAAAATTGTTTGGTTGTGGTCCTCTATAGGTTTTGTAACTTTGGTAAAAGGTATTTCTCAAATGTGGTGGTACATAGTGGGTAGACTGTTGTCCCTGCTCCTGTATTATGGCCTTTACAGTCAGTCTGGTCTGCATTTTGGCATTGTATGGACAAGTTTTGGTGGAATGACTGGCCGTATTACAAATAGCACAGTACATTTGATTTAATGCACACACTAAAGTGGTATGTCCTGGGTTCTTGCATTTGGTGCAATATACTTGTTTCAGTGCATCGTTCGTGCTCTTGGAAGCCTTTAACCAATCCAAATCTTTTGTAAAACCACCAACCTTATGCACCAACTGTAATGCCATCCATGGGTATGACTGCATCCAAGATCATGCCGCCCACACATTGTATAATCATGACTTGTTTAAGTTGGGGGTTTAATCCATTAATGAACCATTGGGTAATCACATCATCCGGTAGATTAACATGCGCCAGCGGCAACTGCCCTAGATGAGTGCATAATAAAGTTGCATACTCTTGCACATTCTGATGTAGTTTTTGTCTATTTTTTTGTAAATAATCAAAGATTTCAGCCGCATTTTTCTTTAATAAAAAACGTTGTAAAAAGGAATCTTTAACATCGTCATATTGACCAAAATGATTAATATCATATTTGGTTAACCAGCGAGTAGCTTCATTAACAAGGGTAGGTTGGAACACTATAGCCTTACATGCGGGATCCGCTGGATAGTTGAGTACAACATAATTAATTTAAAAAGTACGAACATGAGCATCAAGATCATCACCTGGGAATCCACCAAATTTCGTATACGTAACTCCGGCAGGTACCGATCATGGGGGTATGACCTGCTGCTGCTGTTGATGTTGTTGTGTTGTTGTTGCGTACCACTCATGTTGTCTAAATCAGGAGGAAGTATCGATTCAGAATGATTTGAATAAGTTGATCCTGATTGTTGTTGGGTCGTATCACCACTTTGCAAGTTCTCTGGTAGTATGATATCATTGAGTCGACACACATCTAAATTCAACTGCCATTCCTCGCATTTCGCATCTAAGAGGAACTTTTCACCAGAGCTTTCATCCATCACTACACTAGTTTCACCAAAATCAAAACAAAAAATGGAGCTATCACGGGAATTCAACAAACTACTACCGGAATTCTCCAAGCTACCATCGAAAATCAACAAGCTATCACTAGAATCAGAGACTACTCCACTGACCGTACTTTTAACAGATGTTGTTGGTTGCACTTCTGGTATATTCTGTAATCCTCATGGTATACTCTGTAATCCTTGAACAAGAAAATACTGAGGTGGCACTCCACTAGCCCATATATCTGGCTTCCCTTCCAACGATTGTCCTTCACCACTACCCCAAGGAGGTGTTCCCAACGTGCTAAGAACTTTCCAAGGATGTTGATCACTTTCGTACTTTGGGTAAGATTCTCTAGAATGTGTTACAGGCATATATCATAGGATTCTTTCTTCAAACCTTAATCTACTCTCAGACTGGCTACTCCATGCCACATGGCCTACACCAGTGTTAAAGCGTTAAAGTAATGTTAACGATTTCCGAGATAAAATTTCCACTGGGTTCTTGGGATGGTCAGGGGTCTGTATTACAGAGGCCCTATATGTATTTTCCCAATTCAAATAGTTACTGTACTGCATTCAACATCACCTTACACGAACTCTTCCAACAGACTTAACTATTAATCTCCTCAACAAGTACTCAACAGTAATACAGTATTCGCTGCAACCAAATATGTAGATTCCTTAATGACAATTAATGCGCTATCACCATTAACCTTATACTTCACCAATGAACATAAAATATCAATGAAATCACCACAATTAATACCAAGCATTAAAAGAACAGTACAGTAGTATGAGTAAACTACATTGGGATTGATCCGCAGGCACACCGCCCAGACTCACAGTTCGACAATGCTCCGCCTCTCTCTTCCATGCACTTTTTCATTATGAAAAGGTTACAACGATTGCGCTACAATCACATTTTCCACTAAATATAATTACGGTCCATTCCGGCGGCTAACACATGCCTCATTTGAGATGTCTCATTTGGGGCATTTGCATCACTGTTTGGGCATTCAATTTATGCAAGTTGATGGTGGAATGGATTTGTGTCAAATGAAATATATTGACACATTATTGCAACATTTTGGCCTTGAAGATTGTAAACCTATTGCCACTCCTATGGAGATAGTTTTGCGATTGAGTCTTGATGATGCTAGAGATGCACTTGATGTCGTTGTCTATCAACAGGTTGTTGGATGCTTCATTTACTTATGCATTACTCGGCCAGATATTTAGTTTGTTGTCTCACAAATGAGCAGGTTTATGCATTGCTCACGTGTCAAGCATTGGTAGGCAGTTAAGTGCATCTTTTGCTACTTGAGTGGTACCCGACTACTTGGATTGTTTTATCCCAAGGTGGGATCAATACTTCTAGATTTACATGATTTTTTTACTCTGACTGGGTTGGTTGCTATGACACCCGTGTGTCCACCAGTGGTTTTTGCTTCATGCTTGGTAGCTCATGCATATTTTGGTTGATCAGGAAGCAGCCTACTATGGCCACTTCCAATTGTGACGTTGAGTATAGGGCAGTTTTCAAAGTGACTGTTGAGTGGGTGTGGCTGAGATGCCTTATTGCCAATTTGGGTGTTTGTCAGTTTTTTACCATCACCATTTTCATTAACAGTTAGAGCGCATTGGCAGTTGCGAGGAACCTTGTGTTCCATGCTCGCACTAAGCACATTGAGGTGCATAATCATTATGTCAGGGAGAGGTTCTCTGCTGGAGAGATCAGCTTGGCATATGTGCCCACACAAGAGACATTGCAGACCTTTTCACGAAGGATGTGCCTAGGGTGAAGTTTGAAGCTTTCCGCAAAGCTTTGGGCTTACTTCTTTTTGTGGATTGATTCCACATAGCTTGGCACTTCCTTATACATGAGTGCCAACTCCTTGTTCACCACATCACTCCCAAGGGTATATTTAGGTAGTGATGTGTATGAACACACTAGGACCACTAGGGTGCTTTTTTCCCTCTTTCGGATGTTTTTCCCCCGGCTTGTATATATGCCTATTGCCCTTATGGATTACTTATCTTTGTACATTCTAGTGGTAATACATTCAATATTGTGTGTTGTACTCCAAGCTTCTCCTTCTCCCATGGTGTTCTCATGCTTTTGCAAACGTCTAACTCCATCAAGTTAAGGGACATCAGAAGTATTTCTCTGGAAATGCACGATCACAGACTCTCGTTCTAGATAGCTCCACAATGATATCCTTGATATAGAAACCCAAATTCCGAGTTAGAAGCACTTTTAGTAGCTATAAATGGATTTGGGGAAATTTGCAAGATCTATGCAGAACATTTTTAGCATGGCATAGTAGTTCATTTCAATGGAAAACTAATGCTTCATCAATGAGCCCGTTGCATGTTTACAAAAATTCATCAATTTTGAGAGTTTGTTATTGGATAAAGAGAGGGACTGGTATTCTTGCATGGAGAGAGAATATAGGCGGCACCATTAATACCCTTGTGATTCTAGGTTTGTGGTGTATTCAAACTCACCACAAAGGTACAGACAATACCTTTATGAACTTGCATTCACTAGTTTCATTTGACTCTGTGTTGGAAGAAGTAGATAAATAGGGACATAATTTTTTGTTCAAAGGTTCTCGTGGCAAGGGTTTATTGAGAATGTAGGGTAGGGATACAGTACTAATACATTGAGCATAAGTTTACAAATCACACCATCGATAATTGTCCCTTGAACTGACAATAGGTAAGGGAACGCAAATAATATCAATATAGACCATATGCTTATCCACCAAGAGACAAACCCTAGGTATCAATAGAATCAAGGACCTCCACCTATTTAGAGGGCTTATGAACAACAAAACGTATCACCTCTTCAACCAATTCTAGGAAAAAAATACCATTACACTCTCAAAATGGAGCATTGATCATTTATACCCAATCAAAGGAGAATACGGAAAGAGTATTTGTGCTTGTGTCTCCACTGATTACTACCAATTTAGCTAATCAAGCATGTGACCAACCATACATAGAGCACTAATACTATGAGAATGTTTGGGTAGAATATGATATCTCTTATGAAAACCACTACTATGACTATGAGAACTACTTAGATCAATATGGAACTCAGTATGCTAATGTGATGTATGTTGCTCCTAGCTAGAGCTTCTTCTCGAGTGTGTCAATATAGGATACCCTAGTGCCTAGAAGACTATGTTACCATTTTGGAGATAATTTCATCAGGGATTTTTTTGTACTCAACTATTAGACTTAAGAAATGATGGGCACAAGATGGTTGAACCACACCCAAAGAGGGAGGATTACTTCCTAATCCTCCCTCTTAGGGTGTGGTTCAACCATCTCTTGCCCATCATTTCTTGAGTCTAACATCAACACAATACTAGCAAAGGTGTGGGAAGGATATTGTGCCGATTGTGGTAACGAATGCCTCTCTAGATATTTCTTAAAACAACCATCTAGGACACAATTTTCCACACAAATCAACGTGATTGAAGTAATTGAACCCTTATGAAGTGACATGGAGAAAATCATACTAGTAAAGACTATTACTAGATCTCAAATCAAAAGGGAAGGAGATTGAAGCAAATTTAAATGAGAATGACACGTTTCAAAAGCCCAATATCAAAGGAACCTCTACCTATAATTTTTGAGGACTCGATCAAGCCATCATAGTTGATAAAAAGAAAAAAAAACTTAAACATGGAATAACCAAAAAGAATAGATAAGAAACACGTGGGAAGAGAAACTTAAGGAAGAATATTTAGGTGAAGAAGGAAGTTTTCAACCAAAAGAGAGTCTCTCTCAACCCAACAAAAATGGAAATATTAGTACAAAGAGAAGTGAATTAGATGAGAAGCAAACACATGATTGGACTGGATCAATTCTAGATAATCGGGAGTATGAAGACTTAGAGATGATCTTAAAATCCTATCAATCAAGGATATCAAATGGACCAAGCCTTGAGTAGTATGAGAAATGCTATCCAAGGGGGTAATGTAAAAGGAACGACTAGCTAGAGGTGTGTAAAAGGTTGATAGCAGTCAAGTATTCTAGAGAACAATCAATTGGCATCCTTGAAACTCATATTTTGAGAAGGAAAACTAAGAACGAATCCAAAATTAGGAACCTAATGTGTAGAGGAACAAAAAAACATGACCTATTAGAGAATGGATCTCAAGTAGGAACCCTACCGGATGATGAGGAGAGAAACATGCACTCTATGGAGCTAGAAGTGGGTGATTCTTTGACCAAAGAGTTGTGGGCTAAAGTGAAAGAGCATATAATGAAAAAGGATGGGGAAACCCAACCTCCGTTCACATAACTAGATGCTAACAATGACATAAATGGATTAGAATCTATCCTTGACTAGAAGGCAACTTAAACCCAAGTGTACAGGTGGATGATGCTATCAATCTAGGAACTCTACCCAATATATAGGAGAAATATGAGCAAAAGTCACATTGTCATCATGCCCCCACTATGTAATACATGTAGCCAATATCAATCGAGTGAAATCCAAAATCATGGAGGAGTTAAAGAAGGCCAAGTCCAATGTACTTTAACTTTGGAAGAACTATTGAAACTTCGATGGAAATTATGGGACATACTAACAAGAAAATCAAATGGCATCAAGCCTCAAGAGTAAACCAAGTCTACATGAGAAGGCCAACCAATAGCCAAAGTGCCAAAAGACATTAACTGAAGACAATGAGGGAAATACCTATATCCTAGTCACCTTCAATGGATACATGACTAAGAAAATCTTAGATACATGTGCTGGAGTAGGCATAACCATTAGAAAAATATGGGACAAGTGAGAAAAGCCTTCACTAAGACCAACCAATATGAAATTGCCATTGGTAGATGGCCATGTGGAATGCCCTGTCCAACTATGTAAAACATTATATTGACCACATGTGGGGTATAATCTGTGCATACACTAGCTGTCCATTTGGAAAAATGAGAAACTACAAGATGATCCTAGGGAGACCCTTCATGCATTAGTTGAAGGTGGTTCAAGATTGACGAAGAGATTCCTTGTATCTACAAAACCAAGGGACCACTAAAAAAATTGACTTACACATTTTCTCCATATAAAGATGTTCCCCTTCTCTAATGGAGTTTGATACATAATGAAATGAATGAAATCTCTCTTTATAGTGTGGAACCAAGTGACCAATCATGGATATATGAGGATACGCACCTCTTGATCAACAAGGTAGCCAAGAGAGAAGAAAAGAGACTTCAATGCTCAATATCCATAGGCTAAATAAAGGGACCTATAGAAGACCCCCCCACACACACGCACACACACACATGTACATACATACATACACACACATACATACATACATACATACACACACATACATACATACATACATACACACACACACACACACACATATATATATATATATATATATATATATATATATATATATATATATATATATATATATATATATATATATATATATATATATATATATATATATATATATATATATATATATATATATATATATATATATATATATATGTGTGTGTGTGTGTGTGTGTGTGTGTGTGTGTATGTGCCACAATTTTCTTGGAGGAGGCTTTGAGCCACAAGGATGGATGAAGATTGTAGTCACCCTCAATGTATGCAATGAATGTGATGACCATGAGGCTTTGACTTCTACCCACTTTGTAAGGTAATCTGTGGCTACAATAATGTACTCTGCATGGGTGTTTCTAGCTGGGGGTTTAATAGGGCCTACAAAGTCTATACCCCACTTTGAAAATGCACGTCCTCCCATCATTGGTCTCAAAGGCATCTCATCTTTTCTAACTGGATATTGTGCACGTTGGCATGTGTCACATTTCTTCACATAGGTATGTGCATCCATATGAAGAGTGGGCCACCAAATCCTTGAGAATAGAATGGTCTTGATTACTCGATCAGGACCGAAGTGTCAACCTGCAACACCACTGTGTGCAGTCTTTAAGACCTTTAAATAGTCTGATTCATGCATGCACAGTCTTAAGTAACCATCTTTGCCTCTTTGGTATAGGTAGGTTGTCTCCTACTAAGGCATAGCCTTGAGCCTCTTGCTCCATGCTTCGTCTTCTTGCTAGACTAGCCTCTTTGGGTAATCTTCCCGACCTCATAAACTCTACCAATGGAGCACTCCAATCTGGAATTAATGACACTTGATAAAGGGTCGCATGCTCCACTTGGGGTCTCTCCCTGCACATTGGACAATTTTTAATCCACTCATGTATTTCTTTGTCCATGCTAGGCCAATACACTCCTAAACGTTTCAGATTTTGTAATGTGTGCTGTTTAGAATAATGATTTCCTAGCAATCCTTCATGAGCGTGTTGCAACCAACTACTATGTTCATCGTCCTCAACACAACAAGCTAATACACCCTCAGTGTCTTGTTTGTACATGCTTCCTGCCAATATGTGATATTTTTGTGATTTTACAATTTCTTCTTGCGATGTTTTCACATTCTTATTTGCAGGGCCGAAGGTTAGGACTGGTACCAACTTATTTGCCCATTTAGGAACAACTTCTAAATTGAACAGATAAGCATCGGGTAATTCATCGGACACTCCTTGCGGTGACTCTCCTGAAGTGATGCGAGAAAGGTGATCTGCCCTAAGGTGGGTTCTACCTTTCCTAACAACAACTTCAAAGTCATATTCCATTAGTCAGAGGAACCATCTTACTAAGCGCCCAGTATTGCAAGTTTATTGACCAAATATAACAAAGCTTGATGATCAGTGAAAAACTTGAACTTGTTGGCCAATAAATAGTGTCTAAACTTCTTCACAACATATACCATGCCTAATCCCTCTCGCTCAGTTGTGGTATAGTTTTGTTCAGCTGCGGTGAGTTGTCTACTAGCATATGCTATGGGCAAATCTAAGTTTCCTTCTCCTGTGGGTTGTGCTAGCACACATCCTATGGCGTGATTGGATGCATCCACATGGACATGGAATGGTTTATTCCAATCAGGAGTGGTCAGTATTGGTGCTGTGCACAAACGTTTCTTCAGTTCGTTGAAAGAATTCTCGCATTCGTCGTTCCACTCAAAATTAGACAACAAGGCATAAAGGGGTCTCGCTATGATCGCGTACATGTGGATAAACCTACGGTAATATCCACAGTGGCCCATAAAGGCTTGTACCTCTTTAACATTCCTTGGCCTTGGCAGCTCTGCTATGGCTCGTACCTTATCTTCATATGTTGAGATTCCATTTTTAGAAACAATATGACCTAAGATTTTACCTTGACGCACCATGAACACACACTTTTCTGGGTTCAGACACACTCGATATTCTCTACACTTGTTGAAGATTTGTCTGAGCTCAGGTATGTGAAATCTTCTTTCTTGGGAATGAGCACATAAATCATCCACATACACTTCTAAGCTCTTTTTGAATACATGACACATGAGCCTTTGGAATGTTGCATGTGCATTGGTGAATCCAAATGGCATCACATGAAATGCAAATACTCCCCACTCTATGGCAAAAGCTGTTTTGTGTTGATCTTCTGGGGCAATGGCTACTTGATTGTAACCGGAAAATCCATCAAGGAAGCTATAAACTTCCTTGCCTGCAACACGCTCCAATAGGTGTTCCGTGATTGGAAGTGGATAACTATCTCTGATCGTAGAAGCATTAACTTTTTTAAGGTTAATACACACTCGCAACTTCCCGTTCTTCTTGGGCACCACTACAATGGGGGACACCCATTTAGTATGCTCAATCTCATAGATGAATCCAGCTTCAATCAGCCTATCAATTTCTTCTTTTATTTTGGCTGCATATGTATCATTATATGTGTAGGGCTTCTGTTTGGTGGGCTTTGCATCAGTAGTCATGGGGATAGTATGAGAGCAAATTCTTGGATCTACCCCTTTCAAGTCTTTATAGTGCCACGCAAACACATCCCTATATTCCCTTAATAGAGCTACGAGCTCCATTTCTCCTCTTGCACTTAGGTCATTTCCTATATATGTGCATCTCTCTTCGTTCTCTTCAATGGTCACTACAATTTTCTTGGTCTTTTCTTTGTTATCATATGATTCTCCTATGATGGCCTCTCTCTTAGGCATTCGTACCAAAATTTTGCGGTCGTCAACTTCATATTTCTTGAAGTTTTCTAGTACTTCAAACAATGATTCCTCCTCTTCTTGTTTCACTGCTTTTCTTTTCTTTTTCTTTTGACTGCTCTCACTTCCATCCTTTGAATTTACCGTTTTAATGCTTGTGAGAGGTTCTTCTTCTTTCTGGTTAAACACGCCTACATCTTCTAAATAGTGCTTCTCTGAGTTGAAGCAACTATCCATCACAATGGACTCTATATCATCGTCATTCTCTTCTTCTTCTATGATATCACTAGGGTCACATTCTTCTAGCAAGGGCTGACACATGAATACTCAAATATCATAACCCTCCTCATCACAATGAGGTGTCCATTGTTCTTCATTGACAGCAATGTCCATGGTGGCTAAGATTTTTGGCCAGCCATGAGGCTCAAATTCCTCATATGGAAAGATCATCGGTGTATAGGCTGGGTCTTTAATTGGTCTATCTCCTAGCGAAGTTCCTTCTTCTCTTACCTTTAAACGTTTTTCCTCTTCCTCTGTGACCTTGCACATCCACAAATGAGTATCTTCATGCAGCCATGATGGATCAGGTGAACTTTCAGAATGCACAGAGATAGAATCTTCTTTCGCTTTGTGGATAGAATTCCACTGTAGGGGTGGTACATCTCTGAAGGTGTAATCCTTCAAATTGACCTTGGTGGTGACCCCTAAGTGTTGTAAGTATAAGGAGTTGGTTCCCCAATCCTGTACTATTTGTAATTGTCATAGGAAGGGTCTTCCTAGGATCATCTCATAGACGTTATTTTTCTCAAAGTCACATATAGCAAATGTATGTTCAAACTCCACACCACAAGTGGTTAGAGTTATCCCTTCGAGCAATCCTAGAGGTCTTTCAAAATGACCGTCGTCCATTTGAAGCTTCATTCTAGTTGGTCTTAATGTGGGTTTGCCCCATTGCTTCCACAAGGAGGTGGTCGCAATGGCAACACCAGCACCTGAATCTATGATGGCTTTGGTTGTGTAACCTTGGTAGGCGATTGGAAGATAAGTATTACCTTCTTCACCCTCACACATGTCCCCTATTTTGTCTAGAGGTATCTCTGGTACCTTTTGCTTAGAGCCTGCTTTTGGCATGTTGGAATCTAGTTATGGAACCTGATCCTTCACATGATTCCATAGTTCGGGTTTTGCTTTGAGCAGCTCTTCTACAGTGAGATGACATTGAACCTTAGTGTTCTTCACAACATCAGTGTTCCTTGGGACCACTGAGTCTTCATGTCTGACCAGTATTGTGGGAGCTCTGATCTGAAGAGATTCAGATTCCCATGGGCCTAGAAATTGAGGCAGTTCTTCTAGGGTATTAGATTCAAAATCTAATCTTTCATCTTCTTGTTGTTCTGCTTCATCTCCGTAAATAGATGGAATGTCTTGGGGAAATCGATCATGAAGATCATCAATTTCAGGAAGAGGAGGAGGATTACCCTTCTCCTTCGCCCATTTCTCTTCTTGTATTTCCCGCAAGAACTCTTGAGAGTACTGTTGAATTGAAGGAGGTATTCCAGCATCGTGGAATTAGGAACATACGCTCCCATTGGTGGTGAGCTTCTTCTCTCAAAAACTGGTTGAGCCTGTGGAGGTAAAGAAACTTGTGGTTTGTTTACCAATTGCTCTAATCTTTCTAGTAGGCCCTAGAAATGCAAATCTGGTTTGACAGAGTTTGTCTGATTGAACTTTTGACTAGTCTCAAGTATAGCTTGAGCTTGTTCTACCATTTTCATGCACATTTTCATCCGTTCAATCTCTAAATCTGCTCTAGGGTAACTCTTGTCTAGGTTTGCAGTTGTAGGCCCTTCTTGAAGTCGAGCCTGGTAGGCCTTGAACATCATGTCCAAGCCTTCTGGGGTTGGATCTGCAAGAACAGACCCTGGTTGCAGCCTATTTACAATGGGTGGTGGGGTGGGATGAGATGGAGTGGATGGAATTTCAGCATGCGAGGGGTTTTGAGATGCAATGTCTTCTATTTTTGTTTTTGCGTCTTTCAAGCTTTCTTCCAGTTTCGATAACTTTTTATTCCACTTGCGATTGGCCTTTTCTCTGGTATCTTTCCATGTTCTTGTTTTCCTCTTACTAGCCTCTCCCAATTCACTCGACTCTGATTGCTCTGTTGGTTTATCCTGTTTTAAGGCTTGTGCTCTAGTGGCAGCTTGTATAGGAGCCACATTACTGCTACTTGAACTAGAATCCACCACTAAGCCTACCACATTAATGGGTGTAATCTTGGGTGCACTGGAGGGGTTTCTTGGACAATCTCTGGGAAGATGGTCTTTGCCACATTCAGGACAAAAAGCTTGTATTGTGATAGCTCGACCTTGACTCGAAGATGGTGGGTGGGGACAATCTTAGCTGTAAGCCTTGGAGAAAGTCGAGGGGGGGAGGCTCGCTTCGCTCGCACAAAAGGAACAAAGCTTTTGCATCGAACTGCTCTAATACCAATGAAGTAATTCAATGGCGATGCACCACATTGTGCTCTCCTTCTTGAGAGCTACACGAAGATATCCTTTGAATACAAAATTGAGCTCCTAGGGCCGCACACAGTTTTCCGCACAGAGGCTGTAGAATACGTAGGAAAAATTTAATACACAAGGAGCACAATGGCAAACTTCTTAGGTCTTACAAATGTGGTCGAACTTAGAGTCTGTGGTTGACCAGGCCACTATATGTTTTATTAAAGAACATATACAAAGAAGTGTCAAGTTGCCATTTGACCTTTCACATGTACACTAACGGTAACAATACATGCATCACTATCCCTTGTGTGCTCTTATTATTTAGATTTCTAGTTTGATTATATGCCCTTCTAGAGTAGTGCTATCAAAGCTAGGAATGCTTCTTTCTGAGAACTCTCGTTAATGTTTTGAGCTTCAACTTGTGTGAGGACTTAATCCATTACCATATGATAGCTCTTTGGGGATCCTCCTTGTTTTGCAGAAAGGAGGAGCATATGATCCCCATAATGGGAAGCCAGGACCACCAAAGGAAGCCCTAACAAGCACCTTTGTCCATATCAAAGAGGTGATGAACAGTATTGCCGCTAGCTCCTCTCTCTCCATTCTCTTCACTTATGAAGATGCACTTCCCAAATTGTACTATATGAAGGTCCAGAGGCGCATGGACTTGATATGTGGGATTTTTGCCTCATTTCACCTTTCTTTTCAAGTCTCATGCATGATGCATCTCTTTCCCTTCTCCATTTCTAGACGATGGGACTCATTCTCTCTGCATATTATCAAGCCTCATAGCTTATTGATCCCTTTTTACAAGAAGCCAAACTGAATACACTATGATCTCTTTTGTTCTAATTTTGAGACTCTGAATCTCTTCTAATCCATCTTTGTCAATCTTGAAGATTTCTAGCCTCTCGTCTCCTTCAAAAAAAGAGGTATTCAAGCCTCTTTCTCTCATCTAAAGTGATGAATCAAAGCTATATTACACTTATTGCTTGAAGAAGGAGAGTCTATTTGGGGTCTCTTTCCATCGCACACAAACAGCTACAAATTGAATGAATTCAGATCATGAAAGGAAATGGCAAAGGAGTGGATCTATTTTTTTCTCCAAATCTTATCAAGGACGTATCTCTGCTTTTATCTTGTTTGCTTTTATGGTTATGTTGTTTCTTGATTTTCATAGTATCTCATACATGATTGGATTGATGGTTCATGCATTACGCATGTAAATATCTCATAGAAAAGGGAGAATTCTATGCAAAACGCTAGTCCATGCATTTATAGGGGCATGGTTTGTTTTTTTGTTTCTATCCAACAACAGTAGAAGCATGTGCATGTCATAAAATAACTATGCATAGAGATTTCATCTTTTAGTATGCATGCATAGAATAGATGCATGATTTGAGAAGAAGATGCACATATTGGGGCATACAAGAAAGTAAGAAGTGCCAAGAATGAATGGAGGAAGTGGGATGGCGCACAAACCTACATCAAAACCATGGTAACTTAAGCGGGGTCAAGGGATGGACAAATCTTAACTTCTAGATATGCTTTTACACCTTTTTCTTTTAATTTCAAACCATATAACTTAATAATATGCATGAGAAGATTATACTTTTTATACATAAGATAAACTCTAGTACTTATTATGTGAATTTGGAAATGGATGCATGGATATCTGTGGCCTAGTTTGTTGTCTTGCAAATATATTCGCTTATGAAAATGATTTGGATTATGCATCAAGTTTATATGGTTTAGGAAAGAAAATATCCATAGAATTTTGCACCATTCTTTGAATGGAAAAATTTCCAAGCATTAGAGGGAGAATTAGATTATTTAAGCTTAAGTTAGGTTTAGACTTTGAAAGAATCGAGGAATAACGGTGTTAGAGACAATTGGCCATACTAAACCATTAAATTCCTATGTTTTTCGCTTAGATCCAAATTATTTTACATTAATAGAATACCTTAACCTCAAAGTCCCTCTTATGGAATTATAAATTCCACAAAACCCATGGCATGCCTCATTAGCAAGGCCAAGTACTTGAAGTAATAAGTCAAATTTTTGCTTTTCTTAAACTAGAATGTAATAATGATGGTAATTTGGAGTGATTATTATCAAGCTCTAAAGGAGTGAAAATAGGAAATAAGAGATTTTAAATAGTGTTTTAAGAAGGAATAATCAATACCTTATGCACAATAATGCATTAATTTTCTTCCAAATAACGATTGAAAAGATGATAAAGATATCATCTTTTTGAAGTACATATTCCTCTTTTCAAAGAAGTTCTCTATTTGTAAGAACTATGAAGTATCATAAGCTTTAAATAAATTATCCAAGCAAATGAAAGGCCTGAAGAAGAGGAAAAATAAATGGTTTTAAGATACCCTAAATACCATTTACTTGTGCCATATAAGTAGATGACTATATTATAAAATGGTGATAGGTGTTGCCATCTTTTTTAGATTAATAAACTGATTCAAAATTAGATAATTCTCTTGAAGTTTAGATACTTAATTATGTGGTTTGAGAAAAAGTAGCTCTATTATTAAATCAATGAAATTGTTCTTTCATTGTATATCTGAATAAAGAAACAATTAAAAATCCAATCTTGAAGAGAAAATTATTTTCAAGTTGTAAATGCTATTGAGACGTGGTAAATTAAAATTTCACTTTGACATGAGCACGAAAAAATCTCTTCAATGGAATTAAAACTTACAAATCTAACTAGTATATCCCTCAATTGATTGTTGGTGCAGATCAATCACCAATTGAAGGCTTGGAAGGTTAAAGAGTGAAGGAAGGATCAACTATTGAAGCTTGGAAGAAAGACACATTCAGAGTATATGAGAAGTGTACACATATGTACATTAGTCTAGTCATAGTGACTTAGATCTTTGTTTGAGTAAGAATCTTGTACAAATTATCTATAAATACTTTTGGAAAATGTCGGGCAAATAGAGCAGAAGAAGATTAGAGAATAGGGAGAGAGAAGTTAGTGTCATTAGACACATTGAAAGTGAGTGAATCATCCATCCTCACTTGTATGTAAATTTTCTGAAGAAATCGAGAAACTTGCGCCCGATGTTTCTGCGTCTGCTCCGTCTGTGTTTGATCAATTGAGAAATTATTTTGAGAATATCTAAGTTGTTAGTTAATGAGCCTGTGACCTGAGCTTCAGAGTCTAATTGAAAACAGGCTAGGAGAATTGTAAGTAGGAACATTCATATGTGTTGAATGTTCACAGTTCTCTGAAACTGGCGCACATTTCGAGTTGAAAGAAATGAGTAGTGCTCAGTGCACAGTGTAAAGTTTTACACATATGATAGCTCAAAATCTAAGTTGAGAGATAAGCTATCTACAGCTAAAAGCATTTTGTAAAACGGGTTCGACATTGTGAGAACCAAAGTTAAGAAGTTAGGGGTGTCAAATCGACTTCTCAGAAGTGCAGATTTGGACATAGGTAACTTGTGAAGTTGATTTCTCAAGTTATACTAAACCTTTTTGAGAACTTTAACTTGGAGAAGATGCGCAATCTCTAGGAGATGATTCGTACAAAGTTTCATCAAAAACTTTACACGTTTGATAGGTCAATGTAAAGAAATAGTGCAGCAGACTTTTCTGTGTTTTATCTTCTTCACAGATTTTCTCAATTTTGATAATTTGGAGATTGGACCTCTAATTTAGTGAAGGTTTTGACTTACTCTTGGTATAGAGGTGCTCTAATCACAAGAGTAGGTTGTTCTTTTGGAGATTAACACTCTCCATCAGTGGTATCAGAGCAGGAGACATCAAATCAAGGAAAGGAGGATCCCGACTGCTGCAGATTCAAGAAATTCAACACTTGAAGAACTAAGAAGTGAAAGCTTGGAGTCAAAAGTCTGAGGAGAAGACTATTCGACATCAAGAAAGGCAAAAGGAGTTTAATTCGAAGTAAAGGTACATACATTGTTTGTAAAGCTTGAAGATTTCAATACACAGGTGGATACAAGATGGGAGATGCTCTACAGATAGAGAAATTGGATAGGGAAAACTATCCTGCATGGTCAATGAGGATGGAAGCTCATCTTATGAGCAAAGATTTAATTGCTTACATCACAGGAGAAGAAGAGAAGCCACAGTTCAGAGATCCTAGTGTTCCAACTAGAGAAGAGTTAGCAGATCTGAAAAATTGGATGAAGAAAGATGCTCAAGCTAGGAGCATTATCTATATGGGAGTCAATGATTACTTGTTACCTCATATTAGAGGTCTTGAAAGTGCAACTGACATATGGAATGCTTTGGAGGAGCATTTCCAGAACACTACAAAGTCAAGGAAGGCATCCTTATGGGCAGAGTTTACTACCTTCAAGAAGAAGGCCTCTCAATCCATCTCAGACTATGTAACAAGGATGAAAGATATTGCAGATGCATTAGGAGCTGTTGATGAGGACATTGAGGAGGATAAATTGGTAAGGCAAATCCTTACAGGGTTGAGAGGTGATGACAAATGGAAGCCATTCATTTTGTCTACAGAATTATCACTCGACCATTTCACTCCTGATTTAAATCAATTGCTAGGTCATATGCTAACATTTGAGCAGGATGTTAAAGGAGATGGTGACAAGAGTGCAGGTCATGCAATGTACTCAAAGGATAAGAAGAAGAATAGCAAAGGAAAACAACAAGCAGGTGAAGATGAAGGAACAACTACTCAAGCCAACTTCCTAAGAGGAAGAGGAGGTGGCAAAGGTAGAGGAAGAGGCAGGAACAACAAAGATGGAGGCAAAGCTTGCTGGATTTGTGGTAAGACAAATCACTTAGCTAATGATTGTTGGCATAATAATCAGAATAATGGTGGATACAATCAAAATTATAATTCAAGAGGAAGAGGTGGCAGAAATCAAAGAGGTAATTACAGAGGTAGAGGTGGAAGGAATTACTTTGGAAGAAATGCAGGTAGAGGATTCCAAAGTCAACAATACAACAACACCTACTACAATTATGCTTCAGATCAAAAGGAAGATTCAACATTGATAATGAATGCAACTTGTGAAAGGCAGAATGAAGATCAAAGAGTCTTCTACATTGACTCAGGGTGTAGCAATCACCTGAGTGGTAACATATCTTTGATGACTGATTTGGAGAGTAAAGTTTTTAATCATGTTGTTCAAACAGGTGACAACACAAAGCACAATGTGAAGTCAATTGGATCAGTGAAGGCCAAGGATGGAAGCACCTTATTGAGTAAGGTTTTGTATGTTCCTACAATCCCTAAGAATTTGATAAGTGTAGGTCAAATTGTTGAAAAGGGATATGAAGTAAGGTTCACTAATGATGGAGTATATGTGGAAGACCCTAGCCAAGGGTATAAACAGATTGTTTCAGGAAAAAAGGAAGGAAGATTATTTACATTGAAGATTCAAGGCAACATTGGTCATGCTATGTTCACATATGGAGGACATAAGATCTCTGAGTTAGATCTTTGGCACAAGAGGCTTGGACATTTCAATGAAAGAGGTATTAAAGATATGGTTAACAATGGTTCAGTGCTTGGATTGCCTAATGTTGCAGGTCAACATATGACATACAAATGTGAGGCATGTCAATTAGGTAAGGCTCATAAACATTCATATTCCAAGCATGGTTTTATGTACTCAGAGAAGCTTGAGTTGGTACACACAGATGTGTGGGGACCATCAAAAGATTTCAGTATAAATGGATCAAGGTATTATGTGATCTATGTTGATGATGCTACTAGATGGATCACTATCTATGTGATCAAAGATAAGTCAGAAGTGTTTAATACATTTAAACACTATCATGCATATGCAGAAAGAATTATAGGTCATAAGTTGAAAAGACTAAGGTCAGATGGAGGGGGAGAGTATTTCTCTAATGAGTTCAGTGATTACTTATGGAATGCAGGTATAAAAAGGGAAGTTACTTGCAGGTACTCTCCTCAACAAAATGGTGTTGCAGAAAGGAGAAATAGAACAATTGTTGAGTTTGCAAGATCCATGATGAAGGAGAAAAATTGTCCTAATTATTTGTGGGCTGAGGCTGTAAATACAGCCACTTACTTGGTCAATAGGCTACCATGTAAAGCCTTGCAGGGTATGACACCATATGAGGCTTGGTGGGGTAAAAGACCTACCTTGGATCATTGCAGAGTTTTTGGGTGTGTGGCATATGCATATGTGCCATCACAATTAAGACACAAGTTGGAGCTTAAAGCTGAAAAATATGTTTTCATTGGCTATGATGATAAGCAGATGGGCTATAGATTGTGGAGTCCATCTACAAAGCAATTTATGGTTTCTAAGGATGTTACATTTGATGAACAAAGCACTTGGTATGCAGGTACAATCAATATCAATACAGGTGATGAAGAAGAAGTGAGTCAAAGAAAAGGTAAATCAAAAGTTCAGATATTTGATGAGCAAGAGAATAATGAAGTGCAGGTTGAAGTGGAAGAGACACCAAGATTTGATCCTGAATGTGAAGAGCCAGAAACCTCAAGGAGTGGAGAACTCAGAAGGTCATCAAGAAATAGGTGGCAACCTATAAGGTATAGTTATGATACTTCATTTCTAGCCACAAAAGATTATGCTTATATGGTGAATACAGATGAAGACCCTTCTACATATGAAGAGGCAAAAGGTAAGGAAAAATGGGAGAGTGCTATGCAGGAGGAATATGATGCACTATTGGAGAATCAAACTTGGGATTTGGTTCCAAAACCAAATAGTCAGAAGATTATTGGATGCAAGTGGGTCTACAAGACAAAAAGGTTTGCAGATGGAAGTGTGTCTAGATACAAAGCTAGACTTGTTGTCAAAGGCTTTGCTCAAACATATGGTATTGATTATGATGAGACCTATAGTCCTGTGGCAAAGATGACAACCATAAGGACACTTATTGCTATTGCTGCATGTAAAGGTTGGAAGCTATGTCAACTTGATGTGAAGAATGCTTTTTTGAATGGTTACATTTCAGATGATGTATTCATGGAGCAACCTCAAGGGTTCAGAGATATAAAGTATCCAGATCATGTGTGTAAGCTCAAGAGAGCTTTGTATGGCTTGAAGCAGGCCCCAAGGGCATGGAACTATAGACTTGTGAAGTTCCTAAAGGAACTTGGTTTTCAGGTGTCTAAAGCAGATAGTAGCTTGCTTGTCAAAGCAAGTGAAAATGGTTTCATATACATGTGCATATATGTTGATGATATAATTCTTACAGGTACAGATGAAGAAGGAATACAAAGACTCAAGAGGCAAATGGAAAAGGAGTTCAAGATAAGTGACTTGGGAGACTTGTCATATTTCTTGGGCATGGAGATTACATATACTCAACATGGAGTATTTGTGACCCAAGAAAGGTATTTGAAGAACTTGTTAATCAAGTTTAAAATGGATGATTGTAGGGTAGCACCTACACCATTGGAGGTGAATCACAAATTGAGTAAGTATGGAGATGAAGAATTCAAGGACATGAGACAATATCAGAGTTTGGTTGGTAGCCTTATCTATGCTACTTTAACTAGACCTGATTTATCATATGCAGTAGGGGTTTTGTCTCAATTTATGCATTGCCCAAGGAAAGAACATTGGATTGCAGGACAAAGGGTGTTGAGGTACATTAAGGGTACACTCAATGAAGGTTTGTATTATGGGTTTACCTCAGATACAAATATCAAAATTTATAGTGATGCAGATTGGGCAGGTAATCCAGATGATAGAAGATCAACCTATGGATACATGTGTTATGTGGGAGATAAGTTAATCTCATGGTGTTCTAAGAAGCAACATACAGTTGCTTTGTCTTCTACAGAAGCAGAGTATAAAGGCATGGTTGAAGCTGCAAAGGAAGTAATTTGGGTCAAGACATTGATGAAGAGTCTTGACATTGTGCATGGAGTACCAATTATATATGGAGATAACATGAGTTCATTGTATTTAGCTGCTAATCCTGTTTTTCATGCCAGGACTAAACACATTGAGATTCAGTATCACTTTCTAAGAGAGAAGGTGATGGATAAAGAGATTGAAGTAATCCATACTTCAACAAAAGACCAGATAGCTGATATGCTTACAAAAGGCTTGGATGGACCAAAGTTACAAAGGTTCAAAGACATGGCAGGTATAAAGAAGATAGTGAAGACCTCAATTGATGATTGAGGGGGAGCTGTTGGTGCAGATCAATCACCAATTGAAGGCTTGGAAGGTTAAAGAGTGAAGGAAGGATCAACTATTGAAGCTTGGAAGAAAGACACATTCAGAGTATATGAGAAGTGTACACATATGTACATTAGTCTAGTCATAGTGACTTAGATCTTTGTTTGAGTAAGAATCTTGTACAAATTATCTATAAATACTTTTGGAAAATGTCGGGCAAATAGAGCAGAAGAAGATTAGAGAATAGGGAGAGAGAAGTTAGTGTCATTAGACACATTGAAAGTGAGTGAATCATCCATCCTCACTTGTATGTAAATTTTCTGAAGAAATCGAGAAACTTGCGCCCGATGTTTCTGCGTCTGCTCCGTCTGTGTTTGATCAATTGAGAAATTATTTTGAGAATATCTAAGTTGTTAGTTAATGAGCCTGTGACCTGAGCTTCAGAGTCTAATTGAAAACAGGCTAGGAGAATTGTAAGTAGGAACATTCATATGTGTTGAATGTTCACAGTTCTCTGAAACTGGCGCACATTTCGAGTTGAAAGAAATGAGTAGTGCTCAGTGCACAGTGTAAAGTTTTACACATATGATAGCTCAAAATCTAAGTTGAGAGATAAGCTATCTACAACTAAAAGCATTTTGTAAAACGGGTTCGACATTGTGAGAACCAAAGTTAAGAAGTTAGGGGTGTCAAATCGACTTCTCAGAAGTGCAGATTTGGACATAGGTAACTTGTGAAGTTGATTTCTCAAGTTATACTAAACCTTTTTGAGAAATTTAACTTGGAGAAGATGCGCAATCTCTAGGAGATGATTCGTACAAAGTTTCATCAAAAACTTTACACGTTTGATAGGTCAATGTAAAGAAATAGTGCAGCAGACTTTCTGTGTTTTATCTTCTTCACTGATTTTCTCAATTTTGATAATTTGGAGATTGGACCTCTAATTTAGTGAAGGTTTTGACTTACTCTTGGTATAGAGGTGCTCTAATCACAAGAGTAGGTTGTTCTTTTGGAGATTAACACTCTCCATCATTGATTAGACTAAAAGAAGTTTTTGATCCAAGGGTAAAAGCTAAATTTATCTACATTGAAGTGAAGTGCAAGCTAGATGGTATGAGACATCTAGGCTTACACTACCACTAAAGTGGATTTGGTAGTATGGGATGTGAGATCTATGGGTAATCAAAGCTTGAACTTAGTAATATATGTTTAGTAAGCTTGGATGAAAAGAACCAAAAATCTCTAAATAGTTCTTTTAATTGATAGAGTCATAAAAAATCCTTGCTTGCATTTTGCTAAAAAATGACTTGGTTTCTTACAGTAATGACATTCCTTTCTTTGAATCAAATGTAGTCCAAGACTTTTCTTTGGGTGTAGAGGAAGCATAAGAGATGCGACAAGAAGGTTTAGAATTAGGAGACTTACTTTCTTTCTTGGGTAACTGACTCTTCTTCTCATTCTTTGTGGTCTCCATCTTCTTCTTTCCCTATAATGATGATAACATGGCTTCATCATTGTCTTCCATACCCTTTTGTTGATCTTCATCTTGAAGTAACGAGAACTATAGCTCTTCAAATGAAAGTTCTCTATCTCTTGTAGAGAGAGATAAAGAAGTAACAAAAGCACAAGATGTAGATGGAATTGATTTTAGAAGTGTATTTACCATCTCTTCATCTGAAATCTTGAATCCAATATTGAGTAACTAATCTCGTAAATCTTTTAGCTTCAAAATATGTGTCTAAACTGATTCACCAACTTTCATCCTTGTGCTGGCTAGTTGTCTCCTTAGATGATCTTTCCTAGCGGGGTTTCTGCTCTAATAGAGATTCTCTAACTCCAACCAAGCGTGAAGAGAGGTTCTACATGACCTGATTTGGGGTTTAATATGCGTCTTGAATTCCATAACAATATATGAAAGTGCTAGTGCATCCCTTGAATCCCATCTGGATTGATCTTTTGTAGGAAGTAATCTGGTTGTAGTATAGACTTTTGATGTTGAAAGAGTTTCTTCTTCTTCACTAACCTCCTATTGATCAAAAATCGGAGCAGGGGTTCTTCTACAATATGAAGCAACATCTTCTCCGAATTGTCTTTGCCTTGGATAAGTGCCATTGAAAATAGTGCATAAGTTAGAGACTAACAGATTAATCATCATAAAACTCCACATTGGATAATTAGACATTCCCTCAAGCTTGTCTTCATTCTCAAGTCTATAGTCACTCATCTTGTTAAGGGTGTATGTTAACTATGCTCTGATACCAAATGTTGGAAGTGGGGTGGGCCACAATAACAACTAATCACATGTTTATGGGATCTTCCAACACATGAACCTTAGCATAAACACCTTAAAACTAAAAAAGATGATGAGTGAGAGTAGAGAGAGAATAGATTGGATTTTTGAAGTTTAACGGCAAGCTAGAATTCGCATCTACACTATCTTATATTCGAATGTCGAATCACAATGTGTGAATATGATACAAACTGACAATCTGAATCTAGGCAGAAATAGGAAGTAGATACAAGAAATTGTGTGCCTAAGAGGTATTAAGAGTGTATGTGTGTGTGTGTGTGTGAATATGGAGAATGAACCATTTGGAACTTTTTTACAGCAAACCCCAATTGTGGCTTCCTAAATCTGAAACTAGTGAATTAAAATTGGGGATAGATGTAGACTTGTTACTCATAGTATGTTGGTGACAAAAACTCCTCGAGATGTCTCCAAATGTAGAGCATAACTCCTCCAAGAGTGTAGAAACTCTTCTTCCAAGAGGGCCTCCAAGATCTCCTCCTTGTGTTGAGCATTTGAGAGAGATCCTTGAGCAGATGATTAAAAAGTGATAAAGCCCTTGTTATATAGCTTTGAAGCTATGTGAAAAGCACATTGAAAAACTATGATCATCCACAAAAAGCTTTATCGTAAAATCAATTGTTCGCCATCAATGTGCTTTTCAAGAAAACCTTGTGATCGCTATCAGCGTTCCCTTTAAAAACAAAACATAAAAAAATCTCCACTTGCACTATCAATTCCATGGTGATCAAACCTGGATGGCTATTATGAGAGGAGATTACCTTGGCCAAGTCGCCTATGGACCTTATTTAAAAAGGATCTCTTAAAAACACGTCATATACTGGTAATTTGGACCATATGAAATTGTTTCCAACAACTCTAAAGAAGGAGGCTCTAAAGTTTCATCCAAAATCATAACTTGAATCGAAGGAACAAGAAGATTACTTTAGAAAAATCTAGGCCTAGAAAGAAGTTCAAAAAGATCATCCTTAAAACCTAAGTTCAAGTCAAAAATTAAATGACAAAAACAAGAAAGATATAGTAAGAATTTCAACATAAGACAGATTAAATAGATCTAGAGTACAAAGGAGGAGAATTCCAAAAAGATCAAGAAGATATCTATGGTTTGAGATCTTAAAGATTAAGTATCATCCAAAGCTTGAAGAATTGCTTGGAATAATCCATTCCTACAAATACTTGTGACCTAAAAAAGATAGTAGGATCGTTTCCAAAAAGTATGAGCATATCTCACACTCAAAGTCTTAGTGTGGAAATAGAGCCCATTGATGCTACACTTTTCAGATTCGGAAAAGTGCAAACTCACTATTAGGGAGAAGCATCCATGGTTCTCCACATAGGTGATGAATTGATGCAAGTCAACTTCCTTCTATGTGAGAATCAAGAACTAGTCAATGATCTAGTTCTAGGACAAGAGTGGCTATTATACCATGCAGTGAGCTTGAACTTAGCCACAAATTTCTTGATGGTGAAAATAGGTGCCAAACGGGTTAAGCTAAACTTAAGAAAATTATTGATACAACATCTAAAATTTATGTTTCTTTCACCATCACATGATGCATATAGACTAGTGATCCAATCAGAAAAGCATAAGCCTCCACAAAGCACACTCTAGGAAACCATGCGAGATCTCAAACATTGTAACAAAGGAGGTATTCAAATGAGTACTAAAAATGTACACAAAATTAAGTGTGGAGCATCAAATTCATTAGAATTCAAAGACAAGAACTACCAAGATCTTGTGTCTCATTGCACCCAAAGATCACTAGGATGCAAAAATCCATGGAGAAAAGCTTATCTCATCACAAGCATCAAAGGATTATCCAAGTGTGTGTGCCCAAGGCTGTGATTCAAGCAAAAAGGGATCAAAATAAAATTTGGATTCCCAAACCCGAAGTCTTAGTGCCACCACCATCCATCTCAACTATAGACAATAAAGAGAATAGAAAATTCAGAAACTGAAAACTATGCTCATGTACCCCAAGATATAAGAATAATCTGAATTGTAAGGATTCAATGCAACTAGAGAGAGTGCAAACACAAAGTAGAAAAAAATGGAGAATAAAAGTTCCATAAGAGCAAGATAATCCACATCAACCCATCATGAATCCTTTTTATCAAATATACGTACAGATGTTAAAGTAAAAGCCCAAGATCAAACCTCAAAAGCCCAATAAGGTTTCTCACTCACATCATGACAATAGTGAAGCATTTAAAGTGAACATGTAAGTTAGGGCCACATTCCAACACATTGGATCTTAGGCACAATTAGTTCATAGAATAAACACGTGTGGTAGACTGACATAAGTGAGGAAGATAGGACTAATGACGTTAAGGCACGCTCATAATTTTAAGTAGGGAATTTCAATCTCCTTGGAATTTATTTTGTACAACAACATCCCTTTTCTTTCTGTCAAACTTTAGTTTGTTATTTTCTACAAAGCTCTGAATAGTGTGTGCATGTTGGTTGGATTTCAATGTCATTTTATTTCCTTATTCTTCACCCAAAATTTCTCATGGCAAAAAATTCAAGATAGACTATAGTTTTGAATACACTCCCACTTCCGCTAAAATCCACAAAGCTTGCCAATAAACATTGGTCTAAGAATCATATGATGGCTTGTGGAATAATGGTGTTGCCTTGAGGTATAGGATGTGCTTGCACACTTTCAATCAATCAATCCATAGAGAGCAAACCGCTACCTAGTTGTAGTAGAAGGTAGTAAGCAAATGTGATGGATGGGCATCAAGCTATGCCATCTAGTCATATCCCAAGTTTTTCCTCAAAAATCATGATCTAATTCACCAAGTTCTAGAATCTATCAAGATCCAAATCCAAAAGCCAAGCTTCACGAGCAAAATCTTTTCCATGATAAGTGACATGACACCTTTCACAATAGGCAATCAAGTACTCTTTCATAATAGGAAATGAGATATACCTTTCATGATAAGCAATATGATGTTTGATATAGTTAAGAATTTAAGATGAACGAAAATATGACAACTAAACATATACAAAAGTTAGTAATCTAATACATGATTCTAAAAAATGATAATTATTTTACCGTCCCCCTCCTAATGTGCATCATGGGCATCACATTGTTTCCCAAAAAGTATGCTTTCATGAGGCACAAGATATATTGTTGGTCACATGATTGAGATCTTTATTTGTAAAGTATATTATGGTATGTTTCTTTGTCAACTTTATGAGTGAGGTACCTTCATTCCTATTCCCTCATCAATATAAATGGAGACAGTATGGGATAAAGGACATGAACTACTTTCACAAGTGTTAAGAATTTGGTGAGACTACTTCTGAGAATCTCTTTTCCAAATTCAATAAAGCTTTCCTTCACACCTTTGATGCACTACTCCTTGGTCCATGTCTCCAAGTTCTTGAAAGGTGGTAATTCTTTGAATTTAAATTCTAGTGAGAACAAGGCTTCATTCTTGTAAGGATGTTTCCAACTATGATAGCATAGGTGATGCCTATCATGCAGGGAGATTGTGGTGGAAGTGACCTAGAAACATCTTCATTAAGGATGCAAATGCATCATATATGCCCATAATGGGTAATTAGTACCATCCAACTTGTCCTCATTATCCAACATACGAAATACATCATTGCTTTTAGCCATGGTTAGTGAATAAATAGCCTAATGCAGAAAAATGATTGTATCCAAAAATGTTGAATAGTAACACCCTCTTGAGCTTTGTTTCCCTCAAGATAACAAAAGTATTGAACTCTGTTTGAATAGGGGTATAGATAAAGCCTTTTGGAAAGTTATCCAGATCAACCCAGCGAAGTAGGTGGATTCACAATATAGGAGTTTAAAGATCCTTGGACATCAAGCAAGGTTGTCAGAGAAAATGTTCATAGTAATAGAGCATGGTAGGCATGTGTACACTTGGAAGGGCAAATCAGTTTTTCCACCACCAAGATCTAATGTTTCCCATGGCCAACATGAAGTGGGATCATCTCATTTTCAGGGTATCCACAAGGAAAGAACTAGAGAAATGCATGAATTGAGTTTTTCAAACCCCTTAGGCAGATATAGATCAGGATTGGAGACAAAAAGAATAGATCAAGAGAGACATAGAGGTCCAAGACATCAAAGAGGCATGGATGAGTTTCCCTTGCCAAGACCTAGAAAATGTTGGAGACTTCTTAATCTCCAAAGGTTTGATCTATACTGATCTAAGAACACTTCTATATCAGTTATGGATCAAACTTTACACAAATATTGTCTTCATTTATCAAAACTTTCACTAGCACTTCTCTAAGTGAAGAAATTCTTTCTTCAGAAAGTCTGCTTCAGAAATTGACTTCAACACCTGCACATATCTTCAGATTTCTTCAAACCAATGATACACAAATCTCCATACTATCTTTGCGCAATTGTATCAACCATTAGTTCTTCAAGAGAATCCTTAAAACTTTAATTTGATACTTAAGATCAAAAGTATGTCAAAACTGTCTTCCAGAAATGGCGACTTTGACATGGTCAACTTCTTAAGTTGATTTCTCACAGCATAGATCCCATTTTGCTAAATGCTTCCTGATTAAATGTGTACAAAAGGATTTCTGATCCACATGATCAGACCGAGAGAAATCTACGAAATACTCGACGCTATTTCTTGAAGATGACTCTCTTCACATCTATCTCTATGACACTTGTTCTCTAATGACTCTCTCTCTTATTTCTATACATCATTGACTTATATAGATATGGTTTTAGACTTATCCCGAGTCTATTACATTACTCCTTATCATCCTAAGGAATATCGAAACTCAGATTACAAGAATTTCCACCTGTAATGTACATATGTATACAAACTTCACTTCTGAGATCTCTTCACTTTCTCAAGTGTCTTTTTCCACTTCAATCTGATCATGAGCTTGCTTCAAATTCTTTGTAATCACCAATTTGTGATTGGTTTGTTCCAACAGCTCCCTCTCAATCACTAATTGTGATTATTCCATTCTTCTTCACTCCTGCCATCTCTTTGAATCTCTATAGCTTAGGTCCATCCAAGCTTTTTGTTAACATATCTGCAACTTGTTCTTTTGTTGGAGTATACATCACTTCAATCTCTTTATCAAGTACCTTTTCCCTCAAGAAATGATTCTGAATCTCTATATGCTTAGTCGTGGCATGAAAAACAGGGTTAGCTGCCAAATACAATGAACTCATATTATCTCCAAAAATAATTGGAGTACTCTGATCAGTTCCAAAACTCTTCAACAAGGTCTTTAACCAAATCACTTCTTTTGCAGCCTCTACCATTCCTTTATACTTAGCTTCTGTAGATGACAAAGCAATTGTATGTTGCTTCTTTGAGCACCAAGAAACTAGTTTATCTCCAATATAATAGAGATACCCGTGAGTAGACATTCTATCATCTGAATCACCTGCCCAATCTGCATCACTAAACACTTTGATTCTTGTATCACAAGTAAATCCATAATACAGACCTTCACTTAGGGTTCCTTTGATATATCTGAGTACCCTTTGAGCTGCAATCCAATGAGTCTTCTTTGGACAATGCATAAATTGTGATAACACACCTATTGCATATGATAAATCTGGCCTTGTCAAGGTAGCATAGATTAAACTACCTACCAAACTCTGATATTTCTTCATGTCATTGAATTCTTCACCTCCATACCTGCTTAACTTTATGATTTACCTCCAATGGTGTGCTTGAAGGCTTGCAATCCTCCATGTTAAATTTGACCAGAAGATTCTTCAAGTACCTCTCTTGTGTAACATATACTCCATGTTGAGTATATACAATCTGCATTCCTAAGAAATAAGATAAGTTTCCCAAATCACTTATCTTAAACTCCTTCTCTATTTGTTTCTTAAGCTCATTGATTCCTTGAGCATCTGTACCTGTGACAATGATATCATCAACATAAATACACATATATAAGTATCCATTTTCACTTGCCTTCACTAGCAAGCTACTATCTGCCTTTGATGCTTGAAATCCACATTCATTCAAGAACCTAACAAGCTTGTAATTCCATGCTCTTGGGGCCTGCTTCAACCCATACAAAGCTCTCTTAAGCTTACACACATAATCTGATCCAATTGAATCCATGAAACCTTTTGGTTGCTCCATGTACACTTCATCTGCAATGTATCCATTCAGAAATGCATTCTTCACATCTAATTGTGACAACTTCCATCCTTTACAAGCTGCAATAGCAATCAATGATCTAATTTTAGACATCTTAGCAACAGGACTAAAGGTTTCATCATCATCTACCCCATAAGTTTGGGCATAACTGTTACACTTATGTGTTCCTCGAGTAGCTTTGATGTGAACCTTTTCCCTATACATGGGCACTTTTTACTCTAGTGCTGGCTAGAGGTTTTTTCCCCATGTTACCACATACTTGATACTCTCATACGTGGTGGTACTTTGTACTTAGGGATATTATTCAGCTCTTACTGTAGTTCAGTACATCGATCAATAGAGAGAGCTATTCCAGCCATCGTCTTCTCCGTGTGTCTTGCTGCGTGTGTGCTCCTTGTGTGTGCTTCTTGTGTGTCTCTTGCACTTCTACACACACCCAATAGTGGTATCAGAGGAGGTTCAGCTTCTTCTCAAGTTTCGGTTTTTTGCATCGCGGCGTGCGTGCACTTTAACAGTGCAAATCGACTTTGAAGCATAGAACTGTGAATTTCAGCAGCCCAAAAACATTTCCATCAGGTGCGCTGGGGTTTTACCCCCATTTCAAAGCCATTCGTGCAATCAGAATCGCCATCAGAGTGACGGTTTGTGAGCTAAAATTTCAGCATTCATTTCAGCTTTCGTCGAAGTGAAGATTTTGTCAGATTCTTGTTCCTTAGTGAAATGGCAGGCAGCAATGACTTGTTTGGCATGCTTCAAGCTGAAGATAAGCTTGATGGGACCAACTATCCGATGTGGTCTTACATGATGAAGCATGTTCTTGTTGCAAAACAACTTTGGAACATAGTGGCAGATGTAGATCGAAGACCGGCAGGTGCTTCTACTTCACAGTCTACTGTCATAGATGGAGCTTCTTCTTTGAGTACAGCGGTTTCTCCTTCTCCACCTACACAAGAGCAGCTTAGATGGGATGGAAAAGATGCTCAAGCTCATGCTTTGATTGCGCTTTCAGTGAAGCATCATATAGTTCCACACATTCAGTCATGTTCTACATCACGACAGGCATGGGACACTCTTGCTTCTTTGTATGTCATGCGTAATGAAGCACGTGTTGCATACTTGAGGAAGCAACTTGAAGATGTATGTATGGTTGAAAATGAGTCAGTGGATGTGTATGTGACACGCATCAAGGACTTGAAAGAGCAATTGGCAAACATAGATGAGATCATTCCGGATGCATCACTCATTTCTACATTGTTGAAAGGATTACCGGAATCTTTTCAAAGCTTTGCTACTACACTTCACTTGGTTGCAAAAGTAAATCCTAATATGTATGCATTTGATGAGGTTGTGTCTCTTCTTTTGCAAGAAGAGCAATGTAGAGTGAATAGGAGTGGTTTGATTGAGGGAACGCAAGCACTTGCTATCTCACAAAAGGGGAAAAGCAAGTATGGTTCAGCTTTGGGTTCATCAAAACCAAAGCCTCAAGCTTCCTCTTCCACTCATTCCTCTAATGATGGTGATTTGCAAAAGAACAAGAGATGCAAATATTTCCAGAAGGCTGGTCATACTATTGATGAGTGTAGAAAGCTTGTTAAACGCAATGAAAAGAAGAAGGAATCCGGCATGTCTATTGCTGAAAATTCAGCAAATGCAAAGAATGATGAAGCTAACATGGCTCAAGATTTTTGGGCATGTGTAGTTACATGTCATTATGATGCTTCTTTACATTCTAAATGTATGGTTGTGAGTGAGGCTGATTCTGATTGGTTCTTTGATAGTGGTGTTTCAAAGCACATAACATCATGCAAAAGATTTTTTGCCTCTTTGAAAGATGCACCTAAAGGAGGACATGTGGTATGTGCAAACAATGCCTCTTATTCTATCATTGGAGTAGGAGAAATTGAGCTTACGGCTGCAAATGGAGGTGTGATTCTCTTGAAAAATGCATTGTATGTGCCCGCTATAAAGAAGAACTTAATTTCAGTTCCGTTGATTGCCAAAGCTAGACTTCATGTACACTTTGTTGATGATAAGTGTATGGTTCATGATTTCAGCAATGGCGATGTTATCGTGATGTCCGGTACATTATGTAATGGTTTGTATCGCATGGATACATACAAGAGGGCTGCCTCGAATGCCTTAGTTGCTCATACTTCTTCCATGGCTGAAATGGAGCTTTGGCATGCTCGTTTTGGTCATTTAAACTTCAATAATTTGCTCTAATTGCAAAAGAAGGACATGGTTATTGGCTTGCCTACACTTGAGTCCATTGAAAAGCATGCATGTGAAGGTTGCATTCTTGGAAAAATGCATCGTGCTTCTTTTCCAAAAGATAGTCATACACACACTACAAGAAAATTGAAACTTGTTCATAGTGATGTATGTGGTCCGATCAAAACTCCATCTTTTGGGAAGCATGTATATTTTGTTACCTTCATTGATGATGCTACTTGCCATACATGGGTGTATCCTATGAAAGCAAAGAATGAGGTATTTTCTTGCTTCAAAGCATTTTTAGCTATGGCTGAAAATTTTTCTTCACAAAAGCTTTTGACTCTACGCACGGATCATGGTGGTGAATACATGTCACATGAGTTTAATGCTTTTCTTCGTGAAAGAGGTATTTCACACCAATGTACGGTGCCATATACACCTCAGCAAAATGGTGTTGCCGAGCGTAAAAATAGAACTCTACTTGAAATGGCACGACGTATGGTTAAAGGAAAGCATCTTCCTCATAAGTTTTGGATGGAAGCGGTCATGTGTGCAAATTATGTGTTGAATCGCTGCCCTACAAAAGCATTGAGAGTCATCACTCCTTATGAGGCTTGGAATGGTCATAAGCCTATGGTTAGTCATATGCGTGTGTTTGGTTGTTTGGCATATGCTCTTGTGCCATCACAACAACGTCACAAACTTGATGACAAGGCAAAGAAATGTATATTTGTTGGTTATAGTGTTGAAAGTAAGGGATATTGGTTGTACCATCCATTGATGAACACAATTATTGTGAGTCGAGATGTTGTATTTGCTGAAAATTCAGTTTTCCCTCTACTTGAATGCCAAAAACTGCCAACAGTTAGCTCACAAGATGTGTTTGATACACTCATGCCTTTGTTCCAAAATGGTGCGCTTGACTATGGCCATGTAGACCAGCCAACTGAGGTTCAAAGGGCTGACAAATTCTAGCCAAATAGGGCTGAAAATGCAGAGAATTTCCAGCCAAACATGGCTGAAAAAATTCAGCAAAAAATTGTCAAAACTATTGGAAATTTCCAGCCACATATGGCTGAACATTTGCATCAAAATATGGCTGAAACTGAGCATGAAATTCAGCCCAGGCATGATGTACATATTGAAGATGTTTTACATAATGAATGCATGTCTATCAAGAGTGCACAAACTATGCCAAAGTGGCTGAAACAAACTTTGCAGGACAGCAAATTGAGTGCACCTTTACTTGGTAGAACAAGATCAAGCTCTCATCATGCATCAAATAATTTTGTGGTTATTCTCTTATTGCTACAGCATGTAATGAAGAGCCACTTTCTTTTGAAGATGCATGTGACGATCCACAATGGATGAGTGCTATCCAATCAGAAATGGATTCCATACATAGGAATGGTACTTGGGAGTTATGTGAATTGCCAAAAGGAAAGAATGCCATTGGTACAAAGTGGGTTTACAGGATTAAGAGAAAATCTCATGGTAGCATTGATCGCTACAAAGCTAGATTGGTTGCCAAAGGATATGCACAACAATATGGCATTGACTATGAGGAAACTTTTGCACCTACTTCACGCATGACTACCATTCGTACTGTGGTTGCATTGGCTGCCCATCGAGGTTGGAAAGTGCATCAATTGGACATAAAAACAGCCTTCTTGAATGGAGATTTGCAAGAAGAGGTCTATGTGAAGCAACCTCCTGGATTTGCTATGAAAGGGAAAGAGCATATGGTTTGTCGCTTGCATAAAGCCTTGTATGGTCTCAAGCAAGCTCCACGTGCATGGTATGACAAAATACATAAGCACTTGATTGCTCTTGGCTTCACATGTTGTCCGATTGAAAGCACACTCTATGTACGCAAAAATGGGACTGATCTTATAGTGCTTGTTCTTTATGTCGATGACATACTCTTGACTGGGTCATGTGATGCAAAACTTGACATTCTTATGGCTGATTTGCAGCATACTTTTGATGTCACTTATCTTGGTCTTTTGAGCTACTATCTTGGCATCCAGTTTGTATCCGTTGAGGGGGGAATTGTTATGCATCAAGCCAAGTATGTTGAGAAACTACTTCAACGTTTTGACTTTGAGGATTGTAAGCCAGTTTCCACACCAGTTGAGACAGGATTCAGGTTCTCAGTTGAGGATTCCAGTGATGCATTTGACACTTCTCTTTATCAGCAGGTTGTGGGATGTCTTATATATGCATGCAACACAAGGCCGGATATACAGTATGCTATTGATATATTTAGGTAGTGATGTGTGTGAACACTCTAGGACTGTCGGGGCACTTTTTTACCTCTTTAGGAGGTTTTTTTCCCGTGGCTTGTATATACGCCTATTGCCCTAATGGGCTACTTATCTTTGTACATTCTCTAGTAATACATTCAGTATTGTGTGTTTGTGCTCCAAGCTTCTTCCTCTTCCTTGTGTTGTTCGCGTGCTTCCGCAGACGTCTATCTCCAACAATTGGTATCAGAGCAGGTCGTCGCTTCTTCTAGGGCGCCGTCGACACTCCTCCGTTTGCAATCTCAGATTCGCATGAAATTTGGTGAGCATACTTAGGGTGTTTTCAAGATCAAAACTGCTTCGCTTTGTGGTGCCGAAATCGCGATCTAAGCTCGTTTCGGCCTCTGAACGCACTATCACAGCGCTTGTGTAGGCTATTTCGTCCTTTTGTGCCAAAGGTATATACCAGTTTCTGTTCGCCAGTTTAAGTGTCTCAAAGTCTGCTACAGGTCTAGCAGAACTCGTTTGGGTTGTTCCGTTCAACTTTTTGAGATACAATCAATTTTCTGCATCAAGGTATTTTAGTCACCGGCCATGGCTGAAAGCAGTGATGTATTCCGTATGTTGGTTGTTGAGGATAAGTTGGATGGCACCAACTACCCATTATGGGCTTATATGATGCGATATGTACTGGTTGCAAAAGGATTGTGGAACATTGTGCAGGGTGTTGAAAGACGTCCTGTTACATCTGTAACGACAGGTACTGCAAATACAGGTGTTGGAGCTGATGAAGATGGTGTCGAATATGATAAACCGCAGATTCCTGTTCGTGCTGCTGTTTCTGTTGCACCTACTACAGAGCAGATTCGTTGGGATGGCAGAGATGCCCATGCACATGCATTGATAGCTTTTTCTGTCAAACGTGCCATTATTCCTCACATTCGCTCTTGCAGAACAGCAAAGGATGCTTGGGATACACTTACCACGTTGTACCAGGCTAGGAATGAGGCTCGTGTTGCTTACCTAAGAAAATAGTTGGAGAGTGAGCACATGAATGAAGGTGATTCTATGGACAGTTTTCTTACAAAGATCAAAGACCTGAAGGAACAATTGATTTCTGCTGATGAGGTTATACCAGATAGCTCACTTGTGCAAACCGTTCTGAATGGTCTTCCTGATTCATATCAGAGTTTTGCCTCTACTCTTCGGTTGATGATGAAAGGCAATCTGAATGCCTTGTCATTTGAGGAATTAGTCTCTGTTCTGTTGCAGGAAGATCAGTCCAGGCAGAACAGGTCCATTATGCGTGTTGCAGATCAAGCTTTCCTGGCTAGTCAGAAGGGCAAAGGAAAATGGAGCTCTTCTACTAGTAAGCAGAAATATGCAAATGCTGCACAATCGAAGAACCAGGATAAAGATGAGAAGAAATCAGAAAAGCAGAAATTGTTCTACAAGTACTGTAAAGGAAATGATCATATTATAAAGAACTGTCCAAAACTGGCTGCCAAAGAGGCAAAGAAGAAAGAGGCTAGAATGGTTGTTGCAGAGGCCTCTACACCAAAAACAGTCTGCAAATCTTGTGCAGGAAGAAGAATGGGCGTTTACTACTGTCTGCAGTTTTGACCCATCTTCTCATGATCAGTGCATGTCTGCAGTAGACTCAGATGTTTGGTACTTTGACAATGGGGCGACCAAACATATTACCTCGTAGCAAAGTTTCTTCTCTTCACTCGAGCCTGCCCCTACAGGGAATACTGTCACATGCGCCAATAACTCCTCTTATCCTGTTATGGGAGTTGGTAAGATCATTCTGACTACTGTTGATGGTAGTTCTTTCACTTTGTCAGATGCTTTATTTGTGCCAGGGATCAAAAAGAACCTGTTATCAGTTTCTGCATTAGCCAAGATTGGCTTGGTTGTGAAATTCATTGATGATAGGTGTACAGTCCATGATCTCTCAAATGGCGATGTGATTATTGCTTCTGGCATTTTATGTCGTGGGTTGTATAAGCTCATAGACTATGAAAGATCTGTGAATGATTCGGCATGTGCAGTTCATGATTTTCAGGCTATGTCAGATGCAAAGCTTTGGCATGCACGCTTTGGTCATCTGAATTCTGCTAGTTTGTTACGCCTGTAGAAATCTGAAATGGTGTCCTCTTTGCCCAAACTTGAGGCAACTTCTCAGCCTCTTTTTACAGGTGGACAAGCTAGTGCTGGTCCTAATGAGGCAACTTCTCAGCCTTTGTAGGTTTCATATGATGATGCAGATCATTCCATTTCTGATGCAGATTTACATGATGCACTTGTTGATGAGAGAGCTGATATTGAGCAAGCAAAAACTATGCCAAAATGGCTGGTGCAGACTTTGCGTGACAGCAAATTAGATGCACCTTTGTCATATCGTACTCGTTCAGGCTCTCATAGTGCCTCCTTTGCATCAGATTGCTATGCTATGACTGCATCTAGTCTCTGTGATGAGAATGAGCCTGTTTCTTTTGATGAAGCACAAAATTCAGAAAATTGGACGGCTGCTATGCAATCTAAATATGATGCTATAATGAAGAATGGTACATGGTCTTTATGTGACTTGCCTCCTGGCAAGAAGGCCATTGGCACTAAGTGGGTATACAAGCTGAAGCATAAACCTGATGGTACAGTTGACAGGTATAAGGCTAGGCTTGTTGCAAAGGGTTATGCACAGGAAAGAGGCATTGATTTTGATGAGACCTTTGCACCTACATGCCGTATGACTACTGTTCAGAGCATTTGTGCACTTGCAGCCCATCATGGTTGGAATGTACATCAGTTGGACATTAAAACAACATTTCTAAATGGTGACTTGCATGAAGAAGTGTATGTTTTTCAGCCCCATGGCTTTGTGCAGAAAGGGCATGAAAACCAGGTTTGCAGGTTAAAAAAGGCATTCTATGGTTTAAAGAAAGCACCACGTGCTTGGTATGAGAAGATACATGCCTATCTGATTGCACATGGTTTTGAGAACAGTCCAACTGAAAGCACCTTATATGTTAAACATGCTAATGATGTGCTTCTGATCATTGTTGTCTATGTTGATGACATGCTGCTCACTGGTCCTATTGAGACACATATTGCTGATTTTAAGGCTGATTTGCATGCCTCATTTGAGATGTCTGATTTGGGGCATTTGCATCACTATTTGGGCATTTAGTTTATGCACGTTGATGGTGGAATGGCTTTGTGTCAAACAAAATATATTGACACATTATTGCAGCGTTTTGGCCTTGAAGACTGTAAGCCTATTGCCACTCCTATGGAGACAGGTTTACGATTGAGTCTTCATGATGTTGGAGATGCATTTGATGTTGTTCTCTATCAGCAGGCTGTTGGATGCTTGATTTACTTATGCATTACTCGACCAAATATTCAGTTTGCTGTCTCATAGATGAGAAGGTTTATGCATTGCCCAGGAGTCACGCATTGGAAAGCGGTTAAGCGCATCTTTCGCTACTTGAGTGGTACTCGGCTACTTGGGTTGTTTTATCCCAAGGGGGGATCACTACCGCCAGATTTGCATGCTTTTTCTGACTCAGATTGGGCTGGTTGCTATGACACTCGTGTGTCCACCAGTGGTTTTTGCTTCATGCTTGGTAGCTCATGTATATCTTGGTTGAGCAAGAAGCAGCCTAATGTGGCCACTTCCAGTTGTGAGGCTGAGTATAGGGCAACTTTCACAGCGACTGTTGAGTGTGTGTGGCTCAGACGCCTTATGGCTGATTTGGGTGTTGGCCAGTCTTCTGCCACCACCATCTTCACTGACAGTCAGAGCGCATTGGCAGTTGCGAGGAACCCTGTGTTCCATGCTCGCACTAAGCACATTGAGGTGCATTATCACTATGTCAAGGAGAGGTTCTCTGCTGGGGAGATCAGCTTGGCATATGTGCCCACGCAGGAGAACATTGCAGACCTTTTCACAAAGACTCTGCCTAGGGAGAAGTTTGAAGCTTTCCTTTTGTGGAGTGATTTCCACATAGCTTGGCACTTCCTTTGGGCTTTCCTTTGGGCTTACTTCCTTTTGTGGAGTGATTTCCACATAGCTTGGCACTTCCTTATACATGAGTGCCAGCTCCTTGTTCACCGCATCACTCCCAGGGGGGATTTGTTGATATATTTAGGTAGTGATGTGTGTGAACACTCTAGGACTGTCGGGGCACTTTTTTCCCTCTTTAGGAGGTTTTTTTCCCCCGGCTTGTATATACGCCTATTGCCCTAATGGGCTACTTATCTTTGTACATTCTCTAGTAATACATTCAGTATTGTGTGTTTGTGCTCCAAGCTTCTTCCTCTTCCTTGTGCTGTTCGCGTGCTTTCGCAGACGTCTATCTCCAACATATGCAGTTTCCCAGTTGAGTCGATTCATGCATAGCCCTGGCACTAAGCATTGGCAAGCGGTCAAATGTGTGTTTAGATATCTTCGAGGCACTTTGAGCTTAGGTCTCTTTTATGGCAGAGATGTTCAGTCATGCTTGCATGCTTTTACAGATAGTGATTGGGCTGGTTGTTATGATACTCGCATGTCCACTAGTGGTAATTGCTTTTTCCTTGGAGACTCATGCATATCTTGGTTGAGTAAGAAGCAACCTACAGTGGCGACATCAAGTTGTGAAGTTGAGTACAGGGCAGTTTTCACAGCTACAGTGGAGTGTATATGGCTGAGACGCCTATTGATGGATCTTTGCATGGAGATAGATGCTGCTACGCATATTCTCACAAATAGTCAGAGTGCTTTGGCTGTTGCACGAAACCCAGTGTTTCATGCACGGACCAAACATATTGAGGTGCATTATCACTATGTGAGAGAGCGTCTTCATGCAGGAGATATTGATTTGGTATATGTGCCTACACAAGATAATGTGGCAGACATATTCACCAAAGCTCTTCCACGGGAAAAGTTTGAAGCTTTTCGCAAAGCTTTAGGCTTGTTACCTTGTGGTGGCTGATTTGTCACTCCTTGTATGTGTTCACATCATTCGCTCAGGGTGGGTTTGTTACACTATGTGTTCCTCGAGTAGCTTTGATGTGAACCTTTTCCCTATACATGGGCACTTTTTACTCTAGTGTTGGCTAGAGGTTTTTTCCCCATGTTACCACATACTTGATACTCTCATATGTGGTGGTACTTTGTACTTAGGGATATTATTCAGCTCTTACTTCAGTTTAGTACATCGATCAATAGAGAGAGCTATTCCATCCATCGTCTTCTCCGTGTGTCTTGCTGCGTTTGTGCTCCTTGTGTGTGCTTCTTGTGTGTCTCTCGCACTTCTACACACACCCAACAATAACCTTTGACCACAAGTCTAGCCTTGTATCTAGACACCTTACCATTTGCAAATCTTTTTGTTTTATACACCCACTTACATCCAATGACTTTCTGATTCTTTGGTCTTGGCACCAATTCCCATGTTTCATTTTCAAGTAGAGCATCATACTCTTCTTGCATTGCCTTCTCCCAATTCTGTTTTCATTTAGCTTCTTCATATGTGATTGGATCCTCTTCTGTCTTCACAATGTAAGCATAATCTTTTGTTGTTAGAAAAGATGTATCATAGCTATACCTGATAGGCTCTTTTCTTTCCCTTGAGGATCTTCCGACCTCTTCACTTCTTGAAGGCTCAGCCACATTTGATTCTGGATCAAATCTTGGCCCATCTTCAATATTATTCTGCAATTTACTTTTACAATCAACATCATCAATATCTTCTTATTACATACTTACTTTTGTCTTCCCTTTTCTTTGTCATCTGCATAATCATTTGTTGACCCTGTATACCATGTGCTTTGCTCATCAAATGTAACATCTTTGGTAACAAGAAATTGCTTTGTAGATGGACTCCACAATATGTAACCCATCTGTCTATCATCATACCCAATAAACACATACTTCTCTGCTTTGGGTTCTAGCTTATGTCTCAATTGTGAAGGAACATAAGCATATGCTAAACATCCAAACACCTTACAATGATCAAGAGTAGGTTTCTTACTCCACCATGCTTCATAAGGAGTTCTTCCATCCAATGCTTTACAAGGTAACCTATTCACAAGGTATGTTGCAGTGTTGATAGCTTCTGCCCATAAGTAATTTGGGCAATTCTTTTCCTTCATCATTGCTCTTGCAAATTCTACAAGAGTTCTATTTCTTCTTTCTGCAATTCCATTCTGTTGAGGAGAGTACCTGCAAGTTACTTCTCTCTTTATACCTGCATTCCACAAATAATCATCAAACTCTTTAGAGAAATACTCTCCCCCTCCATCTGATCTCAACCTCTTGAGCTTTTGTCCTGTAATCCTTTCTGCATAAGCATGATAATGCTTGAATGTCTTGAACGCTTCTAATTTGTCCATGATTACATATAAAGTAATCCATCTGGTTGCATCATCAACAAACAACACATAATATTTGGATCCATTTATGCTATAGTCCCTTGAAGGACCCCACACATCTGTATGAACCAATTCAAGCATATTTGAATACTTATATCCTGATTTATTGTATGAACTCTTGTGTGCTTTACCTAATTGACAAGCTTCACACTTGTTCACCATATGTTGCCCTTCAACTTTTGGCAAACCAAGCACCACATCATTCCTTGACATTTCCTTTATGGCTCTCTCATTGAAATGACCTAGCCTTTTATGTCATAGGTCTAACTCAGACATCTTTTGACTTCCATAAGTAAATAAAGCATGTCCCACATTACCTTGGACTTTGAGAGTAAACAACCTTCCTTCTTTTTTACCTGCAATAATGTTTCTATATCCCTGATTTGGATCTTGCACATAAACACCATCATTTGTGAATCTGACTTCATATCCCTTCTCCACAATTTGCCCTACACTTATCAGATTTTTAGGAATAGTAGGAACATAAAGTACCTTGCTCAAGAGTGTACTTCCATTCTTTGTCTTCACTAATGCAATGTTTTCCACCTTATGCTTGGTGTTGTCACTTGTTTGAACTGTATGTCCATTCACCTTTGCTTCCATATCAGTCATCAGTGATATATTGCCACTCAGATGATTGCTACATCCTAAGTCAATATAAAACACCCTTTGGTCTTCTCCTACTGCTTCATGAGTTGCATTCAAGATAAGAGTCATATCATCATTCTGATCTGATGCATAATTATAATAATTGTTGTTGTAGGACTGAGATTGAAAACTTCTTCCACCTCCTCTAGCATATGATGTCCTACCACCTCTTCCTCTGAAGTTGCCTCTTTGGTTTCTGCCTCCTCTACCTCTTTGATTGAAACTCGGGTTATTACTTCCACCATTTTGATTGTTATACCATAAATCATTTGCCAAGTGATTGGTTCTATCACAAATCCAACAAGCTTTAGTATTATCTTTGTTCTTACCTCCTCTTCCTTTACCTCTGAAGTTCATCTTTCCTTTTGTAAAGTTAGTTTGACTTGAGGTCCCTTCATCATCAGTTGATTGATTCCCTTTGCCATTCTTTTTCTTGTCCTTGGAGTACATAACTTGGCTTGCACTCCTATCATTGTCTCCCTGAATGTCCTGCTCAAAAGTTAGCATGTGTCCTAGCAATTGATTAAGATCAGGAGTAAAGTGATCAAGTGACAATTCTATGGCTTCCACTTCTCATCTCCTCTCAAACCTGTAAGTATTTGCCTTACCAACTTATCCTCTTCAATGTCATAATCTACTGCTCCCAAGCTATCTGCAATATCTTTCATCCTTGCCACATAATGAGAAATTGATTGTGAACTCTTCTTCTTGAAAGTTGTGAATTTTGTCCATAATGAGGACTTCCTTGACTTGGTTGTGTTTTGGAAATGCTCTTCCAAATCATTCCAAACATATGTTGCACTTTCCAATCCTTTGATGTGAGGTAGAAGATAATCATTTACAGCCATGTAAATGATACTCCTAGCTTGAGCATCCTTTCTCATCCAAGTCTTCAAATGTGCAAGCTCTTCCCTAGTTGGAATACTAGGATCTGCAAACTCAGGCTTTTCTACTTCTCGTGTAATGAATTCCATCAAATCTTTGCTCATGAGGTGTGCCTCCATTCTCATGGACCAAGCTGGATAGTTCTCCCTATCTAGCTTATCAATCTGCAAGCTTTCTCCCATCTTTGATCTTCTGTGTCTGCAATTACTATGATTTATGATAATAAAGTGTACCTTTGATATGAAGATTCAATCCTTTTTTATCCTTTGAACTCGTACTTTGTACTTCTGCAAATTATCTGCAAGAATTTGTCCTTGTCCACCTTCAATTAGAAGAAACTTCAATATCTGCAGCAGTCGGGACTTCCAATGCCTTTACTTCACTTGTATTGTACCTTCAGCTCTGATACCACTGTTGGAGACTTCTTAATCTCCAACAGTTTGATCTATACTGATCTAAGAACACTTTTATATCAGTTATGGATCAAACTTTACACACATATTGTCTTCATTTATCAAAACTTTCACTAGCACTTCTCTGAGTGAAGAAATCCTTTCTTCAGAAAGTCTACTTCAGAAATTGACTTGAATACCTGCACATATCTTCAGATTTCTTCAAACCAATGATACAAAAATCTCCACACTACCTTTGCACAATTGTATCAACCATTAGTTGTTCAAAAGAATCCTTAAAACTTTAATTTGATCCTTAAGATCAAAAGTGTGTCAAAACTATCTTCCAGAAATGGCGACTTTGACATGGTTAACTTCTTAAGTTGATTTCTCACAGCACAAATCATGTTTTGCTAAATGCTTTTAGCCATAGCTTCCTTACCTTCTAACTTAGATTTTGAATGCTCGTTCATTAAAAACTTTACACTATGCACTGAGATCTAAGCAAAACATTGACACGGAAAAGTGCACGACTCTGAGAAGTCTATCTGCAGATTCTACATACCAATGTTCCTATTGATCATACTCACAGTAGAAAAGGAATTGGATCATAAAATTTTGAAAATATCTTCATTAGCTTCCAGATTAAATGTGTACAAAAGGAATTTTGATCCACATGATCATACCGAGAGAAATCTACGAAATACTCGATGTTATTTCCTGAAGATGACTCTCTTCACATCTATCTCTATGACACTTGTTCTCTAATGACTCTCTCTCTTATTTCTATACATCATTGAATTATATACATATGGTTTTAGACTTATCCCAAGTCTATTACATTACTCCTTATCATCCTAAGGAATATCTAAACTCAGATTACAAGAATTTCCACCTGTAATGTACATATGTATACAAACTTCACTTCTGAGATCTCTTCACTTTCTCAAGTGTCTTTTTCCACTTCAATCTGATCATGAGCTTGCTTCAAATTCTTTGTAATCACCAATTTGTGATTGGTTTGTTCCAACAAAAAACACCCTAGGATATTGAGGCCTACTCAATTGGTTAAGTCCATGAAGAACTACTTTGATGGTACTAGAGATCCATACGATCATGTAGCAAAGTTCAGACAAGTTTTAAGAGTTGAACAAGTTGATGATTTGTTCAACCAATACAATGCATTTAGCCTTACTTTGAAGAGTATCACTCTAACATGGTTTCAACCACTACATGAGGATCGATTCAAGAATATATACCAATTTCTAGAAGCATTCATCAGTGAATTGTCCAAGAGTGGTATTAGGCATAATATTTCATCCTTGATACATAGTTTCAAGCAAACACCTCAGGAAACAGTCCGACTAGTTGGAAGAACATTTAGACAATACTTGGAAAGATGCCCTATTCTAGAACTACCCACACCAGCCAAACAAGTGGCATTGTTTTTGGATGGCTTTCTAAGTGCCAAACTACGATCATATGTGTACTTGAAGGAATCTAGGAGCATAGAGCAATGTGTGCAAATGTGCATAGACATAGAGGATAAATTGGGTGATGAGTTAGAGCTTTCCAAGATCTATAAAGGCTTAGATAGTGCTACGAGTTTCACCTCTAAACCATCTACTTCAATAGATGAGTTGGCAGATAAAGTAGCTCAAAAATGAGGAGTCTCAAGCAAGCATACCCCTAGGATGATCTCAATGAAAGGATGTTAGAATTGTGGAGGAGACCACATGGCCAATGTTTTCCCAATCATGGCTCAACCCCAAGGAAACCCTAATAGCCAATATTGCACCATGAGAGGAGATACACTAATCACACTACACAAGATTGCCCTTACAACAAGCAAGTGGTTAGGCAAAATTATCCACATACATATTAACAACAAAGGAGATACCAGAATCCATACAAACCATAGAAATACTTGAGGCCCCAACAACCATATCAACCTCCATACCAAACTCAACAAAGACCTCAACATGTCCTAGGCCAACAACCTCCACCCCCAGCCAGTGTGATCACATGCAATGTGATCTGAATGCTCAAAGCTTTGACTCAATGCATGTAGATATCCCATCACCTTACTACATAGATTCACAAGAGCACACTGAGATTTACCCTTATGTAACCCCTAGTGAACCTAGTTGGGAACCAAAATATTTGAATGTGATGTACAAAAATCCTAACCCGAGGCCCCAACCAAGATAGATGAGACCCCAAACACTCAGAGTTCCATGCCACAGATGCCAAGGAGATCACTTTATTCGAGATTGTCCAATGCCTGCACCAGGACAACCTCATTCAGTGACCACTCAAGGCTTTTGCCCAGATTGTAGTAAGGAACACCTCCTAAGGGATTTCCCAAAGAACTCAGCCAATACACAAAAGATCACATCGATCAATGTTGTTGGTCTGGTTGTAGACTCTAGTGGGAGTACAATAACTACAGCCCCAGTGCAAGTAGTAGCTAGAGCTCATGGCCTACAACAAAACCAAGACATAATTCAAGAGAAGAACATGGACAATAGTGAGATTGAGAGCATAACTAAAAAGAGAATGAGAGTTTGGAAGGATAGCCATGAAAGGATGAAGAGACAATGGACAAAGAAGACGAGTGAACTCAAAGAGAGCTTAAGGGAAACTAAAGCTAAATTGATAGAGATCGCATCTCACATGCACCCTCACAACCCACCACCCTCATTACACCAAAACCACTTTACTGAACCACCACCACCACTGAGAGTAGGATCAGTCTTAGTATATCCTACTCCAAAAGTCCTAGACATGATGTTTAAAGCCTATTAGACTAGAATCCAAGAAGGGCCAAATGTGCCAGAGTTAGACAAGTGTTATCCTAGAGCTGACTTAGAAATTGAAAGAACAGTGCAAAAATGGCAAACTTGCTCAAACTATGTTTGAGGCCAGTCATCTTTCCAATTACACTAGCTCATCCAAGAAACAATTGCACTTTCAGGAATTGCTAGAGAGACTGGAGAGGATGATAGCCAAATCTCAAAAGTTAGCTACCTCAAAGGTAAGTAACCATGGAAGTGAAAGGATAAGCTTGCCTCCCAAGGAATATTATGTCCCTAATTCCACTACTTCCAAAATCTCTTCTTCCATAAATCAATACTCACAAAAGTTCTTAAGAAAGATTCAAGAGAAGAAATGGGCCAATGAGAGAAAGAATCCTCCACCCATTGAAATTATGGATGATCTTTGTTATCAATTCCCACAAAAGATTTCCTCTATTTATGGAGAATTCGAAGATGTACATACTAGTGAGCGACTAGACTTTGAATCCAATCCCCTGCAAGAATTGCCTCAATTCACAGGACCTAGGAGTCTGAGTCTATTCAGATGAGAGCCCTACTATCATGGTAAGAAACCAAGAGTCATTCATACCTAGGAACACAAAAATGGTAAAGCATACTAAGGTACAATGTCACCTCACCTTAGAGAAGCTATTGAAATCGAAGTGAGAATTGTGGAAGCATGTAGCAAGGCAAGTGTCAGAAGTAACTAAGCCACCCTCTAAGGTAGGGACACATAAGATAGTCCTATAGATACCATAGGAAAAAATAGGAGATGTGAGTGAAGGAGAAGAAAATACCTATCTCCTTATTACCTACGAGGGCTATACCACCAAAGCAATCTTGGACTCAAGTGTTGGAGTTGTCGTTGCTTCCACCTCCTTATGGAAGAATTGGGAAAGCTAGCACTCATGCCAATGAGGATGAAATTGCAAATGGCCAACGAACACATTGAGAAGCCTCTAGGATTGTTAGAAGGGATAACTCTCATCACTTGTGGTGTGGAGTTAACACACATTCACCATATGTGATTTTAGCAAGAACCATGTCTATGAGATGATTTTGGGTAGACCATTCATGAGACAAATGTAGATAGTGTAGGATTGGGGAACCAATTCCTTTTAGTTGCAACAATCAATCTCAATGACTATTCCCCTAGAGATGTACCCCCTTTCAATGGAACCCTGTCCATAGATCGTCAGATGACACGGAGTCAGTGCACTCCATTGGATCACAATCCTCTTGGATGCATGAAGACACACAACTTATGGATGTGTAAAGTCATAGTAGAGGAAGAGAAAAGAGCTACCATTAGAGGCATAGGCTCTCAAGAGAACCCTAGATCAATCCAAGAACCAACCTATGCACTGATGATTTTCCTAGATGAAGAATTTGAACCCCATGGTTGGGTTGAAATTCTAGCCACCATGTAAACTTTCTAAAGAAGATCTATGGATATGTGAAGTTGTATTGTATTAATACAACATGAACCTTCTGTTAGCTGATATACATTGTCCAAGATGCCATTGATCTTCACTTATTAATACCTTCTCAACCCTTGAATTATCAAAAAGGACATAAAACCTTTTTCAACAATTACAATAGTTTTTAATTCACAATCATACACACACATGCACATACACAATCATATTTGATTTTCACTTGCAATCATAAACATACATGCACATACACATACACACTTGCATACACATACTTTCATGCGCACATACATACACACACACATGCACATATACATATGCACACGGCCACACATACACATACACTCACATGAATACATACACACACATATGCATACATACTCACATGCATACATACACACATGCATATGTACATGCATAGATACACACATGCATAAAATCTTTTTTTACCTGTTTGCATCTTTTTTATCGTAAGTATCCAAGGATCAAGTGCATAAGTCGATTTCTATCAAAATTTTGGCATCCCTCTTGATGCTATTGTCTCAAAAAGTCGATTTCTTTCCTCCCAACAAGTCCCTCTTGATGCTACTGTCTTGATGCCAAGACCCAACATCTCAGCTATGAGAAGGCTCTTGTTGTATCAATACAATACAACTTTCTAAAGAGAGCTATAGATCTGTGAAGCTATATTGAATCGATACAACAAGAACCTTCTCTTAGCTGATATGCAGCCTTGGATGCCTTTGATCTTCACTTATTTATACCTTTTGAACCCTTGAATTATAAAAAAAACATAAAACCTTTTCCAACAATTGCAATAGTTTTTAATTCATTATCATACACACATATACATGCATATACACAATCATATTATATTTTCACTCACAATCATATAACATACACGCACATGCACATACACATACACATACACATAGTATTGTGAAGTAAGAATCGATATTGATTCAAACAATCACAATACATTTTTTTTCACAATCATACAACACATACATAAACTATTGTGAAGTAACAATCAATGTTGAATCAAACAATCACAATAGATTTCATTCACAATTATACACTCAAATACACATACATATAGTATTGTGAAGTAAAAAACAATATTTATTCAAACAATCACAATACATGTTTACTCACAATCATACACACACATACATATACTATTGTGAAGTAAGAATCAATGTTGAGTCAAACAATCACAATAGTTTTTAATTCGCAAACAAATATATTTTTCTTTATGATTTAAGTACGAAAGTAAATATTTGTAGAAAGAGTTTATACTTTGTTCTATCTAGACACTGTAAGTTCGTAAAAAACAAAGTAAATCTTATGAAAAATGAGTCTACTTGTGTTCTTTTATAAAAAATTATTCGACCAAATTTGTTTCGATCAAAACTTAATTCGATCGAAGACTTTTCGACCAATAAAATTTTGATAGAAAACTTTTTTGATCAAAAGCGTGTTCAATCGAAAATTGTCGAATTACCGTGCAAAAAGTATTCGCTCATCTCTGAATAAGCTAATGTGGCACCGAATAATTTAGTCAAATAATGGAGGGTTGCCGTTCATGAATAAACAAATTGGCGAATAAACGAATTGTATTCTTGTTTTTTAGGTCATTCTTGTACATTCCTTTTTATGTAATAGAAGAAGAAGAAGAAGATCCTTCTTCCTTGCCTCAATCTGAGTGTGTGCTTCTCTTTGATTGTGAGAGTGTGTGTGTGAGCTCTCTTCCTAACCTCCTTCCTCGTGACATTTTTGTTGGGTACAATTCTGAAAGCAAAGGTTATCATTTATATCATCCACATACTAAATGCATTTTGGTTAGCTGTCATGTTGTTTTTGTGGAAGATGCTATTCAGCCTTTACTTTCTGCATAAAGCAAAAATTTGTTAGCTCCAAATACATGTATGATACTTTGGGTCTCTTTTTACAGGTGGACAGTCTAGTTTTGGTCTTAATGAGGCAACTTCTCAACCATTGCAGGTTTCATGTGACGATGCAGATCATTCCATTTCTGATGCAGATTTGCATGATGCACTTGTTGATATTGAGGAGGCAAGAACTATGCCAAAATGGCTAGTGTAGACTTTGCATGATGCACTTGTTGACATTGAGAGAGCTGATATTGAGGAGGCAAGAACTATGCCAAAATGGCTAGTGTAGACTTTGCATGATAGCAAATTAGATGCACCTCTATCATACCGTACTCATTCAGGCTCTCATAGTGCCTCTTTTGCATCAGATTGCTATGCTATGGCTGCATCTAGTCTCTGTGATGAGACTAAATGTAATAAAGTGATAGGTAGGAGACGGTTGAAACACAACCTTGATAGATAGGAGATGGTTGAACTACACCCTAAGAGATAAGATTACAAAGTAATCCTCAACCATGGCTTTTGGGGCAAGTGGTTAGCCCACCACATTCCTAACCAAGATGTTGTGAGTTCAATTCCTTACATTGGTATGAGAGCCTAAGGAATGATCCAATGGCCTCTAAAAAAGGCGCTTGGGCATCCTCTATATGAAAGGGTACAAAGTAGCGCACGTCACTTTCACAAGTTAGCCTAAAAAAGATTGAGGTGTATCTCTCAATCTGTAGGTCGGATTGAGGCATGTAAGATACCATTGGAAAGCTCTCCGAATGAAATTTCCAAATCTAATGAGATAGCTAGAAAGTGTAAAGCTCTTGGGAAACCATGGGTGGCACTTCATTAAAGGTTCAAGATTGAGGTTGAGAACAAGAGCTCAAGACACCAAGGTTGCGAACAAGGTTCAAGAAACTGTGCGAGGTTGAGGACATCAATTCAAAGGCACCTAGGGAGTTTAAGGGGCTGATCACCGAGGCTAGAGGGATACAAGAGAAGATCATTGAGGACAATGATTGACCAAGGGGGGAAGAATGTAATAAAGTGATAGGTAGGAGATGGTTGAAACACAACCTTGACAAATAGGAGATGGTTGAACTACACCCTAAGAGAGAGGATTAGGAAGTAATCCTCAACCATGGCTTTCGGGGCAAGTGGTTAGCCCATCACATTCCTAACCAAGAGGTTGTGAGTTCAATTCCTTACACTAAACTTGTTTCATTTGATGAAGCATGAAATTCTGAACATTGGATGGCTGCAATGAATTTGAATATGATGTTATCATGAAAAATGGTACCTGGTCTTTATGTGACTTGCCACCTGGTAAGAAGGCCATTGGCACTAAGTGGGTATACAAGCTGAAGCATAAACCTGATGGAATAGTTGGCAGGTATAATAAGGCTAGGGCTTGTTGCAAAGGGTTATGCATAGGAAAGAGGCATTGATTTTGATGAAATCTTTGCACCTACTTGCCAATTGACTACTGTTCGTAGCATCTATGCACTTGCAGCTCATCATGGTTGGAATGTACATCAGTTGGACATTAAAATAGCATTTTTGAATGGTGAATTGCATGAAGAAGTGTATGTTTTTTAACCTCATGGCTTTGTGCAGAAAGGGCATGAAAACCAGGTGTGCATGTTAAAGAAGGCATTATATGGTTTAAAGCAAGCACCATGTGCTTGGTATGAAAAGATGCATGCCTATCTGATTGCACATGGTTTTGAGAATAGTCCAACTGAAAGCACCTTATATGTTAAGTGTGTTAATGATGTGCTTTTGATCATTGTGGTGTATGTTGATGACATGTTGCTCACTGGTCCTCATGAGAAGCATATTGGTGATTTCAAGGCTGCATTACATGCCTCATTTGAGATGTCTAATTTGGGGCATTTGCATCATTATTTGGGAATTCATTTTATCCACGTTGATGGTGGAATGTCTTTGTGTCAAACAAAATATATTGACAAATTATTGTAGTATTTTGGCCTTGAAGACTGTAAGCCTATTGCCACTCCTATGGAGATAGGTTTACGATTGAGTTTTCATGATGTTGGAGATGCACTTGATGTTGTTCTCTATCAACATATTGTTGGATGCTTGATTTATTTATGCATTACTCAGCCAGATATTCAGTTTGTTGTCTCATAGATAAGCAGGTTTATGCATTGCCCCAGGTGTCAAGCATTGGCAGATGGCTAAGCGCATCTTTCGCTACTTGAGCGGTACCCGGCTCCTTGAATTGTTTTATCCCAAGGGGGGATCACTACCGCTAGATTTGCATGCTTTTTTTTATAGTGATTGGGCTGGTTGCTATGACACTCATGTATCCACTAGTGGTTTTTGCTTCATGCTTGGTAGCTCATGCATACCTTGGTTGAGCAAGAAACAGCCTACTATGGCCACTTTTAGTTGTGAGGCTGAGTATAGGGTAGCTTTCACAACGACTGCTGAGTGTGTGTGGCTCAGATGCCTTATGGCTGATTTGGGTGTTGGTCAGTCTTCTGCCACCACCATCTTAACTAACAGTCGAGCACATTGGCAATTGCGAGGAACCTTGTGTTCCATGCTCGCACTAATCACATTGAGGTGCATTATCATTATGTCAGGGAGAGGTCCTCTACTAGAGAGATCAAATTGGCATATGTGCCCATGTAGGAGAACATTGCAGTCCTTTTCATGAAGGCTCTGCCTAGGGAGAAGTTTGAAGCTTTCTACAAAGCTTTGTGCTTACTTCCTTTTGTGGATTGATTCCACATAGCTTGGCACTTCCTTATACATGAGTGCCAAATCCTTGTTCATGGCATCACTCCTAGGTGGGATTTGTTGATATATTTAGGTAGTGATGTGTGAACACACGAGGACCATCGGGGCACTTTTTTCCCTCCTTAGGAGGTTTTTTTCCCCCAGCTTGTATATATGCCTATAGCCCTAACTGGTTACTAATCTGTGTACATTCTAGTGGTAATACATTTTAGTATTGTGTGTTGTGCTCCAAGCTTCTTCTTCTTCCTTGTGTTGTTTGCGTGCTTCCGCAGACGTCTTACTCCAACAAGAATACTCATAAGTGTTGGGAAAATTGTAGAGAAAGGATTGCATGTAAGGTTCACAAGGAATGGAGTCTTTGTTGAAGATCCGCAACAAGGATTCAACATAATTGCAAAAGGAGAAAAGATAGCTAGACTCTTTACATTTGAACTCTAAGACACTAGAAATATAGCTCTATTCAATTATGGTAATCAGACCCTATCAGAATTAGAGATGTGGCACAAAAGATTGGCTCATGTAGGTGAAAGGAACTTGAAGAAAATTTCAAGGGATCAAAGTGTGCTTGGCCTACCAAATATCTCCAAGCAACACATGATATGTAAGTGTAGTGCTTGTTAGCTTGGGAAATCACATAGACTACCTTTCATGAAGAAAGGATACATTCATGGTGCCTTGTTGGAGCTAGTCCACACAGATGTTTGGGGACTTAGCAAGGAGACATTAGTATCAAGATCTAGGTACAAGCAAAGCAGATTCTTCACTTTTCATGAAAGCTTGTTCTCTCTCTACACTAATCCAATTCTCATGATTGAGGATTCATTTGAAATTTAATACTTCATTGAACAAATTTTCATAGAATTTGGTTCAATAGATTGTGAGAAGCAAGTAATTTATGCCTTGGGATCTATCTCTACACATCCTTGAAAAGTCGAGATTACCACTAATCAAAGTTAAGCTTGCAATTAGCATCTTGATTCATGATAATTCCATCTCTTATGTATATTAGCTACTCAACCCTATATGTGACCTTCCTCCAAGAGGAATTTGATCAGTTTCAGTCAGGATGGTTGTACTAAACATTTGAACTTGCTTGAATGAACTTGAAATAGTTGGAACTTTGGTCTAATCCGTATGCAAACTTATTTGTTTTGCATCATCATTTATCATTGATTATCCGAATTCCATATTGGATTTTATTGCAGTAATCCCAATTCTCTAAGGTTTCTTTGAATCTCCAATAGACAAAGGGTTGGTCTTGTGCTACCTAGTTGGATCAAACTTCAATACTTGGATCAAAGGTTTCTACTACATCAAGCTTCTCTAAATACTCACACTAAAGCCACACACATTTATGGGGGATGATCAAGACAGAAACAAGGATATAGTCTATAATTTTTTTCAAAATTGTGCATACTAGCATCAATGAAAGGGAACCCCACATGAGTATTGAGTGCTCGAAGAGAGTCCCTTGCTTGGAGAACATGTGTATAAATGATGGATGAGCTTTGAGGAAGCTAAGGCTATTCCTACAGATTGGGCTCATTTTGAAAATCTGTTTCTAAAAGATTTTCTACTTGAGAATGAAGAAGAGTGTAGTTGGGATGAGCGGGATAGAGTGATGCACAGGGGTAGACTATTATATGTCTATCTTTCACACTATAGAGAGAGTGTACTCAAACTAAAAGGATTAGATGAATTATATAATGATGGAGAGTGTTAATCTCCAAAGGAACAAGCTATCCTTGATGTTAGAGCACCTCTATATCAAGAACAACTCAAAACCTTTACCAATTTGGAGAATCAATACTAGATTATCAAAATCTTGAACTAACTGTGAAGATAGTCACTACTTAGAAAGTTTGCTACACATAATTCATTCATTGACTAATCAAATGTGTAAAGTTTTTTATGAAACTTTGCACAAGGTTTTTTCTATAGATTGCACACCTTGTCCAAGTTAAATCATCTCAAAAGATTCAGTAGATCTTGAGAAATGATCCAAACAATCAACCTATGTTTGAAACTATTCTCTTGTATAGTTGACTTTGATACCTGCAGCTTCTAAAGCATCGTTCTCCCAAAGTACAACCCGTTTAATCAAATGCTTTTAGCCATAGGTAGCTTACCTTCAAACTTAAAGAATGAGTGCTTGTTTGCTCAAAACTTTACACTGTGGAAGGAGAACTGGCCAAAACGTTAGCATCAAATTTTGTGCATGTTGCAACTTCACTTCTTCACATTTACACATATAAATGTTCCTACTCTCAATTCTCTCAGCATGATCACAATTAGGATCTGAAAACTTGTAGAGAGGTCAATCAACTATAGACTTAGACTTGTACAAAAGCATTTCACAAAAGATTAAACACAAAAGGAGTCCTCAGCAAAAGATCGGGTGCAATTTTTCTTCTTCTCTGAAAAAATTTACATCTTAAGGATGAGAGAGATCTTCTACACTTCTCAAGTGTCTAATGACTCTTACATCTTCTCATTCATCACATCTCATGCTCTCTCATATTTGCCCCGACTTTCTACTTGTATATATAGGCAAATATGTACAAGCTCATGACCATAACAAAGGTATATGTGAGCTAACTACAAATTAATGTACATATGTATACAAGTCTTCATTTCCTGAATATGCTCTATCTTCAATCCTCATTTGTTGATCTTATCTGCATCCTTTGACTTCATGTCTTTATCCAAAACATCAATTGGTGGTTGACTTGCACCAACATATAAGAATAGAGGTTTTGTTAAACATAGTGGAATCGCCCAATACATAAGGGGCAAGATAAAAATTTAGGACCATGGAATAATATGGCTCTTGACAAAGGCAAAAAGGTGGTACACCTCGTGAAAACACTTCTAATTTATGACGGTTCTAGATATGTGAGCTATTATGGAATGGCCACATCCCAAAAACCTCTCATAGGTTTATATGGATTCTATTGAAGATTCATAAAGAAGTATTCCAAGATTGTTGTTTCGATTACAAAACAACTTAACGGGAAAGGAAAAGCCTTTCATTGGGGAGATGAAATAGATGAAAGTGATTTTGCTATAGGAGAACTACCTATACTTTGTGACTTTCATTGATGACTTTTGTAGACATGCATGGGTCTATCCATTGAAAGCAATATCCAAAGTCCTTATGTTTCAAAAATTCTTGTTTATTGTTGAAATTTTGTCGACATGCAATATGGGCACTCTCCATTATGATTGGGGGGGTACATCAATTTAAGATGCCATATACACCTCAAAAAAATGGAGTTGTTTAAAGAAAGAATAGTTCTCTCATGGAAATGGTGAGATTTATGGTCAAAAGTCAAGCTTTACCACATAGCTTTCGACTTGAGGCTTTTATGTGTGCAACATATGTACTCAACAGGTCTCCTACCAAAGCAGTACAATTAATCATTCCATATGAATCTTGGCATGGTTTAAAGCCATTTTTTGCTCATCTACCCGTTTTTGGTCATTTGGCATATGCACTAGTGCCTGAGCAACAACACAAAAAATTGGATGATAAGGAAGTGTTTTTTTGGGGTATAGTTCTAGAAGAAAAGTCTATCATTTGTATCATCCACATATTAAATGCATTCTAGTTAGCCTTAATATTTGTGGAAGATGCAATTTAGCCCTTAATTTCATGTAATAAGGAGACCAAAGTTATCTTTAAAAATGTACATGACACTTATTGCCTCTTTTTACAAGTGGACAATCAAGTGCTCGTACAAATTAGGCGATTTCTCAACCTTTACATGTTCTAAATGACAATACAAATCATTCCATTTTTTATGCATATTTACATGATGCACTTGTTGACTGGAGGGTTGACATAGAAGAGGTAAATTCTATGCCTAAATGGTTGGTGGAAGATGTTATAAAGTGAGTCTATGATCTAAGTGTCGGTCAATTCAGATAGATCTAAAATGGGACACTATTTGGATAATTAACTATCTGGCAAGGGATCTCTATATTAGATGTATGTATAGGTTCTTATGCTCTCTAAGACAAGGAATCCACCTAGCTTAGTGGATAATTTTTAAGGGCTGCAAGGAGGAGGCCTTGACTTCAAAACCTACAGGTAGCAAGGCTTTGCCCATGAGCTCCATGAGCCAAAGTATTTTGGACCATTCTTTCTAATTCACACCTTTCCAGATAAAGGGTGGTGGAGAATCAATCCACTAAAGTGTGGCGTGGATTGATTCACAAAAGGATGGTTATCAAATAATGGTACTTTTCCAAAGGAATAATTCTCAATTCAATCCGCTTTTGAAAAGAGTGGCTTAGAGCCAAAGCGATTGAGTCCTCCATAGCTATATATCCAAGGCTAGGTTGGGTGGAGAGCAGACATTCATTTAGGATTTGGTCAAGTGGAAACTCTATTCCATTGGTAATAGGGATTTCATGGTGACCAATCAAAGCTACCAAGCATTCTAAGAGCTTCTTGTGCTTTGGAGTTTTTTGCCTGACTGCTTGACATCATGAGCAAAGGAGAGCTTTGTAGTCTTTCTTCTATAGTGAGTTGAAAGAGGATGAGTGAAGATCTTTGTTATATCCCCACCTACGGATTTCTTACCTGCACTTATCGGATATATTCAACCACAAATTGAGCTCAATCAGGTGTTTGCATGGACCTTGTCTACACAGATAATTTGAATTTAATCTCAAGCCAATTTCAAAGCTTCTTGTGCACACATAACTTGAATTCAAACCCAAATGCATATACTAATATATGTCTACTCTTTAATCATTAAAGAAGAAAGTTAAAAGGAAGGCAAAGTGAAGCAACATTGAAGCAAAAGGAATATTGATTTTGGGATTTTTTTCATCATATTAAAGCCTCAAAGCACTTTTCTTCTTTGATCTACAAAAGAGGCAACAAGAAGTCCTTTTTTGTATCAAGATCAATGAAAGGAATATTTTCTACCTCAAGCCAATTCATCCATGGAGAACCATGAAGGTTTTGGAATACAAGAGTAGAGCATTGGACTTCATCAACTCCCAGAGGTTTTCCATGTCATAATTCTAGCACCCTTTACTAGGATCGGTTCTACACCAATTATATCGGGGAGTATAACTTGTGATATTGTGCATCACCCTCTTATTTTAGCATGCACCACTTAACATTAGTAATTCTAAAGAAGTTAAGAACAGACTGTGTGCAATGGAAGGGTCATCAAGCAATGTTGCGATAATGAGTAGTACAAGTGCATATATGTTTGTTTTAGTACCACTCTCATCTGTATCATCATTCATGCTTAGTCCACCAGTAGCATCACGTGCATTGTGTGCATCTACAAGAACTGTTTCAATTCCAACTCATCTGCTTGATGCATTGGGCGTAGCACCGATGGCTATAGTTAAAAATGTTGAGGATACCACACTGCAAATGGATCAAATCAACACCACTTCAACTAAAAGGAAAGGAATCGAAGATATGTTATTGATATTAGAGCAAGGCCTTGGACATTTTTCTAATGTCCAGGCAGAAGGTTCAACTTAGGACCATTTTCGGATTGCTCCAAGGGCCCCAAGATGTACATAGGGCTTCTATAGGTAGCCATACTGATATGATAGTGACCATGCCTATATCTATCTTGCTCGCAAAGAATTCATCCATTTTCCAAGTATATCTCTTCCCCTTAACTTATAATTTGATTCATCTTAGTTTCATGACTCCTACCACTCCTCTATTTGCCAACATGTCGGAACAAGCAGTAGGTGTCAGTTGTCCCTCAGATCTTTCTTTAGGGAAAGATCTTCGAACCCCTTACTTCTCGAGTGAAGATAATTATCGAAACAAGGATGCGGTCCTAACATTCTTGGAGAAGTGGCATGGTGGATGAGTTTTTCGAAGACTCATAAAAGACCCTTAACTTAGGCTAAACCCATCCAGCTCTTCAAAAATGGGCTTCTCCCTAAGAATGAGGAGGAATGCAATTGGGAGGCTTGTGATCAAGCTCAATAAAAAGGAGGGCCATTATCGAGCTATATTCTAGAATATCAAGATATTATTCTAAAATTAAAGAGCCTTGATTATTCTCATCATCTTCATGGTTTTGTTCGAGGACATAACATGCGAATTTGCAATGAGATAAAGCGACATGCACCTAAATCACTTGATGAATCTATTAAGGTTTCACAAATTTAGGAGGATAATTCTCATATGGATGTCCCATTGGATAGTGCTAATTCCAAAGAAATACCACTAAATACAAGGGCAAAGGGTCAAAATCATTTGAATGCACTACTAAAAAAACCTCTTGTTTTTAGAAGTGTGCTTTCTCAAGAAGATTTTGATAAAGCACAAAAAGATAATTTTGTGAAGTGCCTAAATCCTAGACATTGTAGTAGGGCCTATCCAATTGGAAGAGAAAATAAGGCCACTTTGATTGATAAAGGGAAGGGGAAGAAACAAATCCATATGATACAAAGCTTGAACCTAGATGAAAATTCAAGTGCAAGGTAAGCACAAATCATGCATTCCGATAGTACCCATCAATGTCAAGTCTCCAAAAACATGTGGCAACCTCAAGGATTTGGTCCACATGATTTGGTCAGCTGCGTGGTTCAGTCAAATGTCACACTGTTTGGATTACGGTAGATGATTGGGCTATGCATAATTTTATCAATTATGCACTTATCAAGAAGTTAGCTCTTGCTCATAGTCCTTCACCACATACATATATAGTATCAATGATGCATGGGTAGATAACCGTTTTTGGGATACCATAACCTCTTATTTGGAACTTGAAATCCAAGACTTCAAGGATAAGTTGGACTTCCAAATTATGAACATGGAAAGGATAGATTCACTTTTAGGGAGAGAGAGGCTTTGGAGTCTTGGACTATTGCATAAGCCTTGGGTTAGACCTTTTGATATTGATATTTATCCTCAAAAGCCCTTGGCTTAATTAAATGGGCTAGACTCTTGAATTGGGAACCGACACTCTTAGTTTTAACCCTTGGTAATTTATTTCAATTGAAGTCTCAATTGAAGGGTTTTTACCTTAGGAATAATTATCCTAAGGTAAAGGAACCTTAGTCTTGGGAGAACCTTCTCCCAAGTGACACCTTGAGTCGTACGTGAAGGGAAGGCTTCAATTGAAATAGAATCCATGTGATCTACTTTGGAAAGTGTCCACATGAAGGACACTTGGAGGGACATATGGATGAATATCAAAACATGCAACCCTTGGACCTTTGGTATAAATATGGGTGAAGTTGGTTGATTGGATACATAATCACTCACTCTCTTGGTGGATGTTATACTCTAGGAAGGAATCTTACATAATAGTGGTAATTAGAGATTGGTTGTTTTGAGTTACAAGTACTTGTGGTACTTCTTGATTGTTGTGCAGGATTCAATATTGGGGCTTGGGAAAGTGAGAATCTCTGTGAGATTTTCAGCCTTCTTCATTTCTCCGCTGATTTGTGGCCTCGATAATGATGCCCACACTTGGGAATGGTGCTCATGCCAAGGCTTGATCTCTGTAACTCTTAGTAAAAAGTGTTTTTTTTTCAGAGGTTTATGAGAAGGTTCCATAGAACCACCCTTTAAAACAACCCCCCAGCCACCGACGCGGGCAGCCAAGAGAAGCACCCTTGCGATCCATGCCGTCTGAACAAGCCTGAGAGAAGCACAGTAGTGAAGTCTACATCCTCCCTCGTAGTTGGAAGAAGAAGTGTTCAACATCTTCTTCTTATACTTTTCTTCTAGTTGATTTTTCAGGATATATGGGATATTGATATATGGGACATTTTGGCACCGTATAGAGCACTTTGCACGTGCATTTTGAAGTTTGAATTAACATACACACACAGATTATAATGTGTCCTGCTGCATGGATCTATTTTTTGCTCTCTATAACCTCAAGTCATTACATACTCATGAGACAATTTCAAGAGTGAAGGAGGCCATTTGAAGAACCATATCAAAGGTCATCCTGAAGCTATTTTTTGCCCCAAATTTGTGGTTAAAGAGGGAGAATTAATTTAAGTATAAGTGGAAGTTGATTCAACTTTATCCAAAGTGGAAGCTCCTTCCATAAGGAGTTTCAAAGAAGGACGTCATTCACTTGGTGCCTAGTCTTTTTATCAACAAAAACAGTGTGAAGACTTGGAACATTGGTGCATGAAGAAAGGGCCATAACACTTGAACTTTGACCATGGAAGTGGAGTAGAGAAATTGTCTAAGGTGGTCCAAGCTGGCCTACAATGAGAAGGAACTTTCAAAGATAATCGGGGAAGTACTCAGTTTATTTTCATCTATTTTTCCTTTGATATTTGGAATGAAACTTTTCATTTTCATTTGATTTCCAAAGTATTCAATGGGGGATTCTTAAGCTAGCAGTATATTGTTAGATATACCTAGACAAGAAGTAGATCATGCATCGTAGGAAGGGATTAGATAGGTAGAATACACTCTAGGTCTTCCTGAAATAGGACAACACAAAAGATAAGAAGTTAATATTTATAAAGAATTAAATGGGTTGGACAAGAAGATGAATGATATCCAAGCGCATATGTTCATCATTAAGGAGAACCAAATTGAGATGGAGACCCTTCATACTTTGCTTAATGAAGTAAACGGAAAGATGGAACAAATTTTGAATACACTTTGTCCAACTTTACCCACTACCTGCCCAAATGGGTTCATTGTCCATTCGACCAAGGAACCCATCCTCGAGTAAAGGACTAGATGGTCCTTTACCAATCCATGGTAACTTATCTTTAAAAAATAAGATTGAGGAAGTAACCATAAATTCTCCTCCCACTTCCATTAGGTCTAGGAGTCTTTCATTTGCAAAAGACTTGAAACCACCTCAATTCTCAGGGGAAGATAAAGACTGAAACAAGGATTCGGTCTTGACATTTTTGGAAAAATGGCAAGATTTACATCAATTAAAAACACCCCTGAAGCCTATCAAGTCTTAGAAACAAGTTTTTCACTTGGACTTATGTCTTATAAATGGTGGATGAGCTTAAAAGAGACTCATAGAATCCTTGAAACTTGGAGCCAACTTGAAGAATTCTTTTAAAAAGAATTGCTACTAGAAAACAATGACGAGTAAAACTAGGAAGAGTGACAAAGTCCTTCAATGAGGATGTCCCCTCTCCTTGTATATTTTTGATTACCAAGAAATAGTGCTCAAACTTCAAAACGTAGATGATTTTCATAAAGTTAGAGGTTTCATCCATGGTCTCGACAAGCAGATCAAACATGAAGTGAAGAGAAATGGTCCAAAAACATTACAAGATGTTATAAAGTTAGCACATATCTATGAGGATCATGATAAGACTGGAACACAACCACTTCATCTTGTCTGGGAAAATAAAAACTTCAAAAGAGGTAAAAGAAAGTTAGGTACTTTCAAAAAAGAAGACTTTAAGACTCTTAGTCTTTCACAGGCAAGACTTTTTTAGGAAAAAGCAAAAAATGAAAACTTTTAAGTTAAGTGCCTAACCCAAGACATCTTAGTAAGGAATCTATTGCAAGGGGGCAACAAAAAACCACCCATGAGCAGAAAGCGAAAGATAAGGCAGGAATCCACTCAATCCAACTTTTAAATCTTGAAAATACCAAAGTTTTCATGAACACTGCATGCATCAATGTTGTTTTTCTCATTCAATGTGGGTCCAAAATCAGTTTGGACCTCATTAATTAGTCAAAATTCATGCCTACATAAGAGGGAAAAAGGTCAGAGTCATGATAGATGACTTGGCCACCCATAATTTCCTAAACTAGTCACTAGAGAGTAGATTAAAAATACCCTAGAAAAAGTCACCACATCAATATATAGTATCCATGATGCAGGGCCAAGTCAAGAAGGTACGAGATACTAAGATTTGTGATCTAGAAATAGAATTTCAAGGTTATAAAGATAAACTTGACTTCTAGATCATGCACATGGAAAGAGTAGATGTGGTTTTGGGTAGGGAGTGGCTTTGGGGCTTAGCAAAAACACTTAAAAGAATTTATCAACTGAATACTTTGGAATTCGATAAGAAATGGAATTTGTTGCATGATTCAAGGAGAACATGATATTCCCAGTATCCCCTTGATTTCAAGTATGGAATTAAAAAAACTTGTAAGTAACCAAAAAGCAAAAGTTTTTATGATACTTACAATTGACATAAATAGTTTTTATAATATGAATATGAAAAGTTTAAATTCAAGTGTTTAATGAATAATTATCGAGATGTTTTTCTAAAAGAAGTTCCCCATGGCTTACCTCCTTCGTGTGGGCAAGTTGATCATGCTATAGACTAGCTCCTAGGAACTAAGCCTATATGTAAATCCCCCTACAAACTCCCATATTCCTAGCAAGTTGAAGTAGAGAAACAACTAAAGGAATACCTAAATAAGGGATTCATTGAGCCTAGCCATTCACCCTAGGCAGCACCCATTCTCTTAGTTAAGAAAAAAGATGGATCAATGAGATTATGCACTGATGATCGAGCCCTGAATAAAGTTACGATCAAGAATAAATATGATGATTTATTTGATCAACTAAAAGGGGCTAAGATATTTTCAAAACTTGATCTCTGTCAAGGATATCATCAAATTATGATTAGATTTGAAGATGTTCCTAAAACATCTTTAATAACTAAATACAAGTATTTTTAATTTTTAGTCATGCCTTTCAGAATAACAAATGCCCCGGCTATGTTCATGATGATAATGAACACCATACTAAGCCCTTATTTGGAAATTTTGTAGTTGACTTCCTTGATGACATTCTTGTTTATAGTCAGGATGCAACTTTTCACTTAGAACATTTGGAAAGAGTTTTCCAAGTTCTAAGAGAAACTAAATTGTTTGGAAAAGAAGATGAGTGTGAATTATTTTCAACAGAAGTCAAATATCTTGGACACATTATATATGAGAAAGGTATTCAATTAGATCCTGAAAAGGTCCAAGTTATTCACAATCGGCCTCACCCAAAAACTATTATAGAACATCAAAGTTTTTTAGAGTCAACAGGATACTATAGAGAATTTGTGCCAAACTTTGCAAAAATCTTAATCCCCTTGTTCAAGAAATTAATAGGAAAACCTAAAAGTATTAACTGGGAGAAAGAATAGGTTGAAAGTATGGAAAGACTTAAGAAAGCCTTAGCTTCAACCTCGGTTCTACAGATAGTAGATCCAAATGAACCTTTTATAGTTGAAACAGATGCTAGTGATCTAGCAATCGGAGTTGTTTTGAATCAAAATTGTCAACCAATTGCTTTTGAATGTCAAAAGCTAAATCTAGCTCAAAGAAATTATTCTACCTATGAAAAAGAGCTTTATGCAATTGTGCATGCTCTAAAAAAGTGGAGACACTACTTGTTTGGCGACAAAGTAACTATAGTTTTTGATCAAGCAAGTATTAAATGATTTGCAAACCAATCTGAGCTATCAAGTAGAAAAGCTAGATGGGCCAAAATGCTTCAAGAATTTGACTATGAACTTAGACATAGCAAAATGTCAATGCTGAAGTCTCTGAGTTTCATACAAA
>CM035439.1:30877032-30902032 GCA_020310875.1 Ceratopteris richardii | reverse complement strand
AATCCTTTTGGTTGGTCATTACTGCTCATTAATCCTTTTTTGGGGGAGAATTTGTTGAATTTTTCCCATAATCTAACACTTGATCATCCTTTTTGAGCCTTAGTGGTGTTGGACTCTTCTAGCTCCATTATCCGTCTAGTCACTTCTCTATCATCATGACATCAAAGATCTCATGAACATCTAGTGGAACAAGGTCTAGTGCCACTATAAATTGTAGGGAAAAAACCATTTTGGGATCCAAAAATTTGATGGCACAAATTTTGCTCTATGGAAGAATCAGATTAAAGATGTGTTGATTTATAGGAGGCGATGGAAGCCAACAAATGGAATCTCAAAGAAGCCTACTTAACATGGATGAAGATGATTGGGATGAGTTGGATGAAATGGCTAGGTCTACCATTCCCTTGCACATGGCAGATAATGTTTACTTTATAGTATTGGACTTTGAAAGTGTAGAGGAGCTTTGTAAGAGCTTATGCAATACATATGAAAAAAATTTGGCATCAAATAAAGTGTACGTGATGAGAAAATTATATGACCTTCATATGAAGGACACACATAGTGTTGCTGCTCATCTAAATGATTTTGATGCGATATTCTCTCAATTAGAAGCTCATAAAATGGAGATGGATAATGAAATGAAAGTAGTCTTGTTACTATGCACCTTGCCATCATCATGGGATATGTTCTGCACAATTATTAGCAATAATGCACCTGGTGATAAGCTGATCTATGACGACATATGTGGAGCACTCTTGAGTGAGGATATTCATAGAAAATCTATGGTTGGCACTCAAAGTGAGATGCATATATTTTTCGTGATTCTTACCAAGGAATAATCAACAACACGGTGGGAGCAAGAACAAGGAAAAAATGGTCAACAAAATAAGAGAAGAAGTAAATCAAGGAAGATGGATATCGAATGTCATTATTATCATAAGAAAGGACACATGAAGAAAGATTGTTATGTGTTAAAGGATGCTAAAGGTAAAGGACAAAATGTTGATGAGCATGTTAAACAATTACTTTCACCATCTTCTTCATTGTGAAGATTGAAGAAATTAATGTTATTTCTGATAATGCTAATGTGTTGAAACTTGATAGTATTGTGCCCACTGAGTCTCTTATGGATGATTCTCTTTCCCACATGTGGTTGCTAGATTCAAGTGCTTCTTTCCATGTGACACCACACAGAGAATGTTTTTCTACTAATGCAAAAAAGTCTCTTAGTACCGACATGAATGAAGGTGATTCTATGGACAGTTTTCTAACAAAGATCAAAGACTTGAAGGAATAGTTGATTTCTAATGACGTTATACCAGATAGCTCACTTGTGCAAACCAATCTGAATGGTCTTCCTAATTCATATCAGAGTTTTGCTTCTACCCTTCGGTTGATGATGAAAGGCAATCCAAATTCGTTGTCATTTGAGGAGTTAGTCTTTGTTCTATTGCAGGAAGATCTGCCCAGGCAGAACAGGTCCATTATGCGTGTTGCAGATGAAGCTTTCCTGGCTAGTCAGAAGGGCAAAGGAAAATGGAGCTCTTCTACTAGTAAGCAGAAATCTGCAAATGCTTCACATTCGAAGAACCAAGATAAAGATGAGAAAAAATCAGAAAAGCACAAATTGTTTTGCAAGTATTGTAAAGGGAATGATCATATCATAAAGAACTGTCCAAAACTGGCTGCGAAAGAGGCAAAGAAGAAAGAGGCTGGAATGGTTGTTGCAGAAGCCTCTACACCAAAAACGGAGTCTGCTAATCTTGTGTAGGAAGGAGAATGGGCGTTTACTACTGTTTGCAGTTTTGACCCATCTTCTCATGAGCAGTGCATGTCTGCAGTACACTCAGATGTTTGGTACTTTGACAGTGGGGCGACCTATAGGGAATACTGTTACATGCGCTAATAACTCCTCTTATCCTGTTATGGGAGTTGGTAAGATCATTTTGACTACTACTGATGGTAGTTCTTTAACTTTGTCAAATGCTTTGTTTGTGCCAGGGATCAAGAAAAATCTGTTATCAGTTTCTGCATTAGCCAAGATTGGCTTGGTTATGAAATTTGTTGATGACAGATGTACAGTTCATGATCTCTCAAATGGCGATGTGATTATTGCTTTTGGCATTCTATGTCGTGGTCTGTATAATCTCATAGACTATGAAAGATATGTAAATGATTTGGCATGTGCAGTACATGACTCTCAGGCTATGTCAGATGCAAAGCTTTGGCATGCACACTTTGGTCATCTGAATTTTGCTAGTTTGGTATGCCTGCAGAAATCTGAAATGGTGTCCTCTTTGCCCAAACTTGAGGCACCGAGAAAACATGTTTGTGAAGGGTGTATTTTGGGCAAAATGTAGCGTTCCTCCTTTCCAAAAGATGGTTCAGTTCGGGCTACTCAGAAATTGCAGCTTGTACATAGTGATGTTTGTGGTCCTATGCAGACACCTTCTTTTGGAATTTATCTTTACTTCGTGACTTTCATCGATGATTTTTCCAGGCATGCATGGGTATATCCATTGAAGGCAAAGTCTGAAGTGTTCATGTGCTTCAAACAGTTTTTGGTTTTGGCTGAAAATCTATCACCATGTAAAATGGGCACCCTTCGTTTTGATCGAGGGGGGGAATATATGTCTTCTAATTTTAATGCATTTCTGGCTGAACGTGGGATAAAGCACCAGTGTATAGTGCCATATACACCTCAACAGGATGGAGTTGTTGAATGAAAGAACAAGTCACTCATGGAGATGGCGAGGTGTATGGTCAAGAGTCAGGCTTTACCACATAAGTTTCTGGCTTGAGGCTGTCATGTGTGCAGCATATGTACTTAACAAGTGTCCCACTAAAGTGCTGCAATCTATCACTCCATATGAGGCTTGGCATGATCGCAAGCCATCTGTTGCACATCTACGTGTTTTTGGTTGTTTGCCATATGCATTAGTGCCTGAACAACATTGCAGAAAATTGGATGATAAAGCAGTAAAATGCATTTTTGTTGGGTACAGTTCTGAAAATAAAGGCTATCGTCTGTATCATCCACAGACTAAACGCATTCTGGTTAGCCGTGATGTTGTTTTTGTGGAAGATGCTATTTAGCCATTGCTTTCATGTACTAAGGAGACATCCGTTAGCTCCAAAGACTTTATGATACTTTGCTACCTCTTTTTACAGGTGGACAGTCTAGTGCTGGTCCTAATGAAGGCAACTTCTCAACCTTTGCATGTGATGATGCAGATCATCCCATTTCTGATGCAGATTTACATGATGCACTTGTTGATGAGAGAGCTGACATTGAGGAGGCAAAAACTATGTCAAAATGGCTGGTGCAAACTTTGCGTGATAGCAAATTAGATGCACCTCTATCATAATGTACTCGATCAGGCTCTCATAGTGCCTCTTTTGCATCAGATTTCTATGATATGGCTGCATCTAGTCTCTATGATGAGAATGAGCCTGTTTCATTTGACGAAGCACAAAATTCAGAAAATTGGATGGCTGCTATGCAATCTAAATATGATGCTATAATGAAGAACAATACTTGGTCTTTATGTGACTTGCCTCTTAGCAAGAAGGCCATTGGCACTAAGTGGGTTTACAAGCTGAAGCGTAAGCATGATGGTACGATTGACATGTATAAGGTTAGCCTTGTTGCAAAGGGTTATGCACAAGAAAGAGGCATTGATTTTGATGAGACATTTGCACCTACATGCCGTATGACTACTGTTTGGAGCATCTGTGCACTTGCAGCCCATCATGGTTGGAATGTACATCAGTTGGACATTAAAACTGCATTTCTGAATGGTGTCTTGCATGAAGAAGTGTATGTTTTTCAGCCCCATGGCTTTGTGCAGAAAGGGCATGAAAACCAGGTGTGCAGGTTAAAGAAGGCATTATATGGTTTAAAGCAAGCACCACGTGTTTGGTATGAGAAGATACATGCCTATCTAATTGCACATGGTTTTGAGAACAGTCAAAGTGAAAGCACCTTATATGTTAAGCATGCTAATGATGTGCTTCTGATCGTTGTTGTCTATGTTGATGACATGCTGCTCACTGGTCCTATTGAGAAGCATATTGCTGATTTTAAGGCTGATTTGCATGCCTCATTTGAGATGTCTGATTTGGGGCATTTGCATCACTATTTGGGCATTCAATTTATGCAAGTTGATGGTGGAATGACTTTGTGTCAAATGAAATATATTGACACATTATTGCAGTGTTTTGGTCTCGAAGACTGTAAGCCTATTGCCACTCCTATGGAGACATGTTTATGATTGAGTCTTCATGATGCTGGAGATGCATTTGATGTTGTCCTCTATCATTAGGCTATTGGATGCCTAAATTACTTATGCATTACTCGGCCAGATATTCAGTTTGGTGTCTCATAGATGAGAAGGTTTATGCATTGCCCAGGTGTCAAGCATTGGTAGGCGGTTAAGCGCATCTTTCGCTACTTGAGTGGTACTCGGCTACTTGGGTTGTTTTATCCCAAGGGGGGATCACTACTACCCGATTTGCATGCTTTTTTTGACTCATACTGGGCTGGTTGCTATGAGACTCATGTGTCCACTAGTGGCTTTTGCTTCATGTTTGGTAGCTCATGTATATCTTGGTTGAGTAAGAAGCAGCCTACTATGGCCACTTCTAGTTGTGAGGCTGAGTATAGGGCAGCTTTCACAGCGACTGTTGAGTGTGTGTGGCTCAGACACCTTATGGCTGATGTGGGTGTTGGTAAGTCTTCTACCACCACCATCTTCACTGATAGTCAGAGCGCATTGGCAGTTGCGAGGAACCCTGTGTTCCATGCTTGCACTAAGCACATTGAGGTGCATTATAATTATGTCAGGGAGAGGTTCTCTACTGGGGAGATCACCTTGGCATATGTGCCCATGCAAGAGAACATTGCAGACCTTTTCACGAAGGCTCTGCCTAGGGAGAAGTTTGAAGCTTTCCGCAAAGCTTTGGGATTACTTCTTTTTGTGGAGTGATTTCCACATAGCTTGGCACTTCCTTATACATGAGTGTCAGCTCCTTGTTCATCGCATCACTCCCAAGGGGGATTTGTTGATATATTTAGGTAGTGATGTGTGTGAACACATTAGGACCATCGGGGCAATTTTTTCCTCTTTAGGAGGTTTTTTTCCCCCCGGCTTGTATATACACCTATTGCCCTAATGGTCTAGTTATCTTTGTACATTCTCTAGTAATACATTCAGTATTGTGTGTTGTGCTCCAAGCTTCTTCTTCTTCCTTGTGCTGTTTGCGTGCTTCCGTAGACGTCTAACTCCAACATAAGAATGGTGTTTGAGGATACTAGTCCTCCAATTAACATGCATAAAATGCTGCACATAGGGATTTTTAAGAGAATGTCCAATCAAATCAATTTGCAAATGTTCCTATTTAGAAACCATTGAGATGCTATACACGTGTCACACATCCACCTGATAGATATGTTCTAGGTTTGGATTTTGTTATGCTAAAAGATGCTAGTGAGCATTCTTTCTAGAAAGAGGCTATGCAGACAAAGGATCATGTCTAGTAGAAGCATGCCATGAAGAGTGAGTAAGATTCTCTTCACAAGAATGGTACTTGGGATTTAGTACCTTTTCCAAAGGTTAGGAAAGCATTACCATGTAAATGGGCATATCAATTGAAATTCATATCAAATAGTGCTTCCCCAAGTATAAAGAACGACTTGTTGCAAAGGGTTTTAAGCAACAACATGGTATTGATTTTGAGGAAATCTTCCCTCTAGTGGTCAACATGACTACGCTTGGCATGTTACTTGGATTGGTTGCAATTGGGAACTTAGAGCTAGTCCAAATGGATGTGAAAACTGGTTTCTTGCATGGAGATCTTACAAATGAGGTCTATATGGAACAAGCAGAGGGTTATGTAGTTCCTCACAAAGAAAGTTTTTTGTGAGCTGAAGAAGAGCTTATATGGACTTAAACAATCCCCTAGACAATGATACCAAAAGTTTGATGCTTTTATGGAGTCCTAAGGCTATTCAAAAAGCAACGAGGATCATTGTCTCTACACAAAGAGATGCTCAAATGGTAGCTTGATAGGCTTGATACTTTATGTTGATGATATGTTGATTGCTGGGAAGTCCTCTTATGACTTGTAATTTCTCAAAAAGAAGTTGAGTGAACATTTGATATGAAGGCTTTGGGGGATGCCAAATATATTCTTAGCATGCACATTACTTGTGATAGGAGAAAAAGATGCATATACTTGTCTCAAAGTGAGTACATATCCAAATTACTTCACATGTTCAATATGCAGGGTGGAAAGGCATTGAGTACACCCTTACCCACGTATGTGAAATTGAGCAAGGATGATTGCTGCAAATCGGATCCTAAGGCTATTCAAAAAGCAACGAGGATCATTGTCTCTACACAAAGAGATGCTCAAATGGTAGCTTGATAGGCTTGATACTTTATGTTGATGATATGTTGATTGCTGGGAAGTCCTCTTATGACTTGTAATTTCTCAAAAAGAAGTTGAGTGAACATTTGATATGAAGGTTTTGGGGGATGCCAAATATATTCTTAGCATGCACATTACTTGTGATAGGAGAAAAAGATGCATATACTTGTCTTAAAGTGAGTACATATCCAAATTACTTCACATGTTCAATATGCAGGGTGGAAAGGCATTGAGTACACCCTTACCCACGTATGTGAAATTGAGCAAGGATGATTGCTGCAAATCGGATGAGGAAAAGATATTCATGAACAAAATTCATTATCAGTCTACTGTTGGTAGTCTCATGTATGTAGCTACGAGACTAGAAATTGCATTTGTAGTGGGAGTTGTGAGCAGATATATGTTTAATCTTGGTAAGAAGCATTGTGAAGTGGTTAAGATGATTTTGAGATATCTGAATGGCACTAAGGACAAGTGTCCATGCTTGGGTAGAGAGAAGGCATCCATTATTGGTTACATAGATTTTGATTACGTTGGTTGCATAGACAATTAGAAGTCTACATTTGGGTATATTTTTCATTTTGTTGGAGGTGCTATCTCAATGGAGACCTTATCTTTAAGAATGTACAGTTGTTTCCACTACAGAAGCAGATTGTGTTGCAACAAGTGAGGCATGTAAGGAATCATTATGGCTTTCTCATCTTGCTTGTGATATGGGTCTACCTAAACATGTACCTCTTTTTCTCGGTGATAGTCAGAGTGCCAGCACTTCATTAGAGATTTCTTAGCCATTCAGCACATTATTCTTGATAAGATTCATACTCGAGATAATGTTGCACATGCTTTGACTAAAGCTCTACCACATGATAACTTTCGGTACTATTGTCATTTGATCGCGGTTAATTGATTCATGATCTTACACAATTACTTGTATAATGTGTAACATGTCCATCAGGTGATACCAATATCAGGGAGTAGAACCTTCCTTATGATATCATTGTAACTTTTGTAGAAGGAGGCTCCATTAAGAGTGGCTTTGATACCAATATGAGGGAGTAGAACCTTCCTTATGATATCCTTGTAACTTTTGTAAAATGAAGCTCCATTAATTCATGAGGAAGATGACCCAAACTCTTAACTAGACGTGAAATGAGAGATGATACTTGATGATCCTCCCAACCACACAATTGCCTCCTCTATATCTCCTTCTTTCTCCATGCAATTCACCCACTCAGTGTTCACATGATTGCCACATGGCGTGAAATTTTCATCTCACATGAGTAATATGTTGCTGTTTAATATGAATCGAATGAGTTATATTTTTATCTAACACACAAAAGTATCTTTGGAAGACTCTCGAAGAGAGATACCACTTCGACGGGTCTTTGGGGCCTTTATCCTCAACAACCTGCCACTTAAAGGGCCAAGGAGGCTCCTTTAAGGTAAGTAACTCCCATACAGAGTTGATGTTGTGCCTTTGGTAGACAGCTAGTGAGAGCATCTGTAACAAAAGGAGGGTCTTTGGGGTCTTTATCCTCAACAACCTCCCACTTAAAGGGACAACGAGGCTCCTTTAAGCTAAATAAATCCCACCATCTCGATACATAGCTAATGTTGTGCCTTTGGTAGACAACTAGTGAGAGCATTTGTAGGATTCTATGAAGTATTGACTTTGATCAAAGTGACGAGGTCAACCTCTAACACCTCCCTGATGAAGTGGTATCTCACATCAATATCCTTTGTGTGAGCATGAAGCATGTCATTCTTTGCCAAATATATGGCATCTTGGCCATCACAACAAAAAACAAGTGCCTTGTGAGGGAAACCAAACTCATTGCATAGACTTGCTAACCAAATGCCTTCTTTAAAAGCCTCTATGGCTACGATATATTCAACCTCTATAGTAGATAGTGCTACAATCCTCTCAAGTCTAGAGCACCATGACATAAGCACCTCCTTCAAGAATGTATACATATCCACTTGAGGATTTATGTGTATCCACATCATCTACCATTTCATCATCACATAATTCCTTTTAAATCCTATGGATCCTTCCCACTGCATAGTGTTATGGTAGTTCGGAGCATTGTAAAGTTTTGGAACCACAAAAAACTTAGAACGAAATTTTGTTGGTGGAACACATGAATTGAACGATTGTGAAAAGTCTCTATTAAAATCCAACGACCAGATTTGTTTACCATTAAGCTTCCACCGTCGTTAATGTGAATGGAAAGAGCGACGACACTAATTTCTGAAGAGAAACAACTTTCACGTATTGCCGCACCAATCTGAATTCACTCCATATTTTAAAAGAATGAGTTAATACTAAAGTTATCATTGATTTAGTTTCTTTTAAATTGTGTAGAGCCGCAAAGAATCTTAACCCTACTAATTCACATTGAGTGGTGCCTTTGTTTTGAGGTAGATAAAGATGATGCGCAATCATCATTTTTCATGTGAAGAATTCTAATAATTTCCATTCACATTGAGGGGAATTCCAACAACCTTTGATAGCGATGGATTTTAATAATTTTTCATGTGAGGAATTCTAATAATTTCATGAAAGAATGTGGTCGTGAATGCGATGGATTACGAAAATAGGTGAGCTTAACGGACTGGTGTTCGTTAGCACCAGTCCATTCAGGTGACCTGAAGTTCAACAAATATTATTTTATTAATTTTCTGATGGTATGAAGTTCAACAAAGATTATTTTATTAATGTTCATACTCGATTCACACGCTTTTTTATTTTATTATTTTTAGTGCTCTTTATTCAATCGTGAATTAAGGCTTCCAAAAACATCACGACACTACAAGAACCATGGCTTTCAACCACAACACTATTGAAAAATGATTAATGGGATGATTTTTACAATTGAAAAACGATCAATGGAATGATTTTCAAGGTAAATTGCATACAATTTTTTTTTAACAATTTTATTATAGTTTTTCGTCAATTTCATATAGTTTTTATTTTCATTGATGGAGATGTTTACATGATCAAAGCTAACATCATCAAAGTCAATACATGGAGTGAACTGAATACAATGGAGGTGGCTTATTATGATAAACATTGTAGATTATAAATGATTTTAACTATTTATATATGATCTTAATCATTTTTGTAGGTGTTTGGTCATTCAAAATCTAGCCACTGAATCTTCATATGCATTAAAATTCAGTCGCACAAAATTTATCTCTTCGATCATTCAAAATCAGGCCATTGGATTTTCATGTGCACATAGATCCAATGATCCAAAATTTATCTTCGATAACCTAAAATTCGACAATCGAACATCCATGTGCTCTCGATATATTTTTCGAATCTCCCAAAAAATAATCTCCGACCACTCAAAAACATATCCATATGCTACCCCTATGAACTCCACGTCACAAAAGAAAAAAGTGTTCCAATCCGTCAAAGCTTCTTTGTTTCTTTGCCACGTTGTCACACAACGCTGGAATTCAGTCGCCTGTGTGAATTCAAATTTCCCAATGGCGAATCGCGATTCTCACCTCATTCCGGAGCCCCATTCTGAATCGACCCCTGAACTCTCTTGTGTGTAATTGTCAAATGCTACACAAAATTTACGTCTTTAATAGTGTTAATACGACCGTAGCACGTTCGGCATCGGAGGAGCGGCAACGATGGAGGGAGATGACGCAACGGAGGAGCTGATTGTGATGCGCCAGCAGCGAAGGCAACTGAGAGAGCAACTGGCGAGCCAGCGTAAGGCTCGCTTGGAGATTATGAATAGCCTGCAGCACCTAGTGCCCGAGCTCGTTTCATCTCTTGAGCTATCCATGAAGGTCGTTTCTTCTTTCAGCGGCAAAGAACGCAATAGCTCGCACATCCTTGATAAGCAGGGCATCCCTTCATCTCAAGAAGGCCCCCCTCTCCCATCCGTATCCTCCCTTCCAGGACTTCCATCATCGGGAACGACTCCTCGTTCTTCTAAACTCGATTCCTCCATTGAAAACAGACGTGGTGATTCAGAATCTGCACGTGCATCCGTTCATCAAGGAAATTCAGAGGAAAGATGGGAACTTGACAAAGATTCGGGCAGTGATAATAAAGGGCCTGATGCAGCACTTGCAGTGGTCAAGAGGCTCATCGCTGGATGTCTTCTATCTTCATCTACATCGGTACCCATTGATTCAGCTGGTCTCCACAGAAGACTACCAAAAGATCCTACTCCTGCAGAAAAGAGTGCACTTCTCGAGGTTGGCGGTGACAGAGGTGGGATCGCTGCAGTTGAATTTGCCCTTCAAGCTCTTTCTGATGAAAATGCAGGTATAGAGCTTGAGGAATTCACGGTCAGTGGTAAAACTAGATTGATGGTGCTTGCAGTTGACAGAAACCGATTAGCTAAAGAGTTTCCTATTTCTACGAGTCAGCCAAAGGCAGGTGATGAAGTAGCTCACAGTTCTGGAAGTGGTATGGAGATGACAGGTGGCTCTTTCAATATGAGTCCCATGCCCTCCCGTCCTGCTGATATGTGGGTGCTTGGAGGGGATATGCACATGCATGCACCACCTTTAGGGGGTTCAGGGCCTCATATGTACCCAGGTGCAGGAGTTCCTCCAATGATGGGCCCAAGAATGGGGCCTAGGATGATGGGGATGCATGGAGCCCCACCTAACCTTCCAGGAATGGGTCTAGGATATGGGGCCATGCATGGTGGTATGCAAAGGCCAAATTTAGGAGCATTACAGGCCCCTGTTTCAGGTGTTAAAGCAAAAGGTAGTAGTGAAGAGGAGGTAGCCAAGGATTTAGAAGCAATGCTTGCAAAAAAGTCATACAAAGAGCTGCAGAAATCAAAGACAGGAGAGGAGCTGCTCGATCTTCTTCATCGGCCTACAGCAAAAGAAACAGCTGTAGCCGAAAAGGTGGTGCTCTTGAAGTCCCATTGCATTTTTTTCCGCTTTTTGGCACTTGAGCAACAATCTCATCAACATGGCTGGTTTTGTGTGTAGTTCAAGACAAAAGGAGGCTCTGTTTTAAAGGAATACTGCCCCAACCTTACAAAAGAGGATTGCCAGCGTCAGCGGAATTCTTATATAGCCTGTGAAAAGGTCTTGCTTTCTTCCATTTCACATTAAGAACCAGAATAAAGTGTGTTGATCAACTTGGTCCTCCTCTGGCCTGTGATTAAAAGAATAACCATGTTGTTTTGTGTGTATGAGCCATGCCTTCATATACAGTGATGCATTGAATTTTTATTCGGATGCACATCTGTGTGAATGAATTTGGGTGCATTGTTACTCATCGTATCTGAGCATATCTGTATACGTGTGCTATTGTACATGCATATAGCTATGAGAACTACTAATACAATGACCAATTTCATGTCCTTTTAATGTGCTTTTTGGTGGAGGGAGCCCTCATGTTCTCTTATTTGTGAAGTACATTAAATGGTTTCTGTATTTCATACGAATACCTGGGAACATTTATGTTCCCTTATTTGTGATGCTTATGGTACTAAACAATGTTCTGTTTTGCAGGTTCATTTTCGTAGAATTATTGCTGTCCACACTGATGTTAATCTAGGCGATTGCTCTTTTCTGGATACTTGTAGGCACATGAAGGTTGAAATTTTTACTTATGAACACCCCCCCCAAACCCAACAAAAAAAGAAAAAAAAAAAACAGTTCAAAACCAAGAAACACATGTAGGGTGGAGGTTAGTAGAGACTATTAGGTGTGGGGCATACTAACAGATGGCAGTTAGTATTGCTTTTATGTTTCAAGAAAGATTTCAGAATGATTTCGGTGGTGAGTGATTCTTGTGATCTCTCTTTTTTTTCAGACTTGTAAGTATGTGCACTATGAGCTGGATCCGACTTCCGATGTCCCAGGCATGATGATGGGAGGTCTAATGCCTCCACGCAAGCCACTCTCTAAGAGTTCTCGGGTTGAATATTGTTCAGAAGTAGAACTTGGAGAACCTCAGTGGATTAACTGTGACATTCGCACATTCCGGATGGATATATTAGGGCAATTTGGTGTTATCATGGCAGATCCACCTTGGGACATTCATATGGAGTTACCTTATGGTACTATGGCTGATGATGAAATGCGAAATCTGAATGTACCAGCTCTTCAAACAGATGGCCTTATATTTTTATGGGTAACAGGTCGTGCAATGGAGCTAGGTAGAGAATGGTATCTCTCTTGAATTGTAATGTTGTATCTTGTTACATGCTGCAATTTATTTGTTTGTAAAGTTGACGAATATTCTTTTATTTCGTTGTCGTTCGATTAAACATATTTTTGGAATTTATATGAGGATACAAATAGATGGTCTAAGCGATGGTGCTTAAAAGGAAACATAATTTTTTTTAAAGAAGTATGATGTATTGCTGCTACCTTTATTTTCTTGTTTGAACTTAGGAGCATTTTTGTGGATTTGAGCCATTCATTTAGAATCTCCATTCTTGTAGCAGACATGCTTTTGTAATTTGTAATTCCAAGGGAACTATCTTGAGTAGGATGGGATTTTTGTATGTTTTTACATAATAGGTTATTGGCACTCGAGTTTGGTATCCTTCATCATAGGTCCAACAAATAAGATGGGCTTTTAAGAAGAAGGTCACGAAGAGGATACAAGATATGGCTGCACAATTGATAATAGGGACCAAATAACTATGACTGATTTTTTTAATGCATCACCTAATAATGATAGGTAAAAGTTTCTAACTTTTATAAGCAAAACTCTAATGATAATCGATGACTGCATCAAATTTTTGAGGATGATTATGGGGAGCCTCGAGAATTCGGGGAGCTCAGAGAATTTGAGGAACTCTGAAAATTTCAGAACCGAAATTTTGGGGAACATAAATTTTGTGTAGAACTTTGGGAAACACATAATTTAAATAGCATTGTTTCCAACAAACTTAGCCCTAACTGATTTTGATCTCTTGCATTTATAGTGGGTGTTCCAGGCTATGGAGGTGTCATAGAAAGCTATTCTCACCCTCTTTCAAATAAGCCTCATGCTTGTGTTGACCATATGATGTTTTCACCTTGTATATCCACTTATTGGGTATGACATTATCTCTTGTGGGCAATTCAACACGATCCTAGACGTTGTTTGCAATGGAGGCCCTTGATGTCTTCTTTCATAGTAAACTCCCACTTGTCATGAAGCTTATATGTCCTTGCTGTGTTAAGTGTAAAAGGCTCTCCCTCATTTAAGAAATACTTGGGGGGATGAATTTTATTTGTATCAATCTCTTGGGTTGTGGTTAAACAATCTACATTGTCTAGCATTGGTTCCATATGTGGTGGAATACCATCCATCTACACCTTAGCATGCACATCTCCTTGTGTGGGTTGTTTTTGCTCTTTACCTTTTGGGTCTCACTATCTACGTTCTTTTAGGAAGTGAGATAATTGCTTGTAAATGTCAATTTGTTGTCTATCTCCTTGAGGTGTCTCTTTTGGACCAATGGTTGGCCGTTCTTGAAAAGAAACCTTTCATTGATGAATTATGCATTAAGCTTGCTCTTGAGCTTGTGTGAGATGTGCGTGTATCTTTTCCAATCAAAGATGCAAGATGGCCATATATGCAATTTTGTCATGTTAACCCACCTCCAATAAGACACATCTCAATGCATCCTGAATGTTTGATTGAAGAAATGTAATGGAATTTGAAGGGCCTTTCCCAAATCACATGACGAAGATTAGTCATGGACAACTTGCATCAAACCTTCTTACGAAGTGTTTGATGGTATCACTCAACCATTTAATTAAAGACTAGATTATGGACTATTAAGTTCTCTTTTATATATCGTTCTATATACATTGATATGTAAATTCAATAGGGTCTTTGCCATGTGTGTCCTTGAACACTTTAGATTGCATATCTGAGTGGGGATGTAGAAAGAAAGGCTCTGAAAAGAAAGACTCTTTGCCTTGTCCTTGAATGTAGGGGACGACAATTTTCAAGATTAATTGTGAATGGAAGGAATAAATTGAAAGGATTTAGCTAATGATTTGGTAATATGGAGCAAGCTATGAATGCATGAATTCAAAATGTGTTGATTCACATAATGAGACAAAGTAATAAGAAGGTTTTGCATATTTTCCATCAATGAAGTTATTATGTAAAAATCAAGCCTTTATATAAAAGTCAAGCTTGATAAGTTCATTGCTATCTTTGGCTTATGCAACAAACTACAAGTTGACAAGAAGAACTCTATTTGATAATGATAGTGTCCCATACTTACATTCATGAGGAATACAATATGAGCCACAAATATTCTTCCACGAACGGTTGGTGAAGATCATGGAGTATCCTTTCACATCAAATTGTCCCATAGACAATACACTCATCTTACTCTATCTAGGAAAGCATACTCTAAGAGAAGCTCCTCACCATTTTTCATGGCCAATCTCATAATGTGGACTCCTTAAATGTTATAAGCATGGTTGTCTCCAAGGTTGACTCTCCCAAATTTACCAACATGAAATGGAAGAAGGCACTCTGCATGGAAGGGAATGGAATGAAGTGTTAGACGTTGGTCTCTCTGCCTAGAGAGACCTCTATTTGTGTGTGTGGGACAAGGGCCAAGGCTAGCCAAGGTCCCTAGCTCTGGGGATATCCTAAGGTATCTAAGGGGTAATGGGAACGAGTGTGCATGATGGCCACGTGTCCACACTAGAGCATGCAAGATCATTACTATCTTGGGTGAAAGAGGATATAAAGGATGGGAGGAGAGTTGCACACACAACTAATCAAGTCATTACTTGGGAGTTTTTTTATTCGGAGAGTTTTTAGGCAAGTGTCACATTTGGTATATAGAGCCGTTCGGTCTCTCAAGAGTCTTGCATAGAATTGCGAAGCTTTCACAGCCATAGTTGATTACTTTCTTTATTAGGAGTCGTCGTCGTGAGCATGTTGCAGAGACTTGGCTCTTCAAAAAATGAGTAGAGCCCTCTCAAAGGAGTTGGAAAGCTCCCCAAGGGAGCTCTACGGGTGCAATGACACTCCACCAAGGGAAGGACACATGACAGCTGCCCGAACAGCCCCCAACACGCAATTGAAACAGGTGAGGAAGAGTTCATCTCCTCTCCTCTCCTCTTGTTGTGAGCAAGAAAAGAGTCGAGCCCAACCATACATACTCGCCAAACACACTGCATGATTCACATATGGGATTAAAAGCAAGCTCGGGTGCATTCGTGGACTTCTTGCCTACGTGGAACTCCATAGGAGGAGACAAAGGGGATTCATTTTCCTCATGCACCCCCTCTTAGAGACCTTATTTATAGTACCGATCTCCACTAAAATGACCATAACTTCATCATTTCAATCCTATGGAATCCTTGCTTTGAGAGCTATCCAATGAACCCTAGAGAATACAATTTGGCCTTAGCAAACCTTGTGTACAAAGCTTTGAAGTTGACTTTTCATAGTCTAGGAGCTTCATAGGAGGTTTTTTGCGGTACGAGGACGATAGACTTCAATTTGGGAACTTAAGAAGGGTGGATGGAGATCACTTCCAACTCTTGCACCACCTCCACAAGTGTACTTCCTCATTCTGTAGATAAGTTTTCTTGTCAATAAATACATTCTAAGTTTCTTTTGTGCATCAATCATCAACTAGGATAAACATTTGCTTTTCATGCATGCATGTATACTTGTATATATGCTTGTGAATCTTTGCAGTTTTTGTGAAATAGGATGGAAGCATGATTTTATTGCAGGTACGGCGAAGAGAAAGCGAGAGCATGTAGTGCTCTTATTTAAATTGATATTTGTGTCGCAAGCATGTGGATTTTGTCCCGGGTGTGTAGTGCCCTATGGTCTTTGTTACTTGTTGTGTGCCCACTAGCACACTTGTGTTTAAAGTGTGTGTAGAGCACTTTGGTTATTTGTGAGAACTAGAAGGCTAAAAACTCTCTCAAGTTAGAACATTGAAGACTTGTGAATGATGTGCCCTAAAAACTCTCTCAAGCTAGAACATCGAAAACTTGTGAATGATGTGTGTGCCACTTTCCTCCCATCCAATATATCCTCTTGCATCCAAAATAGTAATGATTTGGAATGATCTAGTGCCGCCATTCGGCCATCATGCAACACTTATCCCCATTACCATTGAATACCTTAGGATATCCCCCGAGCTTGGGACCTTGGCTATGGCTTGCCCTTGTCCCACACACACATGGAGTGGTCTTTGTAGACCAATGTCTGACACCCTCTCCCCCTTCTAAAGATCGTTGTCCCCAATGATCAATGAGGGAAAGTACTTGCGAACGAAGGCTTCTGATTCCCAAGTAGAATCTGTAAGCGGTAATCCTCTCTAGGCTACTAGATACTCCTTGATGACACGGTTTCTCAACCCCTTTTAATCCGATCTAGTATCCTATATGGAGTTAATGATATGAGCTATCACTTTCTTGCAAAGAAACAATACCCTATATTAGATTCTCCTCCTTGGAAATATACTTTCTAAGTTTACTGACATGAAACATTGGATGGACTCTCCAATTTGGAGGAAGCTCTAATCGGTATGCAACATCACTAAGCTTCTTAACTATCTTCCATGGTCCACAAAACCTTGGTGAAAGCTTAGTACACTTCCTGTGGATATTGAAGTAGTTTTAGCTTGCACTTGAAGAAAAACTCTCTCCCCTTCCTCAAAGACTCTAGGAGATCTCTTCTTGTCAGCATATTCTTTTTCCCTATCAGCAACTTGCTTCATCTTGGCTTTAGCTATTTCTGAATTTGCTTGGAGGTTTGCTAAGAACTTCGAAGCTGTAGGACATTTTCTTTGCATTCCTATGGTACTGGGAGCAGTGGGATTCATTCCATAGTTCATCTCAAAAGGAGACATTCTTGTCACTTTATGAGGTTTATTGTTATATGCAAACTCTACCAATGGCAAGTAACTATCCCAATATGTCTGCTTCTCAGACACATATGCCCTCAACATGTCCTCTAAAATCTGGTTGACCCACTCGGTCTGACCGTTTGTCTGTGGATGATCACCACTGCTCATTTTCAATGACACCTTCAGTTTGTCAGATACAAACTTTCAGAAGTGTCCTTTAAATTTGACATCCCTATTTGAAAATATGGGTGTTGGCAACCCATGCAATCTGAAGACATGCTTGAAAAACAACTCCGTTACCCGTGGAGCTTTTATCATCTCTTTCGTGGGTATGAAATGAGCCATCTTGCTCCATCTATCTACCACAACTAGAATAGTATCCCGCTTTCTTTGGGTCCGCGGCAACCCGACTATGAAGTCCATGGATACACTGTCCAGGTGTGCTCTAGAATCTGTAAAGGATGTAAAAGACCCGGTGTCTTTACCTTTTTTGCCTTGTTGACTTGACACATAAAGCATTGTTGAACATAAGTGTGGACATCTGGACATCTCTGGCTACTCTAGGCCACCAAAATGTTCTTCTAACAAGTCCATGGATACACTGTCCATGTGTGCTCTAGAATCTGTAAAGGATGTAAAAGACATGGTGTCTTTACCCTTTCTGCCTTGTTGACCTGACACATAAAGCATTGTTGAACATAAGTGTGGACATCTCTGGCTACTCTAGGCCACCAAAATGTTCTTCTAACAAGTTGAATTGTCTTGTCAACATGAGGATGCTTCGCACAAGGAACATCATGGTTATCATGCATGACTTTTCTTCTCAAATCCCGAGAATATGATACACAAACCTTTTCTTTCTCTTTAACTATTCCATTCTCCTTTGAGAAATTGGAATACGGACTTGACTTGTTTGCTTTACTAGGGGATAAAAAACAGCTAGAACTTCCTCGTCTCCTATGATAGAGTCATCACTTATGGCTCCAATGATCTGTAACAAATGTGGATCTTCCACCTATGCTTCCTTTTTTTCTTGAAGCAATGAGCTTTCTAGAACCATAAAGATCATTTGATACACTATCTGTGATAATGCATGAGCTACTATATTCTCTTTGCCTCTTCTATATAGGATTTCCATGTGAAACTTTTGCATGAGCTGAGCCCAACAAGCCTGTCTGCCTTGAAGATCTGGCTGGCTAAAAAAGTACTTGAGTGTATGTGGATTTGTGTATACCTTAAAGTCTGCACCATAAAGATAGTGTCTCCAAACTTTAAGAGCATGCACCACTTCATACAACTGTTCATGCACTAGCCAATTGTGTTGTGGACTGCTCAATTTCTTACTTTCAAAAGCTATTGGCCTACCATCTTGGCTCAAGACTGCCCTTATGGCTATGCCACTAGCATCTGTCTCCAACTCAAATGGTTTCTGCAGATCTACCACTCTGAGTATAGGAGCCTATGAAACAACTTGTTTCAGAGTATCAAAACTTTCTTGTTGCTCTTGCTTCCATGCAAATGACACTTTTCCTTGAAGCAAGTACATCATAGGCGCTCTTATCGACGAATAAGAAGAGATGAATTTCTGATAGAAACTGGAAAGTCCTAGAAATGACTGTAACTGCCCCTTATCTTGAGGAGTAGGCAAAGCTAAAATAATTGAGACCTTCTTGGGATCCATATAGACCCTATTGGCCGATATCACATGCCCTAAATCTCTGGAAGAAACAACGAAGTCTTTTCTGGATTCACAAACAACTTATTTAATACTAATCTCAAATGACTTTCATGCTCATGTACTGACGTACTATACACTGGCAAATCATCAACAAAATCCACAACACACTTTCCAATGAATGGCCGTAGAATATCATTCATTAACATCATAAAAGTAGCGGGTGCATTAGTTAAACCGAATGGCATAACTAAATACTCATAATGCCCAATAACGGGTCTTGAAAGCTGGTTTATATACATCTTGATCTTTTACCCTAATCTGATGGTAGCCACTTTTCAAATCTATTTTACTATATACAATGGCTCCACCTATAGCATCTAAAAGATCATCTATCCTTGGCATGGCCGCATGGGATATCTGTGCTTGATGGTAATCTTATTGAGTGCTCGGTAGTCAACCACATCCTAAAAGATCCATCTTCTTCACGAGAAGAACCGGTGCTGCAATGGGCAAATAGCTTGGTTTGATCAGCCCTTTTTGCAAATACTCGTCCACGACCTTACATACTTCATTCTCCTCTTGCAGATTCATTCGAAATGGTGGTCGAGCGGTACCAAATAGATTCTATGCTCAATGTTCTTGCAAGGAGGTAAACCCGAAGGTAATTCTTTCAAAAATAACTCTTGGAATTCTACTCTTACTTATATCTGAAAGTATTGAGCATTCCAACTAGAGTTTCCATGACTGCATGAATCCGTCACTATACATGATGAATACACAAAATAAACAAAATAAATATACTTACAATCGATCTTGAGCAACTTGGTAGCGGTTATTAATCGCGTCTCTTGGAGATTTGGCTCTCCACGGATCAGTAGTTGCCTCCCCTCATGCTCAAACTGGTATACATGCAAAGCAAAGTCTATGACTGGTCGTTTCCTAGCATGCCACTTTTTACTTAGGACTACATCGAAACGTGCCAGTCTAGCTATATCTCAAATTCCAATCTGTCCTCATAGGACTGGATCTGAATGGGCAAACCTACCACTAGTCGGTCCCATGTCCCATTTTCCTTCCGGTCGGCCAACTCTGCTGCATAGGCATACTCTAATTGCACAGTCTCTAAGTGTAGCCTCCTGACTAGTCTGGAACTAATAACATTGTGAGTAGACCCAGTGTCAAAGGGTACCTTGACATGCTGTCCTTCCATGACTCCTCTCATAACAATGAGCTTTGTGTCTAGGAATTGGTATCCTTTCTGTGCCATTGGAGAAGGCACAGCGTCTGGCTCAGTAGGAACCTGCTTAGTGGCCGTCATGGCCACTATGGGAGATGATATCTGAGATGGAGAATCTCCAAAATCCTCATCTCCATCACTCCTTGTCTGTGTAGGATTGATGACTATGGTAGCTTTTATTTTCTTTTTCTTAGGATAGTCCTTGAAGCGGTGCTGTCCTAGACACCCATAGCACAATCCCTCTTTCATTGCCTTCTCTTTTTGCTGAGGGGTAAGAATAGACTTATTATATGCCCTCTTAGCCAGAACACTTTTCTCTTTTTCCTCCTGAAACTGACTTGATCATGTGCACTTGCTAAGCCTCTTTTTGAGGTTGTGCATTGATCGAGCCAGGAGTAGAGGAGGAAGAGGGTCGAATCATCTTAGTCCATGAGGATTTGTGACCTTGGAAGCCTATGCCCTTGTGGCCATCCTCATAAACTAAAGGCATCTCCATGGCCTGTGCCAAGGAGTGACACCTCTTCTTCCTCAGTAAAGGTCTAATAGTTTCTCTAAGTCCCAAGATGAACTTGTGGACTTGGAGAAACTCTAGGATAGTATCAGGTACTTTGAGAAGTACCTCTCTATACTTATCCGAGTACTCCTGAATAGTTTGGTTTTTCTGATTGATGAAAAATCAAGTGTCTAGCGCTCTAGACCTCTCGTTAGGTGGTACAAAGTTACTGTAGAACAAGACTTTAAATTATCCCAAGTCGTGGGCTCTTTTTTGTCTTGTTCTATCTTACATCACTACTTATGAGCGACATCCATAAGGTTATATGTGGCCTACTGGATTTTATGCCTATCGTCCACGATATGGCTTAAACGGAAGCACTGCTCCCACTTGCTGAGCCACTGCTCAACAACATCAACAATCCTAGCACTAGTTGAGCTGTGATATCTAGGCGGCTTAAGGTCCTTAAGCTGCCATCGGGCCTCTTTGACTAGTATGCTCTCTCTAGGGATCGCTAGAGTTTGATGCTCACATGGAGCATCTACCTCCGTGTTTGAATTGGGGGCCCCAGGCTCGTTCCAATACTAAAAACCTTTGAGCATACACACTTAATTAATTAAGATGATAAGTGAGAGATAGAAAGAAAGAGATCTTGAGACAAGGATAGAGAATGTAAGCAAGATGCTTACTCACTAAAAAATAGATGTCCAAATTACAACATGGGAGTACTACTCAACCATATGATGTGGTGCACTCACTAATGGAAGAATAGCCAAGAAGATGATGATACAAAATTCAGATTATGCTGTTATAATCTGAGTGTGTGTGAAGCAAATGAGGAATGAAGTGAACTTAACCTCACAAAATAGTGCAACAAATCTGAAAATCAGCAAACCCTAATTCTGAAATTAGGGTACAGAAACCCTAAAAACAGAATATAAGGCTAACTTACAAAAGATAGCTGCCACCACCTTGTAGAAGACTCCTTGCTCCAAGAGAGTAGCCTCTCCTTCATCAAATCTTCACCTCCAAAGCTTCAGAACTCCAAAACTCTAGCTTGAGATATTCCAAATAGTGTGTCAATGACCTGTTTATATAGTATTGTAGCCTCCAACAAAAGCTAGCGATCAAAATTGCGAAAAACACACATCGTTGGCCCAGAAAGCTGCCATCGCAGTTTTTATTATTTTAATCGCAAGTTTTTGCTTTTCACTATAAAAATTGTGATAGCTCAATTTTGATGTTGTTTTTAAAATCCATCGCTAATAATACTTGCTTTTGGTGATTTGACTTCATAATTTAGCTTCTTTTCAAATTTGGACCACCAAAAAATGCTTTTCCTCCATTTTGAGCTAAATTAGGGTTTGACTTATCTCTCTGTTCTGACCTCTGATGGAAAAATGGAGCATACCACTAGATAGCTCTTGCCAAGCTCTATGTATCTAGCCTAAAAAAGTTTTACGCAAACTATACAAAAATGCTAAGTCCAAAAATGTGGTTTGTTGGAAATGTACCAAATTTACATTGACTTCCAACACTCCGTCCCTTGCAAATCGGTCTCAGGTGTTACTTCCTCTTTCTTGGAGCCACGCACGTGCTCCAAGATGTCGTGAAGTGCGCTCTCTAAGTGTGCTATTCTAGCACTCATGGTCTCGATAGGGTCTGAAGTGCGCTCAAGGTTGCATCGGTTCGCGTACCGGAAATTCCGGTACCATCATCCGGTTCGGTTCGGTTCCATAGCGAACCTTACATCTGGTTCGTCCAGTTTTTTTTATGGTTCAAATGATGTTTTTCTTGATACTCAACCCAAATTGTTGCCAATTTACAAGGTACATACACATACATGTGTTCATACATAGTGCACACACACATATACATGTATATAGATGTGTATGTATACGTGTATATATAATTTTTACATCTATATACAAAACCTACTACGTACCTTACGAACCTTACCTTGGAGGTAAGATTCGGTTCACGTACCTTACTCGTACCGAACCTTAAGAATCTTACGAACCTAACCACCACTGTGCGCTCAACCATGAGTGTATCAGTCCTAACTGGTGAAGAGGGTCTTGATTCCGTGCTAGGATAAGGTGTAAGTCTCTTTTTTTTTTGGCTTTATGGTTTTATGTTTTTTTTTTTTTTTTTTTTTTTTTGGAATAAAATTTATAAATTTATGTGTTTATGTACACCTAAGATCAAAGTGGGAGCGGAAATAGACTAATCACAAGCTTTTGCATAAAAGGAATAACAAAAACAGAAACTTTTAGTATGCTTTGCTTACTTTTTATGCATATGCATGCTAAATCTTAAAAATTTCGGTAGCATAATGGTGTAAAAATGAAAATCAGAAAAATAAAACTAAGTGCACCACACACTTCTCCAAACAAACGGTGCCCTCAGGCACAATATATGTAAAAAAAACCAAAGGGAACTACACGCCCTTGCAATAATCCTCGTGCTTGCGGCACAGTATAAACAATAAGTATATACTATAAACAATAACAACACTGCAAGTTCTTATATTCTCTTGGCTGTACCTGCAAAACCAAGTGCTAACATATTACTTTCACGCAAAGTGCAGAGCTGAACAAGCTTCCAACTAATCGTATACCATGTATGCCATGTAAGATGCTTGTCCTATGTGCACAATGATGCATGAAGAGAGCAAGAATGCATCAAAATTGACCAGAAAACTTATCTTAGAATCCAAAAATTTGATGTGCAAGTGTGTGCAGGTGTTGGAGATGATCAATATACACTCCTCTTGCTTCTCCAAGAGTCTCCTGATGATTATCGTGTCAAAAAAGTGCTCGAACGAGGGTCCTCGATGTGGAGCAGCCAAGTTTGAAGCTCTGTACAAGTTTGAAGGTAGGTTCAAAAGATGGCTTCCAACCATTCAATGGATAGAGCTCTCAATAAGGAATCCATATCAAGAAAAAGCACTCAATTTGGACATGGAATGAGTGAGATATGGCCAAAATAGTGAGGGTAGGTATGCTAAATTATGCTTAGATGAAGGGGTTTGATGATAGAAACAAAGAGAGGTTTGAATATTTGTTTCTGTAGGACTCCTTCAGCAAGGAACACACGCGCATGAGGTATTATTATCCCACATATGAAGCTTACAACGCCATAATCGGGTACATATAGCCCTCGAGTGCCTCCTTTCTTCTATCTCTTGGGAAGAGAAGATGAATAAGTCTCCCTCTCTGTCTCAGGCAGCGCATGAGCGCACATGAAGCCTTTCTGTAGATTCGGGAAGACGCGGATGATTTGGAATGGTCTAGTGCTACCATGTGGCCATCATGCAACACTCATCCTCGTTACTATTGAATACCTTAGGATATCTGCTCAGCTTGGGACCTTGGCTATGGCTGGCCCTTGTCCCACGCACACATGTAGTCTCTGTAGACCAATGTCTGACATTATTTTTTTTAGATTATCATTTTGATGTTGAAATGCTATTGAAATTTTCAAAATCTCTATGCATGAGATGCATAAAAGTAAAGGGCACACTAATACTAGTTTTTGATTTTGTTGTTCTAATATGCAAAGGCTTATGATTTGTGAGTTTTTGCTTCCACTTAAAAAATTAAGCAAAACATAAAAACACTTCAAACATAAAAAGAAAAGAGCTTACATTCCCTTAAACATGGATTCAAGACCTTAATCTCCATTGAGGGAGCATGCTTACATGGTTGAGCATCCAATAAACACTATAGAAACCATGAGCACTAGAATATTACACTTAGAAAGCATGCTTCAGACTATCTTAGAGCATGTTTGTGGACCTAAGAAAGAGGAAGCTATGCTTGATATCCTAGGGATGGAGTTGGGAAGCTCTAGGTGAGCGCCACACTCCAAAAATCTCTAGTGAGGGCGTCCCAGTTAGAGAGGCAAGATGGAAGCTTAAGGATCTTAAGCCGCCATGTTATCATGGATCTACTAGTGCACGTACTGTTGTGCTACGTACCCAAAATCAAAGTACATCTGGATGGGTGCCTGTAGTTAAAAGTGTCCGGTCAAATATAGACTGGACGTCAAGTGTGAATTGGATCACTGTCTTGTTTGAGCCTATGAATAGGACCTATGGGCTCATTTGTGAGACATTCCTCGCGTGAGGCACTTGGACTCTTGGCCCTTTGGCAAAGCCTCGTCGTCCGTATTGGTGGGGGGCTGGTGGTATGGGATGCAAGTCCCTTGGAGGTGGTTTTTCGCTTGGCTATAGGCTTCCAAGCTCGGAGGTGAGCCCGTATTGGCTCTACGGCTAGGAGGTGAGTATGATGTCCGCTCTTCTATTGTTTGTGAATATGGCT
>CM035439.1:30367032-30872032 GCA_020310875.1 Ceratopteris richardii | reverse complement strand
ATTCAAGAGGAAAAGATCTTGAGGACAATTCCAATGAAGGTATGACTTCCATTTTTTTATGAGAATTATTAAGTGATCTTTATTTTGTAACACTCTTGCAGTAGAAATGTTCAAACTTCAATTCCTAAAGATGGGTATCCGATATGGTCTCCAAAGCTGTTAACTCTTTACATCTTTTATCCATGCATCATCATTGTGAAGTTTCTTTATCTGTACTCGATAATTATTGGTCAATATTAGGTCTTGACCCTCAGGGAATGTATATATGTATGTATGCACATAACAATTATTTGGGTTGCCATAACCCGTAGTTTGATGGCGGTGTTGATGTATCAGTAGTTGGAAGAAGACATTGCTCTGTAGGTGTCCATTGTTTATACTCCAAAAACACCTATGTTCTATGGTTTTCTTGTTATAGGTCATCTCATGTCCTAACAAAGTCAGTCTACATGACTTCGTTTGATTATTTTGAAAATATCAGCATTTTTTTAGTGTCGTCCCAGAGACGTGTTCCCCGGGACACCCCAAGCTCTGTCTCCATCCCGGGGACACCATTGTTCCCGGGACACCGTCCCCATCCCCTGCTGACTTCTATCTCAAATATCATTTTTGACTATTTTTGTCATTTTTGAAAAATGGTTTGACCAGATTTGACTCTTTTGTCTATATTCTAATCTAACACAATTGCTCATGAATATATACAATGAATGATGAGTAAAATCTTTAAAACATACAAATTAGAATTTTATCGAGTCCTAAAGCTAAATTCCCTCTCTTTGAGTACTTCAAGAATATGTGCTTACCTCAAGTAACATTTTTGATCATCTCACCATTTCTAGGAAATGGTTTGACCGATTTCATCTTTTTGTTTTTATCCTAATCTAATGCAATTGTTCATGAATATAAAATGTTTGATGGATAATGTCCTAAAAATGATACAAATAGAATTTTACAAGTCCTAAAGCTATATTTTCAACAAAGAGAAGCGATTAGAGCTTCCTATGACTTGTCACTCAAGCAAAGTTACGAACAAGAGAATGGCCTTCATTTTGTCATAGAACACTTGCAATCCACCATTTTTGAGTTGATTTAAAATCTGATTGAAAGAAGAGATGTACTTTACAATAGATTTTACTTCCTCTAGACAAGAGGCCATGTGCTTGCTTATAAGGTGAACTTTCTTCATAGTTGAGGTTGCCCCATATGTTACTTGCAGCATGTTCTAGACTTTGAAGGTTGTAACTATTCCTTCACAAACCTCCATATAGATATAAGCAACGGCTTTATGGTTCAGGGCCTTCTATGCAGCTTTGATCATGCCATTTTCTACATTTTGCTCCAAAGCTTTTGCACACTATTGTAGATAGATGATGCTCTCTTTCTTGACATTCCAAAGGTTGAATCTTGTTCCATTGGACCTCTTGAACTTGAATGCAACACTCAAGTTCCTATGGGATTATTCATGGGTATGTTACTCTATCTTTAGGAGAGAGTGATCTTACCCTTGCAAGAGCACTTTGTCCTCATTTGTGGCGCTCTATCCTCATTTGTGACTCTTCTTGATTAGTTGCAAAGTTATGGAAACCAAAATGACACAAGAATTATTCTTTTTGGATGCCCTCATATCTTTTCCCCCCCTCTTCATAATTGAGTACTAGCTCATCACAACAAAACTAACTAGTTATATCAGTCACTTTATCATCCACATACCCTTTGGAAAATAATATATATGTCGAAGAGGGCAACCTTCCAAGGGATCCTACCTACATGTTAAAATCACTAAATAATGTTGGTCGAATCTTGGTCAAAGGGCTAGTCAAACTGATCAAAATGGTCGAAATTTGACTAAAAACTTTTATTACTTAATGTGATAGTACTCATTGAGAGGTATCCAACCATATATGGCATCTATTTGTTGATCAAAAGTCAAACCCTAATTTCAGGTTGTGTGTGAAAAGCACATTAAAAAGTGAAAAGTAATATGTACACGTTAAAATCCAATTAAACATGTAGACTATGATTCAAGGTTTGTCAATATGCCACATGTCACTTAAAATCACAAAAAAAAGCTAAAAATAGGCATGTGATTTGCAGTGGAAATTCTGCCGAAAAATCTGGAAGGCAGCTGTTCATGTTTTTTTGAAGCTTGGACATCAAGAAATCATAAGCCTATATAAAGAACATGTTGTGGGCACTAATATTCATCAGTTTTGGAGCTCTTCAAGAGCTAGAGCTTGGTGGAGGTGTTCCCTTCAACTTGGGGGAGGTGGAGCTGTGTTTTTTTGGTCATCTTCAAGGTGTCCAGCAGCTTATATCTATTGTGGAGGAGATCATACTTCAGGCTTGGAGGTTTTGGGGTTATTGGAATTTGGACAGCTTGTATTCATCATCATTTATATCTTTTATGCTACCTTGTAACTTCAATTATGGAATGTATATACTATAGATTATATTTGGATGTTGGCTCCTTTTGTCTCTCCCATGTGCGGTCTACTCTACCTAAAAAACCAGTAAGACGGGTGTCCAAAAAGTGTATTATTTTTGGTTCTAAATCCCTTAGGTGTACCAATGTTTCTATTATTTAGAATCTTTATGATGAAGTGACAGATAAACTGGTAAAGTCAAGGAAGGGTCAAAAACTTGTTCATAAGAATGAACACGAGGTAGGAAAGATAGCTCTCTGGATCCTATGTAACACTTCATCTCTTTTTTAATTTTCCGAGTCATTGGGTGGATTGCTAGAACGTGGCTTTTCTAGGGGGAGTCCTTTCATGGAATGCTGCAAGTGTTTTGTTACTTGTTAATATGGATCTATTCCAGGATGCAATTTAGTTATATTTCACACATGCCTTCTTATTTTTTAATGTGAGAGCTGTATGGTAAACATTTCAAAAGCTTTTAGCATCCAAAACTTTATTTGTTTTCATTTGCATTTGATGTTATATGATTTTTTTCTTGCATTATGTACAGTCTTGAGCTATGGGGCTACAGGAGAGTGGAAGAGCTTATTTGGGTTAAGACTAATCAACTACAACGAATCATTAGGACAGGGCGAACTGGTCATTGGCTGAATCATAGTAAAGAACACTGCTTAGTGGGCATCAAAGGCCAACCTGAGGTGAATCGCAATATTGACACAGATGTTATTGTGGCTGAGGTTCGTGAAACCAGCAGGAAACCTGATGAGGTGATATTTGTTTTCTTGATATGAATTATTTTTAATTTGCCATATTATTTTAATTTTATTATTAAGTTTATTAAGTCTGGATAAAGCTAAGAGTAAATGATTCTTTTGGCCTTAACCTAGTGCTGTTCACATCTAGTTTTGTGATGGAAAGATACACTTATAAACTATCAAAGAAGAGGCATGCTCAGGAAGATTTTTTGTGACGTATATAGATTTTTTGTGTTCAAGGAAGAGAATACTAAATTGCGGTAGAGATAAAGGTGAGTATCCTGAAGTTTTTGGTGGTTCAACTTTGGTAGATGAATAAAACAATGTCAATGTGAAGGTCTTACTTCTTATATGAACAGATACAATTTTTACTTTATCAGAAATATGTACATAGAAGGAAAACTTTTCTCACGAGTCATGAAAGCATGTAGACACATATCCATGGAAAAACTATATTTATTGCTTTTTTATCATGAATATCTTTTACCATCCTTGGGGGTTGCTGAAGCACTTAACATGGAAAAACTATATCTATCTTTGTGGAAGAAATTCGCACTTTCCATTGTACAATCTTAGTTTTGCAAGAAGACTACCATCACAATCAGAAAGGTATCAAGTTTCATGTCATAGAAACACTCTGCTTCTTTGCTTCACTCCTGCACTTCTGTACGTGCTGGGCACATTCACACTCATTGCTACTGTCCTATGGCCTTCACCTTTAAAATTGACGCGAAAGCCTATTTTTTGGTGGTCCGTACATCTATGCATGCTAGGTGCACTCTGTTTCAGTGTTCTATGGCCTTCCTCACCAACAGTTGTTTTAACAGCATTTTTCCAGTAGTCCTGCAGGAGCACAGAAAGGCTGGGATCTCAGCTACATGAACAAAAATGTCTATGCCTATTTTTGTTGGCAAGAACACTTAATTTCATGCAATATTGGGGTGATGATGACTATCCTTTTGTACAGCATCTATTTTAGTTTTTTTTGTAAGTCAATGTCTTGGTGCAGGAGTAAGAAGTTATACCCTGCTGGTGAGTGGACGCATATATTTAATGCAGGAAAATCGTGTTGAAGGCTGAAAATTTTCTTAAAATTTTTAAATTCAAGCAACGCACATATACTATCTGAAGGTTACAAAATTATAGATTTGCAGGTCATTCCTTTTGCAGCTGAAATGCTGGAATCATAGAAGAGCAGGTTGCTTCTTGAATTATAAAAAGTTCCTGAAACTTTTGATAAATTCTGGAAAATCATTAGAAAGATTGCAAGAATTAATATAGATAAGTAATAGATTAGGGAAAATTTAGATCTAAAAGTGTAAATATCAGGGGTTTGTGCTTCTTGATGCATCTCTACATCGGAACTACAAGGAGTCCAGCTTAAAATGAATGGAGTAAATCTTTCTTTGTAATGCAATGGATTACCAAGCACCAAACGTCAACTAAGAGAAAGTGCTACAAATTTGTGGGTCAGGATAATTGCCCACTGGAATTGTTTAGGATTCCCTTCTGTATTAAGTATGTCAGACTTGCTGTAATGGTTCTTGAGAAAGGGTAGGTGCCCATTGCAAGTGCTTTACAATATTTCTAAGAGATGAAACCGTCCTTATTTGACAACAATTGTGATATTTCCCTTGTCATTGTCATGGTTAGGATACTTATTTTGATACTTACAAGGAGGATTAATAATGTGTCCTGGAGGAAAGGGGAATTTATTGTAAAGTTGCTTCGATGAAGGAAATTGTAGAATGCCATGGGTGAAGGGAAAACATACCTACAGGCTACAAATTCTAACGGACGGGACAAGTTGCTTGGATGTCACTAGGTGGAGAGAAAACATGCCTCTGGATCAAGCTGGTTTTTGCTCTGGAAATGTGGGGCAAGTCAAGCGTATGAAGGGAATTGTAAATTGTCAATAGCTGAATGGGAAGTGTACCTATGTGGCATATATTTACTTTATGGAGGCATATGGCATGAAGCTTTGCTCTCCAAGCTTGAAGCAGTTGAGCAAGTCCAAGCTAGCATTTTCGAGGTCGATGCATGGACTGAAAGCTCGGAGATGAATTTATGTATCTGTAAATTTATGGTCATTTTGTTGTCATGATGTTTCACCTCTCCATGAGGAACTTTCGGTTGTGTGGGGAGTGGGTGCTTGTTGATGATGTCAAATACACCTATTTTGATATGAAGGTTGATTTAAAATGATCAATATGTACACGTCAATGTGTAGGAGGAAGTAAAGAATTTGGATGTTAACACTTTCTGGCCATTCATTTCTTCCTATCTTGAGCCTGACTTGCCATGTTGAAAACTTCTGTGGTGTTAGACTTCAGTTATAACTGATATGGAAGAGGGATGGGGTGCAGAAGCATGAGATTCTTTTGCTATGAGAGAGGTCAATCGTCATAAGGATGATTTATGGGTAATCCACAAAATCTACTATGGTGACTTCAACCTTACATTGGGTCCTGGGAATTCAGCATCCCACTCACAGATGCATACCTTGGGCATGGACAGGCTCATCTTCTTCATAAGTATGCCTCAAAATTCTATCTGGATGGGCAATTGATCAAAAAGCTCATAATTTAAAGGTTCAAGAAATGCAGCCGCACTTCCAAGTCCATATTTTGAGTGAACAAGGTATGTTTTGGGCAAGGGCACCAGTGGACGGGTCCCAGGAATGGTGGTATGCTCAGGATGGGGACAGAGCCTAGGGCGTTCCAGAGATGGGGACCCCGGAGGACACTTAAAAATGCTGATGAAAATCATGTACAGTGATCATATTAATATATGAAAAGACAAATAAGAACAGAACTATAGAAAACAAGGTGTTTTTTGAGTGGAAACATGTATTAAGCATGTTGAATATTCAGAGTTGACTCTTGAGTCTTGACACAACATTGTAGACATTGATTATTTATGAAAGCCAAAGCAAGGAGGATGCTATGAGAACAGGAGAAAAAGAGGAGAAGGTGAAGAGAGGGCTGAGAGGGTGGAGGGGGGTGCTCAATATGCAAGGCTGAAGGTAGTTCAAGCCTCCATGCACATAAGACTCAAGGCTGAAGGCTGAAGGCTGAAGGCTGCTTGTGTGTTTGAGGAGCAAGAAAGCCCTATGCTTAGAGGGTGGGCCCAGAAATGTTCTAGATGGCCCAGAAGTAGGCACCAAATTTTAGACTTAGAAACTACTTTTGGCTCCAAAACAGGGCCCATGCAAGCCAAATGTCCCCACTGCCATCCCAGATGACATTTCACACACAGAACTGTCTCGGTTCAGTATCCTGCTTGGCTGAAAGATTCCAATCATGCCTCTGTGACATTGGGCCCCTATACTGGAGGCGATCTTTGATCAACTCATTACTGCTTGCTTAGGGGTGCACAAAATTAAGGGGAAAACTAAGAGTGGTAAGTACATATTGATGTTAGCTTGAGCAAAAGGGCTTAGTCTAGTTAACAGTAATTTGAAGTAGGGGACATGCTTCTTGTTTTTTTGGCAGGTTGAAGGGTGTTAGTTCACTTTCACACCTTGTTTTGGAGTTTGCTGAAGTTAGGCTGCTTAGGGATAGAGAGAAATGACATGATTTAACAAATTTTTAGTGTTACACTATCCCCCAGTATTCTTCTATATTGGCATATGTCTCTCTTTGGGGGGAAGGTTTACAGAGTCTAGAGTTGGTCTGTGAATTCGAGGGGTGTCAGGGCATGATGTTGGTGCTACATTGGTGAGGATGTGCCTAGGCACATGTAATGTGAAGACCCTTTATGAGGATTGGACCCTCTTCTTGTACTTCTGATCCCTACATGGTTATGAAAAGATGCTTCCATGTGATGGCCTAATGAATGAATAGATAACCATCATACCTATGACCTCAATCAGGACAGCCTTACATCTGTTAGGAAAGCTCTTGACCATAGGTCCCTTGTGAACTGGCACCTCTTTGTTGGATACAACATTTTGTTGAGAAAGCCTCTTGGGTTTCTAAGGCAGTTAAGTCAGAAAGTACCTCAAATCAAGCGAGTCATATATTAACGTAGCAACTGGTTATGCAAGCCTCACAGTAAGAGGGGTTCTGGAGGGGCCACCTTGGTCAGTGTATGGCAATGTCTCATCACAAGGTACAGGTGCTTGATGGACCCCTTACCTAAGAGTCTCTAAGCCTTGCTGGATGAAAATTGTACCAGAAGGGTGTGCCCTGTGAGTCTGGGAGCAGATTTCTGTGAAGACTTTTCTCAGAAGCATAATAAAGAGGCAGTTAATTTATTTGTCGCTGGAAAAGTACATAGGAAAGGTACGTAGTAAATTCATCACAGTTGTGAAAGTGTCATGGTATGCTATCACGGCCATTTACAAAGCAAAGCAATGCGGATTTGAGAAAGGAAAGATGCAGCCTAAATAAATGAGTTTTCATCCTGTTGATTGTTACATACACAATGGTTGCAGTACATCTGGTGTTACTCATGCAATTGTTGCAGTACATCTGATATTGCTCATGCATCAGAGCAGTGAGCAGGTTTATGTCAAATCTTGGCAAAACTCAATAGGAAGCTGTGAAGTGCATTTTGTACTGCCTGAAGGGTTCATAAAACACTATCGAGAAAGTCCTTAGCAGTAGTAGGGATATTTTGCTTCAGACATAACCGAAGACTTTGATCCAGGCAAGTCAACCACTGGGTACATTTTGCACTTTGGTTGATGGCTAGTTTCATGGAGCTCTAGATTCAGAGGATAGTACCACAGTACTACTGAGGTGGAACATTTTTCCAACTGTTCAGGGAGGTGTAAGAAAATTATAACCTCAAGATTCCTTTCAACACTCTTGAGCACAACTCTTTCCAGCAGCTCTTCAGTTTTTATATTTAGAGCATCAGGACTGCTATTTCTGGAAAAACCCAAACTTGTCCTTCAAAGCAGAAGATCACAAATATAATTTGAGACTATTTGAATGCAACATATATAGTGGGCTCAGATGATTATTTAATACTTAGCATATATGGTTGCTAATTTTTTCTCAAGTTTGTCCGTAAGTTAAAATATTTTCTTCCGGGTTCTTAGGATGCCTGATTGGTTTAACAGAAATCTTCATTGGTAACAGAGTAATGGTTTTCTTCTTTTCTCATCAGATGTATCCTATGTTGGAACGAATCAGTCCCCGAACTCGAAAGCTCGAGTTGTTTGCACGAATGCATAACACACATGCAGGGTAAAAATCGCTGATATTCAACCCTTTTTTATGATCCTGTAGAAAGTTATTCACTTTCTCCCATCGTTAGTGTAGGTGGATATCATTAGGGAACCAATTGAATGGAGTGCGGCTAGTAGATGAGGGACTCAGAGCGAGGTTCAAGGCTGCATATCCTGATGTTGAGATTCAACCTCCAGACCCCCCGACAAAGTCTGACCAAGATCAAGGTGGCTTTTCAAGTCGACAAGAAGAAGCCATAGCATCTGGGGCTGTGGATAATCCATCTGGAATGCCAGCTGACACCAATGATGGCAACATAGTAAAGGAGGCGTGAAGTATTGTTATGGTGTGAATGGATGACCAAATTGCTTGTGAAGGTATTGCAAGTGAAACTTACATCAATATTTGGGACATGCACATCCACAGTTGAGTGACAGTGCTTTAGGAGTCTGCTTTCGTGACTTATTATATATAATTTTTTTGGTTTTTGCAGCATATATCTGCAGCTCAACAAAGATTCATCTGCAGAGGGGAGTAGATACTTCTACTGTCAAGGCAGGGGATCAAATTGCATGCATTAGCTGGCCCTTACAGATGTTTTTAGAAAAATGACTGTTGAGATAGTCAAGAATGACAATCAATATAGAACAATCATCAAGAGATTTATTAGATTTTAACTTCTTTTTGTTGCAATTTTGTACTGAAGTAGGATTTTTTTGATCCACCTGGCCACTTCAAAGCATTAAAGGGCTAACCGAAAATGGTCTATGCATTTATTGTAATTAAAGAGGGATTCAAAAGTCATATTCCTAACCTGCTTCTGGAACCTGTTTCTGAAAAATGCATCTACTTTGTCACTCTTGGAAGCATCCAGCTGCTAATCTGATGGCCTTCCTGTGTTTTGTATATGCTTGAATAGAGTGGCCCTGCTTATCCGTCTTTAGTCTATCTCTGGTTTTCCTCTCAATCTGTCTCTGAAAATGCAGTCGTGATCAAGTGAGATTTGTCTGAGCTCTCCATGAACATCAACTTCACATTCAAATGATTATTCTGGTGGGAACAGGAGATCCTTTTTGTTTGAACCCTGGTAGATTTCTTGTGAATGTGATATCTATCTTACCCAGACTCAATGACTTTTATCTTAATTTACATCCCATTATTCTGTCAATAACATATTCAGAAGAATATAGAACTGAACTGTGTGATTAATTTTTTTCTGATATCTGTAACTGGTTCTTCGATTCTGAGTTCATATCTGTTCAGTTTGTCATATATCAATCAAAATCACTGCACAATCGTGCGTTGATAATAATACTTCAATACAACTTCTGAAGTACATTGAAGGCCTTAAAATACTTTTCCTCTGGTTTCGTACATGAATAAATTGCAAGTGTATTTTGACATATAGGACCGAAGCTGAACATATCACTATAGCTTCTGAAGTACACTGCAAGGCCTTGGAGTACGCTTCCTCTGATTTCATACATGAATATATTGCTGCTATATTTATGCTGACACATAGTGCTTAATGGCACTCGAATGTTTCAAACTATTTGTTGTATGAATATGGATATTTGATAGTGCTTAATGGCACTCGAATGTTGTATGAACAGCAGGCTGTTCGGTATGACATAATTGGAGTACAAGAAATTAGAAAACACAATTTGTTTAGGATGAGACCAACTGTACGTAGTCAAACGAAACAAATTCCATCATGCTTCCACCTATTAATCGATGTTATTTAGGAGTTACATTTTCAAGTTCATGTGGCACGCCGCACAAGACTGGAGATTTTTGTATCTCGCAGCCATGCAAAGCTCTTACGGATTAAATAACCGTCCCAGTCTCTGTAAACTTTTGAAATGGAGGCCTATGCCACTTATTCGATGCACATCATTGCTTCTTTCTTTCAGCTAAAATTCGAAATTGTATTCCAAGTAACTTTTTGATGAAGGCCATTCTGAGAAATTATCATTCCTGGTGGGAAATTAGAACGTGAAAGACACCTAGAGTAAGAAATTTGTTAGCATTTTCTACAGGAATTTATCTGTGTATTTTGGTTGGAGTATCAACTATAATCTTATCATTTCTTTCTTAAGGGTACACGTGGCATAATTTCAGAGGCTAAAGAATACCTGTTGTATACCTAGAGAATGTTAATATTTGTCCCGCTGTACAACAGTCCATGTTACTGTCCACAATAATTTTCAGCTCGCCTTGTTTGTAGAGATTGTAACCCGATGGAAATATGAGGTCCCCTATCTGACGATTAGGGCCTAAAAGTAACCATTTTTAGGTGTATGGGATTTCAACTTTTGACTATATTATTATATATGGACTGGGTAATTCTCTGACTGGGCGTTCTCTCAGAATAACGTCCTAGCAGACTGACATATCCAAGCAACACACCCTGACGATGAACATGTCGTAAGAGGAAATAGAAACTTGTCTTGGACGATTATGACAGATGTGCAGGACTATTGAGTCCGAAAAGAAAAAGGTAATCTAATGATACCAACTCAGTAGCTATGAACGTGTAGAACTTAAGTATGTCAACAGTGCTCATCTTCAACATCTCTAAATTTTAATGAGGAGCATGTCAAATGAGTAAAAGTAAGATATGTCATGAAGTAGTCTGATAGATGAGCACGACTATGAGCCCAAAGGCTATATATATCATTGCGTTGGTAATGCTTGATAGCATGAATCTCCTACTTAAAGATGGGGCTCTTTTAGAGAAAATCTTTGCAAGGGTAGCTTGGTCGAATGAGGTAGGGAGAAGACATTCTAGGGACATTTGGGAGATGTAAGTTCGGGAAAGGTTGGGAGTGAATATCTCAACACCCTTGGTTTTTCTTTGTGTTTAAACAAAAATCCAATTATCTTCTCTTGCACCAATTGTATATGGCTCCACCTTGGTGGAAGATCTTATTACTATACGTGGCAAGCGTATCCTTATATGTGTAGTTTTACTAAATGTTCCATGCAAGAAAGAGGCCAGTGTGTTATGTTGACACCACTGTTCAAGGGTTCTTCCAATGGTAAGTGATACAATCTAACATTTAGTTCTAGTGGAATACGGAATCACCAGATATGGAGAGACATTTGGAACCATTAGGGTGTTCAGCTACAATGACATTGGCATAGACATATTCCATGGATCTGGCATGCATGAGGTCTTCAAATTCATATATTCCTCACAGTTATTCATGTGGCTTTCACTTTAGGGGTTTACAAAATGGGAAGTGCTCTTTTACGAAGAGTGGGCATTCAAATTTCATTTTGGAGGCATTATGGTAGATGTTGTGATTTAGGCACCTTGTTCTTTTGTTTAGCCTTGTTTTTGCTTTTTTATTTTACAATGTTTTCTTCAACTTTCAACATTTTTTCTCTTCGCAATGAAGGTAGTTCATTTTATATTTTCTTTTATCTTTGGGGTTCTTTTAGGTGTTAGGTTTGAAGCATTTTTTATTTTTATTTTTATTTATTTATTTCTTTTTTGTAGTTCGGTTGTCAAGCTACTCTTCCAATTATGTTTGAAAGATTGAAATGGACAACACACACCCGGGGATTCCAATTATCCCCCACTTTCTCGGGGTTATATGTCGGGCTACACCTTGGTTTGAAACCTATACCTCTCAATCCAAGGCCGAGTGTTTGGTCAAAAGATAAGCTTATCCTAGTGAATGCCTATTATTTTTTGAAGTTGTATAGTTATCATATTGGAGCTATGCAAGAACTAAAATAATATCATTTGGAATTAAATCTCTTTTTCCTTCATTCAAAGTTGTTAAAGTATGAGTCGACTTTTTTTTCTCCCTTCTTCTCTCTTGGCTTCACGTCTTGTAAACTTTTTCTCTCCAACAATTGTGTTGCACACTTAAAATGCAAGACCTCTCCAACCATTGTGTTGCACAGTCAAAATGAATATAAGTTGACTTTGAAACAATTCTTTTTCTCTATGATGTATGAATTTCATTTCATTTCACTACTCTTTCTTTGTGCAACAATTGGAATTGTTGTCTGTGGATCATATTTCTTTGCGGTCTCCTTAAAAGGTTGAAGTTATCCTTACCCAAGGAGTAATTCCGTTAGTTAGTCACATTACAAGGTGACCTCCTATCGACAGTGTGGCTGTGCACGTGAGGTAGCTGCTGGTTTCTTGGCGAGTGGACAATATATGCTATTTGTTGTAGAAGGAAGTCTAGTTTAAGACAATACAAAGGGCATTTGACTATAATTCATACACAATAATTACAATCAAACGGATCCTAAAGCTTCCTAGGATTCATAGAGACCCTTATTTGAGCTTGAATATTCAAAAGAACATGATCCAAATGATGTTTACACATGAATGGACAATTTCAAACCCACTAGACTACAAACATGTAGAGGCTATAGAGTATAAGCATATAAAGTAGACCAAAAACCAAAAGAATTGCAAAATATTAGCAAAGAGAATTCTTTCCAAAGTTGCGTACTTATAATGAAATTGTCCAGATAGTCCACGGATGGAGGTGGACCAAATGATCCACTATTGGGGTGGCCCCAATGGTCCAATATTGTAAGTGGACCAAATGGTGAGTGGGTCAAATAGTCCAATATTGGAGGTGAGCTAAATGGTCTCATACTTGAGGTGGTCCGAATGTTCCATTGTGTATAATAACCCAAATGGTCCATTGCTTGATTTATCAGAGAATTGGTCTGCTAAGGCGGTCTCCTAGAGAGTATATTGGCAAACTTCCACTTATGAAGAGCTCTTCTAGGTGAGCATTGTTCAGTCAACCTCAAGTTGAGTATCCAAAAAAACATAGCTCTTATTTTAAAAGGGAAGAGAAAAGTCTTCTAATATTGACAAACTAAATCGCTCTCACATACACACCTTCTAGCTTGTAGGAGTTCCATTAGAGCCTCACACTCATTCGCCTTGCACCATCTGTTGTAGTCCTTGCTTCTTCAATTCTACAATAGTATCTCAAACTAGTCTTCCCTCTGCTTCTTTTACAATGATAAGATAACACCATTTCAGCCTCAATTTGGAGTTCTACCTACAATCAAATACCAAGTCTCTCAATGTCTCAGTGAATCAATGTAACATATCCTCCTCCTCTCCATGTACATGTATGTATCACCTTCTTGCTATCCTTCCCCCCTTTATATAGAAGTACTTGCACGTACATATCTTTCCCTTCAAGATTTTTAAGCCATTGTTGTGGCTTTGCACAACATTAGACAAGGATTGGTGGAATGGAAATGGTTGGTCATGTGGCACTACATATGATAGTAGTAGAGTGGCATGGTTTTGTGGTTTTGCATATGACAATGAAGTGGCAATGAATTGTAGAGCTGCCATGAGTGAATGAACCATATGCAATAGAGAATGGTCTTGGACCATCTAGCTTGATCATGAGTATCATCTTATTGGATTCTTATGGACTTCTACCATCCTTATTGTAATAAAGTGATAGGTAGGAGATGGTTGAACCAGACCCTTCATAGATAGGGGATGGTTGAACTACACCCTAAGAGAGAGGATTAGGAAGTAATCCTAAACCATGGCTTTTGGGGCAAGTGGTTAGCCCATCACATTCCTATCCAAGAGGTCGTGAGTTCAATTCCTTACATTAATATCGGAGCCTAGAAAGTAGGCTTGGGGAAGGTGGATTGACCTAATGGCCTCTAAAAAAGGCGCTTGGGCATCCTCTATTTGAAAGGGTACAAAGTAGCACACATCGCATTCACAAGTTAGCCTAACAAAGATTGAGGTGTATCTCTCAATCCGTAGGTCGATTGAGGCATGTAAGATACCATTGGAAAGCTCTCAGAACCAATTTTCCAAATCTAATGAGATAGCTAGAAAGTGTAAAGCCATTGGGAAAAACCATGGGTGGCACTTGATTGAGGGTTCAAGATATTAAACATGGGTGAGAACAAGGTTCGACACTGAGGTTGAGAACAAGGGCCCAAGACACCAAGCTTGCGAACAAGAAGAATCAATGATTGACCAAGGGGGGAAGAATGTAATAAAGTGATAGCTAGGAGATGGTTGAACCACAACCTTCACAAATAGGAGATGGTTGAACTACACCGTAAGATAGAGGATTAGGAATTAATCCTAAACCATGGCTTTTAGGGAAAGTGGTTAGCCCACCACATTCCTATCCAAGAGGTTGTGAGTTCAATTCCTTACACTTACCATTCAATAAGCACTCTCCTTACATTTTTCATGCAAGACAATTCACCCTACATTCTTTCCCCCATATACACATATCATAATGAATTGAGATATTATTGCACAACCATGGGTGTATGTGGTTCCATGGACCGCCATGGGTGTCAAGTACATTGTTTTCTCTCTCCCTTCTTATCATTTAATAAGTTGGAAAATTGATCATATATTTTTTACTCCAAGTATTATGTTAAGTACCCATGATTGAATTTTTGGCCTATAGATCATGGGATCTTTCATAAGGTTAATTTAATCTCTCTCTCTCTCTCTCTCTCTCTCTCTCTCCCTCTCTTTGTCACCCTATATATCTTTGTTTGTCTTTATCTTCTGTTGAACTTCTTCTTATTTCTTTCGCTCTCTTTTACTTACCTTCATTTGCCATATCTCCTCACCCTTGTTGCCTTGTCTGACCACAATTGCCTCCTTTCCATATTCTTTCTCCTCATCCATTTTCTTTGAGCTCCACTCATGGTTGACCACTTAATTGATCAAGATTGGCCAAGGTTGGTCCACCAAGGGTGGTCGAGGTTGACTACATGGCCAATCAATTTTGACCTTATTGTAGGTTGTATGGTTGAACCACGGGAACCTTAGTAAAGTAAAATCAAAATTTGGCATATATGCACCTAGAAAAACCATAGAAAGTGGACCGAAAATGTTGATTGCATCAATACCTACATCAATAAAACATTCATGCTCGACCCTATGGTGGATCACACTCACTCTTCCATATACATATCTTTAGGAACTAATTTTATGACATATATAATTAGTATAATTTATTAACATCTTTCCCCACCAATTGAGCAATGATATGAGCTCCTTATTATATGTGATTAGTTGATTGGATCGATCATTGTATAATAAGAATATGGAAGCATCTTTTTGGGGTTATTTCTACCCCTTGTGATTGAAATGATGAATTTTTTGATTACTAATTATTGAATAGTATGAATCCCATGGAGCCTGATGATACAAGTCTTGCATTTGATAGAAATATCCAATCTTATTTCACTACATCAATGAATTATCGAGAGAAAGTAAATTGTACATGGAAACTACATAAAATATTTGAGTAAAATGGACCTGTCATATAATACCGTTCTTGGATATTTGATTAAGTGGTTGAGTAAAGTGGATCCCTAATATTTGCATTGCAAAATATTGGTCTTGGATACTTCATGACAATACTGTATTCTTCTATGTTGTCCAAGCTATGATATGAACTCAAGGTGATGTTTTACATTAATATTGAAATACATGTCTTTGTATGCTACATACAATACATTTTTAAATTGTATTTCATTTGAAAATGATATTAATAATTATTTAATAGAATTCATCATGGTATTCTTTTGCAAATCTATCCATAATATGAGATCCTTACTATTCCTTACCAATTTATAAAGAGCACATTGAAGATCATATATCTTAATTTGATGATAGAAACCTTGGGAGCCTCTGATTTCAAATAAAGTTTACTTGAAATCAGAGGCTCCGGAGGCTCCTATCATCACCTTAAGAGAGATGATCTTCAATGTTCTCAAATAAATGAATTGGAAAGTTCTATTAATTGAATAATTCATGATTCACGAGCACAAAAATGCGACTCTTAATCTATATAAAAAAAGAAAGTATAGTGTTGTTCCTTCAAATATATCTCCCATATAGATATTGTAAGGAATTAAATGTTTTTTGATTGTCTACTCAAAGCTTAATATATGCTCATGATAGACTTATGAGAAACTATGTTTGTAATAGATATGCAATCTTTGTGGTACTTACAAAGTGATAATATGAATAACCAAAATTTTGGATTCTTTTCCTTTCAATATCAATTCAATTCAAAAGAAGGGAAAGTCTATTGATGGTCCCCTCTTGCTTGATATGGATATGTTTATCTAGATTGTTGAATGATATAGTGATGGGAGACTAAATTCTATGAAAATATCAGTTTGTTTTATGTATCTGATTGTGATTACTTTTAGTATCTCTAGAGGCATTAACATAAAAATAAAACAATGCCATTTTATTATGGTATACATCTATTGAATGCCTATCAATTCAAAGTAAGAAATCTGAAGGATAATGTGTTATTGTTCCAATAAAAAGTTTTGATTGGATCACAATTTGATTATAAAAGGAAAAAAATCATGCTCTTTCAAACGTGACTTTAATTAATTTTTTCCTCAAACATGACTTTACAATGCAGTCATAGAGGGTCGTTTTACACAAATACGAAAAAAAATTGTTTTGAGCCATTAAACATGATGATCTTGTTATAAAGTACGATCTTAGACCTTAGCACATAGATCTAAGGTTAAAAAGCCTTGGGATATACACCGCACCTTTGGTTGGAGTGGTAAGTGGGAGAGGAGGGGTGGAGGTAGTTCTTTACCTCCTTCATCCCTCATGTTGAGAATGGATATACAATAACACATTGTATATAGAGCTATCGATATAGTTAATAATTCACATGTGCAATTTTTCTCCACCATCAATCTACCCTCTCATTCATCCACAGATAGTGACACATAGAACTAGATCATACTTTCTTAAATATCCCAAAATATGAGATATTTTCTCTTCAAATTTCAGCAATGAAGCATTCCATAAGTTCTCTCTCTTCTCCATATTTTTCCATCCATGTTTCTCTTTGAACTCTTAGATTTGTGATGAATAACATACACTTGAGAGCTTTTGATATTCACAAGAACTCGCCAATTTGCATGAGAAAATGACACGTCTTAACCTCCCAAATACATCATTATATAGACTTTAAGAGCTAGAGTAATTGCCAATGTTAACCAATTTTTTCAAGTCTCCTTTTACATGTTCGATTCAAACCAACCTTTAGGTGATGAATTCTCACCACACTTTATCTATGAAGGTGGCACTTAAAGAGAATTCAAAGATTCTAGAAGGCTCTAGAATTTTTTGCAAAAACTCTCTCCATCGAGAACTCATGGGGATTGAACCCAACCTTCCTCATCCAATACATGCATATGACTCACTTGCATCAACTTTGTTTATTTTCTCTCATCCTCATGGACACACTAATCAATGGCTTCATGATCCTTTTTTGAACCTCATTTACCATCTCCATCGTCTTTCTTTTCCTCTTTTCTTTCATCTCCATCAATTCTTTAATTTTTTTTCCATCTCAATCGTCATTGACATTTCATGCTTATTAATTTCAGCTTTCTTCATTGATTTTTTATTATAATCACATTGAAAACCTCATATGTGCCATCCATATCATATTTAGTCATCACCACTGATCCATACTCAAGGTTAAACCAACATTTGAATACAAATAGTACAAGGTACAAGAGGTGGAGCAGATTCACATACTCATAAAGTAGCAAAAGAACAAGATGTACAAGTGGATAACCAAATCCAAGATACACTAATGGAAAAGGTTGCACTTTCTAATCCCTTTCAAGATCAAGGTCACTCGAAAATCTTAGAGATACTAGATTAGACAAGCAAAGCACCACTTGAAGATCGCACCACTACAGGATCAACTAGTAGTGAACACACATCAAGCTATTGAACAAGAATTTGTCCCGTGCCCTACTGAGGAGGAATTTTTTGTGGTCCATGAAACACAATAGATATTGAAGAAGACTGCCAAAAACTTTCTCAAAAGGTAATGAAATCAAGCTCCACTATCAAATATTTGAAGGCCTAAATGCACATTATGCTCAAAGACAATGAGACATTGTGACATCAAGTCATCTCAGTCAAAACAAAGAGTGAATCATTAAAAAAAGTGTTAGATATGCTACAAATGGACATAGCTCTAATTGAGTAAACTTCATTGGAACTAAGATTGTAAATAAATATGAAAGAAAGATGCTTGGTCATTGCATGATCAAAACATTCATGATCCCAAAAAGACTTAAAAAGGGTTCAAGTGAAAAGAGATGATTTAAGGAAGTTTTTTGTTTGAATAAGAGGTGAATCTTTACCTTACTTAGGGGGGTTCACACCAATCTTTAGTAGACTTAACACTCTTCCTATAATAGGACATTTGAGTGTCTTGGAACACTTAAGTATCCAAATTTTACACAAACTTATTTGATTTTTTGTTGATCACATGCTTGATTCTTTGATGACATTCTCATTTAGATTTTATAGCCAAAATCATTTACCTTTTGAGAAAAATATAACCTTTAGCAACTTTGTATTGGTTATCAAATAAAAAAAAAAGAATTCTTCAAACTCAACTTTTAACATAAACAAATAAAATAACTTGACTCAATCTATTTTACAAAATTGTGATGATTTAGAAAATGGAAATCATGTGAGTGTAGTGAAAGTGTTTGGGTAGCTCTTGCAAAGGTGCAACACTTTGAAACATAAAAAACATGGACTCAAAACATATTTTCTCTACCTCATTGCTATTTATATCAACTTGTGAAGATTGTATCACTCTCATTTGTGTGTAAGTGAGATTGAAGAGAAGTAGAAAGGCGTTAATGAGAAACCTTCATGTAATTGAATGCACATTTTATTCAACGTTAGAAGCCCTCCCAATTTGTATTGAGTTCAATGTTGATTTTTGTGTTCAATGGGCGTATCATATTTTTCCATTTTCATGAAAAGAATGTAGTTATAGGATCAAAATACAAAATTTTGATTCACAAAATAATTATTTAAATGACCTTCTAAGGATGGAACTTGAAAGTATACGCTTTGATGCCATGTGGCCATTCCTAACCTTGTCAAAAAAGATGTGGTAGTCAATGATAATTTTGAGAAGAATAAAAATATTAGCATATATATTTCAAATGCATTTGAAAAAAGAAGATTTTCATCCATGATAAAAATGATGATGATTTGGAAGATTCTATCAAAGACTTTTGAGTATGATTTTGAGTATTTCTGGATGTATGAATGGGGCTATGTTTTTTATGCATATAGCAACTACCAAAAATTTATTGTTGGGAAATATATTACAACAACTACATTTTCTTTTGATTTTGTGTACCTAAGTCTTGGAGCCTTAGGAACTTGTGTTGAAGAGACCAAATCTCAATTGCCCCACAAGTGCATATAGTGGTGGATCGATACACGTTTAATTATCAGTCCGAGGAACCACATGAACCAAGTGTATGAGGACGTGTGTGCACACGATGAAAAGTGAAGTGGTTGAGCTACAATGTATGTGAAAAGACTTAACTATCTTTCTAACTCACTAATTCTTTGAAAATGCATGTCACGATACCATTTACAACAGTAGGCACAAATTCGAATTTTTCTCTCAGCTTCGAACTCCGAATATGGTCAATAGTGGGTTCATTTCAAAGCTCTTGATGAGACACATTGCTCGTATTTTCACTCAAATTTGACAAATGCCCTTCAAGTTATGCACAAAATAGTGAATGGCGGGAAACACCAATATGCGCTCCACAACTCGTGAAGGCTCACACACACACTACAATAGCTCAAAAGTGATGGAAGGGATAGATAACAGTCCTACACACACATTCCAGGCATTACACACACACAAAACATCATGGAGAAGGAGGAAATCAGCAGGAAAGAAGCAAATTCGAGTTTCTTCTCTACTTCTACACAATGGCAAAAAGTCTTTACAAAGAGTCACAAAATGACTTATATACTTGTGCCCTAAAAATGCTCCTTTCACAAGAGACCGACACTTTATTGACTAAAGACTAATTCCCTACTAGTTTACAAGGGTAATGACACATATATCTATGGATATGCATCTAGAGGACTCCTCTAGTGCATTTACACCGGAAAATATATTACAAGGTGACTATGTTACAAAAATAAAGTGCCCAAATCGAAAAAAATTTTGGAGCCCTTCTTTTTCTCTGCATATCTACTCTGCAACACTCTCCCCTCTTTGTCTCTGTCGTCCCTTGACAAGCTTTGCTTCTTGCCTCTAGTTCTGTGCCAGTGGTCAAGAAACTGATCATAACCCGGGATCTGTTGCCTTCTTTTTGGCCTCTTCTTTTCTTTTCACTGCTCGCAACCCATGGAGATGAACTACAATTGATTTGTAGTCTAGCTCACCAATAACCTCTTTAAATTTGGGTTGCTATGTTAAGTCCGGCTGCCATGCATGCAACCAGTGGAAGGTGTGAAGGTCTAGATTTACAGCCTTCAATCTGGACCTCCCGAAGATCAAGAGGTTGAAGCACCTTCCGAGGCTCGGGATCTGCCGGATATCTTCTTGCACTTCTTCATGGTTAATTGCTGGCCTTGATCCGTCCTTGCCTGTTGCGTACTTCTCACTGTTGTGTGCCCCTGTGGGGCTCTGTGCAGAGATGGGTGTTGTGTGCCCCTGCGGGGCTTTCTACAAAGATATGTCTTCATATATATTCTATTTAGTGAAGCTTCTGTCTTGATCTTCTTCGTCTTTTCTTTTTGCTTGACTCTCCCTCAACACCACCCCCTCCTGAACTCTGTCGTCCCCGACAGACTTTTTGTGATGACGTGTATACGTTTGAATGACTTTTTGGTCTCTATGATTAAGCAAATTTGCTTGACATATCATCAGTTCCTTCCATTGGTTTGACTTTACTCCATCATCTGGTGCCTGTCTATGGTCTGCAAAAAAGCTTAGTTCATAGGCGACCAGTCGCGCATTTAGGTTAGAAGATATTTTTACAAAGATCTCCGAGTCCATTTCAAAAAACCCTGTAAAGAATGCTTCTTTGAATGTTTGCATGTATGGACTCCGTAGTGGTAGATAGATAAAAAGTTAGGGCATCTGCTCCCTGATTAATGTCGATGAAATTTAGAAATGTGTATTGCACATGCTGAAATACCTTTAATACTGTAAGTAGCATAATTTAAATTTTGTTTGTCATTTTGATGGCCAAATCGGAGACCGTGGCATATCTGGATATCCAAAACTCGATGGCCTTCACCATGTATTCTTATGTCGGTAAGTAGTTATGTGGTGGACTAGGTAATAGTGGGTAGTTTAGCCATTGATTATTTAAGTTACCCTGGTGCTGTGCTGTAGAATCTAAGACCTATTCCCATGATGGAAATGTGCACCACTAATTTCATCGAGAAGGTGATGTGCTGAATGCATGGCCTTGTAATGCGGCCCTGTTATGCATGCTCTAGGTGCATTGGAATCTTCATGAGTGCAAGTGGAATCTTGTTGAGTAGGTTGTTCTTGTCCTGGCTGCCTCTTGGGTCTCCATATCCATCTTGTAGTTGGTGTTTGAGGTATTTGGTTCCATCGTTCTGGTCATTCCTAGGTGCTTGTTGCCTTCTTTTGTGAAGTCTTATTGGTTGATGTCGTGTTCCTTTTGTGCTTGTGCTGATTCCTTTTGGTCCTCCTTGTTTCGATTTGCCGGCATAATATTTCCTCGAGCTTGTGTAGCTCTTGATATGCAGTCTGTCTGGCTTTCTTCTAGTCATTCAATCCTTCCACATCCATTGTAGATGAGTATTCCATTGTGACTAGTCATTCGATCCTTCCACATCCATTGTAGACGAGTATTCCATGGACATGATGCTCGAGTAGTAGACTTCCATGTGGATGTTTTTCCCTGGGTGTAGGTAATTTTAGGAGCATTTTCCTCCCTTTCTCTCTTAGATTCATCTCTTATGGGAAAAAAAGGCACAACATCAAGTAACACATTCGTGTTTGCAGGCAATTCTAGCTTAGGGTGTTCTTTGGGTACGCTCTTGCTTGATTCATCTTCTTATTCCTTTCCTAGGGTGTCTTCCTCAAGCTTGATAACTTCATGAACATGAGAAGGTCTTTCTTCAAACAAGCTAAAGATTTCTTTATGTCCTATTTTGGATGATATGTATCCTTGTGCTAGATGAATGCTCACTTTGTTCTCGATAATCCAATCTTGCCCTAGGACCATATTTTCTATTAAGTCTTCGTCCTTACATACCAAAACTCTTTGCTCCATCGAAGAATTTCCTAGGTGGAGGGATATTAGAGCTTATCCAACACATTCTATGACTTGGCCTCCAATTCCTATCATGCATGCTTTAGTTGGGCTTATGGTTGTTTGAAGATGCCTAATTAACGTCATTCGTATGGAGCTTAGGGCTTCTCCTGAGCTGATCAGGGCATCTATCAATCGGTACTCTCTGGTTCCAATCCCTAGGTTTAAATATGGTTGGGATATGCTAAGGTTCTTTTTGTCAGCTTTATGGACTTGGTAATTGGCCATGGGAATGGGTTCTTCTCCCTATAGATATCGTTCATCTCTTTGCCTTATCAAATCCTTTCGTTTCTTGATGCGCTCTAGGGCTTCTTGGCGTGCTTCTTCTCTAATTCTCTCTTCTTCTTTTTCCGATGTTGCAGTCCTACGAGTCGTGCTAACATCTGATCCGTCAATGGCTCCATATATCGTTTTACTCAGCAACCACTTATGTACTTAGGAAGTATATCTCCATCTAATGTGGCTAGATTCACTGCTCTGCTAGTTGAGATCCTATTAATCAATATGGATCCGTATCTGCATTTCTGAAGTTTCTTCATATTTTGCTTCAATGTATACACCTGACTAAATCTCCTTCTTTCAACCCTTTATCTTTGATGTGTGCATCATAATATGCTTTCTGTCTCCTTTTAGTGGCATAAATTCCCGCAACTTCCTGTAGTCTTGTTTTGTGTAACTTCTCAATATGCTCGAGTTGCTTAGATAGCAACTCGAGCAGATTGAGTTTTGCTACTCGTAAAGTAAGTACCAAAAAATCGATTGGTAGGATTGCATTGTGTCCATACACTAGGTTAAAAGGATTAGTTCCAATGGCTGTCTTGTAAGCCACACGAAAGGCCCAAATTGCATGATGCAATTGTTTGTCCCAATCTGACCTTCCACTATTGACTATTTGTCAACACTGTACACAACACTTTATTGGAACTTTCCGCTTAACCATTGGCTTGAGGGTGATAAGGGGCTGATTTTTTATGAATCACTAGGAATTCATTCATCAAGGACTTTCTTACTTTGTTAATGAAGTGCGTTCCTTGATCACTTACTATCTCTATAGGTATCCAAAGCGAGTAATAAAGATGTGCTCAAAGAGAAACTTGGCTGTGGTCTGAGCATCATTTTTTCTAGTCGCTTTTGCTTCTACCCATTTAGTTAGATAATTTGTTGCCACTATTATGTACTCAGCATGTGATCCTTTGGTTGGTGGGTTAATTGGTCCTATGAAATCAATACCCCATTTGGAAAAGGTTCTCGCACAAACCATGGGTCTTAGAGGCATGTCATCTCATCTAATAGGGTGCTTAGCCTTTTGGCATACCTCACAACTTTGTATGTAGGTGTTTGCATCCATGTGTAGAGTTGGCCACCACAGGCTTGCAAATGGAATCATTTTTACAGTTCTTTTGGCTGAGAAATGTCCTCCTGCAGCACCTGCATGTGCCATTTCTAATACGGGTAAGTACTCCCCTTCATGCACACATAGTCGTAGCTAATTGACTTTTCCTCTTTTGAATAATTGCTTCCCCAATATAACATAGTCCTTATTTCTTTTAGGGCTCGCTTTCTAGCTAGACTTGTTCCTTCCTCATGCTCTCGTGTCTTTAAGAATTTCACCAATGTCCTACTCTAGCCTGGTGCTATTGTAGAGAAGGGTAATGATGTATGGTCTTCCGGGATAGTTCCTTGACATTTCGTGCAACTACCAACATACTCATAAACATCCTTAGGCATATCGGGCCAATAAAATCCTAATTGTTTTAATTCCCTTAGAGTTCCATGGATTCCCTTGTGCATTCTCCATCTGTTTACGTGAGATTGCTCAATCAAGGTCTTCTATTTGTATTCTTCTACACATCTTAACAATACACCATTAGGTTCTTTATGATACACACTTCCTGCTACAATGTGTAAGCTATGCGTTTGCAGAATTCCCTTCCTAATCTCCTTGTTAATTGGGTGTTGTGGTCCATGGGTGAGTATTGAAATTAACTTCTTCGCCCACTTAGGACATACTTCCAAATTGAATAGATAAGTGTGTGGTAAATCATCTGCTACTCCATTAGGTGGTTCTCCATGTGTTAACCTAGATAGATGATCAACTCTTACGTGGGTATTTCCCTTTTTTACTATCACTTCGAAGTCGAACTCCATTAGTAATAGAAACCATCTTACTAGCCTTCCCGTGTTACAGGGCTTATTGACTAAGTACAATAAAGCCTGATGGTCTATGAAGAACTTGAACTTGTTGGCTAGAAGGTAGTGTCTAAATTTCTTCACTACGTACACGATTCCTAACCTTCTCATTTGATAGTTGTATAGTTTCTTTTAGCTTGATTCAGTTGTCTGCTTGCATAGGCAATAGGGTGGTCCAATTTTCCTTCATCTGAAGGTTGAGCTAGAATGCATCCTATTGCGTTGTTGGAGGCATCTACATGGATATGAAAAGGCTTGTTCCATTTGGGAGTTTTCAAAATAGATGCTGTGTTGAGTCATTTTTTTAGTTCATTAGACGCTTTCTCGCATTCGTCCGTCCATGTGAATTGGGTTAATAATCCATAGAGTGGCTTGGCAATGATGGCGTACATGTGAATAAATCTACGATAGTATCCACAATAACCCATAAACGCTTGCACTTCCTTCACATTTTTTGGTCTTGGAAGCTCTAGGATTAATTTAATTTTATCTTTGTCAGTAGAGATTCCATTCCTAGATACAATGTGTCCTATGATTTTTCCTTGTCTCACCATAAAGATGCATTTCTCAGGATTCAAGCACACTCTATATTGTCGACACTTTTCAAATATCCATCGCAACTTCGGAATATGCTCCTGTCTTTGACTTGAGTATGTGCATAAGTCTTCTATGTATACTTCCATACTCTTTCTTAGGAATTCCTTGAAGATGTGACACATCAACCTTTGGAAAGTAGTAAGGGCATTCATGAGGACCAACATAAGACTGCGAATGCAGTCTTATGTTGGTCCTCTATAGCGATAGCCACTTGGTTGTATCCAGAGAATCCATCGAGGAAGCTATAGACTTCCTTACCTGCAACTCTTTCCAAGAGGTGATCAGTGATAGGTAACGGGTAACTATCATAGATCGTAGCTGCGTTTACTTTCTTCAGGTTAATACACACTCTTGATTTCCCATTCTTTTTGGGTACGAACACTAATGGTGACACCCATTTGGTGTGCTCTATTTTGTAAATGAATTTGACTGCTAATAGCTTGTCTATCTCCTCCTTAATTTTTCCTGAATAGACATCATTATAAGTGTAAGGGTGTTGCTTTGATGGTTTTGCTTCAAGTGTCATTTGGATTCGATGAGAACAAATGGATGGATCTACACCTTTGAGGTCCTTGTAGGTCCATGCAAACACATCCCGATACTCTCCTCAGTCTTATCAATTCTTCTCCCTCCTCATGTGACACATCTTTTCCTATGTACGTGCATCTTTCTTCCCCATCTTCCATAGTCACTATTACTTTCTTTGTTTGTTCCTTGTTGTCATATGCTTCTCCTTCCCTTGCCTCTCTCTTAGGCATCTGAATGGCTATCTTCCTCCCCTCTACCTCATATCTTTTGAAGTGTTCTGGGAATTCAAACAGATGTGGGGTTAATTTGGAATTATCTAACATTTCCTCACGATTTGGTCTCATCTAAACTGCTTCTATTGCTAACACCTTGGGTGTTCCTTCTTTGTTATTGGCTTCGATTGCTTCTAAATACCGTTCCTCTAAATCAAACTCTAGTTCCATCTCTATGCTTTCATACTCTTCCTTCCATTCCTTTTCTAACACTTCTCCTGCATCTACCTCTTGAAGGACTACCATGTGAAATCTTACATCATAACCTTCTTTGTCCACACATCCATTCATGGTTAATACCTTTTCATTTATGCATACATCCAAGGTGGCTAGAATCTCCATCCAACCGTGTGGTTCGAATGCTTCATCAGGGAAAACTTGGAGCAAATACATAGGATCCTCTAGGGGTTGGTAATTTTGATGTCTGATAGACCATATCTGAGTTTTTTTCTCTTCTCTCTTTGCTTCCTTACACATTCATAATTGGGCATCTTCATGCACCCATGATTGGTCACTTGAAACGGCACGATGAATTGACAAGTCATCCTCTTCCTTGTGTATGGGATTCCATTGTAGTGGGGGTACATCCCTATATGCAAATGTATGCAAATTTATCTTGGTAGTAGTTCCTTGATGTTGTAGGTATAAAGCGACTCTTCCCTAGTCTTGTACTACCCTGAGTTGTCTCATAAATGGTCGTCCTAATATCATTTCATAGTTATTCGCTTTTCTAAATTGACATACAGCTAATGTGTGCTCAAAATCCACTCCGCAGGTGGCCAACTTAATTTTCTCCAGTTTCCAAGGGGTCTCTCTACATGGCCATCTGCTAATTGAAGCCTCATATGTGTTGGTCGTAGGGCTGGCTTTCCCCATTTCTCCCAAATCTCTTTGGTGGCTATGCCTACACCTGCCCCTATGTCTAGAATGGCTTTGGTCATGTATCCATTATATGTGATGGGTAAACCTGTGTTGCCCTTTTCTCCTTCACTAAATTCTCCAACTTTATCCACAAGGATTTGTATAGTAGAAGGGACTTCAATTTCTTTATTTTCTTTTTTATTCTCCTCATTCTCCAATTTCAACTGTTCTGCTAATTGTTTCCATATTTGTGGCTTGGCACATAGTAATTCTTCCACAATCAATCGACATTGTACCTTGGTCTTCTTGAGTTCTGCTAGATTGTGAGAGGTCTTACCTAAAGACTCATTTTCCTTTCCTCGTACTGTGGGAGCATGGAAGATTATGGATTCTTTCTCATATTCTCCCATGTAGTTCGGTAGGGTAGAAATGTTGTGTGCTTCCTCCCTATTTCGGTCTAACATGGAAACCTCTTCATATACTTCATCCAAATTTGGGGTTGGCTGATCGTCCTCAACATCTAATTCCTCAAAGGGTGGTCTTGAATTTCCATTATTTTTTCCATCGATCTTCCTGAATCCTAGCCCACAACTCTCTTGGCCAACTCATGTTCTAGTTCAGGGATTACAAAAATTGATTTGTTCTAAGTTTTAGGTAGTTCTTCCTTGCTATCTTCCTCTTTTGGTTTCTGGTCATTCTCTTTAAAACACTCCTTGTATTGATTCTCAGATATTCTCATCTCTGGGAGGACTGGGATTGTCTTTTCTAGAGTGGCTTGAGCTAGCTCTATGAGCTTTCTGCATATCGCAAGTCTCTCCCTCTTTAACTCCCCTTGTGGGTAAAGTTTTTCATGCTGCTCTATGTTTGGTCCATTCGTGATTCTAGCTTGGTAAGCTTTCAGGCACATGTCTAGATCGTCTGGTCTTGGGTTTGCTAAGATTGATTCTGGCTTGTTTAGTTCTCGTGTATGAGACGTAAGTGGGGTTTCTTCTCGTATTTTTGGTTTCTCAGGTTTCTTACCGTCTCTCATGTTCTTCTTTTCCTACTTACTTTTGTTTTTCATCCATTTGTCTCTAAGTTTTTCCCTTCTATCCTTCCAACTTTGGTTCTTCTTTGTTTGGGTACTCTCATGTGGGTCTTCAGAATCTTCCACTACCTGTGTTTTGGGTTCTAGGTTTTTATTCTTTCCTTGTTCAAAGTCTACTTTGGCTTGCGCTCGTGTGATAGCTTTTAGTGGTACTATGTAATCCTTATCACTGCATGATGATTCAATTACTTCAATCACATTGATTTGTGTTGTATTATGAGTCTTATTGGGATTCTTTGGGCAGTCTCTAAATAGATGTTTCTTTCCACATTCATTGCAGTACCCTTTCCAAGTCGTGGGAGGTGGTGGGTTATATGGTAGAGTGCACTCTCTTATGAAGTGGTCTCCTCCACATCTATAGCATGGTTCCTTTGGCACAGGTGGTCTAATGGGTGGTCTCATGGGTGTTGGTGCCTTGGGTGTGGTTTACATTAGGGTTGCAAACTCTGGCCCATACGTGTTGTCATATCCTTCATAACCATAATATGGTTGGTCATAAGTTTGGTCATACTCCAACAAACTGGTGTCATACAGGTAGTATTCTCCTTGGGTTTTCTTGTATCCCCGATTTGTTGATTCTGTACTAGCTAATGGTGTAGCTGGTACTATGGCTCTCTCCATGTTTTCCTCTAGTTGAGTGTATTTAATTGGAACTACATTCTATGGGAGGGGTGGCTGTTGTCCTAATACTGGCTGCGGTTGTCCATATTGCCCTTATGGTCTAGGTACTCCTTGTGGGCCTGGATAGGGGTTGTATCTTGGAATCTCCCTTCCTGGCTCTCTAGGAGGGTATCCATAAGGCCTATACTAAGGTTGATTTAAATGTCTTGACTACCTATTGAATGAGCAATTTTCAATAGTGTGATTAGTGTATTTCTGCTCTATGTGGCAGTACAGGTTGGGTCCTTGAGGTGGCTGCCTATTTTATGGATAAGCTTGGGGCATGCCTATTCCTCCTCTTGCACACATGTGAGATGGATGATCTCCACCGCATAGGCTAGATCGTCATAACATGGGTGTTCTCATTGATGGGTGCTAATAATTCCTCTGTCTGTGGACTCCTAACTTCTTGGCTACTAGTTCTGCTAACTCCTCTACATTACTGGAGTTAGATGTCACTGTACTTCTAGTGTCTTCTGATTTCGTAGGGCTTGGTGTACTTTTGAGATCGTCAGCTAGGTTGTCCTCTAGGTCAATACATTCTTGAAGACACTCGCTCAATGTCTGGAGCCGTTTCACGTAGACTAGGGTTCTCAATGTCCCATTAGTTAATCTGTCCAAGAATAGTGATATCATTTTTTGCTAGGAGGGACTTTCTATTGCTGGACATCTATCGACATATTGATTAAATCTTTGGGCAGCTATTTTCACCGTTTCATTTGGGTTCTGTATGAAGCTATGGATTAGGGATGACGAGTTGTATTTAATTCCCCTCTTGATGAATTCTCCAATGAACTCTTCAAAAAATTGCTCAATATTTCCAAATTGATTTGGATTCAATGGTTGGAACCAACTCAAGGTGGTCCCTGTGAGGGTAAGACCAAAGGATTCATACTGCACAAAGAAATCATCCACTTCCTCAACTCGTAATACTTGTTTAAAATCAGTTATGTGATCATAGGGTTCTCCCATTCCGTCATAGTGATTTCTCATACATTTGGCCACTTGAATTGGTCTTAGCCTTCTTATGGTTCTGGTGGTCTGGGCATCACAAAAATTGCTGGTCTAAATGGAGGTACTCCAGGCTGCATTCCAGGTTGTGGCCTTGGCCTAACTGGTGGCCAATTTAGGTTACCCATTCCTGAGTAGTTTTGGTTGTGTGATTGCACTCTTGGCATTGTAAATTGCACATGAGTTCGGTTGGGAACACTTCGTTGGCTTGTTTGTCCTGACATTGTATTCTCTGGCTCTAGATGCATTCCAAAAGGATTATGGGAGGTAGTTGTGTGTTCTCGAGGAGGGAATACAGGCAACCCCATATACTTCAATTGAGATCTATCAACGGCATCTACTGGTCAATATCTTCTTTGGTTCTGGTTTAGGTATGTGACTCTAGACTCATATTCGGGATCCTTTAACTCATACAAAGTCATTGGGCTTACTTCTTGTCCTCGTGTGGGTGAATCGGTTTGTAACAGGAGGTTTGACCCATGGATTAAGTAGACATCTAACAGGTAATCATCTTGAGGTATCAATTATTCCCTCAAGACTTGAGTCACCACACTAACTTGCCTCTTGGTGTAGTTACTAACTCTTCAGGGTCAGGTCTCCCCAAGTTTCCTTGTCCTTCCAATTCTCCTCTCTCGTTGATCTCATCTGGGGTTTTTGTTACCACGTAGATGTGAACTAGTTTATCCATGTACACTCCTTCTTCATACTTGATTGCGGGTCTGGGCACTATTGCTGATTCAGTAGAGTTTACCATCCTTGCAACACACTTATTTAATCCATCTAGGTAAATAGGGATACCTTGCAGATTAGTGGACACATATTGTAGAGAGGTGCGGTATTCCCCCTCTACAGTTGACATAAAGTTCTCCCTAGGGACAGAACCATGCATGTCTTCTTAGGCCATGGGTAGCTCCTCCTCTGAATCACTAGAGGTGTTCGTATAGATATAGAGTGATGACTTGCTTGGGTTGCACTTCCTACCAATGAAATGACACTCCTTCGGCTACTTAGCACCCGTCCTAATCTCAAGTTTGTTCACCATTCTGGGCTTATGTTGGCTTCCTACTTGCCCTTATTTAAGTCCTCAAACTCTTCAATTTTTGCACTAAAATAACTTAAGTGGTTCTGAACGATACCACTCTTGGTGATACCACAGAAGCGATACGATATCGGTTTTAGCACAATACGATACTAGAATTTACTCGATATGATACCTCTGCATTCAACGATATGATACCAAGCTAGTGGATGACGATACCTGACTACTGCACAATACGATACCAGGGTTGCAAGCAATACGATACCAAAATTTTGCACGATACTATACTAGCAAATCACATGATACAATACTGGAACTCTCACGATACGATACTGGAACTATGGACAATACGATACCAGAATGGTGGGATGATATGATACTAAAATGGTCAGACGATACGATACCACGTTTTGCATGATACGATACTAAAATAAGCACGATACGATACTGAGTTGGTGATACGATACAACCTTGCACGTGATACGATACCGTTTGGTCGGACGATATGATACCGTGACGGGGATGATATGATATCGGGTGGAACTCAATACGACCGGGATGATACAATACCAGGTGGACCTCAATACGATACCACCGACCAATCTGTGATTGCAATATCAACACTTGACGATATGATACCAGAATGGTATCGTTATATCTCAAGTGGGTAAGCAACGATATGATATCAGGAGAGTATTGCGATACTAGGGAATTTTGGTATCGCGATTTTGACTTGAGATTCCTTCCTACCTCGTGTGGCATTCATCCACAGAAGAGTTGAACATGTGCTCGCTCTGTTCAAAATGCCCCTTGTACTCTGTCACGGGTGGAGCTATGTTGCCTACTCATCTTGCCCATATGTTGAAGCTTCACACCCCTTGGTGTATCTATTGTAGCTTGCTCCCCAATAGCTCCATTTTTGTGAGCTTGTGTGAGCCGCCGGAATGTAATCCTGAAAGGACGCACGCACACCGAAAGGGCGTAGCATAACCGTTGTAATGTTTTTTATTAATGAAAAGGGGCGTATGTGAAACAGAGGGTGGTCAACAACGGATTATGGTCTGGGTGAATGCCTGAAATGGAGCGTAGCGTGAATTGTTGATATTGTGAGTATTCTGTTACTTTGTTAATTAAGTTCAGCAATTAGTTAAGTCTTTGATGAAGTATTGAGTTAAGCGACATTGCGGTAAAGTGACGAAGTTGCACGTATTGTGGTGAAGAATGTGTAATGCGCATGACAAATAAGTAATTGAAAGGTAGTCTAATTGAGAACATTAAGTCGGTGTACTGGCATACAATTGAATCTGTAGATTTGGGAAAATACAAATAGGTCCTCTGTTTTACAGACCCCTAACCATCCCAAGAACCCAGATTCGATAACAGCTAAACATCAGTTTAACGTTTAACATTGGCGCCGTCTGTGGGAAATGGAGTAGCCAGTTGAAGAAAAAGGTTAAGGTTCGAAGAAGAATCCTTTGATATATGCTAGTAACACGTTCCGATGAATCTTATCCCAAATATCGTAGTGATCCACATCCCTGGGCAGTTGTGAATTTGTTAGGAACACCCTCTAGTGGTAGAAGTGAAAAACAATCAAGTTTAGTAGCAGAAGGTCCAGTCCAGCAACCCAGTGGCAATTTCGATGGCAGTTCGGTGCTGTGCAGAAGCAGTTCGGTAGTTTGCGGCAGTAATCCGGTGCGTTTCGGTGATAGCCCGATATATTCTGAAGATAGTACGTTAGTTTTTGGTTGTACTTCGGTGGAGTGCGGTGATAGTTTAGTGTTATTCGGGGAGAATTTGGTGACTTTTGGTGACAGTTTAGCACTATCCGATGTGAATTCGAGGATTTTGGTGAGATTTCAGCATTCTCTGATGACAATTCGATGACCTTCGATGATAGTGCGCTATTGTTCGACAAGAATTTACTGCATTCCCCATTTTTAGGTGCAAGTTTAGCCAATTTTGATGCTAAAGCTGAGAAAGGGCTGTTAGATTTTGAGCTAAGTAATCAGTTCAGAGACATCTTAGGACCGGAAAGTGGGCAAAGTGACCATACGGCCCAGGAACATCACGAAATACTTCCCCAACATTCAGGCAACATGAGTACTTCATAACAACAACAACAACAACAATAACAACAACAACAACAACAACAACAACAACAACAACAACAACAACAGATTATTCCACCACGTCCGGTGCCAGCCGGAGTCACATAAACAAAATTTGGAGGTTTTTCGGGAGATGATCCCGATGCGCATGTGCGGACATTTGAAATTAAATATGCAGTTTTGAATTACCCATCAGACCCTGCTTATAAAGCAAGTGTGTTCCAGTCAACTTTGGTTAATGAAGCTGCGCGCTGGTTAACCGAGTATGACTTGAATCATTTCTGGCATTATGATGACGTGAAGAATGCATTTCTGCAACGATTCCGGTTAAAGAAAAACCCAACAAAAATTTTTGATTACCTACAGAATAACAGGCAGAAGCCACACCAGGATGTACAAGACTATGCCACTCTATTTTGGACTCATTCACAGTAGTTACCACTAGCGCATGCCAATTTACCAGACGACATCATTACTCAGTGGTTCATAAACGGATTGAATCCCCAATTGAAACAGATCATGATTATATGATGTGTGGGAGGAATGACCTTGGATGCCGTAATCGCTATGGCGTTACAGTTAGAAAATAAAGTGGGTGGATTCACTGAAGATCTAGAGTGGCTGAAGGCGTCCAAGCATTCAAACAAGGATCCTCTGAAACAAATTTACTGTACTAAATGTAAAAACACAAGACACAGTAGCTCAGCATGCACTCTAAATCAGATGTACTGCGCCATTTGCCATACAGCAGACCATGCTACGGAGACTTGTCCTTATAATGCAAAGGTACAGAGCAGAGTGGCTATCAATGCCATTATTCAAGAATAAGGGCAACCGGCCAGTCACTACATACCACCACAAATGAGGAATACTCCTTACCAAGGACACAAGAATTATAGAGGAGCACAATCAACTAACTTTGGACAAACTCGATGGAATGCGGGTCCATCAGGTGAAGGTGCATCTCCTCCACCACCTAAATGTCATTTTTGCGGTGAAATAGGGCATATCCGTAGGTACTGTAAAGATGCGGCTGAGTATGATAAAAGGAAAAAGGAAAGACAACACCCGATGGTGAACATGGTGTACATTTCAGTAGTAGACACTCAAACGGTAGTGGTGCAAACACGCTCGAGAAAGCAATTACAGCTAGATACGAAGATTTTTGAACCTGGAATTTGTGAACAACAGAAGGTGTTTACTAAAGCAAGCAAGTGGGCAACCCAGGAACAAACTATTTTTCTTGACCCAATTCCAATGACACAGCAAAGTATACCGCAGTCAGTACAGGAAGGAAGAAATCTGACCCAAAACATATCGGAGTCCCCACCAAACACCGTACCAGAAACAACAAAATTTGATCCGGTGTGGGATTCTTATCCAAGGCGTCCATTACACTACCATTGGGACAATTATTGGCTTTCGTTCCTGGCGTACACCAACAGTTCCAACAACAGGTCAATCCAGGGCCTTCATGTGCTCCTTCGACAGCAACAATCCAGCCCGAACTTGACCGATGGTGGATCATACGATGCCCTTGATTACGGTCAGGTGTAAGAATCACGAAATAACACAAGTATTAATTGATGGAGGTTCTGGAGTAAACATTGCAACAGCAACACTTTGTCAACGGATGGGATGGACGCAAATTGAGCCTATCCAATTTTTTGTACGCATGGCTGATCAATCTCGAGTTCATCCAGTGGGATTGGTGCGAGACATTCCTATTACTCTTCAAGGAGCTGTATTTAAAATGACCTCTGTTGTTCTGGACTTACCAGAATCCAGCCTGGATATAACCTACTCTTTGGACGACCATGGTTAAAGCAAGCTAAGGTAGTTCAGGATTAGTCAGCGCATGAATTGATTTTTAAGAATAACCACCGAAAATATGTCGTTCCACTAGACGACATGAAGCCTTGTGACTTGTATGCATGACCATATGTAGCCAAACCTGTGCACATGCTGGATGGCCTTTCGGATGATGAAGAGGAAGCATTTCTTAAAGCCAATAAGGATCTAATGTCACTCAGAACTGTGGACTTACAAACGGTTGCAGATAACTGGAGTCCGGCGACCTGTACAGTGGTACCCCTGACCGATGAACCCGAACCAAGTACAACACAGGCCTTAGATGATACGACACTACAACAATTGCTACAGCCAGTCGACGACTTTGCTAGGCCCCAACAGTTCTACGTACTGGAAGACCAGTTGGTTACTTGCAACTTAGGCAATGCAGCCAATCCGCGGCCAGTGAAGATTAAGGCGGGACTATCAGAGACCTTTCAAAATAACTTAGTGCAGTTACTACGTGAATTCTTTGATGTGTTTGCATGGGATTACTGGGATATGAAGGGGTTGGACCTGCGTATCTATCAGCACCGGGTTATGCTGAAACCAAATGCTCAACCTATTAAACAACCCAGCTATAGAATGAATCCTCACTATGCGGCCGAGGTCAAAGCAGAACTGGATCGATTGCTGAAGGTTGGGTTTATTATCCCTATTGAGCATGTGGAGTGGATTTCCCCTATTGTCATAGTCCCTAAGAAGAATAAGCAATTACGGATATGTGTGGACTACCGGAAATTAAATGCAGCAACAGTACCTGATCCATTCCCTCTACCATTTTTGGACACAATGTTAGATGATGTGGCAGGTCGAGAGATGTACTCCTTCTTGGACGGATATAGTGGTTATAACCAAGTACGAATGGCGGAGTAGGACATTCCAAAGACAGCATTTATAACAAATTGGGGCATTTTTGCATGTACAATGATGTGGTTTGGTCTGCGAAATGCACTAACTACATTTCAACACTGTATGCAAGAAGTTTTCTCTCCTTATCTAACTACATTCATGAGAGTTTACTTGGATGATTTCTCTTTATCCGGTGATACTTCGGCGCATCTATATCATTTACAGTGCTATTTTTTAAGTGTCGAGAATACCGTTTGTGCTTAAATCCAAATAAATCTGTATTCTCTGTATTTTACGGCAAGTTGCTAGGGCACATTATCTCAAAATAGAGGATCCAAGTTGATCCAGATAAGGTGAAGGTAGTATTGGAGGCACCTGCTCCCAAGACACCCAAAGAAGTGATGTGCTTCTTGGGACAAATCCGGTGGCATGGGCGACATTTGCGGTGGCTTGCTCATCTGGCCACACCACTAAATCGACTAATAACCAGTACTCCCTGCTAGTTTGAATGGACTGAAGCCTGTCAGTTGTCTTTTGATTGGTTGAAATCACTATTAACGCAGGCCCCTATTTTACAAGCACCAAATTGGGAACTCCCATTTCACGTCTTTGTGGATGCACCTGACATTGCAATTGGCAGCGTGCTGATGCAGCAAACGGAGAAATCATTCCATCCAGTGTATTATGAGAGTTGCAGACTAGCTCAAGCAGAGCGCAATTATTCAGTCACCGAACGTGAATGTCTCAGATTAGTGTATTTGGTGAAGAAATTCCGGCATTATTTACTGGGATGCCGCTTCACCTTCCATGTCGATCATGCTGCCTTGGTATACCTTGTTTGCCAACAACATCTGGGAGGAAGGTTAGCAAGATGGGTATTGTTGCTCCAAGAGTTTGATTATTCAGTAGTACAACGACCAAGGTCCACACACGCACTTGCTGACTTTCTATCTCGGTTGGATTCCAGTGAACTTCCAAAAGGAGTTGATGATACCACACCTGCTATCTATGCAACTGAGACTGTACAGGATGATCAGCAAGAATTTTTGGTAAAAGCCTCCTATTATGACACTTTAATGCTTTTCTTGACCAGTGGATGTCCTCTCGATGCAACCTCTCCTGCTGCTCGATGAAAAATGGTCATGTATAGTCGTAGATTCCGGCTAATTGTAGGATAGTTATATAATATGGATCAGTCGGGAGGACCGATTACACCTCCTGTGACACTTACCAGTAATAGATATATACTTACCTGCACAGATTATGTGACTCGATGAGCTGAAGCTTGGGCTCTATGGTTAGCCACAGCTATTGCGGTCGCTAAATGTTTGATGCAAGACATTTTTCCACGCTATGGTTTACCTTTGGAGATTATGATTAATCAAGGTACGCACTTTGCTAACACATTAATGCAAGTGCTTACTAATACCTTCCAGATTGTGCATAAGTTCAGTTCTCCTTACTACCCACGAGCGAACGGACTCATCGAGAGCACAAACAAATCTCTCTTGAACATCTTAAAGAAACTGGTCTTGGATTGCCCAAAAAGATGGTATCCATTCCTACCTGCAGTATTATGGGCCTACCGTACAACATATAAAGTGGCGATCGAAACAACTCCCTTTAAGTTGGCATATGGATTGGAGGCGATTGCCCCTATGGAACTGGTGGTTCCCAGTCTGCGAGTGGCATTAGAGCAAAAATTAATACCGGAAGAATCATTCCCTTTCCGATTGGATGCTTTACGGTCTCTGGATGAACAACACCTTGAGAGTTTTCTGGTGCTGTAGGAAGTTCAGCTCAGACAAGCAAGAACTCACGATCGTTTCCTTAAAACCCTCGTTTTTATGATAAACCAATTAGTGCTTTTTTATAATGCTAAATCTAATAGATCTGTAGGAAATTTCAAATTGTGCTGGTTCAGCCCCTACCGTATTGCCAAACAAGTGGGTCCAACGACTTTCTGGTTATCCACCTTAACTGGTACCCTTCTCCCTAAGGTGATCAATGGATCGAAGCTTCGTCCCTATTATCCACCATCTTCGCCCTCATGATGCTTGACCGTTATTTTTACTGCCCACCCATTTTTTTCCATTATTCTGACTCGACGTTCCTTTCCTTTCTGTGTAATTCTGGTTGACCGATTGATTATAATCTTTTAGTTTTCTTACCCAACCATGATTAGTAGCCGCCTCCCGTGTCTCTAAATATGTTAATGTGTGCATGTCGCCATTATATCTGTATATTTCCAACACTGCGTGATGATTAGGTTTCTTTTCGTATGATTCTTCCAGTGTTTCTACTTAATCCTGTTGTCACACTATTTTCCACTATTGTGTCCTTGTGTGCTTGCAAACTCTGTGTTACCTGTGCCTTTGTGTGTTTGCGTTTGCGCCATGGAAGCTTTGGCTAACATTGTCACCTTTCGAGCTGGTCTTGCTCCGGACGTGAGCGAGTATCTGCGTGTCTGTGGCCTCCTGGCCTTCGCTGAATTGCCTTGGCATTTATTGGAGTGCCATCCATTCTTTGCATAGATAATCTCTGCCATTGCTGCTATGCCTGCAATATAACAATGCTAGCCGTTGGCATGTCTTACCCCCGCGTTGTCGTCACACTTAGTACAGTCACTGAGGGATTTCATCTCCCTCATGAGGGTCTGGTCGATGGACCTCTCCTTCCCATGTCCACAATGAAGGAAATCTTTTCCAGGCACTCGTCTAACAAGTTTTCCATTTTATGTCGTCCCAAACTGGAGCGCACCGCACTTCAATTCCTAGTCATTGCCTTGAATCTCCAAAAACGCAATTACGGCATCTCTCACCCCTTTTATTCGATGATTGACACTGCAACACGAGAGGCAGTTAACTTCACTTCCTTCTTTTTTCGATGCATCCATCGGGAATGCCAGGCCGTTTCTAAGCAATTGGCCAAGAATGAAATACCCCGCAGTCACTTGCTGCACCTCTTGGCTTTCCTCCTCCTCCTGACAATTCAAGCCGCGCAACCTCCTCCTTTGCCTACAATTCTCTTACATGAGGAGTCTACACAAATGTTGGAGATCGATGATGATGAAGATCTTCTCCACTTCTTCCAGTGCAAGCGCAGTCACATCAGCCCATCATAAAGTCAAGTGCAGGAATCAATCGTTGTACAAGAGGTTGAAGTCTTCCATGATACAGCAACTTCATTACAGGTAGCATCTACCCAATCTTCCCCTATTAAGCAACAAGATCCCGATGTTAGCATGGAAGATGTGGTTGAAACTTCACGGCGGGATGAAGTACAACACCTGGATGATATGGCTGTGAAGGATACAGTGGATGATAGCACTGCCATTGTTTGTCATCCATCATCCCCATAATTAGAAGATGATGAAGCAGACACAACAAAGCAACAACAAAGCGCTAAAGAGGCAGTTATCAAAATTGCCGAAGTTCCGTCTTTGCCTCGACAAGCAACATGCATTGTCCTCGTTCAGACACCTCTTCTTCCTCTTCCTCCTCCAACCACACTTCTTGCCGCTACTGTTGCTTCTCCCTCCTTGCCCCTGGCCACAATCCGTGAGGTTTCGTCCAAAGTTCCTTCTTCTCCCGACTACTCTCCACCCTCATCTCCACACCTCCTTTCTGCCCAACCATCACAATCTACACCTCCTATTCCCACCCCTGTTATGTTCACCCAATTGGCGTCCATGGGCCAGTTTTTATTACAATTATCCCACCAATTACCCCTTCAACTGCAGACGGCACACCAAGCTATTCGTAAGGAGCTGCGAACTAAAGTAGACATCCTGGAAGCAGATATAGTGCCTCTCCAAGAAGAACTCCTCAAGGCGAAAATAGATATTCACTCACTGCAAACCCAAATTCAGTGATTGCAGGAACAATTGATCAAAAAATATATTATTATCGCTAATCAGGACGCAGAAATTAATGGATTGAAGCAAGAAGTTATAGATAAACAAGATGCAATGACTGCGTTAGGTATAGAGCTCCATGAAACAAAGGATAAGCTCAGTATATTAGAAGAAGCTTCTCAGACACTAGCTACGAATGTAATAAACGCTGAGAAAGAACTCAAGCAAGTTACCGACGAGCTTTTTTACAAAAGTCGTGCTTTGGAAGAAGAGATTGGCTAGAACATCCAATTAAAGAAGGAGATTGAAGCCATTAAGAAGGAACAACAAGATTTCTATAAGACGATGCAGTTCCAGTCTGAAGAACTCGAACACAGGGAAAAACAGTTAGGAATTCAGACCGAGCGTTTGTCGAGGATTGATGCAGAAGTCGCAAAAATGAAGTTATGTAGAGATGCTGCTCTCGCAAACAATTTTTACTAACAAGAAGTTTTCCTACAGACTCAGGTTGAGTCATTAATTGCTAGAGTTAGACGTCTGCGGAAGCACGCGAACAGCACAAGGAAGAAGAAGAAGCTTGGAGCACAACACGACTGAATGTATTACTAGAGAATGTACAAAGATAAGTAGCCCATTAGGGCAATAGGCATATATACAAGCCGGGGGAAAAAAACCTCCTAAAGAGGGAAAAAAGTGCCCCGGCGGTCCTAGGGTGTTCACACACATCACTACCTAAATATATCAACAAATCCCCCCCTGGGAGTGATGCGGTGAACAAGGAGCTGGCACTCATGTATAAGGAAGTGCCAAGCTATGTGGAAATCACTCCACAAAAGGAAGTAAGCCCAAATCTTTGCGGAAAGCTTCAAACTTCTCCCTAGGCAGAGCCTTCATGAAAAGGTCTGCAATGTTCTCCTGCGTGGGCACATATGCCAAGCTGATCTCCCCAGCAGAGAACCTCTCCCTGACATAGTGATAATGCACCTCAATGTGCTTAGTGCGAGCATGGAACACAGGGTTCCTCGCAACTGCCAATGCGCTCTGACTGTCAGTGAAGATGGTGGTGGTAGAAGACTGGCCAACACCCAAATCAGCCACAAGGCGTCTGAGGCACACACACTCAACAGTCGCTGTGAAAGCTGCCCTATACTCAGCCTCACAACTGGAAGTGGCCACAGTAGGCTGCTTCTTGCTCAACCAAGATATACATGAGCTACCAAGCATGAAGCAAAAACCACTGGTGGACACACGAGTGTCATAGCAACCAGCCCAATCTGAGTCAGAAAAAGCATGCAAATTTGGCGGTAGTGATCCCTCCTTGGGATAAAACAACCCAAGTAGCCGAGTACCACTCAAGTAGCGAAAGATGCGCTTAACCGCTTTCCAATGCGTGACTCCTGGGCAATGCATAAACCTGCTCATCTGTGAGACAGCAAACTGAATATCTGGCCGAGTAATGCATAAGTAAATCAAGCATCCAACAGCCTGCTGATAGAGAACAACATCAAATGCATCTCCAGCATCATGAAGACTCAATCGTAAACCTGTCTCCATAGGAGTGGCAATAGGCTTACAGTCTTCAAGGCCAAAATGCTGCAATAATATGTCAATATATTTTGTTTGACACAAAGCCATTCCACCATCAACGTGCATAAACTGAATGCCCAAATAGTGATGCAAATGCCCCAAATCAGACATCTCAAATGAGGCATGCAAATCAGCCTTAAAATCAGCAATATGTGTCTCAATAGGACCAGTGAGCAGCATGTCATCAACATAGACAACAATGATCAGAAGCACATCATTAACACGTCTAACATATAACGTGCTTTCAGTTGGACTGTTCTCAAAACCATGTGCAATCAGATAGGCATGTATCTTCTCATATCAAGCACGTGGTGCTTGCTTTAAACCATATAATGCCTTCTTTAACCTGCAAACCTGGTTTTCATGCCCTTTCTGCACAAAGCCACGGGGCTGAAAAACATACACTTCTTCATGCAAGTCACCATTCAGAAATGCTGTTTTAATGTCCAACTGATGTACATTCCAACCATGATGGGCTGCAAGTGCACAAATGCTCCGAACAGTAGTCATACGGCATGTAGGTGCAAAGGTCTCATCAAAATCAATGCCTCTTTCCTGTGCATAACCCTTTGTAACAAGCCTAGCCTTATACCTGTCAACTGTACCATCAGGTTTACGCTTCAGCTTGTATACCCACTTAGTGCCAATGGCCTTCTTGCCAGGAGGCAAGTCACATAAAGACCATGTACCATTCTTCATTATAGCATCATATTCAGATTGCATAGCAGCCATCCAATTTTCTGAATTTTGTGCTTCATCAAAAGAAACACGCTCATTCTCATCACAGAGACTAGATGCAGCCATAACATAGCAATCTGATGCAAAGGAGGTACTATGAGAGCCTGAACGAGTACGATATGACAAAGGTGTATCTAATTTGCTGTCACGCAAAGTCTGCATCAGCCATTTTGGCATAGTTGATGATACAGACGATAGCCTTTACTTTCAGAACTGTACCCAACAAAAATACATTTTACTGCCTTATCATCCAATTTTCTGCGATGTTGTTCAGGCACTAATGCATATGCAAAACAACCAAAAACACGTAGATGAGCAACAGATGGCTTGCGGTCATGCCAAGCCTCATATGGAGTGATAGACTCCAACGCTTTAGTGGGACACCTGTTCAGTACATATGCTGCACACATGACAGCCTCAAGCCAGAAACTATGTGGTAAAGCCTGACTTTTGACCATGCACCTCGCCATCTCCATAAGTGACCTGTTCTTTCGTTCAGCAACTCCATTATGTTGAGATGTATACGACACTGTACACTGGTGTTTTATCCCATGTTCAGCCAGAAATGCATTAAAATCTGAAGACATATATTCCCCCCCTTGATCAGAACGGAGGGTGCCCATTTTACATGCTGATAGACTTTCAGCCAAAACCAAAAACTGTTTGAAGCACATGAACACTTCGGACTTTGCTTTGAGTGGATATACCCATGCATGCCTGGAAAAATCATCAATGAAAGTCACGAAGTAAAGGTAATTTCCAAAAGAGGGTGTCTGCATAGGACCACATACATCACTATGTACAAGCTGCAATTTCTGCGTAGCCCGAATTGAACCATCTTTTGGAAAGGAAGAACGCTGCATTTTGCCCAAAATACAGCCTTCACAAACATGTTTTCCTGGTGCCTCAAGTTTGGGCAAAGAGGACACCATTTCAGATTTCTGCAGGCGTAACAAACTAGCAAAATTCAGATGACCAAAGCGTGCATGCCAAAAGCTTTGCATCTGACATAGCCTGAGAATCATGAACTGCACATGCCGAATCATTCACAGATCTGTCATAGTCTATGAGCTTATACAGCCCACGACATAAAATGCCAGAAGCAATAATCACATCGCCGTTTGAGAGATCATGGACTGTACACCTGTCATCAACGAATTTCACAACCAAGCCAATCTTGGCTAATGCAGAAACTGATAACAGGTTCTTTTTGATCCCTGGCACAAATAAAGCATCTGACAAAGTGAAAGAACTACCATCAGCAGTAGTCAGAATGATCTTACCAACTCCCATAACAGGATAAGAGGAGTTATTGGCGCATGTGACAGTATTCCCTGTAGGGGCAGGCTCGAGTGAAGAGAAGAAACTGCGCTGCAAGGTAATATGTTTGGTCGCCCCACTGTCAAAGTACCAAACATTTGAGTCTACTGCAGGCATGCACTGATCATGAGAAGATGGGTCAAAACTACAGACAGTAGTCAATGCCCATTCTTCTTCCTGCACAAGATTTGTAGACTCTATTTTTGGTGTAGAGGCCTCTGCAACAACCATTCCAGCCTCTTTCTTCTTTGCCTCTTTAGCAGCCAGTTTTGGACAGTTCTTTATAATATGATCATTTCCTTTACAGTACTTGCAGAACAATTTCTGCTTTTCTGATTTCTTCTCATCTTTATCCCGGTTCTTCGATTGTGCAGCATTTGCAGATTTCTGCTTACTAGTAGAAGAGCTCCATTTTCCTTTGCCCTTCTGACTAGCCAAGAAAGCTTGATCTGCAACACGCATAATGGACCTGTTCTGCCTGGACTGATCTTCCTGCAACAGAACAGAGACTAATTCCTCAAATGACAAGGCATTCGGATTGCCTTTCATCATCAACCGAAGAGTAGAGGCAAAACTCTGATATGAATCAGGAAGACCATTCAGAACGGTCTGCACAAGTGAGCTATCTGGTATAACCTCATCAGCAGAAATCAATTGTTCCTTCAGGTCTTTTATCTTTGTAAGAAAACTGTCCATAGAATCACCTTCATTCATGTGCTCACTCTCCAACTGTTTTCGGAGGTAAGCAACACGAGCCTCATTCCTAGCCTGGTACAAAGTGGTAAGTGTATCCCAAGCATCCTTTGCTGTTCTGCAAGAGCGAATGTGAGGAATAATGGCACGTTTGACAGACAAAGCTATCAATGCATGTGCCTGGGCATCTGTAGTAGGTGCAACAGAAACAGCAACACGAACAAGAATCTGTGGAATATCATCTTCGACACCATCTTCATCAGCTCCAACACCTGTATTTGCAGTACCTGTCGTTACAGGTGTAACAGGACGTCTTTCAACACCCTGCACAATGTTCCACAATCCTTTTGCAACCAGTACATGTCGCATCATATAAGCCCATAATGGGTAGTTGGTACCATCCAACTTATCCTCAACAGCCAACATACGAAACACATCACTGCTTTCAGCCATGGCCGGTGACTAAAATACCTTGATGCAGAAAATTGACTGTATCTCAAAAAGTTGAACGGAATTGCCCAGACGAGTTCTGCTAGACCTGTAGCAGACTTCGAGATGCTTAAATTGGCGAACAGAAACTGGTATATACCTTTGGCACAAAAGGACGAAATAGCCTACACAAGCGCTGCGATAGTGCGTTCGGAGGCCGAAACGAGCTCAGATCGCAATTTCGGCACCACAAAGTGAAGCTGTTTTGATCTCAGAAACACCCTGAGTATGCTCACCAAATTTCGTGCGAAACTGAGACTGCAAACGGAGGAGTGTCGACGGCACCCTAGAAGAAGCGACGACCTGCTCTGATACCAATTGTTGGAGTTAGACGTCTGCGGAAGCACGCAAACAGCACAAGGAAGAAGAAGAAGCTTGGAGCACAACACACAAGACTGAATGTATTACTAGAGAATGTACAAAGATAAGTAGCCCATTAGGGCAATAGGCGTATATACAAGCCAGGGGAAAAAAACCTCCTAAAGAGGGAAAAAAGTGCCCCGGCGGTCCTAGAGTGTTCACACACATCACTACCTAAATATATCAACATTAATAAGTCAGGTGGTCACTGCCAGTTCGGTTAGAACTGATGCGCATTTAGTTGAGCCCCAAATTTTGAAAGATATGTTAGATTCTTTGAAGCAGAAAATCACTCATACCTTTAAGCTAGCTTGTTCCATGTATATACAGGGCATTATAGATGATTCTTAAATCTTTGTACTTTTCATTTGGGTTCGAGTCCACCGTCCGTGCCAGTGTGAGCTGTCGGAATGTAGTCCTGAAAGGATGCACACACACCGAAAGGGCGTAGCATAACCGTTGTAACGTTTTTATTAATGAAAAGGGACATACGTGAAACAGAGGGTGGTCGAAGCCGGACTATGGTCTGGGTGAATGCCTGAAATGGAGCGTAGCGTGCATTGTTGATATTCTGAGTACTCTGAGTATTTTGTTACTTTGTTAATTAAGTTCATCAATTAGTTAAGTCTTTGATGAAGTATTGAGTTAAGCGACATTGCGGTAAAGTGACGAAGTTGCGCGTACTGTGGTGAAGAATGTGTAATGCGCATGACAGATAAGTAATTGAAAGGTAGTCTAATTGAGAACATTAAGTCGGTGTACTGGCATACAATTGAATCTGTAGATTTGGGAAAATACAAACAGGGCCTCTGTTTTACAGACCCCTAACATGCTACTCAGAAATTGCAGCTTATTCATAGTGATGTCTATGGTCCTATGCAAACACCTTCTTTTGGGAACGACTTTTACTTCGTGACTTATTTTGAAGGTTTTTCTAGGCATGCATGGGTGTATCCATTGAAAGCAAAGTCCAAAGTTTTATGTGCTTCAAACAATCTCTAGTTTTGGCTGAAAATCTATCACAATGTAAAATGGGCACCCTCTCTTTTGATTGAGGGGGGTACATGTCTTTTGATTTTAATGCATTTTTGGTTGAACGTCAGATGAAACATTAGTTTATAGTGCCATATACACCTCAAAAGAATTGAGTTTTTGAAAGAAAGAACAGTTCTCTCATGGAGATGGTGATGTGTATAGTCAAAAGTCAGGCTTTACCACATAGCTTCTAGCTTGAGGATGTTATGTGTGTAGCATACGTACATAACACATGTCCCACCAAAGCACCATATGAGGCTTGGCATGGTTGCATGCCATTTTTTTCTCATCTACATGTCTTTAGTTGTCTAGAATATGCATTAGTGCCTGAACAACAATGTAGAAAATTGGATGATAAAGTAGTAAAATGTATTTTTGTTGGGTACAATACTGAAAACAAGGGATATCATTTGTATCGTCCACAAACTAGGTGCATTTTGGTTAGTCGTAATGTTGTTTTTGTGGAAAATGCAATTCAACCATTACTTTCATGTACTAAAGAGACATTAGTTAGCTCCAAAAATATGTGTGAAGCTTTGCTATTTCTTTTTATAGGTGGACAGTTAAGTGTTGCTTCAAATGAGGCAATTTCTAAGCCTTTACAAGTTTCACATGATGATGCAAATCATTCCATTTCTAGTGCAGATTTACATGATGCACTTGTTGATGAGAGGGTTGATATAGAGGAGGCAAAAAACCTGCCTAAATGGCTTGTGTATCTTTGAGATATAGCAAATTAGATGCACCTCTATCATATCATACTCGATTAGGCTCTCATAGTGCTTTTTTGCATCAGATTTTTACGCAATGGATGCCTCTGGTCTTTGTGATGAGAATGAGAATATTTCTTTTGATGAAGCACAAAATTCAAAAAATTGGATGGTTGCTATGCAATGAGAATATGATTCTATTATGAAGAATGGTAGGTGGTCTTTATGTGATTTGCCTCGAGTCAAAAAGGCCATTGGCACTAAATGGGTATACAAGCTAAAGTGTCAACTTGATCATGAACATTTGACAGGTATAAGCCTAGGCTTGTAGTAAAAGGTTATGCTCAAGAGAGAGGCATTGACCTTGATGAAACCTTTGCTCCCACATGCCGCATGACCACCGCTTGTAGCATTTGTGCACTTGCAGCTCACCATGGTTGGAATGTACATCACTTGGACATTAAAACTACATTTTTGAATGGTGACTTGTATGATTTCAGCCCCATGGTTTTGTGTAGAAAGGGCATGAAAACAAAGTGTGCAGGTTGAGAAAGGCATTATATGGTCTGAAGCAAGCACCACATGCTTGGTATGAAAAAATGCATGCCTACTTGATTGCACATGGTGTTGAGAACAATCCAATTGAGAAAAACTTATATGTTAAGCATGAAAATGATGTGCTTCTGATCATTGTTGTTTATGTTGATGACATGCTGCTCATTGATCCCAATGAGAAGAATATTGTTGATTTCAAGGCTTATTTGCATGCCTCTTTTGAGATAGATCTAGAACATTTGCATTTGGCCTTGAAGATTGCAAACCTATTGCCACTCCTATGTTGTTCTCTATCAACAAGTTGTTGGATGCTTGATTTACTTATGCATAACTTGACTTGATATTCAATTTATTGTCTCTCAAATGACGAGGTTTATGCATTGCCCATGTGTCAAGCATTGGTAGACGATTAAGTGCATCTTTAGGATAATTTTTGGATTCTCTTCATTTTACTTTACTCAATTCTTTAAGTTAATGGGGGGTTATTTGGCTATAATTTTGCTTAATTATTCAGTTGAGATTTGAATATTCTAAGTTTCTATATTCTTTTTTCTTAATCCAATTAATTCTAATAGGATCTCTTGATTTTGGCTTCATTTTACTATGAGGAAGAAGAAAACCATCCATATTTGGAGTAAATTTAAATCTATACTATGAAAAGCTGGCAAGAAACAAATGTGCCATCACTCTTGGTAGACAAATCTAGTAAAGCTCAATGAAGTATCCCTGACATACACCTTCTCTTTAGGTGTAACTTGATGTATAGCAGTAGTTAGAGTTCTGTTCATGATGTATATAGCAGTGTGCAGAGCTTCTCCCAATAACAATGAGGCATATTCTTTTTAGCCATCAAGGCTCTTGCTATTTCTACAATATGTCTATTTTTGCATTCAACAATGTCATTCTATTATGGTGTGTACCTGCATGAAAATTGACATCAAATTCCATGACTTATTAGAAAGTTACTAAACTCATTTGACATGTATTGACCTCCTCCATTAGACCTTAATGTCTAAATATACTTTCCTGCCTGCTTTTCCACCATAGCCTTAAAATTCTAGAAGTGAGTGAACACCTCACTCTTCTCTTTCATGAAATATACCCATACTTTCTGTGTATGCTCATCAATGAAAGTAACATAAAACCTGCAACCACCCATAGATGTGCTCTTTGCAGGACCCCAAACATCTATATGTACTATTTCTAGCACATTCTCACCAGCATGATTGCCATGTGGAAATGATGCTCTTGATTGTTTACCAAATTTACATATTGCACATACCTTTTGCATTTCTACAACTTTGAAATAGTCCTTTGACAATCTCCTTTGAGTGCATCAATTTTAGCCTCTGCAAGTTTGCATGTCCAATTCATTTGTGCTAGATATCTATATCAACAATAAATCCTGCACTTTTTGCAAACATGGATGCATTCATTTCAAGAATTTTCACATTTAAAGTGAACATCCTACGCACTTTGTTTCCTTTGGCAATCAATTATCCATCTTTTTTGTACTCTTCTACATATAACCCATCTACAATGAACCTGACTTGTAACCCCTGGTCAACCATTTCTTTAACTAAAACCAGATTCTTTGTTATATTTGGAGCATGTAGCACATCAGTAAGATGTTTTACCTTCTTGTCCTCCATAGAGAATGTTATGTTTCTTGTATGGTCGATAGGGTGTGATCTGTCATCACCTGTTTCAACATATCCAAGAACTGGAAATTTTTGCATACTCAACCATTGTGCATGACTGGTCATGTAATTTGAAGCACCTGAATCAACATACCAAAAAATACAATTTGATTTTGGGACATCACCAGACATCGTATTCATCATATGATGTTGAACCATGAACAGCTTTTCAAAATCATCTACACTTGTGGATTGTTGCAGAGCAAAGAAGAGCAAAGAGGCAGAGAAAAAGGATCCCAAAATTTTTTCGATTTGGACACTTTATCTCTGTACTATAGTCACTTTATAATATATTTTCCGATGTAAATGCACTAGAGGAGTCCTCTAGATGGATCCCCATAAAGATTTTTTCTCTTTACCCTTGTAAGCTAGTAGGAAATTAGTCTTTTAGTTAATAAAGTGCCGGTCTCTTGTGTGAAAGGACCATCTTTTAGGGCACATGTATATAAGTCAATTTGTGACTCTTTGTAAGGACTTTTTCCATTGTGAGAATCAAGAGCACAGAATTTCGAATTTGTGTCTTTGCCTCTCTGTATCTTCTTCCTTGTGAGCTTGCATGCATGTGTGATGTTTGAAAAGAGCGCTTAGAAGTGTTGTTTATCCATGAAAGTGCTTGTTTGCTGTTGGTAAAGTGTGTGTTAAGTGAAGGAAGTGCTGAAGTGTAGGAAGATCATTCCCACGGCTCAGTATTTTGCTCATAACTTGAAGTAGGAGCGTCAGATCGAGTGAAAAGACCATTCGATGCGCCTTCTCAAGAGCTTCAAAATGAACCTGCTATTCACTATATTTGGAGTTGAGAGCTGAGAGAAAAGCTCGATTTACTGTTGACTGCTGCTCCAAGTGTCGTGACACCATAGCCAATCTTGAAAGCTTGAATGTGGTGGATTTATACTTGCATGTATCTTGTTAGATCTCATTTGCATTGACCATTATTTGAATGTGTGTCTTCATACACTCGGCTAGGTTTTGATACTCCTTGGATTGATAATGAAAGCGTGAATCCCCACTATATGCACTTGAGGGGGATTGAGGTATAGTCTCTTTCTGCACAAGTCCCTAAGTTGATACAGAGGTACACACGTTTTTGGCGCCGTTGCCGGGGAGTGTCGAATCAAACTGAGGCATTCGTGTGAGGGTGAAAAGCTCTTAGCATTGAAGTGAGTAGAGGAGTTGTGAAATTCCCTTCTTTGGTAAGTCAGTATTATCCGCACTTACTACTTATATGGATACCAAAGAAATTGATTTGCGCTCAACCTTCTAGAACACAAATATGGGTCCCCAAATCAAATGTACCAATGGAGACTAGCAAACGGAAAACATCAGTACACAAGAAGGATCAGTACACATGAAGACGAAGGATCAAGAAAGACACGACGACTTGAAATTGAAGAAACAGAAATACTCAACAAGAGCAACTCAAGGATATGAAGGACTAGCAAAGCGGAAGTACAACCTGAGATTTGCACCAAGCACCAGAAATGATGGAGATATGGTCAACCACAGAAAAATAAAACAGATCTGGATGCCTAAATGCGATCAATCTGCATATATCGACCAGAAACTTTGGCTTGCACACATCTTGAGTTCCAGGAACCTCGAGCATGCATAATACGGCCACATTACAAGGCCATGCATTCGGCACACAGTTCTTCTTCTACTTATTAGTAAAGCACATTTCCCTCTCAAGGAATAGGAGAGAACTTGTACAATAACCCCAAGGAAAATAATTAAGATAAAATAAAAACTTCGGTTAGGCACTAACGTTTTTGTTTTCTTTCAGAAAGAAATAGAAAAAATACATATGTGGAAAATCCCAGGTACTACCTTTCTCACAACCACAGGGAGGGGACAACACAAGTCACTCAAAGAGTTGTCCAACTCATGAAGGCTAAGTGGAGGATAACTAATGCAACCACTTTTACACTGATTGTGGTATGTACTGAGTGCAAATGGCATCTCCAAATTCCGAGGCTACACAAGAGGAAGAAATCTGGCTTCTTCCCTTGGAATCGATTACTAAGGCGAGAGGTCATTGGTTCCTTGAAGACCAACCTGTGTCAGATCTCATATTTATGGCCACCATCAAGATCATGGATAGGGATCACTACTTTCCATTAATGTCGGAAGACTTCCAAACCATAATCCAGGGACTACCAAGCATCACAGAAGTTTGGACAAGGGTCGGAATCGATGCATTTCTGCGACTCCCAATGTATTTACCAAATTTTCAAAGATGCACTCAAGTTATGAACACACTCTAGGCCGCAGTAGATAAGCCCTTAATCCCGGAAGCGAAAGTGCTTAACAAAACCAGTGCATGGAAAACTATTCGATTCACACATGAAATCATCAACAAAACTTTTGGATGGAGTCAGGATGGTCTCACAAATCTCAAAGACGAATGTCATGATGCGAAAAAGAAAACCTTTCTGGTTCAACAGAACAGATACTGAAGAATTAGTCCAATTGGTGCATCAACACTTTTGTTTCCCAAGCATGAATAGATATACAACGCCTCAAAAGATTGTAGTTCAATTGCTATCTCATGCTATGATGCAAATTGGAAATCAATTCAACTCTACTCCATATATACAAGAATGCCTATTTTAAGCTAAGAAGAAATGGAGTTAGAAGAAGTTTTTAAATGGAAGTTCTGCATTCATCTTGCTGATTTATGAAGCACTTGAGATGCAAGAATGTCTACGATTAATGCCAACATCCATTGAAATGGCAAAATATGTGAAGTCGGCCACAATTCCAAAGAAAAAGAAAGCAGCGATATCCAAAGGAGAGGTGGGGACCAGCTCTAAGAAACCAATGCCAGGGGCTAAGCGAGTCAGAGAAGAAGAAACACATGGAAGTCCATAATCAAAGCGTGCACTTATGCTACCAAGGATTTCATTGACCCAACCTCCTATCACAAAAAGAGATCTCTCAGCGGCACTAGAAGAAACACACACTTATATGCGAGGCCAAGTCAACCTCACTATCCAAGGACATCAATATAGGCAGGAAAGATGCTTGCAGCAAAAGGATGACAAGGAACACAATCCATCACTAACCGACAGATACAAGGAATTGGGACTAGATGATTCAAGTTCTAATGAGGAATCTAGTCATGAGAATGACACCTTGGACACAGACATAAGAACAAAAATGAACAATGAGGAATGGATGAAGATTCACCAAGTCAAAACCACCCCCGACAATCAACAATCACAAGTACAGAACCAGGAAGCATCATCTGAACAAATACACCTCATTCAATTGAACGAACAATCCCGGATTAGCATAAAGGAAGCATCTATAACACAAAAATATGTGGTGCCACCAATAAAGGAAGAAGTACAAACAAACCCAAAAAAAGAAACGCTTTCACAAAAAAATATGGAAAAAATTGTGATTTAAATCCCGAAGATACGCCACAAGGTAAGACAGTAATCAAAGAGGTTGAGTCAAAGATACAACTCCATATTCGGCAGCCCCACGACACAAGACTGCACATGGCACAAGGGAAAGATGTTACCACAGGGGAAGAACCTAGCATACCTACAATGTGGTTAAACGTAGATGTTAATCATTTAAAACCAATAGTGAAACAAATGATACAGACGGCAATGGATACGAAACAACAAATGATGGAAACTGACGCACACTATGACAAGGCCATGAGAGAAAAAAATCAATTTCAAGTAATGAGTGAACAGTTGTCTGTGCAACTAATCCAAGCTCAACAAGTTATTTCATCCAAAGAAACGGAAGTCAAAGAAGTCTGAGGACAATGCACTACACTAACAGAGAAGAATCAAAAACTCCAAGAGCAACTTATAGAGCTACAAAGACAGTATGAAGTCAGTGAAGTGGACAAGGAAAGAATGAAGGCTAGAAGCAATCTGTTAGAGATGCAGATCAAAGTATATATAGAAGAAACCAATAACTTACGTAATAGGAATAAAGAACTGATGAATGCCTTGCTATACAACCAACCAGTAGAAACACGAGAGACAACTGCAATCCACAAGAAGGATTTGCAAGATCATATTGCGAAATATGAAAATCTATTAAAACAAGAGCAAACCATGAAAGAAGAATGGGAAAAAAGTTATACACATGATACTAATGATCTCAGGAAACAATGGAAAGCTGCTAAGGACAAACTCTAGGTCATTTATGATGAAGATGCTGACCAAATAGCAGTCATGGGCAATGAGCTTTTAGCGGCCAAAGATTCGCTAACCACAACCCTTCATGAAGTCAAAGAAAAGGATGAACGTATTGTGCAATTAGAACCTCAAATAAAACAACAATCCAGCATCGGGACACCAGTAGAGCCACAACCAAGAAATCCTACTGACAAGGTAGAGGTACGTCCTCTATCTCCCCCAATCTATCATTCACTAGTAAAAGAGCAGACGACCAAACCGTATGATGATCATCCCATGCCCTATACTGCAGAAATAGGTCAGAAGGAACGGGCACTATTGGTGTCCCGATTGACAGAGAATTTTGAAAATGAAGTGGTCAAAGTCATGAAGGAAGCCAAAATTAAAGGAAAAGACTTGGATAAGATCGTAAAGCCATTTAATATTCCTTATGGGCTATTAAAAGAGCAAACATGGTGGTATATAAAGCGGACCACACAAAAAGATCCCGATGAGCAGTTGAACTTCAAAGAAAACATCTTCGATTACACACAAGAAGAATTCGAAGCACCACAACCCTTGTGGAAAAGAAAATTTTTGGAGAATAATCCTACTTTGCGAGTGCACTGGCAAGCTGCACCATATTTACTACAGGTAAATCCTTCTTTTTGCCCAACACCGCGTCGCCGTGAAGCACGAGAATTTTTGGACATGCAAAAAAATGGTGCGCTCAATAAACAATGGTTGAATTACCCATTACTTCCAAGCCCACCCCACAATTATTTGCCGACTGAAGACTACATGGTGAAGACCATTTAATTTTGGCTCCATCGGTATGCAACAGTACCCTGTAGAGAGTACACACGCAGAAGCAAAATGAAAAGTAAAGTACTCTCACAAAACAAAGAATGTGTGAGACACAAAATGAGTAGACCATGAAATGGGTAAACTCATGTGGATTAGAAATGAGCTTGCCAAGAGCATGGAGTAGGTTCCTCAAGCTTCTAACCAAGTAGAAATGAGGGGAGAGGCCCTCCTTATATAGATTTGGGAGGGGCTCTCAAAAGTACATCATATGTGGGATAAGTCTCCTGAAAGGAGAATGAATACAACTAGTAGAAGCACATGGCAAGGTACCCAAATGTCGTCAACACCCCCTCTGCAGCTCCATTTTGGAGCAGCTGAATGCTGCAGAGGTCCACCAAGCGCTGTAGCAGAACCGGAGGTAGAGCCTTCGTGAACATGTCCGCCAGGTTCTCCTGAGAGGTACACTGCTCCAGAGTAATCTCCTAAGATATGAGCTTCTCGCAGATGAACTGGTACTGGATCTCGATGTGCTTCATCCGAGCGTGGTACACTGGATTCTTGGCGATGACCAAGGCTGACTAGCTCTCCGCGCGAAGACATGTTGGAGTATTGTGCAAAACACCAATGTTAGATAATAAACATCGAAGCCAGATGGCCTCACATGCGGCAAAGCTGGATGCTCGATACTTGGCCTCGGTAGATATAGTGCAACTGTAGGCTGCTTCTTACTTGCCCAAGAGATAGGTCCTGAGCCAAGCAAGAATATATACCCAAAAGTAGACCGTCGCGAATCAGGATCACTAGCCCAATCTGAATTTGAGTATCCGGCAAGTTCGATGCCCCCTCTATACCAAAGACCATAATGTCGGGTGAGGGAAAGGTATCGAAGTAGTCTCTGAGCAGCATCCCAATGAGTCGGATGAGGCTGATGTGCAAACTGACTAAGTATACCAACTGCATAAGCAATATCTGGTCTAGTATTGACAAGATAGAGTAATGAGCCAACAAGCTGTCGATAGGTATGTACATCTACAAGTGATGATGAGTCCTCCAGTGTAAGCTTGATGTTTGGATCAAGTGGTGTAGAAATTGAGCGACACTGGTCCATGTTATATATGGAAAGTAGATCAGAGCAGTACTTCTTCTGTGATAGAAAGATACCTTCTTTTGTTTCCCAAACTTCTATACCCAAGAAGTAGTGTAATAATCCAAGATTTGTCATAGAGTACTCAAGGTGAAGCTGTGTGATGATAAACTGGATGCGTTCTTCGTCTGAGCCTATCAAGATCAAGTCATCTACATAGAGAATGATGATGGCTACTAAAAACTCTTTTTGATAGATACAGAGATTAGCATCAACATTGCTTCTCTGAAATCCCTTATCTTCAAAGAACTTGTGAATCTTTTCATACCAGGCCCTGGAAGCTTGCTTAAGTCCGTAAAGTGCCTTGTGAAGCTTGTAGACTTGATCTTCTTTGCCTTTGATCTTGAAGCCTTCAGGTTGTTCAACATATACTTCTTCTTGAAGATCTCCATTGAGGAATGCACTTTTGACGTCCAGCTGGTAAATGGGCCACTTAAAGTGAGCACTTAGTGCTAAGATGATTCGTATGGTTGTGAATCTTGCAGTAGGAGCAAAGGTTTCTTCATAGTCAATGCCATGTTGTTGCTTGTATCCCTTAGCTACCAACCTTGCTTTGTACTTGTCTAATGTGCCATCTGACTTGTACTTAACTTTATAAAGCCACTTAACTCCTATGACTTGATGATCTGTGGGCTTAGGTACAAGAGTCCAAGTTTTGTTCTTCTCGATTGCATCCATTTCTACTTGTATAGCTTCTTCCCACTTAGGTTGTCCTTGAGCTTCTTTGTAATTAGATGGTTCTGGGATTTGTTGAATCTGATGCATTAAGGCATAACTGACATAATGACTTTGTTCTTGCTGTCTCTTGTCAATAAGTCTTTGCGATCTTCTTGGATGACTTGAAGTACTTGCTTCTGAGTTGGAGTTTGGAAATACCGAGTCCCCCTCTGAAGTGTAGATAGGTGGACTAAGACTTGTACTTGAATCTTTTCTTGAGTATGAGGAAGCTTCATTGAAGATCACATCCTTCAAAATGGTGATGGATTGGTTTTCCATATCATATAGACGGTATGCCTTTGATTGGTCATTGTACCCTATGAATATGTGTTTCTTGGACTTTGATTGTAGCTTGTTTCTATCTTCTTTTGGTACATGGACAAAAGCTTCACTACCAAAGACTCGAAAGTAAATCACATTTGGTTTTCTTCCATAGTATGCTTCGAAGGGTGTTTTGTTGTGTAATGCACTTGTAAATCCTCGATTAAGAATGTGAACGGCAGTATGCATTGCTTTTGCCCAGAACTTGTAGGGTAGATCCTTGTGATGAAGCATTGTTCATGCCATTTCCATCACACTGCATATTTTTCTTTCAGCTACTCCATTATGGGATGGAGTATGAGGCTGAGTGACTTGTCTTTTGATCCCTTTCTGGTTGAGAAAGTTATCAAAGTCATGATTGATAAACTCACCACCTCCATCTATTCTGATGGTTTTAACTTTAGTTGAAGCTTTATTCTCCACTTCCTTGATCCAGGTTTGAAATTTAGAGAATGTGTCTGCCTTTGACTTCAAAAAGTACACCCAAATATAGCGAGAGTGGTCATCTACTAGAAGATAAAAGTAGAGGGATCCACTCAGGGATGGGGTGTTCATTGGTCCACATAAGTCCATGTGGGTTCCTTGCTCGTGTTGAAGCTTCCTTGGGAACTGGGGCCCTGTGTTGCTTGCCTTGGGCGCAAGCTTGGCAAACATCAGTACGTTGCCCTATCTTTGGCAATCCCTTCACAAGTTGGGATGAAGAGATTTTTGATAAGTAAGAAGTGTGGCCAAATCTTTGATGCCACAAACTTGAGGTTGATTCTTTGGATACAAAGCAAGATAGTTTATAGAGGACCTTTTCTTCAATACCTTGAGCAATGTCATCCTTTGTATGGGGATCAACTACCTTAGCTGAGGTGTTATCAAACCATACTTGTTTGTCCTGATTTGTAATGGCCTTGACGGAAAGTAGATTCATACATAAATTTGGAACAAAGAGAACATTGGATAAAGACTTGCATTCCCCCTGATTGTTGGTAATTTGAACTTTCCCTTTTCCTTCCATGGGTAAACTTTTGTTGTTGCCAAGATAGACTTCTCCCGTTTGTGCTTTGAGTTCTTGAAAGGAGTCCTTGTCTTTGCACATATGGGAGGTAGCTCTGCTATCAAAGATCCACTCATGCGGGGAGCTAGAAGTAACTAGTGCATTGGCTTCTGTGGAGATGAAGAGTTTCTCACTCGAGCAGTGGGATCTATGTTGGGATCCTTTGGATGCGTGCCTAGACATAGAAGCCTTCGATGATTGTTTCTTTTTGTAGCAAAACTTTTCTAAGTGTCCTGATTTTCCACAAAAATTATAGGTGAACTTCTTCGATGAATTATGCGATCCTTGCTTAGATCCATTTCTAGCATGATGACTTGAGGTTTTGCCCTTATTGAATGGGCCTTTGGCCTTCATGGCTGACTCTTGTGAGGAAGTCGATTTGGATCGCGAGTCGTGAAGGAGCAATAGTCGACGAACCTCTTCCCAAGATAAGACTTGGCCGCGATTATACAAAGTTGTGACAAATGTCTCGTATGACTTAGGTAACTTGTTAAGAAGCCTAATGGCCATGTCTTCACTAGAGATCTTCCTACCACATAGTGCTAATTTACGTTGGTAGTCCTCAAATTGGGCTATGACCTTGGTAATTTTGTCGTGTGCCCTAATGGTCAAATTATGAAACTCGGCCTCTAATGCATATATCTTTGAAGGGGTCTTGTCTTCATACAAAGTGGCTAACGTATCCCAAGCATCCTTGGACGTCTTGTAGGTAGTGATATGTCCTTTCATCAATTCGTCGTAGACAAGTAACAGCTGACCTAAAGCTTTTTTGTCCTTGACATTCCACACATGCCAATTGTCTAAGTTGGTATCCCTATTGGGTTTGGGTTCTGACCCATCTACTACCTCATGAAGAAGATTTGTGTAGCGATTGGCTTTTAACTCCACTTGGTACTCTCATGAATCCTCCTGACCATGCCACTCAAACATATGGTGAATATTTTTTTTTTGAATCATGCTATGTTACCCAATTTAGTTCGATCTTTGGCTGCTATAAGCTTATTACAAAACGAGAGCCGCCTAATGGATATATGCTCTCACTGAGACCCGACTCATCATTGACAATGAGAAATGGGTGGAACATCATGGTGAGATCGAATTTTGGTGCAGCAGCTGGCATGCCAAACAATCTAATGAATATGATAGGTAGATGGACTCTTGCAAAAATAGTGTGAGAACTTCCAGAAATTATGGAGAGATAGCTTGTTGCACTTTCTTGTCAAGTGAGAGCATTATGTACATTAGATTACTAGTCAAAGTGCAATGAACCCATCATCGATGGTTGTGCCTATTCTCATATGCGTGTGATCATAGCTTTGACATCATGAGTGATGTCGAAGGATCCTGCAACTCTACGTAGAATCCATAAGTAGAGGATGAAATCTATTGCTTTTGGCAATTGTTGGAACTGAAGGACTCACAAGGCAAGGAAGCTTACAAAGGGAGTCAGAGAGAAGAGAAAGTACAAGCAGACAGAGCAGTCAACGACGATCTGGCAAGTAGGCCAATATTTTTTCAGGACACTAACGCATATAAAAGAGGTGGACACACAAGGAGAACGAGCAAGTAGGGAGCTCCAGGAAATGTATGTCAAAAAGTTATTAGAAACCCCTACAAAAATAGTGATTTTCATCACTAAAAACCAATGTAAATACCATTTCATATTTTTGTAGCTCCATTTTGTGCAAGCCAAGGAGTCCTTGAGCTTGAGGAGCTTTAGAAGTACCTACCTGTCAGTTTTCACATTTTTTAGACTTCGTTTGAACCTCCAAATAGGGTAGAGAACCTAATTTTTAACTAGGCCAGACACTAGGTCTGGACACAGCCAAAACCTAGTCAAAAACTATAAATAGAGCTAGAGAGCTCATTTTTGTAGCTAGCTTGTAATTGATCAAAACTTGTATGAGCTTTTTGGAAAGTAATCTAAAGAACTCCATTGCCTCTCACTCTTTGTCTTGCCTTGTGTGTGCGTGTGTGTGTATGTGTGTGCATGTTAGTGTGCTTCGCACTCACGCACTTGTGCCTTCACTTGCTCGAGGTCATCATACCATCCTCACATCTTCCCGGATTGACATTAAAGGAGGTGCTACTCATCACTGAGCTACACCAAATTTTGGCACCGTTGCCGGGGAACGAGCTTTTAGGACGAGCGTGTGATGGTAAGACGTAGATTTGAGACGTTGGCGTTGTAGGTAATTTCTTCACTCTTCTTATTTTTCTCTTTCTTACCTCACTACCATCATCACCATCATCATCATCACCATCTCCCACATCCATCTCCATCATCGCAAAAATTTTCAGTTTTGATCTTATCACCTTCTTCATTCCATTTCCCTCATTCCACTTGTGAGAGAGAGCGAGAGAGCAATATTGTGTGCATTGTTTTTGCATGTTTGTTGAGTTTCTTGCAGGATCCAGCTGTATCATCCCCTCCAGCACGCTGTGCAGGTACGGAAAACTCAGAAACTGTCTGTGTGTCACCGACCTCTGTCGATCGTGATCGACAGAAAATTCGACCAATTGGTAAAACTAAGTGCACCACTAGGACAAGCACAAAGAGCACATTCCAAATCACTAAACAAAATTGAAAAATTCAGTGTTTCTCTGTCAATCGCGACCGACAGACCCTGTCAATCGCGACCGACAGACCCTGTCGATCGCGACCGACAGACCCCAAGACCGACTGACTGCCACGTAGGACCCTGTCAATCGCGATTGACACCGTCGATCACGATCGACAACCACGACCGACACCTCTGTCAGTCGCGATTGACACCGTCGATTGCGACCGACTGAAGTTTGACGATTGACAGAAAACTTCGCGTTGCCACGTGTCCATCGCGACAGACACAACCTCGATCGATTGAATTCACGGCGAAAATCCCGGAAAACGTGTCGATCGCGATTGACACCGTCGATCGCGATTGACAGGACTCACGACCGACTCTCTCGATCGTGATTGACACTGTCGATCGCGATTGACGTGTCGATCGCGACCGACAAGCCCCGACGGACACCTCTGTCAATCGCGATTGACAGACCTGTCGATCGCGATTGACAGGCTTTTCGGCCAAAAAATTAGGGTTTTTTATTCTAAAGCTTTGGGGATAGTTTTTGGGCATATTGGTCTAGCAATTAGTGATTTGTGAGGTCCCTACACATGTATTTTTGAGAAAAATCCTAAGAACAGTTAGCCTGTTTGAACCCTGTTTTAGTCCCAAAACCCTGAACTGACATAACTTTCTCATACGAAATCCGTTTGTTGTGATTCTTGTTTTGTTGGAAAGCTCGTGGGGAGTACAACCAAAACTTCCACTGGTTACGGTAAAATTAATATAAGGATTATTAGATATAGTATTTTTAAGCTGACCATATCCAGGGGGAACAAAACCAGGGGATCTCTAGAATTGTTTTCCATAAAGACAAAAGGCTAATTGGTATCTAAGTTACATGAATGAAAGTGCTTGGTTTTGTCCTTTGAATTTAAGTCTTGAGCTAATCTTGGGACTGATACAGGTCTATTGAGAGCAATTGAGAGCATCCAAAGCAAGGGCTTTGTGCAAGCTTGAGAATCTCGAGCACTAAAGAACAAGGGATCAGCAAGAAAGGTCAGAATATTCTCAACTCCCTTTGTCAATTCCTAGCTTAGGCTAAGTTCGAGTAGTGCTAGGGGTAAGTCAGGACACAATAGGCACGTGAGAAGTCAAAGACTATATAAGAAATCAAGTTCAAGAGATAACCTGTGTGTGACCGAGAACTTTAAGGGAAAAGACTTAACGTGGAACGATCAACTTCAAGTGCGGAAATACACTCAAGTATACCTGACGATGTGATATCAAACAAGAGTATAAACACGATAATCAACATAAGAAGGAATCAAGTAATTGGTACAAAAAGAACTCAACAACGAGGTTGTACTTGGGTAAAATAGGGGTTATTTAAATAGGCATATGAACCTTAGATTAGGACGGCATCTAGTAAGGGATAGACAAAGTCTTAGGTCTTCAGAGGCTAGCGTTAATCATACTGCTAGGTCTTGGGCCCAGCAGTTGAGCCACCACTCGCATTACCCTAGCTCTGAGACTAGTGAATCAGTGATGTCTCAAGGGATGGACAGACCTATAGGAAGTTCAGGTGTGCCATATCTGTATAGGGTGGAAGGCCCCTACAAGACACAGCTGGAATACCTTAGGACCAACCGATTAGGCGCTAGCATCTATGAGGACGGCCTAGGAAGATTAGTGGTCCAGATTAAAAATCCTGACCAATCCATTGGACTAGAGCACCCAGCTGTCAAGTTTGAAAACGGAGCATACTTGGACAAAGAAGGAACCATATACGTAGTCACCAGTCACCCAGATAGGACAGACGAATTCGGAAATGTGATCCTAGAAGCGGACTTAGGTGACCTAGAGCAAGGAAACATGGGTATAGAGCCTAGGACCCCTCGAGGGAAATCTGTTCTTACTAGAATCCTCAATCCCGAGTGGGTTCCCCAGGACAACAAGAGTATAGATCTGCTTCTGAACCGAGAGACTGACGAAGCCTTTTGGAGGTATAAATCTGATCGGCCAAATGATATAGGAACAATCATGATCTATGAGTTTAAAGATCCTGATAGCCCAGGCAGAGTGACCTACTTAGATCACGCTTCAGAGAGGATCTTTGTGGTTACAGAACATGACAGGCATGCTTACACTTGGAAGGGTGAATTCGTTTTCCCCCAACCAAGATCGAACGTGTCCCATGGTCACCCTGGAGCTGGAACATCCCAAGCTCATGGAACTCAAAGAGACAGAAGTAGAGATAGGCCAGAAGTAAGCTTTGCCAACCCAGGGGGCAGAGAACGAACGAGGACGGAAACAAATAGAGTAGAACGTGAGGTACTTAGAGCTCCCAGGAATCAAAGAAATGTGGATGAATTCCCTCTACCAAGACCTAGAGAGCACGCAAGGACTTTGAGACCGACTCAGCTAGTCAAGTCCATGAAGAACTACTTCGATGGCACTGGAGATCCATACGATCATGTGGCTGAGTTTAGGCAAGTCTTGAGAGCTGAACAAGTTGAAGATCTGTTAACGCAGTACAATGCCTTTGGTCTAACCCTTAGGAACACTGCCCTGACATGGTTTCAACCACTAAACGAGAGGCAGTTCAGGAGCATAGGCCAACTTCTAGAGGCACTCATTATCAAATTCTCTAAAAGTGGCATAAGACATAACACTTCCTCGCTGATTCACAGCTTCAAGCAAACCCCTCAAGAAACCGTGACACTTGCTGGAATAAGATTTAGGCAGTACCTAGAGAGATGCCCTGTCCCTGAGTTACCCACACCAGCTAAGCAAGTGGCTTTGTTCTTGGATGGATTGCTAAGTACCAAATTGAGATCATATTTGTACTTGAAGGATCCTAGGACCATAGAAGAGTGTGTACGCATGTGCATTGACATCGAGGATAACCTAGGGGAAGAACTAGAGCTTTCCAAAATCTACAAAGACTCAGATAATGCCTATAACCTCTCTTCCTTGCAATCCACATCAATTGAGGAACTTGCAGAGAAAGTAGCTCAGAAATTAGGTGTCACTAGCAAATAGATCCCAAGATTTGCCCCAGTGAAAAGATGCTATACTTGTGGAGGTGACCATATGGCAAATGTATGTCCCATTATGGCTCAACCCCAAGTAAATCCTAGTAGCCAGTACTGCACCATAGAACGAAGATACACAAATCACACAGCACAAGACTGCCCATACAATAAGCAAGCAGTCAGGCAAACCTACCCTCAGCCATACCCTCAACAAGGCAGATACCAGAGTCAATACCCACCACAACAGTATACTAGGCCTCAGCAAAATTACCAACCGCAATATCAGGCCCAACTGAGACCCCAGCCAATGCTAGCACAACAACCACCTGCTCCTACTAATGTGATCCCACTAAAATATGCAGCTGCAGAAGAGAACCTGAATAGAGCTATAGTCCCAGTAACACCATTAATTTCAGAAAGTGATCCCAGTGACCATAGCTTTGATTCTACACATATCGATAGTCCCCAGGCTTACTACATGTTGGAGAAACAATCACTAACTGGACATATATTTCAAGGTCAAATCTTAGGAAGAAAACCCCATGCCTATGTGAAGGGACAAATTCACAACTGTATTATACTTGTAAAGTTAGTTCACTTTAGTTCTAGAAGTTTTTTAAAAATCACGAGAATACGAAAATCTATATAAGTTAGTTTGTATCAACTGACGCGGCATGAGAGATGAGAGAATGATAGAAGAAGAAGGAGGAAGACAATGAGAAAGTGAGAAGAACTCATTTTTGTATGACTGAGTATAGTCGGACTTCTCTGAGTGAGAAAGCATTTGTAAAACTTCTGAGTTTTTTATAGTTATGAGAAGAACTGAGTAAAGTTCTGTGTATGAGCCTCTCTCCATCATCTCCATGATTACCTACTGTGTGATGAGTTACAAAGATCAAGTTTTCAAGCAACTCGATGCCTGGCATCGAATCTCTGTTGATAAGTCATATTTTCTTTTATATTTTTCATTCAGTACTGAAGTGTTTGAAAACCATGATGTTGTTGGAGCAACTCGATGCCTGGCATCGAATTCCAGTTGATAAGTCATATTGTAAGTGTGCATAAGATCACCTATAGTTTTGGTGTCCAGAAGGTCAAGACTTTATGCGGGAAGTCGATGCCCGGCATCGAATCCCTGCTGAAAAGTGGCCAAAAACATCCCAAGTCGATGCCCGGCATCGAATTCTCGTTGCAAGTCGATGCTAGGCATCGAATTCTAATTTTAAACAGGCGCTCTTACTAAAACAGGCAAGTTTTCCAGTTTTGGAAGGTCATACAGGGTCATCTTGTGAGGGCCATAACTTGAGTTCTAGAGCTTCGTTTGATGCATATGATAGCTTGTTGGAAAGCTCTACTCTTCTAGTTTCAGCCTATAAAGTTTTCATGGAGAAAGCATACTTGAGCTAGGAGAAATTAGCAAAATACTGAAGGTATGTAATTTCGGTGACTAGGAATTTCTGTAGAAGCAAAGTTCTCACTTTAAGCTATCATTTCTCAAAGTTTGGAGTGGCAATGAGTTAATGGTGACCATAGAGGTGTTCTAGTGTCACATTAATTCATTTCTTGTGGTGTTTTATACATCAACACTACATGCAATCTCTTAAACATGGTGAGTCCTACTACAGTGAGGAGCCGAGTGAACTTAATTGGGAGCCAGAGTATGCTAATGTCATGTATGCAAACCCCAACTCTAGACCCCAACCTAGGCAGGTAAGACCCCCATTCCCTAGAGGACCATGCTACAGATGTCAGGGAGATCACCTCATTCGTGATTGCCCCTTACCTCCACCGACACAATCCCAGTCAGTGACGATCCAGGGCTATTGCCAGGAGTGTGGAAAGGAGCATCTCTTACGAGACTGCCCAAAGAGTCCTAATAATATGCCAAAAATCACTCCTATCAATGTTGTTGGGTTAGTTGTAGACTCCACAAGAAGTGTAACGTCCACTGCACCAATACAGGTGGTCACTAGAGCCCAAGCCTTACAGCAGAACCTAGGCGTAGGCCAAGAAAAGAGCCCAGATGTTAGTGAAACGGAAAGCATGACAAAGAAGAGGACTAGAGCTTGGAGAGATAGTCGTGAAAGAATGAAAAGGCAATGGGAAAAAAAAGATGAGTGAACTCGAGGAAAGCCTCAGAGAAACAAAGGCCAGGATAACTGAACTCACATCTCAAACTCCCTCTCACACTACCCCACCACCACCATTCCCATCTCCATCCGACCCACCACCTTCCAACCCACCTCACACAATTCCACCACCCCCAAGAGTAGGATCAGTCCTAGCAGATCCCACTCCCGAGGCCCTTAATATGATGCTTAAAGCATATCAGGCCAGAATCCAAGAAGGTCCAAACGTGACTGATCATGAAAAATGTTACCCTAGGGCAGAATTAGAGCTTGAACGAACTAAAATTTGTGCTAAGATGGTGGAGTTGGCTCAAACCATGTTTGAAGCCAGTCGCCTCTTTAACATCTCTAGTTCAGCTAAGACGCAGTTGCACTTTGAAGGACTGTTAGAAAGAATAGAGAGACTAATTGCACAATCTGAAAAGGAACCCGCCTCTCAACACAAGGACAAGGCAAGTGAAAGAGAAAGCCTTCCCGCCCAGGAAGCCTATGTGCCTAACTCTACAGAGCCAAACACATCATCTTCTATGAATCGATTCACACCCGAATTCCTACGAGAGATTCAAGAAGACAAATGGGCTAAAGAAAGTGAAGTCCCTCCTCCTATTGAACTTGTGGATGATGCACACGACCAATTCCCACAAGACATTCCCTCCATTTATGAGGAGCAGGAGAGCACCCAATCTCAGGAGAGATTAGAAATTGAGTCTAATTCCTTGCATGAATTACCCCACTTCACAGGCCCATGGGAAGCTAAGTCTACTTGTATGGGAGCACCCACGGTCATGGTACGAAATGAGGACTCAGTCATACTTAGGAACACAGAGGTAGTGAAAAACACTAAAGTACAGTGCAACCTCACCTTAGAAGAGCTACTCAAAGTAAGGCCAGAGCTATGGAAACATGTAGCCAAACAAGTACCAGAGATAGCAAAACCTCGTTCCCAGGTAGGATCCCAGAGAACAGTGCCAGAAATACCATTGGACAAGATAGGAGACATGAGTGAGGGCGAAGAGGGAAACACATATCTTACTATCACCCATCAAGGATACACCACCAAGGCCATTCTAGACTCAGGTGCAGGAGTTGCAATTGCTACCACTTCCCTATGGAAGCGTTGGGGCAAGCCAGCACTCAGGCCCACGAGGATGAAATTGCAAATGGCCGATGGTCACTTAGAGAGACCCTTAGGGCTGTTAGAAGGAATCACTCTCACCACATGTGGTGTAGAGTTTGAGCACACGTTTGCTATATGTGATTTTAGCAAAAATCATGCCTATGAAATGATCTTGGGACGACCCTTTATGCGACAGTTGCAAGTGGTACAGGACTGGGGAACCAACTCCTTGTACCTGCAACACTTAGGTGTTACGACCAAAGTGAATCTCAAAGATTACTCTCATAGAGATGTCCCTCCTATCCAATGGAATCCCCTCCATAGAGCCAAAGATGATACGGAATCGGTGCATTCCATAGGATCAGGATCCTCATGGATGCATGAAGACACCCACTTATGGATGTGCAAAGTAGCAGCAGAAGAAGAGAAGAGAGAAAAAGCCAGAGAGGTAGGTGCAAAAGAAACACATAGATCAATTCAAGACCCAGCCTATGCACCTGTAGTCTTTCCTGACGAAGAATTTGAACCCCACGGCTGGGCAGAAATCCTAGCAACAATGGATGTAGCCATCAATGAAGAACAATGGACACCTCACTGTGATGAAGATGGCTATGACATTTCAGTCTTCTCCATAGAGCCAATCATGGGAGAGGCAGTGTTAGAAGAGTGTGAACCTAGCCCTGATGCATTTGAGGATGCAAGTGACTCCGATCTAGAGTCAATCATCATGGACCCACCTTTTGCATCAGATGAAGAATACTTCTATGAAGTAGAATTTCAACCCCAGATGTATGGAGAGCTTACAAATGATGTAAGGCTAGCCACACACGTGACCTCAAAGGAAGAAGGAAAGAAAAGAAAGAAGAGAGAAGTCACACCAGAAGAGGAAGAATCTTTGTTTGAGGTCCCGGAAAATTTTAAGAAGTATGAGATAGATGATAGGAGAGTCATGATCAGAATGCCTAAACGAGAGGCGCAATCGGGGGAGGCCTATTATAACAAAGAAACCACCAAGAAAATAGTGGTAGCCATGGAAGAAGGAGAAGAGAGATGCACGTACATAGGCCATGACCTGACGGAAGACGAAGAGCACGAATTGATAGCCTTGCTAAGAGAATACAGAGATGTATTCGCTTGGAGTTACAAGGATTTGAAGGGTGTTGATCCAGACATATGCTCACATACGATACCCATGACTTCAGAGGCTAGGCCCTCTAAGCAAAAGCCATACACTTACAATGACAACTATGCGGCCAAGATCAAGGAAGAGATAGATCGCTTGGTTGAAGCTGGATTTATCTATGAAATTGAGCACATTGAGTGGGTATCCCCCATCGTAGTGGTGCCCAAGAAAAATGGAAAGCTGCGTGTATGCATTAACTTAAAGAAGGTCAATGCAGCCACAATTCGAGATAACTATCCGCTTCCCATCACAGAGCATCTCTTAGAAAGAGTAGCAGGCAAGGAAGTGTACAGCTTCCTTGATGGATTTTCAGGCTACGATCAAGTAGCCATAGCTCCAGAAGATCAGCATAAGACGGCTTTTGCCACTGAATGGGGCATATTTGCTTTTTGGGTAATGCCATTTGGACTTACCAATGCACCCGCTACATTTCAGAGATTGATGTGCCATGTGTTTAAAGAGTTCTTGAGGAAGAATTTAGAGGTCTATGTTGATGATCTCTGTGCTCATTCCAACATTAGACAAACCCACATTCCTGAACTCAGACAAATCTTTGACAAATGTAGAGAATACCAAGTCTGCCTGAACCCAGAAAAGTGTGTTTTTATGGTCAGGCAAGGCAAGATTCTGGGACACATAGTATCAAAGAATGGCATATCCACTGATGAAGAGAAAGTGAGAGCCGTAGCCGAGTTACCTAGGCCAAAGAATGTCAAGGAAGTACAAGCTTTCATGGGGCATTGTGGTTACTACCGCCGGTTCATTCACATGTATGCTGTCATTGCAAAGCCCATGTACGGACTTCTGACTAACTTTGAGTGGACTGATGAATGTGAAAATTCCTTCAATGAGCTTAAACGAAGATTATGTTCAGCCCCAATCTTGACTACACCAGATTGGAACAAGCCATTCCATGTTCATGTGGATGCTTCCAATTATGCTATTGGATGTGTACTTGCACAACCTACCGGTGAAGGTAATATGGATCTTCCAATTGCCTATGCTAGTAGACAATTGAATGCAGCTGAACGAAATTATACCACTACGGAGAGAGAAGGATTAGGCATGGTATATGCAGTTAAAAAGTTTAGACATTATTTGCTTGCAAATAAGTTAAAATTTTTTACTGACCATCAGGCACTGCTATATCTCGTAAACAAGCCATGCAATACAGGAAGATTAGTAAGATGGTTTCTCTTGCTAATGGAATATGATTTCGAGGTTGTGATAAGGAAAGGGAAGACTCATTTGAGAGCAGATCATCTCTCTAGGCTCACATCTGGAGAAGCCCCACAAGGAGTGTCAGATGACCTTCCTGATGCTTACTTGTTTAATTTGGAAGTGGTGCCACAGTGGGCTAAGCCATTAGTGCCAGTATTGACATACGGGCCTAACCACCCAGTAATAAACATACAGGATAGAGAGGTAGTGAAAGCCCAAAAGTATCACATCATGGCAGGTAGTATGTACAAGCACACAGATCAAGGGATCTTGGCTTGTTGTGTGGAAGAGGATGAGTACGCTAAATGGTTGCAATTAGCACATGTAGGTGCATTAGAGCAACACTACTCAAGGCAACGAACCCTACAGATACTAAAGAGACTCGGAGTGCATTGGCCGACGATGGAAGCTGATGTCCAGAAGTTGTGCAAGGAATGCCCAATCTACTGCACTAAACCACCTGTGGAACATGCCACTCTTTATCAAATGTCCATAGTGCCAGATTGGAGTGAACCACTAGTATCCTTCCTGAGGACGAAAACATTCCCTCCAGACATGACTCTGGCTAGGAAAAGGAGTTTAGAACAAGAAGCCCTAGATTACTCACTCATTGGTGATAATCTATACAAGTGAGGTAAAGATGGTTACCTAAGACTATGTGTCCATGAAAGTGAATATCTCAAGATCTTGGAAACTGCTCACCAAGGTGTAGCAGGAGGACACTTTGGACCAGATCGGGTGATCAAGGCAATACTATTTGCGGGCTTCTGGTGGCCGACCCTTCACATGGATGCACATACCTATGTGAAACAGTGTGATGTTTGTCAGAGAACTCAGTATCCTATACGCAAAGATGAGATGCCATTGAAACCTATGATGGGTGGACGTGCATTCTCTAAGTGGGGAATAGACTTCGTAGGTCCTATTAATCCCCCAGCTAAAGGTTCCCATGCAGAATATATCATTGTTGCCACGGAGTATCTAACCAAGTGGGTAGAGGTAAAAGCCACAACGAAGAACGATGCTCAAACAACAGCTAAGTTTTTATTTGAGAATGTGTTCACTAAATATGGGCTACCTATAGATCTAGTTAGTGATAGAGGCACTCACTTCTTGAATGAGGTTATTGAAAATCTGCTCCAAGAATTCTTGGTAGTACATAAGAAGTCTGCCCCCTATCACCCTCAAGCAAATGGCCAGGCTGAGAGCACCAATAAGATCCTATGCAATGTACTGACGAAATTAGTGAACAATAAACGCTCTGATTGGGACAAACAACTACACCATGTTTTTTGGGCATACCGAGTCACCTACAAAACGGTACTCCAAGCCACCCCCTTTCAGATGGTATTTGGCCAAAATGCAGTGCTACCGTTGGACTTCTTAATACCTACACTGAAAGTAGCACAAGAGCATGAATGGATGGGTCATGAACTCTCCTCTAGACTGTTTGACCTTGAACGATTAGGAGAAACAAGACTGAGAGCAGCTGCAGGGATATATGCAGCTAAGAAACGACAGAAGGCATACTTTGATGCCCACGTTAAGGATAAAGGTTTGAAGGCAGGCGACCTAGTACTAGTCTACACTTTGAAACAACATGCGAGGAAACTAGAGAAAAGAGGCTACGGACCCATGATCATTAATAGAATCTCAACAAGTGGAGTAGTGCAACTAGCCACATTAGAAGGCGATATTCTCGCGAGCTACATAAGCGGATGCAGGGTCAAGTTATATCAGGAACCTCTCACAGAGGAAATGCTAAGTCGACTCAATACTGCTAAGAAACGCAAAGAAGAAGAAAAGCGAATTGGAGAAGAAGCTCAAGCAGAAGCTTTAGAGCGCATATGGAGAATGAAATTAAGAAGACAAGGTAGAGAGCAACCTAGGCCAAATGCATATGCAGATCAAGGATATCACATGGCTATGTGTGAAGTTTCAGGTATCAGCTCTCATTGGATAATTGATCAACGTCCTTTTATAACCTTAGATATAGGACAAGGAAAGGGTGCAAGGACTGTAAGAGCCTTGATTGACTCAGGTGCAGCCACTAGTGCTGTTAAATTGTCCTACTATCAAAAGTTGAAATTAACTGTCAATCCTATAGAAGCATATCTCATAGGATTGGGAGGTGTGGAAACCCCTTGCATGGGCGAGGTGGAACTTCCCCTCTATATTCAAGACGAAGTAATGACAGTCAAAGTACTAGTGTGTCAAGATGAGGACCTCACTGAGCCTCTTATCTTGGGTCAGGATTGGATCTATGATCATGCAGTCAACCTAAACCTAAGAAGTGGACTTCTTCAGGTATGGGTAAATCATAGTCAAATTACAGTTGAATTGGCAAATGAGGCACTCAAGGAACTAAGTAAGGCACGAACTCCTGGTCCTTCCAGGGGCACACATGAAGCTGACAATGCTATTCTTGTCCAAAACTGTATGATGCAGAAAGAGGATTGTCTCAACAACGGAGTCAAGGATAAGACGACACTCCCTTCTTTTCCAAAGGCCAGAAGGATGCAGCAACCAACGGCAGATCAAATACAGAGGAAGCAGAGCACTACCTATACTGAAGGCCAAAAAAAGGAGCAAAGCAGATTGTTTCAGCCGTTGAAACAAGTGTGGGTGCGGAAAGGCGAACACCCCGTTGTGACCATGCCAACCCCACGGCCGAAACCTCTTATTAGTAATCAGCAACACGATACTAATAAGAAGTCTTTCATAAATTCTTCTGCAAAAGTCAAGTCTATTTGGGTACCCAAGAAGTCGATGAAGGCCAGCCCACAATCACGACAAATCTGGGTGCCTAAGGCTTGCTTGCGGGCTCAAATAGCTACACCGAGGCCACACCCAGTACAACATGTTTCACTCACTCGAACATCCGATGCTCATTCTTACACATCACGCACGGACACGTATTCTTCCATGCGCACAAGTAGAATCACTCGTAAATGGGTCCCTAAAAAGCCTCATTTTCAAGTAGATACTCCTATCAAACCTTCCAGAGTCTCCACAAAATCAAGATCAAAACCCATCCACTGTGTTTGGCAACCTAAAACTTGTAATAAACTCCCAGACCCCAGTTGTAAATCCATGCCCACCTACTAACTACATCACTCTCTCACTACATCATTCCACTTAGCTTCTAGGTCTACCCAATTCCTAACTATACGCACAAGCACCGAGCACTTAATAGCCTACTAATCTCTCCCGAACCTCATGTTAATGTTGTAATGGGGACAAAAACGGTTCTATCTCGTCCTTTACAATGTTAACACCTATTTCTATATTCTCACAGAATCAAGAGGCAAGAAGTAACATGGCAGATACGACATGAACTAGCTCCCAGGCAGGCACCAGCCCCCAAGTCATGGACATTGAAAGTCTTCCCGTTGAGGAGGAATTGAAGGAACGCCCAGTGGCATTGAGGGCATTACACGCCATACCGGTTCAGAATCCTCCACAGGGGCACACAATGCCGGTCAGCAAAAACTCACATTGGTTCGGTGATGTGGCAGGACCCCTAGGTGAAGGCACTTACATGTGGGAGGCCGAGATAGAATTCAATGGGCGCTGGGGCAGATATCACTTTTTCACCAGGGAATTTGAGAGACTGCAGAATAATGAAGGACTGAAACCTATATGGAAGAAGGCAGGACTCTACGATTACTTCAAATTCCAATTGCCAAAGCCCGATTTTCTAAGGTGCTCTTATTTGATTAGCACCCTCACTCCGAGCAAAGACAAAAAGGGATACAGCTCCTTTGTCCTCCCATCTCTCACAAGGGGCAATGAACTGAAGCGTTTCAGGTTGACTATCAATTTGGTAAGGGAAGCTCTAGACATGAAAGGTATGCACATTCCTACGGAGAAAGAGACAATGGTCCCCGACAATATGAAGAACAGGAATCTGACAAAATTAAAGGACATGGTGGCAATGACACCTACAATTGCCATTCACTTGCGAATGGTCATGCAACATTTTGCATTTCCCGCTCAAGAGAGGTTCACAATGCCACCTAAGAAGATATGGTTTAGTCTATACTTGGCTGATGCCTTTGATTTGACAATCAACATGCCCCACTGGATTATCGACCAAATCCACTTGGCTCATCAAAGGTGGTATAAGAAACAAAATTCTGTACTGTATGGATGCTGTGCTCTCACCCGGATTGTGTATAGATGTTTGGCTTACAATGTGCCAGTGCAAAGGGCATTAAATTGGACCAGGGTACAAGAATTCCAATGTAGACTATCAACCGTAGGGCCACCCTCCAAGAAAATGAGAGGCGCCGTTTATATGCCCTGTGCACAACCCCGCGGTGCGGCATTGACACCAGAGACAACTCCACGACTTCCAAGGCGGGTACAACCCTTCACTATCAGATTACCAAGACACAGCACTAATGGACCAAATCTAGTGTTTCCACCTATACCAACCGACCTAGAGTTCCCTCACGGATTCACTTTAGAAGACCTAGCTGATGAGGAGGTAGCCAGAATCATAGAGGCTGTTAACACGGAAGTCGAGGCAGAGCAAGCTAGTGGACAACAAACTGCTACAGACCAACCCCATCCCAGACAACCAGATGTCGTCAATGTGGAGGGTGAAGAAGAAGAAGAACAAGAGGAGGAACATGATGGACAATCGAGGAAGAAGAGCAGGAATATGATCAGGAAGCTCTGTGGGTACTTGAAGGTGCTCCAGCTTATACGAAGGCATTGAAAAAGCTCTATGATACCATGAATAGAGTTCAAGAGCAACATAGACTGTCTCTAGCAGCAGGCAAAGCCCTCATGAATCAAATCCTTGAGGAGGAAGGCGTAGACGAGCAATACCGCGCCACGCTTGACATGATATCTGAGGCTTTAGGAGTACCTGAGACGGTGCATACCACCCTTGCACAAGCAAGAAGAACGGAGAGAAGATACGGCAAACGTCCCCCTCGATCAGGAAAGCAGATGAATGTATTAGTATCAGAACCACAAGGCACATCCACAACCATGGGCACCGCACACACTGTCCATGATACTGAGGAAACCCATGTATCAAGTGCACCTGCGTCACCCCCTTTGCCACCCCTGCCTCCAACTCCACCACATTCACCTCCCACTACCAGTGTAACCACTACTGTCACCGCCTCCGAGTCCACTACCCATACCGAAGCACAGACCGTCAGTCAACCCACACACCCTATCTCAACCTCTTTTGTCTATACGGCCACTGAAACAGTAATTCTAACCGCAGCCACAGAAAATCTCATTCCCCCAAACAAACTTCCGGGCAGTTCGTATTCACAATTGCACACACCACTGTACACTTTCACCACTATCACCGCACCCACAATTCCCATATTCACAATCACTCCCACTACTGCATCCACCGTTGATCTTATGGACATATCACCCACCTCCGCACCTCTCCCTCCCCCCATACACCCACCATCTCCCATTCCCCCACCTCCCACTTCACCATTTTCCAGCACCGCATCCACACATCCATTCCCCTTCCCCTTTCCCTTCCCTTTTGCATTCAACACCCTCCCCGCATCCACCCCTCTTAATAATGTATTTAATAATATGTATCAGTGTATGTCGCAACTACAACAGCACTACCAACATCTTGATAACCAACATACACGACTCTTTCGAAGCCATGAAGAACTTCAACTACGATTCATTGATCTCAAAAGGGAAAAGCGGCTACTACTACTACTACAACAGTACGCCACTTTACAAGAACAACATGAACAATTAGTAGCCAATCCACCCCAGTCCGATGCAGAAGAAAGGCAACATATGGATGAATTGCTACACTCCCAGATAACGGAGAATCTCAAGCTTAGATGCAACCTGGCCCTCCTACGCAAACACATGTCTACAACACTCGAAGAGAATAAACGGCTGCAGAAACAGAATGAAGAAAACTTGGAAGCAGCCATGGAGGGTTCCCTGCAGGAAATCGATCCAGAGAAATTCAAGGCCATTCCCTCAGAGAATATGCAAATTGTGTTAGAAACCCATGCAGATCTCCTAGAAGCCCATGCAGCATTAGAAAGAGAAAGAGATGACCTATTAAAGCAGCTAGCAACCCAGCATGAGTCACCAAGCAAAGTCACAACTGTAGTTGACACATCTGAAGAAGTAAAAAAACTCAGAGCAGAACTCGAAGAATTACGCAGTAAAGTCATGCAATACGAGCGTCAACCCTCTCCCCTTGTCGAGCCCGAGCCTGAAGACTTAGTGCCAATTGAAATCGAGGAAACCTTCGAAGATCCATACATTCCCATGCCTGCACCAGGGGGCAAGCAAACAGAAGAGGGCATAGACACCATCGAGATAGAGGCTCTTGAATGGATGCAGAGGTTAGAGAAAGTGGCCACAACCCATGATGATAGAGTGGCAGTTCAGATAGCGTCAATGTCACGTTTGGAAGAGGTAGTTATAAAATCGAAGTACTTTCGAAACCTCTCCCATCATAGGTGGATCGGCACATCCGACGATTTGTATGTTCCTTTTTGAGTCTTAATAGTGGACTACAATGCCGAAATCAAGCAACACACCTCAAGAGAACCAACCTCGGCTACACAGTTTGCACCGAACGACATCCCAGCAAGTGCCAAGCAGGGCAATATACATCAATCGACGTGGAGGATTTGTCTACTGGAAACCTACCCAGAGATGGTAAGAACATGGAATAACATGCCTTTGTACATCAAATACAACCCATGCTACTGCCCCATATTTCGAAGAAGGTCATGGCCCGAATACACAAAAACTGTGCTGACAACCAAAGGATGTGAGAAATGGCTCAATTATGTCTATTTAGCACCACCTAAAGGCCAACCTACCATAGGATATATGATTTCGACGATTCGGCATTGGGGGGTCCGGTTCAAAAATGTACCAGATGTCATGGCCCAAATGTGCCTTAAAATTTTTGAACTCATGTTGGTCATCTTCAGGATCTTCAAGAATGTCAAGGAACCTCATCTGTCAGCTCTTGGATTTAATGAAGGTAACCAAGACCTTTTCTACGACATGAGCGCAACACCATCTATTAATGTTGTATATGCATGGCACGCGCGTATCAAGTATCTACCAGCCTGCTTCAAACAGACGTTTGAAGAAATGTTTGTCACGGGATTCTGGGAATATCATTCAGAGATATTCATTCCCAGACCATCACATTTATTGCAGTTGTTTGCAGTGGAACAAGCTCTCCATTCAGAAAAGTTACGTATACCACATCCAGAGGTTCCCGGGCCGGTAGATTGGGATGCTCTACTCACGGACTTGGCCAAAGGGTTGCGGATTGCAGAACATCACTTAGCACAAGACGTTGTTGAGTACTACATCCAACGGCCCACCCAACAAGGGTATGTCAGGGACGACAAATGCGAGAGAGGGGGGGTGTTGGAACTGAAGGACTCACAAGGCAAGGAAGCTTACAAAGGGAGTCAGAGAGAAGAGAAAGTACAAGCAGACAGAGCAGTCAACGACGATCTAGCAAGTAGGCCAATATTTTTTCAGGACACTAACGCATATAAAAGAGGTGGACACACAAGGAGAACGAGCAAGTAGGGAGCTCCAGGAAATGTATGTCAAAAAGTTATTAGAAACCCCTACAAAAATAGTGATTTTAATCACTAAAAACCATTGTAAATACCATTTCATATTTTTGTAGCTCCAATTTTGTGCAAGCCAAGGAGTCCTTGAGCTTGAGGAGCTTTAGAAGTACCTACCTATCAGTTTTCACATTTTTTAGACTTCGTTTGAACCTCCAAATAGGGTAGAGAACCTAATTTTTAACTAGGCTGGACACTAGGTCTGGACATAGCCAAAACCTAGTCAAAAACTATAAATAGAGCTAGAGAGCTCATTTTTTTAGCTAGCTTGTAATTGATCAAAACTTGTATGAGCTTTTTGGAAAGTAATCTAAAGAACTCCATTGCCTCTCACTCTTTGTCTTGCCTTGTGTGCGCGTGTGTGTATGTGTGTGCATGTTAGTGTGCTTCGCACTCACACACTTGTGCCTTCACTTGCTCGAGGTCATCATACCATCCTCACGTCTTCCCGGATTGACATTAAAGGAGGTGCTTACTCATCACTGAGCTACAACAATCTTCACTAAAAATAGCAATCGAAAATGCAAAAGGCTGAGTTAATTGATTCAAGATCTTCTTCCCCCGATCTGCGAGGAAACTACAATTAACACTTTCCTTCAACGTTATCAGGCACAGTTGTCAGTCCTCTCGCTCTGTTTTCTCACAGAGATATGGAGTATTGGCGGCAAGAGATGCATCAAAGCCTGGGAGTATTGCTGAGTAGATACATCACAGAGAATGGTTTTGCTCTCTCTCTCTCTCTCTGTGTTACAGAGAGTCCATGTATGCAGAGGTGCTATCCGTCTGCTATAGAGAAGCATTGAGGTGCTAAGAAGGAATCCGATTTGCCATCGCAACAGCAACAGTAGTTCTCTCTCTCTCTCTCTCTCTCTCTCTCTCTCTCTCTCTCTCTCTCTCTCTCTCTCTCTCTCTCTCTCTCTCTCTCTCTCTCTCTCTCTCTCTCTCTCTCTCTCTCTCTCTCTCTCTTTCTCTCTCTGAGAGATGGCGGAGGTGTATCGGAGTACGACTCTGAGATGTGCGACTCCTGACGATGTCTGCTGTAGAAAAACACCCTCTTTTTCTCTATCTTGCACTTTATGGCTACACCACAGATGGTTTGGATGCAAGAGCTGCAACAATCCGCATGAGAACTATGTGAAACACCATAGATACTGGCAGAATGGTGGTATGCACGATTCACCAGCCAAGCATCGACATATTTGAATTGTTTGATGAGCTTCTATTGATGAAACGGGGTGGTAGAGTCATCTATGTTGGCTCATGGGGAACCTGCTCTATGGAGCTTGTTAGCTATTTCGAGGCCATACCAGATCCATTGTTGGTAGAAGCAGTCATGTCTCGGCTTTTCATGCAGAAACTGTTGGGAATGATGGATGGACACTTCAAGAGAATGAGTAGGTACTACCAAATCCTGCTTTGTACCTTTGATGCTTTAGAGTTGATAATTAGACCTTCTTAGCTTTCCAATGACACCATAGAATGGCCTATGTACTTTGGAAATGATGTATGAAAAGATAGAATCAAAACAAACAACTTTGAACTTCAAGTCTTCAAGAAAACCTTCTATTTTTTACCATACTCGTGCTGTCTCTTTTGCTCAGTATGACCAGCATAGTAGGAATTGGAAAAATTCCTTTTAGGGGTATCTTATTAGCTTAGCAAGCTAACTATTCCAAGTGAATTACTTAAAAAGATTAACTATGCTCAGAGAAATCAATTTAGCAAATAAACCTTTACCCCCGATATTTTAGGACTGTTGTAGACTTCGACCTTTGATCACCTCGACGGAATTTTATCTGAAATGGCTGAATAGAAATCATTCAAATTTTGATAGCATGTAGAATACTTTGAGCTAATTCCGACAAGCTATAGATCTTTGAATTTGGTGAAGAAATGAGTAAGATATGATCTCCACAAGTTGACAGACTTTCAAGGACTATGACAGAGAACTCAGAAATAGACAATGTAGATATATGTATTAATGAACAGTGTTGTACAATACCATTGGCATGATGATCATTGCCTAATGGTGTAGAAAGGTGTGGGCTAGAGTGTAGGCCTCACACACACTCAGAAATGATAATTAGAAGCTCGAAAAGTGACTCTTCTACCCGTGACTTTTTGAGTTGATCTTTTATAGGAGTTGAGTTCAAAGTTTGAATTTGAATTCAAACTTTTGGCTCTCTATAATCATGCTCCTACATCCTAGGAGATATTCTTAATTGATTGATGGTTTACAACTAATAAAGTCCACGACTTCCTTGGGTAGGTGGTACAAAGATTCCAAGTCAAATATGACTTTTTACAAAAGAGTAAATGGTAATTAACCATTAGCATTGGTTCCTATGCATCTTCTTATGTGTATGAACTACAAGCCAAATGTGTAGGCTTGTGAATTGCACCAACAGCTCCCCCTCAAGCCAAACATTTTGGCTTGGTCCTGATCTTTAGTCTTCATGTATATCTTGCAATCGAATCATTGATTTGAACGTGCAAAGTTTGGTTCCATCCAATGCTTTAGTTAACAAATCTGCACATTGCACGTTGGTTGATACATATGTTAATTGAATGTCCTTGATTAATAGCTTCTCTCTCACATAATGGTAATGGACCTCTATATGCTTGGTTCTAGCATGATAAATAGGATTACCTGCAAGGTGAAGTGAGCTTGTATTGTCTCCAAAGATCAATGGTGAGGTAGTATACAAACCCAATTCTGTATACAATAACTTGATCCATATGGCTTCTTGAGTGGCATTTGCCAATCCTCTATACTCTGCCTCTGTAGAAGATAAAGCAATAGTAGGTTGCTTCTTTGAAGACCATGATATTGGTTTATCACCTGCAAATGAAATGTATCTTGAAGTGCTTCTCCTATCATCCTTACATCCTGCCCAATATGCATCTGAATAAATCTTGATATCCAAGTCTCAAGTGTAAGGGAAATACAAACCATGATGTTGAGTACCCCTGAGGTACTTAAAAATTCTTTTGGCAGCTTCTAAGTGAGGTATGCTTGGCTTGTGCATAAACTGACTTAGCACACTAACTCCATATGCAATATCTATCCTTGTTAAGGTAGCATAATTCAAGCTTCCCACTATGCTTTGGTAACCTGTAATATCATTAACTTCATCACCTTCATGGGCACTTAGTTTTAGGTTTACCTCCATTGGAGTACTTGCAACTTTTGCATCCTACAAATGAAACTTCTTCAACATATCTTGTATGTATTTTTTCTGAGTAATATAGATTCCAGAGTTAGTATAGACTAACTCAAGTCCAAGAAAATACTTTAGTAGACCAAGATCATTGATCTTGAACTCCTTCATCATCTGGTTCTTGATTTGTCTGATTCCATTGACATCATTACCTGTAAGTATGATATCATCAACATATACAAATAGGTATATTACCTCTGAATTACTCTCTGTGATTCCATGCCCTAGGTGCCTGCTTTAATCCATAAAGAGCTTTATTCAATTTGCATACATATGTTACCTTGTTGGGATCCTCATAGCCAGGAGGTTGTGACATATATACCTCCTCTAAAATCCATCCATTCAGGAAAGCGTTTTTTACATCTAGTTGATACATGTTCCAATTCTTAGATGCAGCCACACTTACCAATACCCTGATGGTTGGCATCTTGGATACAGGTGAGAATGTTTCTTCATAGTCAATGCCTTGGGTTCGTGCAAAATCCTTGGCCACCAATCTGTCTTTATACCTGTTTATTGACCCATCAGAATTCCTTTTGAGTTTATAGATCCATCTAGATCCAATTACCTTCATGGACTCCTTTTTTGGTACTAGTTCCCATGTGTCACTTTCTTTGAGTGCTTCAATCTCCTCATCCATAGCTTCTTTCCATTCTATTTGAGTTTTTGCTTCTTCATATGATCCTGGTTCTTCAATTGACAAGTCTTTGGCAAGATAAACAGAATGTTTAGTAACAAGAGAGGTATCATACCCATATCTGATAGGTTTTTTGCTCTCCCTTTGTGATCTTCTGATTGATTGATTTGAAGACTCAGGTATGTCTTCAAGTTTCTTCATCTTGAGTTTGCCTTTGGACTTCCATGCCTTGAATTCTTCAAGATTGTCCAATTACACATTGATCCTGCATATTTGCTTCAAGGTTCTTTCTCCTACATGCCCTAATCTCTTATGCCAAATCTCAAGTTCTGAAAGTATTTGATCTTCATAATTGTAGAGTGCAATATTCTTTGTATCTTCTAGCTCAAAAGTAAAAAGTCTACCTATCTTTTCTCCTTTAGCAATTCTCTTGAACCCATGCTTGGGATCCTCCACAAATGCTCCAAATTGGTTGAATCTAACCTGCAAGCCTTTTTCCACAATCTGTCCAACACTCATCAAGTTTTTTGTATTTGGCACATATAGTACCCTACTCAACAAGTTTTGATTTCCATCACAAGTCTTAACATTTCCAACTTTAACTACTGAGTGCTTGGTGTCATCACTTGTTTGTACTTGATGCTTACCTCTTAGTTCTTCAAGGTCAGAGAGTAGATCTACATTGCCATCCACATGATTTGAGCATCCTGAGTCAATGTAGAAGAGATGGTCATCATTTGCACCTGGTTTTGAAGTCATGTTCATAATCAGAAGAGAATCATCTTGCTCTTCTGTATAGTTGTTGTAATCCTTTCTGGATTTGAATCATACTTGGTAGTTACCATTGTAGTTGTTGTTGTAGTTGTTATTATAGTTGTTGTTGTACCCTTGATGATGGTTGAATCTACCTCTTGACTGTGAGTATCCACCTCTTTGATATCCTCTTCCTCTCTGATTCTTGTAGTTCCTGAAACACTCATCTGTATTATGATTTGATAAACCACAAATGTTGTATGGTGAGGAGTTACAGGATATCCCCCTACCTTGCTTACCTCCTCTACCCCTTCCTCTTGATGATCTACCTCTCCCTGCATAGTTTGCTTGGGAGGTAGTGCCTTCATCCTCTCCTTTCTTGTTCTTGCCTTTATCTTTAGACTTACTTTTATCAGTGTATAGGGCAAAAGAGCTATTACCTTTGGATGTGTCTCCATTCTTGTTGAGCTTGGCTTCATGAGTGAACAATTGTCCCATGAGAGCTGTAAGATCTAAAATTTGCATGTCCATGTATAGGTCCATGGCAGTGGTGAAGCTTTCCCATTTGTCATCAGCTTTGATCCCATTAATCACTTGCCTTACTATCTGCTCTTCTTCAATCTCTTCTCCTATGCTTGCTAACTGATCTGCTACATCTTTAATCTTAGTCACAAACTCTGAAATAGCCTGCTTAGGTTGCTTCCTTAGTGTGGTGAATTCAATCCACAATTGGTTTTTTCTGGCCCTTGTGTTGGAAGAAAAATAGGATGACAAGGTTTCCCAAGTCTCTTGGGATGTCTTATAGTTTCTAATATGTGGCAAAAGAAAATCAGAGATGGAGTTGAGTAAGTAAGACCTTGCTAATGCATCCTTGGCACACCATGTGTTGAGTTTTTCATGTTCTTCCTTTGTTGGTAGTCCTCTGGTTTTGAATGAGGGCAATTCCTCATCTCCTGAGATGTATCCATAAAGAATCCTTCCTTGTAGGTATGTCTTCATCCTTAGAGACCATGCCTGATAGTTGTTCCTGTCCAATTTATCAATAAATGAAGGAAAACCATCTCCCATTTTACCTTAACTTTGCACTGATACCACTATTGGGAATGATGGATGGACACTTCAAGAGAATGAGTAGGTACTGCCAAATCCTGCTTTGTACCAGCCCTTTGATGCTTTAGAGTTGATAAGTAGACCTTCTTAGCTTTCCAATGACACCATAAAATGGCCTATGTACTTTGGAAATGATGTATGAAAAGATAGAATCAAAACAGACAACTTTGAACTTCAAGTCTTCAAGAAAACCTTCTATTTTTTACCATACACCTGCTGTCTCTTTTGCTCAGTATGACCAGCACAGTAGGGATTGGAAAAATTCCTTTTAGGGGTATCTAATTATCTTAGCAAGCTAACTATTCCAAGTGGAACTACTTAAAAAGATTAACTATGCTCAGAGAAATCAATTTAGCAAGTAAAACTTTACCCCCGATATTTTAGGATTGTTGCAGACTTCGACCATTGATCACCTCAACGGATTTTTCTCAGAAATGACTAAATAGAAATCCTTCAAATTTTGATAGCATGTAGAATAATTTGAGTTGGTTCCAACAAGCTATAGATCTTTGAATTTGGTCAAGAAACGAGTGAGATATGATCTCCACAAGTTGATAGACTTTCAGGGACTATGATAGAGAACTCGAAAATAGACAATGTAGATATATGTATTAACAGTGTTCTACAATACCATTGGCATGACGATCATTGCCTAATGGTGTAGAAAGGTGTGGGCTAGAGTGTAGGCCTCACACACACTCAGAAATGATAATCAGAAGCTCGGAAAGTGACTCTTCTACCCACGACTTTTTGAGTTGATCTTTTATAGGAGTTGAGTTCAAAGTTTGAATTTGAATTCAAACTTTTGGCTCTCTATAATCATGCTCCTACATCTTAGGAGATATTCTCTTAATTGATTGATGGTTTACAACTAATAAAGTCCACGACTTCCTTGGGTAGGTGGTACAAAGATTCCAAGTCAAATATGACTTTTACAAAAGAGTAAATGGTAATTAACATTAGCATTGGTTCCTATGCATCTTCTTATGTGTATGAACTACAAGCCAAATGTGTAGGCTTGTGAATTGCACCAACAGAAACTATCATTCTGCTTCAATCACTGCAGCAAACAGACCAATGCATCCACATATGTTCACGTGTCGCACTCATAGACACATAAATTTTGATCGATATAGCAAACTAAGGTTGCACTTTTGGACCAGGGGCATTAAGTAGAGGTAACTATGCTAAACATAATGCTCCAGCCTACACCTTTCCATCTTGGGCATTCTCCTTAGTCTAAAGGTGTAGTTCCTCTCTAGTGATGCAGAATACAGACCGCGATATGAACATGACATGTATAATTCACGCAAATTGATGTATGACCTCCCACAATAGCTATTAAAGAGGGTTGATAAGCTCCACAAACCTAAAGAAGCAATAGATGATGGACTAAAAGAAAAGCTTTGAAAACTGATGAAGACGGTTTCACAAAAGTGTTTCCGAATACTTCATAGGCTTGAGATACATCAACACATTTGAGAATAATGATAGCAAAATGATTGCTAAAGAGTGTTTATAATCACTTTTAAATGTTAAAATGTAGCACAAATATGGAAGAGCAAGGGTGGGAGGGTGGGAAAGTGGAGTAAAATGAGTACGAAATTGATGAAGAAAGTGGGTGGGAGGGTGGGCAAATGGGTGAAATAAAACCCCAAAGAGTAGAATGATGGCAAAATGCTTCACCAAATGAGTGAAGAGCAACACCACAAAACTCAAGCACCACCACCACCAAAATCCTTGTCAAATGCACCACCAAGACCTCCACCTAGCACTCTGATACCATGTAGAGAGTACGCACGCAGAAGCAAAATGAAAAGTAAAGTACTCTCACAAAACAAAGAATGTGTGAGACACAAAATGAGTAGACCATGAAATGGGTAAACTCATGTGGATTAGAAATGAGTTTGCCAAGAGCATGGAATAGGCTCCTCAAGCTTCTAACCAAGTAGAAATGAGGGGAGAGGCCCTCCTTATATAGATTTGGGAGGGGCTCTCAAAAGTACATCATATGTGGGATAAGTCTCCTGAAAGGAGAATGAATACAGCTGGTAGAAGCACATGGCAAGGTACCCAAATACAAAGGAAATACAATATAAAATGGAAATAGACTAGAAATGGAGTGCCTCCTTGATACAAAATGGAGATGCACTCATGTGGATACAAATGTAGATGAAGTAGGAGCAATCATGTCGTCAACGTACCCGACCTAACTATCAAGATGACTAATAAAATCCTCAGTATGATACTTGTAGTACTCAAAGTTTTCAAACACGCAGAATATACATTTTTGAATTTCATTGGCATTAACCAAGGCATGGATCCGATTCAATACATGCAAACTTTTGAGGAAGCCTTTTTTATAGGATTTTTTGAAATTGACTCCGAGATCTTCTTAAAGATGTCAACGAATCTGAATGCCAGACTGGTGGCATATGAATTGAGTTCTTTGCAGACCATAGACAGCCACCACACGATGGTGTAAAAGCTGAACAATGGAAGCAACTGATGATACGAGAAGCCAATCTCCTTAATGAAACAGAGCAAAAGGTCTATAGGACGTACTCCCGTCGCATTCCAAAGCCTATCGGGGATGATAGAGTTCAAGAGGGGGTAGTGTTGAAGGAGAGTCTTCAAAAAGAAAAGAAGAAGAAAACCAAGAAAGAAGATTCACTAAAGATAATATATCTGAAGACATATCTCTGTAGGAAGCCCCACAGGGGCATGCAACACCCATCTGTGCACAGAGCCCCGCAGGGGCATACAACAATGGGAGGTACGCAAGAGGCAAGGACGGATCAAGGCTAACAAGTATCCATGAAGAAGTGCAAGAAGATATCGGGCCAATCCAAAGCCCCAGGAAGGTGCTTCAACCTCTTGATCTTCGGGAGGTCTAGATCGAAGGCTGAAGATCCACACCTTCATACCTTCCACTGGTTGCATGCGTGGTAGCCCGACTTAACACAGCAACCCAGATTTGAAGAGGTTATTGGTGAGCTAGACTACAAATCTAAGGTAGTCCATCTCCACAGGTTGCAAGCGGTGAAAAGAAAAGAACAAGCAAAAAAAATGCATCAGGTCCTAGAGCATGTGAAAGAAGATTCAAGAACAGGGCCTTTAAAACGTAATGCCAGCCTGACTAGGAGGCAACGCCGACCAAGTGATGCATGTCGTGGAAAGAAGTAAACGAGTTGCAAACAAGAAGTGAAGCCTGTCAAGAGACGACAAAGACAAAGAGGGGGAGAGTGTTGCAGAGCAAAGAAGAGCAAAGAGGCAGAGAAAAAGAAGGACCCCAAATTTTTTCCAATTTGGACACTTTATCTTTGTACTATAGTCACTTTGTAATATATTTTCCAATGTAAATGCACTAGAGGAGTCCTCTACATGCATCCCCATAAAGATTTTTTCTCTTTACCCTTGTAAACTCGTAGGAAATTAGTATTTTAGTCAATAAAGTGCCGGTCTCTTGTGTGAAAGGACCATTTTTTAGGGCACATGTATATAAGTCAATTTGTGACTCTTTGTAAGGACTTTTTCCATTGTGAGAATCAAGAGCACAGAATTTCGAATTTGTGTCTTCGCCTCTCTGTATCTTCTTCCTTGTGAACTTGCATGATGTGTGATGTTTGAAAATAGTGCTTAGATGTGTTGTCTATCCATGAAAGTGCTTGTTTGTTGTTGGTAAAGTGTGTGTTAAGTGAAGGAAGTGCTGAAGTGTAGGAAGATCATTCCCACGGCTCAGTATTTTGCTCATAACTTGAAGCAGGAGCTTCAAAATCGAGTGAAAAGACAACCATTGGATGCGCCTTCTTGAGAACTTTCGAAATGAACCACTATTCACTATATTTGACATTTGGAATTGAGAGAAAAGCTCGATTTACTATTGACTGCTATTCCAAGTGTCGCAACACCATAGCCAATCTTGAAAGCTTGAATGTGGTGGATTTATACTTGCATATACCTTGTTAGATCTCATTTGCATTGACCATTATTCAAATGCGTGTCTTCATACACTCGGCTAGGTTTTGATACTCCTTGGATTGATAATGAAAGCATGAATCCCCACTATATGCACTTGAGGGGGATTGAGATATAGTCTCGTTCTCCACAAGTCCCTAAATTGATGTAGAGGTACACATGGATGCATAGTTGTTTTGTTGCCTTTTGCTCAATCATTTCTTTGGAAATTTTTGTAGCCTCTTTGGCTTCCCCTGTCACAAAACTATCCTACCTCCTACATGATTCTGATGTTGACCTCAGTCTTCATTACTATTTCCTCTTCCACTTTTGAAACCTCTATCTCTACCTCTTCCTATGCTAGAGTAGAATACTTGCTGAGAACTAGTTTTCCATGGGAGTTTGAGTCCCCACCAATATTCTTTTCTTCAATAATCAACAGGACACTAGATCAGCAAACTTTGGAATATTTTCCCTAGTCTATATAGAGGTTCTAAATTACTTATATGCAGCTCCTAAAACATGAAGGCACACTTCCACCTTATCATTGTCTTCTACATTCATGCCAATAGATGCAAGTGACTCACATATGCTTTTGATTTTCAAGGTGTAGTCACTTATCAACATGCCCTTTTTCTTTAGTTTATGCAGCTCATTCTTGAGTTGAAATTTCTGTGCCTTTGTGACCAAATTGTTCCAAGCCTCTTTTGGAGTCTTGGCATCCTATATGTGCCCGACCATGCTATCATGTATGCTAAGAAATAGCCAATACAATGTGACCAAACTATTCCAAGCCTCTTTTGGAGTCTTGGCATCCTGTATATGCCCAATTATGCTATCATGTATGCTAAGAGATAGCCAATACATTACCTTCCATGCTCCTTGATTCCATTCCTCATATGATCTTAACTAGTCTATAGTCTGATTCCTCTCTGGTAACTATGGAGCATTTTCATTCTCTCCTTTGATGTACTTCTAGTAGCCTTTTCCCATTAGGAAATTCATCATTCTAAATCTCCAAGCATGGACTTTGTTTTGTCCATATTATCGCTCATAAGCTCACTCATTCCATCTACACTTGCCATTTCTATAGCAATTCGCAACACTGCAAAGACACTACAAGTAGTACTTCTGCTTGAGCACTATTGCACTATGATGTGACAATTCCATCTCAAAAAAAACACAGTTTTCATGTATTAATAGTACATGGAATCACTTGAAATTATGGATATGAAATATATGAGTGATATCAAACAGGATGCAAGTTACAATTTTGCAAACTGGCCTAGTTTTCTATGGAAGCCACCTTGCGAGCTCAAAATGTAGGTCGAGATGGCTCTAAAAAAAAAATCCGACACAAAAGGCCTCTATTTCAAGCTCGCAAGTTGGAGCCCATAGATTTCCACAAGCGAGATCACAAACCTTCATGACAATTTTTGAAAATTGGCACAATTCACAAATGATCTTAGATTTCTATGGGCCAATTTTCGTAGCAATCTGAGGTCGTTTGTGAATCATGCTTTCTCCATGCCTTCTCACATACTCTTCATCGTCCGCCTTCTCCATGAGCTCTCTACAGCCACACTAGCTCTAATACCATGTCACGAAGAAGGAGATAAGGAAGAGAGCTCACACACACACACACACGCTCACAATCAAAGAGGAGCACACAGAGATTGAGGCAAGGAAGAATTATCTTCTTCTTTTTCTATTACATAAAAGGAATGTACAAGAATGACCTAAAACAACAATACAACAAGTGCAATATATAAAGAAAAGTACATAAGGAAAATCCTAATGTCCATGAATGAGTGAGCTGGAAAGAAAAAAATGTTCCATCACTCTCAGTAGATAAATTTAGTAAAGCTCAATGAAGTATCCCTGACATATACCAATGTGACCACTATACATATCAAAGAAATGAAAAAATGATATGTTTCATCTTGGATCATCACATGTTGAGCTTGATATCTCAATAGGCAAGACCAAAGCTAGTGAAAAACTATAAAAAGAGCTAGAGAACTCATTTTTGAGGTCAAATTCTTGGGAATAGAAGTAAGTAGAGTACATTGTAAAGTTTTTTTTGTCTAATCAAAGATTCCATTATTCCTCTCTTTATTCTTACCTTGTGTCTATATGTGTGTGCATGCTTGTGTGCTTCTCATTCATGCACTTGTGCATTCCACTTGCTCATGGTCATCATATGAGAGAGAGTGAGAGAGAGCTTTAGTGCATTCAAATTTTTTGCTGTTTGTGAGAATTTTTTGCAAGTTTCGGCTGTATCACCATCTCCAACAACTTTTGCACATACAATAGACATTTGCACGATTTCTAAGATAACCACCTTTTTTGTCACGACAGATAGAGAAAGTTGGTGTTTCATACATGCATTGCATGATAAACCACACCACTAGAGCATCCCAAAACACTAGAAACTTTTGCAGAATCTATGTTTTTTTGGTCTATCACGATAGAATTATCTATCACAATGGACAAAATTTACAATAGACACCCATTTGTCATGATAGACACTGTCTATCACGACAGATGCATCTATAGCGATAGACACCATGTATCACGAAAGACAACCCCCCTAGCGACAAAGACCATCTATCACGATATACATCATTCTCTTACGATAGAGACCGTGTATCATGATAGACACATGTCTATCGTGATAGATAGGTCTACTGCGATAGAGACCGTCTATCATGATAGACAGGCCAATTTGGTTGAAAATTAGGGTTTTAATTTTTATTTGCAAATTTTGAACTAAATTTTGGCATGATTCTTTAATTGTCTCACACCATCACAATTCTCTTAGACAATTGTGGCATTGTTACACAATTGCAGCTACCTTAAACAAGTACATAAATATCTCAAGAGGTTTAGTTTGTCTATTTGACCCCAAGAGCCTATATTGACATAACTTTCTCATCCAAAATCTATTTTTTGAGCTTCAAGTGGGTAATTTGAAGTTGACCTTCAAGTGGGATTGGGAAGCCAAGGGAGCTCTAGAGGAATTTCCAGCAATACAAGTGGGAAAATGGGTCTTTAAAAATTGCCTCAATCAAAATTGTTTGTTAAATAAATTAAAGTTAAAGCTTGATCTAAACTTGGGACTTTTACAGGTCCATTAAGAGCCATTCAAGGGTGTCCAAAGCAAGGTAAAGCGCAAAACAAAGCAAGGGCTTGGGGAATGCTTACTAGACATCATAGCACTTTTCGAAGCACTAGACTTGAGGTTGGAAGAACACTAAACCCTCTCAATCAATTTTTAGCATATGCTAAGTGCAATTAGTGGTTATGATTGATTAGGGGCATGATAGGAATACTCAAGTTGTAAGAGCCTTTAAATTCTCAAGTTTAAGAATAAATTAATTGCAGTCAAGGGACAACATAAGGGCAAAGAATTTAATCTGATTAGATGAAGAACATTAAGTAAAAAAAACCTAAGTGCTTCTAATGATGCATGTTAAGAAAAGGAAATACATCCTAAAGAAGTTAAAAGGAACAAGTGATTGATATCAAAGGAATCAACAACGTGGTTGTACAAGGTAATCATGCTAATAAATAGGGTATATGAACCTTAGATCAAGCAGACACCTAGGGAGAGACCGATGAAGTATTAGATCATCTGAGGCTAGTGTTAATCACACAGTAAGATCATGGGCTCAACAACTTAGCAATTATCCCTAGTAGTGAGCTCAGAGACTAGTGACTCAAAGATGTCATTTAGCATGGAAAGGTCCGTAGGAAGTTCAAGAATGGCTTACCTAGAAACTCATGAAGGACCCCATAAGACCCACCTCAAATACATCTGGACCAATCAATTAGGTGTCCGCATCTATGAGGACGGAATTAGGCAATCCGTGGTCCAACTCAAAAACCCTCATCAACCCTTGGAGATTGAACATCCAGTGGTCAAATTCAAAGAGGGCTCATACATAGCTAAGCAAGGAACCATGTATGTGGTCACAAGCTCACTTGATAGGATGGATGAGTTCAAAATACTCATTCTTGAATAAAAATAGAGGATATAGGTCAAGAAGAGATAGGAAAAGAGCTAAGAACACCTCATGGGAAGTCTATCTTATCCAAGATAATTACACCAAAGTGGATTCCTCAAGACAAAAAAGCATAGAACTATTCTTGAATAGAGATACTAATGAAGCCTTCTCAAGGTTCAAGCAAGATAAACATAGTCATTTAAGTGAAGTAACAATCTATGAGTTCACAGACCAAGATGCCCTTAGAAAGGTTATCTATTTAGACAACTCTTCTGAAAGATTGGTTGTGGTATTGGAGCATAGTAGAAATGTCTTCACCTAGAAGGGTGATTTGATATTCCTATCTAGTAGACACCATGTGCCTCAGACCCCACAAGGTGTAGGATTCTCGCATGTATTTGGATGTAAAAAAAAGGCCTAGGGAAAGACCTGAGGTTAACTATGCAAACCTAGGAGGAAGAGCTCGATCATCATTGGAGATAGAAAGAACCAATCAAAAATTACCTGGGGCCCAAGAAATCAAATGAGTATGGAGGAGTTTCCCTTGCCCAAGCCTAGAGAACACCCTTGGATCTTGAGGCCTATCCAATTGGTGAAATCCATGAAGAATTACTTCGATGTCAATGGAGACCCATATGATCATATGTTGATATATTTTGCCAGTGATGTGTGTGAACACACTAGGACCATCGGAGCACTTTTTTCCCTCTTTAAGAGGGTTTTATTTTCCTCATCTTGTATATATGCCTATAGCCATAATGGGTAGCTCATACACTATGAAAAATCTATGAATGATTCAGCATGTGCAGTACATGATTCTCAGTCTATGTCAGATGCAAAGCTTTGGCATGCATGCTTTGGTCATCTGAATTTTGCTAGTTTGCTATGCCTACAGAAATTTGCAATGGTGTCCTCTTTGCCCAAACTTGAGGCACTTGGTAAACATGTTTGTGAATGCTATATCTTGGGAAAAATGCAACGTTCCTCCTCCCCAAAAGATGGTTTAGTTTGAGCTACTCAAAAATTGTAGCTTGTTCATAGTCATGTCCGTGATCCTATGCTGACATCTTCTTTTGGTAACCACCTTTACTTTGTGACTTTCATTGATGGTTTTTCCAGACATGCATGGGTGTATCCACTGAAATCAAAGTCCAAAGTGTTTATGTGCTTTGAAAAGTTTTTTATTTTGGTTGAAAATGTGTCAACATGTAAAATGAGGATTCTCCATTCTAATCGAGGGGGGGAATATATGTCTTCTGACGTTAATGCATTTCTGGCAGAGCGTGGGATAAAACATCAGTGTAGAGTGTTGTATACACCTCAATAGAATGAAGTTGTTGAAAGGAAGAACATGTCACTCATGGAGATGGTGATGTGCATGGTCAAGAGTCAGACTTTACCACATAGTTTTTGGCTTGAGGTTGTTATGTGTTTAGCATATGTACTTAACAAGTGTCTCACTAAAGCATTACAGACTATCACTCCATATGATGCTTGGCATGTTCACAAGCCATTTGTTGCTTACTTTGTTTGTTGTCTGGCATATGCATTAGTTTCGAAAAAACAATGCAAAAAATTTGGACGATAAAGCAGTGCGATGTATTTTTGTTGGGTATTGTTTTGAAACAAAGGCTATCTTCTATATCATCCATAGACTAAACACATTTTGGTTAGCCATGATGCATTTCTAGTCATACAGTTCAAACATGTGATAATACAAGACATATTGTACATTCAATTGGAAAAGTGAAATGCAAGAGTGGAGCAAATTTGCTAACCAATGATTATAATCACAAGTACTTCAGATGAAGGAATTAAGGAGGTAAAGAGATTACTTGAGAGAGAATTCAAGATCAATGACATAGGAAAGTTATCATACTTTCTTGGAATGGAAGTCACTTATACAGATCATGGCATATATGTATCACAAGAAAGGTGTCTTTTGAACCTGTTGAAGAAGTTTGGTATGGAAAATTGCAGAGAAGCTTCAACTCCACTTGAAGTTAATCACAAGCTTAGTAAATATGATGGTGTAGAATACAAAGATATGAGGAAGTATCAATCTCTTGTGGGTAGTTTGATTTATGTTACACTAACAAGACCTGATCTTAGTTATGCAGTGGGAGTTCTGTCACAATTCATGCATTGTACAAAGGATCCACATTGGATTACAGGTCAAAGAGTTCTTCGATATATCAAAGGAGCCATAAAGGAAGGATTATATTATCCTTTTACTTCAGATTTGAAGTTGAGAGCCTATAGTGACTCAGACTGGGCAGGTAATCAAGATGATAGAAGATCAACTCATGGCTACTTGATATACATTGGTAATAAGCTTGTAAGTTGGTGTTCAAAGAAACAACATACAGTAGCATTATCATCAACTAAAGCTCAGTACAAAGGAATTATAGAAGCAGCTAAGGAGATCATATGGATGCAGACATTATTCAAAAGCTTGGGCATTAATCAAGGTATACCTGCAATACATGGAGATAACATGAGTTCACTTTATCTTGCAGCAAATGTAGTATTTCATGCAAGAACAAAAAATATAGAGATACAGTATCATTTCTTGAGAGAAAAGGTAATGGAGAAAGAAATTGAAGTGGAGTACATTTCTAGAAGAGATCAGATAGCATACATAATGACAAAGAGCTTGGATGGTGTGAAGACCAGCATATTCAAATGCATGGCTGGAGTAAAAAGAAAAGAAGAAGATATGAAGAAAAAGGGAATGTCAATTAGTGATTGAGGGGGAGCTCTTGGAGAACCAATCACAAATTGGACATAAAGTTGAAGGTTAAAGTATAAGAAGAAAAGCACATGCCCATGTGAATGAACAATTTCACACATTTATTATATTTGTAAAGTTAGACTTAACTTCAATTCTAGAATTTTTCAAAAGTCACGAGATTGAGAAAATCTATATAAGTTAGTTTATATCAGCAGACACGATGAAAGAGAGAGAGAGAGAGAGAATGTGAGAAATAGAGATTTTGTATGACTGAGAAATAATCGGGCTTCTCTGAGAGAGAAAGCACTTGTAAAGTTTTTGAGTTTTTCCATAGTTATCAAAAGAAATATAAAAGTTCTGTAATGAGACTCTTTCCTCCATCTCCATGCTTTGTCTATTGTGATAATGAGTTTAAAAGTTCAAGTTTTCCAAGCAACTCGATGCCTGGCATCAAGTTTGAGCTGATAAGTTACTTTCTTCTTCCCTCTACATCATATGTTGGTTTAGCGTTCAAATCATGAGGTTATTGAAGCAACTCGATGCCTAGCATTGAGTTTCAGCGTAAAGTCGATGCCTAACATCGAGTTCTCACATAAAAGTAGTTTTGTTCATACCTGCGGTTCACGGTCTTATTTCAAGTGCTAAAAAAGTGGCTGAAAACACACCAATTTGATGCCTGGCATCAAATTCTTGTTGCAAGTCGATGCCAAGTTGAAAATTTTTATTTTTAGACAGGCGCTTTTACTTAAACATGCAAGATTTCCTATTTTGATAGTTAGACATAGTCATCTTGTGAAGGCCATAACTTGGTGTGTAGTGATGTGTTTTTAGCAAGTAATATCTTGTTGGAAAGCTCTTCTCTTCTAATTTCATCTCTCAAAAAATCTTGGCAAAATAATATTTGTGCTAAGAGAAATAAGTAAAATGTTGAAGGTATGTCATTTCATTGACTAGAAACTTCTGTAGAAGCAAAGTTCTCAATTTAAGCAATCTTTTCTCAAAGTTTGGAGAAGCATTGAGTTGATGGTGACCATAGAGGTTGTCTAGTGTCACATTAATTCATTTCTTGTGATGTTTCATACATCAACAAGTGCATTCCTTTTCAGCTATAGACCCATCTGCAACTTATTACCTCTTGATTGGTTTGCATTTGAGCTAATTTTCATATGTCCATTTCCTTTAATGCCTCTATTTCCTCTTTCATAACTTTTAGCCAATTAGGGATATCCTTAGCTTCTTCATAGATTGAAGGTAGTTATGATGAATAAGTACTACCTATTATAGGCCCTGATTACTTTATCCCAAAAATCAATCGTAACAGGAAAAAAGTTCCTCTGAAATTGAATCTTTGACCAATTAAACAAAGTGCTTTATTAAAAATCTAGATTCATATCCATATCTTTTAGGTTTCTTTCTCTCCCTCATTGACCTTCTAGGAGTGTGTTTGGAGCATTCTCCACATTCTTGCATTTTGGCCTTTCCTCTTGATTTCTATAGCTTAAAGTCTCTTTCCTTCTCATCTTGATCATCATCCAATTCCCTTTCTTGAGTCATTCACCTATGTATCATGCTTGCTACCTAATGGATGGAAATAAGAATCAAGATCATAAGGTAAGTTTACCTTCCATTTGTCCATATCATATCATGATCTATGTTCCTCACATACAACATCCTTGTTGGTGGTAAATTGATTTGTGGATGAATTATAGAACCTATAGCCCATTTGAGTTGAATCGTAGCCAATGAATACTACGTTGGTTGTCCTTTCATCTAGTTTACCTCTGATTTGTGAAGGTACATGTACATATGCTACATAACCAAAAAACTTGCAATGACCTAGACTTGGTTTTCTACCATTCCAAGCTTCATAAGGGGCCATACCTTGAAGATATTTGGATGGAATTCTATTCACAAGATACACAGTAGTTGATATTGCTTCTGCCCATAAATAATGTGGTAACTTGTTCTCTTCAAGCATTGTCGTTATTGATCCAACTAGGGTCTTGTTTCTCCTCACTACAATACCATTTAGTTGAGGAGAGTACCTGGTAGTCACTTCACTTTTGATGCCTTTATCTTGCAAATACTCATCAAACTCTTTGGAGAAGTATCTTCCCCTGTATCAGATCTGAGTTTTCAATGTTCTACTTGTATGATTTTCAACATGTGCTAGGTACTTCTTGAAGCATTCAAACACTTCATTTTTACTCTTGATAAAGTACAAAATTGTCAATCTATTGTGATCATCAACAAAAGAAACATAATACCTTGAGCCTACTAATGAAGGTTCTTAACTTGGTCCCCACACATCAATGTGTACAAGGTCCAAAAGATTGTTGTGAATGTATCCTTTATGGTTAAAAAGTTGTCTTTGTGCCTTCCCAGTTCGACAAGCATCACATATGTTGATCATGTTTTGCTTTGATGTATTTGGAAGTCCTAGAACCCTTTGATTCACAACACACCAAGATCTTTCATGTCAAATTCTTGCATAAGAAGTTGCTTCACCTCTTTAATGCTTTCTTCATTATCACCACCTACAATCAAGTCATCAACATAAATAGCCACAATTGTGATGCCATCATCACCCTTCCTTGCATATAGTGAATGATTTGTATCACACATAGAAAACCCAATGGTGGTTAAGTAATCAACAATCCTTGCATGCCATGCATGAGGAGCTTGTTTCAGCCCATACAAAGCCTTTTGCAACATGCAAACATATTCTGGATGCTTTGAATCTTCATATCCTTGTGGCTGGTCCATGTATACTTCTTCTTGTAACTCACAATGTAGGAAAGCGTTCTTCACATCCATATGATGCAAAGTCCATCCTTTTGCTATAGCTAATGCAACAAGTGTTTTGACAGTAGACATTTTAGCTATAGGGCTGAATGTTTGCTCATAATCAATGCCATATGTTTGTGCATATCCTTTTGCTACCAATCGTGCTTTGTACCTGCCTATGCTACCATCAGCATTGTGCTTTACCTTGTAAACCCACTTGTAGCCTATGGGTTTCTTTCCTTGTGGCAATGGGACCAGCTTCCATGTATCATTTCCATAAAGTGCATCCATCTCCTCATCCATAGCTTTTTCCGAATTTGCATTTCAAATTGCATCTTCAAAACAAGAAGGTTGAGCATCTTGTATTACCTTGGTCGTTGTAGGCACAATAAAGAGCCATATAACTATCATATGTCAATCATTGCATTGAATTCCGCATCCTCCCATATCTTCTTAGTCCTGGGTAACTTCTCCTTGTATCATCTGCATGTGGCTTTCTTACTCTTGGAATCTTCACAAAGGGCAATCCAAGTTCCTCATCAAGACTCTTTTCTAAACCGTTTGAATCTCCATCAACGTCTTCAAAACCTGCACATGTTTTACTACCAGCAGAAAGCTTTTCTTTACCTTTCTTGGATGTATTTGATGATTTTGGTAGACTCAAATTTCCACCCAATCTTCCACTCCATGGATTTGAGTTGGAACTATTGCTTGGTGATGCATCTGGTCCACTCAAAACTTGAGATTTTGCACTTCAGTTTTCAACATTTTCTTTTTCATTTGGTTCAAGATTCAATCCTTCTTTGGCATTTGCATAGAAGCTTGATATTTCATCCAATACCACATCTCTGCTCACCTTCAGCTATCGTGTGAGTAGGTTATAACATTTATATCCCTTTTGCTCAAGGGAGTATCCAATGAAGACACATTTTTTTGCTTTTGGATCAAGATTCATCCTTAGCTCATCTGGAACATGTACATATGCAATACAGCCAAAAACTTTCATATGTGATAAGTTTGGTTTTTTACCTGTGAACTTCTCTTTAGGTGTAACTTGATGTAGAGCAACAACTGGAGTTCTGTTCATAATGTATACAGTCGTATGCATAGCTTCTGCCCAATAACAATGAGGCATATTCTTCTCAGCCATCAAGGCTCTTGCTATTTCTGCAATATGTCTATTTTTGCATTCAGCAATGCCATTCTGTTGTGCTGTGTACCTACATGAAAATAGACGTCGAATTCCATGACTTTTTAGAAAGCTGTTGAACTCATTTAACATGTATTCACATCCTTCATCAGATCTTAATGTCTGAATATACTTCCCTGTCTACTTTTCCATCATAGCTTTAAAATTCTGGAAGTGAGTGAACACCTCACTTTTCTCTTTCATGAAATATACCCACACTTTTCGTGTATGGTCATCAATGAAAGTAACATAAAACCTACAACCACCCATAGATGTGGTCCTTGCAGGACCCTAAACATTTGTATGTACTATTTCTAGCACATTCTCACTAACATGCTTGTCATGCGAAAACGATGATCTTGATTTTTTACCGAATTGACATGCTGCACATACCTTTTGCATCTCTGCAACCTTGAAATTTGGTAGTCCATGGACAATCTTCTTTGACTGCATCAATTTCAGCCTTTGCAAGTTTGCATGTCCAATCTGTTTGTGCCACATCTCTATATCTGCAATAACTCCTCCACCTTCTACAGACATGGCTGCATTCATTTCAAGAATTTTCACATTTAAGGTGAACATCCTACCCACTTTGTTTCCTTTGGCAATCAATTGTCCACCATGTTTGTACTCTTCCACATATAACCCATCAACATTGAACCTGACTTGTAATCCCTGGTCAACCATTTGTCCAACAGAAACTAGATTCTTTGTTATATTTGGAACATGCAGCACATCAACAAGGTGTTTTACCTTCCCATCCTCCATAAAGAGTGCTATATTTCCTATATGCTCGATAGGGTGTGATGTGTCATCACCTATTTCAACATATCTAGGAACTGACAATTCTTCAAACTACTAAACCATTCCACATGACTGGTCATGTGATTTGAAGCACCTGAATCAACATACCAGACATTACCATTTGATTTTGAAGCATCAACAAACATCTTATTCATCATATGATGTTGGACCATGAACAGCTTCTCATAACCATCGTGGATGCATATTTGTTTTGTTGCCTTCTATTATTTGGATTCTTCAACCTGCAATCATGTTCAAAGTGCCAGGTTTACCACAATTCCAGCATCCTTTAGTGTCATTACTTGAATCATTTTTTTGGAAATTTCTATGACCTCTTTGGCTCCCCCTACCTTGAAACTATCCTCTTCCTCCTTCATGATTCTATTGTTGACCTTGGTCTTGGTTATTGTGTCCTTTTCCACTTCCGAAGCCTCTACCTCTGCCTCTTCCTCTTCCAGAGTAGAATTTCTGCTCAGAACTAGGTTTCCATTGGGAGTTTGAATCCTCACCAAGATTCTTTTCTTCAATAATCAGCATAGATACCAGATGAGCAAAATTCAAAATATTTTCCCTGGTCTATATAGAAGTTATGAGTTGCTTATATGCAGCTCCTAAACCACGAAGGCACACTTCCACCTTATCATCATCATCTACAAGTGACTCACATATGTTTTTGATTTTTAGAGAGTATTCACTTATCGGCATGCTCTTTTTCTCCAATGCATGCAGCTCGTTCTTGAGTTGCAATTGTGCCTTTGTATTGGTCTCATACAATGTGACCAAATTGTTCCAAGCCTCTTTTGGAGTCTTGGCATCTTGTATGTGCCCAATCATGCTATCATGTATGCTAACAGATAGCCAGTACATTACCCTTTGTGCTCCTTGATTCCATTCTTCATACGCTCTTAACTGGTCTGCAGTCTTGTTCCTCTCTAGTAACTACGGAGCGATTTCAGTCTCTCCTTCGATGTACTTCTAGTAGCCTTTTCCCATTAGGAAATTCTTCATCATGAATCTCCAAGCATGGAATTTGTTCTTGTCGAGCTTATTGCTCATAAGTTGACTCATTCCATCTGCATTTGCCATTTTTGTAGCAATTCACAACAAAACACTACAAGCAGCACTTCTGCTTGAACACTGTTGCACTATGACGTGACAGTTTGGTCTCAGAAAAACATAATTTTTGTGGATCAAAAGTACGCGGAATCACTTGAAATTCTAGATCTAGAATATATGAGTGTTGCCAAATAGGATGCAAGTTATAGTTTTGCAAATTGGCTTGGTTTTTTTGTGGGCCCCACCTTGCGGGCTCGAAACAAAGGTCGAGATGGCTCCGAAACTCTGATCTAAAAAAAATAAGAGACCCTAAAGGGATAAATTAAAAAAATATTTTGAGGTCTTCTACCTTCACGCCAATTTTTGTAGCAATCTGAGGTCATTTGTGAATCGCACTTTCTCCATGCATTCTCATGTACATTTCTTCGTCGGCCTTCTCCACGAGTTCTTTGCAGCCACACTGGCTCTGATATCATGTCACGAGGAAGGAGATAAGGAAGAGAGCTCACACACACACTCTCACAATCAAAGAGAAGCACACACTCAGATTGAGGCAAGGAAGAATGGTCTTCTTCTTCTTCTTCTATTACATAAAAAGGAATGTACAAGAATGACCTAAAAAAAAGAATACAACAAGTGCAATATATAAAGATCAGTACATAAGGAAAAATCTAATGTTCGCAAATGAGTGAGCTGGCAAGAAATAAATGTGCCATCACTCTTGATAGATAAATCTAGTACAACTCAATGAAGTATCCCTAACATAAACCGGCATGACCACTATACATGTCAGAGAAATGAAAAACCGATACATGTCATCATGGATCATCATATGTTGAGCTTGATATCTCAACACACTGATCTATGGTTCTAGGCTCTTTGATCATAGTTTGGAACTTAGCAATCCATCGAAGAACAAGGCCACTTATTTGGCCGATTTGGGTAACTCTGGGATTGGACATCTTTCTAGGTATTGCCTAAATTGTCTTCATGCAAGTCTAACTATCTCCTAGGGTGTTTGTTTAAAGCTATGTATCAGAGACAAAGTGTTGTGCATGATGCCACTCTTGGAGAATTCAATGATGAATGCTTCAAGCAACTTATCTATATTCCTAAACTGGCCTTGATGTAGTGGTTGAAATCATGTCAAGGCAGTGTCTTTGAGAGTTAGATCAAAGGCATTATATTGAGTGAACAATTCAACTTGTTCTGCTCTTAGTACTTGTCTAAAATCTACTATGTGATGTTGGAGTTTGAGGTCTGCGAAAGCACGCAAGCAGCACATGGAAGAAGAAGAAACTTGGAGAAAAACACACAATACTGAATGTATTACCAAGAGAATGTACAAAGATAAAATGTCTCATTAGGGTTATAGGCATATATACAAGCCAAGGGAAAAAAAACCTCCTAAAGAGGGAAAAGGGCCCCGATAGTCCTAGTGTGTTCATACACATCACTACCAAAATATATCAACAAATCCCCCCTCAAAGTGATGCGGTGAACAAGGAGTTGGCACTCATGTATAAGGAAGCACCAAGCTATGTGGAATCGATCCACAAAAAGAAGTAAGCCCAAAGCTTTGTGAAAAGTTCAAACTTCTCCCTAGGCAAAGCCTTTGGGAAAAGGTCTGCAATGTCCTCCTATGTGGGCACACCAACATAATCATAGTGCATCTCAATGCACTTAGTGTGAGCATGGAACATAAGGTCTCTCCCAACTACCAATGTGCTCTGACTATCAGTAAAGATGATGGTGGCAAAAGACTGATCAACACCCGAATCAACCATAAGGCATCTGAGCCACACACACTCAACAATCACTGTGAAAGCTGTCCTATGTGCAGCCTCACAACTAGAAGTGGCCATACTAGGCTGCTTCTTGCTCAACCAAGATATGCATGAGCTACCAAGCATGAAGCAAAAACCACTGGTGGATGGAGATAGGAGTGTCATAGCAACCAGCCTAGTCAAAGTAAAAAAAAAGCATGTAAATCTAGCAGTAGTGATCCCCCCTTGGAATAAAACAATCCAAGTAATGAGGTACCACTCAAGTAGTGGAAGATGCACTTAATTGCATGCCAATGCTTCACACCTGGGCAATGCATAAACCTGCTCTTTTGTGAGACAACAAATTGAATATCAAGCCGAATAATGCATAAGTAAATCAAGCATCCAACAATGTGCTGATAGAGAACAACATCAAATGCATCTCCAGCATCATGAAGACTCAACCATAAACCTGTCTCCATAGGAGTGGCAATAGGTTTGCAATCTTTAAGGCCAAAATGCTACAATAATGTGTCAATATATTTTGTTTGACACAAAGCTATTCTACCATCAACTTGCATGAACAGAATTCTAGTGCCCCAAATTTGACATCTCAAATGAGGCATGCAAATCAGCCTTAAAATTAGAAATATGCTTCTCAATAGGACCAATGAGAAGCATGTCATCAACATACACAACAATGATCAGAAGCACATCATTTGAACACTTAACATATAAGGTGATCTAAGTTGGACTGTTTTCAAAACCATGTGCAATCAGGTAGGTATCTTTTCATACCAAGCATGTGGTGCTTGTGTCAAACCATATTATGCCTTTTTCAACCTACACACTTTGTTTTCATGCCCTTTTTGTACAAAACCACGAGGCTGAAAAACATAAACTTCTTCATGCAAGTCACCATTCAAAAATGCAGTTTTAATGTCCAACTAATATTCCAACCATGATGAGCTATAAATGCACAAATGCTATGAACAATAGTAATTCGGCATATAGGAGCAAAGGTCTCATCAAAATCCATGCCTCTTTCTTGAGCATAACCCTTTGAAACAAGCCTAATACTTGTCAACTGTTCCATCAGGCTTACGCTTCAACTTGTATACCCACAATATGCCAATGGCCTTCTTGCGAGGAGGCAAGTCACATAAAGAACAGGTACCATTTTTCATAATAGCATCATATTCTCATTGCATAACAGCCATCCAATTTTTTGAATTTTGTGCTTCATCAAACGAAATAGGCTCATTCTCATCAAAGACTAGAGGCAGCCATAACATAAGAATCTGATGCAAAACAAACACTATGAAAGCCTACATGAGTACGATAAGACAGAGGTGCATCTAATTTGCTATCTCACAAAGTTTGCACTAGCTATTTTGGCATAGTTTTTGCATCCTCAATATCAACTCTCTCATCAATAAGTGCATCATGTAAACTTGCATCAGAAATGGAATGATCTGCATCATCATGTGAAACCTATAAACGCTAAGAAGTTGCCTCATTTGGACCACCACTAGACTGTACACTTGTAAATAGAGGCATCAAGGTGTCATTTATATATTTGGAGCTAACTGATGCTTCCTTAGTACATGAAAGTAATGGCTGCATAACATCTTCCACAAAAAAATTTACCAATTCTGACATCAATTCTATGTTTCTTGACAAATGATTAGAACATCCAAAGTCAATGTAAAATACCTTTAGATCTTCTTTATCTGATGTGCTGATTGAATTCATCATCAATGATGTATGAATTTCATTCTGTGTATCATTTGCATAATTGTAGTAGGTGGTGTTGTAGGATTGATTTTGTCCCCAACTTCTTCCTCCACCTCTACCATAGCCTCCTCTTTGACTTTGTCTACCTCTTTGAGAATTATTTTGATATCTTCCACCTCTACCTCTGCCATTGTTGTTCTGATTTTAATTTGATCCTTGCTGATTATGCCAACAGTCATGAGCCAAATGATTACTCAATCCACATATCCAACAAGCCTTCTTATTGTTATTCTGATTACCTCTTCCTCTTCCAAAACCTCTTGCTCTTCCTCTTCCAGTGCTTCTACCTCTTGCATAATAAACTTGAGAACTCAATTCCTCTTCATCCTTTGCTTTACCTTTATCTCCTTTCTTCTTGTTCTCATGTACATTGCAGAACTTTGTCCTTTATCTCCATCTCCCTTCAAGTCTTGCTCAAATGTGAGCATCAAACCAAGCAATTGATTCAAATCTGGAACATAATGATTCAAAGAAAGTTCTCTTGACAAGACAAAAGGTTTCCACCTTTCATCTTCTCTCAAATCTGCAAGCAATTGAGCAATCAATCTGTGATCTTCAACATCTTCATCTAAGGATCCAGGACTATCTTCTAGATTCTTCATCTTAGTGACATAATCACTAATACTTTGACTTGGCTTCTTCTTGAATGTAGTAAACTCTAACCATAGACTTGCTTTCCTTGCTTTGGTAGTACTTTGGAAATGATATTCCAATGCATTCCATATATCTTCAACTGATTCCAAACTGCTGATGTGTGGTAGCGAATGATCTGAAATTGTATTATAGATGTAGGCCTTTGCACTTGCATCCTTGTTCTGCCAATGCTTTAAAGCATCTAGTTCCTCTTTTTTTGGTCGGCTTTCATCTTCAAATACTGGATTCTCTTCTTCACCTGTTATGTACACCATGAGATCCTTACTCATAAGTAAGGCTTCCATTCTCATTACCCATGCAGGATAATTATCTCTATCTAGTTTGTCAATGGAGATATGATCTGCCATGTTTGCTTCTGCTTCAACCTATGAGTTTAAAGGATAAAGAATAATAACTTTTGGATTTCTTTGTGTATGAATATACTTTTGAAATAATCTTTCAATGCCTTGTGTCTTTGAATGCTTCAACTTTCAAACTTTAATGAAAACTTTCCAAAACTTCTCGTACCTTTGACGCCTTCTACTCTCTATAAGTTTTTTTCTCTCATACCACTTGTTGATGTATGAAACATCACAAGAAATGAATTAATGTGACACTAGACAACCCCTGTGGTGACCATTAACTCAATACTTCTCCCAACTTTGAGAAAAGATTGCTTAAACTTAGAACTTTGCTTCTACAAAAACTTCTAGTCAACAAAAATGTTTTGCTTATTTCTCTTAGTACAAATATTATTTTTCCAAGATTTTGTGATTGATGAAATTACAAGAGAAGAGCTTTCCAACAAGCTATTATTGCTAAAAATGTGTCACTACACACCAAGTTATGGCCTTCACAAGATGACTATGTCTAACTATCAAAATAGGAAATTTTGTCTATTTAAGTAAAAGCGTCTGTCTAAAAATAAAATTTTCAACTTGGCATCGATTTGCAATAAGAATTCGATGCCAGGCATCAAATTGGTGTGTTTTTAGCTTTTAGCACCTGAAATAGCCCCGTGAACCACAGGTATGAACAAAACTACTTTTATGTGAGTATTCGATGTTAAAAAATGTGTCACTACACACCAAGTTATGGCCTTCACAAGATGACTATGTCTAACTGTCAAAATAGGAAATTTTGTCTGTTTAAGTAAAAGCGCCTGTCTAAAAATAAAATTTTCGACTTGGCATCAATTTGCAATAAGAATTCGATGCCAGGCATCGAATTGGTGTGTTTTTAGCCAGTTTTTCAGCACCTGAAATAGCCCCGTGAACCACAGGTATGAACAAAACTACTTTTATGTGAGAATTCGATGTTACGCATTGACTGTACATTGAAACTCAATGCTAGGCATTGAGTTGCTTCACAAACCTCATGATTTTAACAAGCTAAACACACATATGATGCACAAGGAAGAAGAAAGTAACTTATTAGCTCAAACTCGATGCCAGGCATTCAGTTGCTTGGAAAACTTGAACTTTTGAACTCATTATCACAATAGACAAAGCATGGAGATGGAGGAAAGAGTCTCATACATAGAACTTCTATATTTCTTCTGATAACTATGGAAACTCAAAAACTTTACAGGCGCTTTCTCTCTCAAAGAAGCCCGACTATTTCTCAGTCATACAGAATCTCTATTTCTCACATCTCTCACTCTCTCTCTCTCCCTCTCTCATTGTGTTTGTTGATACAAACTAACTTATATATATTTTCTCAATCTTGTGACTTTTGAAAATTCTAGAAATAAAGTTAAGTCTAACTTTACAAATATAATACATGTGTGAAATTGTCACTTCACATGGGCATCTGCTTTTCTTCTTATACTTTAACCTTCAACTTTATGTCCAATTTGTGATTGGTTCTCCAACAGAATTCATATGGATCAATTTATAGGTACAAAGCCAAATTGGTTGCAAAAGGATGTGCTCAAACTCAGGGCATAGACTATGAGGAGACTTATTCACTAGTTGCAAAGATGACCACCATCAGGACATTGCTTAGTGTAGCAAATGCAAGAAATTGGAGGCTACTTCAACTTGATGTGAAGAATGTTTTTCTCAATGTTTGGATTAATGAAGAGGTATACATGTCACAATCTCCAAGTTTTATAATTCGTAATTATCTTTCTTATGTATGGAGGCTCAAAAAGGCATTATATGGTTTAAAACAAGCTCTTAGAGCTTGGAATTTCATATTGCTAACCTATCTACAAGATCAAGGTTTCAACTCAACTAATGTAGACCCTTATTTTTTCATTAAGTAAGTTCACAATGAGGTTATATATTTATGTGTATATACAGATGACATAATTGTGACACGAGATAACTTGAATGGAATAGAAAGGATCAAAAAACATGTGTAGGAGGAGCTCAAAATTAGTGAACTAGGAGAACTTACATTATTCTTAGGTATGCAAGCCACATGCACAGATCAAGGAATGTACTTGAATCAAAGAAGATACATTCAAGATCTACTTCTAAGGTTCAAAATGGAGTACCAAACCTGCAGTCACACCTTTGGAAATGAATCATAAACTCATTGTTTATGAATGTGAATAGATTGAAGACATAAAAGAATGTAGAAGTTTGGTAGGTAGCTTGATTTATGCTACTCATACAAGGGTAGACATCTCATATAGTGTAGGAGTGCTAAGACAATTCATGCACTCACCAAGAAGATCTCACATGGATGCTGCTTAAAGAGCACTTAAGTACCTCAAAGGCACAATCAATCAAATTGGATGAAGGTATTCATCAGATTTAGATCTCAAGCTATACTTAGATGCAGATTGGGCAAGATCTAAGGACGATAGGAAAGTACTTTAGGATTCTTAGCATTTGCAGGTTCAAAGCTTGTATCATGGAGTTTGAAGAAGCAACCAACAATTGCACTATGCTCCATAGAAGCAGATTATAGAGGTTTGACCATAGCAACTCAAGAAGCAATATTGCTAAGGGAATTGTATAGAGATTTAGGACTTGTGAGTTCCAAACCTCACATATTTCGAGATAATATAAGCTCTATGAACCTAGCAACAAATCTTGTTTACCATGCAATAACCAAACACATAGAGGTTCATTATGACTTCATCACGAAAAAGCTCATGGCAAAGGAGATTAATATTCATTTTGTTTCAATAGAGAAGTAGGTAGCAGACATGATGACCAAAGCATATGATGGAATAAAACTTTGCAGATTTAAGTCAATCGAAGGTATACAACTTATCAAAGAATGAAAACTCAAGCATGCTTTAGCTTGAGGGGGAGATGTTAGATCATTGAGCTCAGATGATGCATGAGGATGACTTTCCCTAGTACTAAACCCTTTATTGAAATGATTCATAGTGATAGTATCCTCCTTGAGAATCTTCATCCATGTAAAAGCTCATTTATGGTATCTAATAAGGATTTCTTATGGGTCTCTTATTCATGTAATAGTATATAATTTTTTTACTCATGTCAAAGGATAAGAGAAGAACACAAATTCCAGGAGTTGGTGATGTTTCTAGGCAATCAAACACCTAAATAAAGTTTTTACAATTTATCTATACTTTTCCTAGATTATAGGAAAGTGATTTCTTCATCACAACAAACAAATGGCACGTGATTTTTTCGAAATCAAATCACTATTGATGAGTCTTGGAATACACAAGAGTTCTATAAAGACTCATAATTCCTTGTACATTAAGTGAGAGAAATATACAAGTTAGTTTTGATCTTCAACTTGCTCTTCGCCATTTTTTTTCATCATCATCTCCAACTTTTGTGAGATTTCATAGGTTGGTTCTCTCTCCAAAATGATCCACGCTTGATGAATAACCATTCATTGGAAATTTAATTGTGTGTACTTCATGTCTACAAATTTTTGTGGTTTTTGGTTCAGTAGATTGTGAGAAACATTGAATGTATTACCTCGAGGTTTATCTCTGCACATCCTTTGTTGGAGTTAGACGTCTGCGGAAGCACGCGAACAGCACAAGGAAGAAGAAGAAGCTTGAAGCACAAACACACAATACTGAATGTATTACTAGAGAATGTACAAAGATAAGTAGCCCATTAGGGCAATAGGCGTATATACAAGCCGGGGGAAAAAAACCTCCTAAAGAGGGAAAAAAATGCCCCGGCGGTCCTAGTGTGTTCACACACATCACTACCTAAATATATCAACAAATCCCCCCTGGGAGTGATGCGGTGAACAAGGAGCTGGCACTCATGTATAAGGAAGTGCCAAGCTATGTGGAAATCACTCCACAAAAGGAAGTAAGCCCAAAGCTTTGCGGAAAGCTTCAAACTTCTCCCTAGGCAGAGCCTTCGTGAAAAGGTCTGCAATGTTCTCCTACGTGGGCACATATGCCAAGTTGATCTCCCCAGCAGAGATGTACGATGTGAGAGATGTACGATGCAAGAGATCTACGTGAGAGATGTACGATGCAAGAGTTACGCTCACAGGCCAAACAAATGTCATTTTTTTTAGATGGCCTCTTAAGCTCTAAACTACGCTCCTATGTATACACCTCAATGTGCTTAGTGCGAGCATGGAACACAGGGTTCCTCGCAACTGCGAATGCGCTCTGACTGTCAATGAAGATGGTGGTGGCAGAAGATTGGCCAACACCCAAATCAGCCATAAGGCATCTGAGCCACACACACTCAACAGTCGCTGTGAAAGCTGCCCTATACTCAGCCTCACAACTGGAAGTGGCCACAGTAGGTTGCTTCTTGCTCAACCAAGATATACATGAGCTACCAAGCATGAAGCAAAAACCACTGGTGGACACACAGTGGTAAAGCCTGACTTTTGACCATGCACCTCACCATCTCCATGAGTGACCTGTTCTTTCGTTCAGCAACTCCATTCTGTTGAGGTGTATACGGCACTGTACACTGGTGTTTTATCCCACGTTCAGCCAGAAATGCATTAAATTCAGAAGACATATATTCCCCCCCTCGATCAGAACGAAGGGTGCCCATTTTACATGCTGACAGATTTTCAGCCAAAACCAAAAACTGTTTAAAGCACATGAACACTTCGGACTTTGCTTTGAGTGGATATACCCATGCATGCGTGGAAAAATCATCAATGAAAGTCACGAAGTAAAGGTAATTTCCAAAAGAGGGTGTCTGCATAGGACCACAGACATCACTATGTACAAGCTGCAATTTCTGTGTAGCCCGAACTGAACCATCTTTTGGAAAGGAGGAACGCTGCATTTTGCCCAAAATACAGCCTTCACATACATGTTTTCCGGGTGCCTCAAGCTTGGGCAAAGAAGACACCATATCAGATTTCTGCAGGCGTAGCAAACTAGCAAAATTCAGATGACCAAAGCATGCATGCCAAAGCTTTGCATCTGACATAGCCTGAGAATCATGAACTGCACATGCGGAATCATTAACAGATCTTTCATAGTGTATGAGCTTATACAGCCCACGACATAAAATGCCAGAAGCAATAATCACATCACCATTTGACAGATCATGAACTGTACACCTGTCATCAACAAATTTCACAACCAAACCAATCTTGGCTAATGCAGAAACTGATAACAGGTTCTTTTTTATCCCTAGCATAAATAAAGCATCTAACAAGGTGAAAGAACTACCATCAGCAGTAGTCAGAATGATCTTACCAACTCCCATAACAGGATAAGAGGAGTTGTTGGCGCATGTGACAGTATTCCCTGTAGGGGCAGGCTCGAGTGAAGAGAAGAAACTGCGCTGCGAGGTAATATGTTTGGTCGCCCCACTGTCAAAGTACCAAACATCTGAGTCCACTGCAGACATGCACTGCTCATGAGAAGATGGGTCAAAACTGGAAACAGTAGTAAACGCCCATTCTTCTTCCTGCACAAGATTAGCAGACTCTGTTTTTGGTGTAGAGGCTTCTGCAACAACCATTCCAGCCTCCTTTTTCTTTGCCTCTTTTGCAGCCAGTTTTGGACAGTTCTTTATGATATGATCATTCCCTTTACAGTACTTGCAAAACAATTTCTGCTTTTCTGATTTCTTCTCTTCTTTATCCAGGTTCTTCGAATGTGCTGCATTTGCAGATTTCTGCTTACTTGTAGAAGAGCTCCATTTTCCTTTGCCCTTCTGAATAGCCAGGAAAGCTTGATCTACAACACGCATAATGGACCTGTTCTGCTTGGACTGATCTTCCTGCAACAGAACAGAGACTAACTCCTCAAATGATAAGGCATTCGGATTGCCTTTCATCATCAACCGAAGAGTACAAGCAAAACTCTGATATGAATCAGGAAGACCATTCAGAATGGTCTGCATAAGTGAGCTATCTGGTATAACCTCATCAGCAGAAATCAACTGTTCTTTCAAATCTTTGATCTTCGTAGGGAAACTGTCCATAGAATCACCTTCATTCATGTGCTCACTCTCCAACTGTTTTCGGAGGTAAGCAACACGAGCCTCATTCCTAGCTTGGTACAATGTGGTAAGTGTATCCCAAGCATCCCTAGCTGTTCTGCAAGAGCGAATATGAGGAATAATGGCACGTTTGACAGACAAGGCTATCAATGCATGTGCCTGGGCATCTCTGCCATCCCAACGAATTTGCTCTGCAGTAGGTGCAATAGAAATAGCAGCACGAATAGGAACCTGCGGAATATCATCTTCAACACCATCTTCATCAGCTCCAACACCTGTATTTGTAGTACTTGTCGTTATAGGTGTAACAGGATGTCTTTCAACACCCTGCACAATGTTCCACAATCCTTTTGCAACCAAAACACGTCGCATCATATAAGCCCATAATGGGTAGTTAGTACCATCCAACTTATCCTCAACAGCCAACATACGGAATACATCGCTGCTTTCAGCCTGGCCGGTGACTAAAATACCTTGATACAAAAAATTGACTGTATCTCAAAAAGTTGAACAGAACTGCCGAGACGAGTTTTGCTAGACCTGTAGCAGACTTCGAGACGCTTAAACTGGCGAACAGAAATTGGTATATACCTTTGGCACAAAAAGACGAAATAGCCTACACAAGCGCTACGATAGTGCGTTCGGAGCCGAAACGAGCTCAAATCACGATTTCGGCACCACACAGCAAAGCTGTTTTGATCTCTGAATCACCCTGAGTATGCTCACCAAATTTTGTGTGATTCTGAGACTGCAAACGAAGGAGTGTCGACGGTGCCCTAGATGAAGCGACGACCCGCTCTGATACCAATTGTTGGAGTTAGACGTCTGCGAAAGCACGCGAACAGCACAAGGAAGAAGAAGAAGCTTGGAGCACAAACACACAATACTGAATGTATTACTAGAGAATGTACAAAGATAAGTAGCCCATTAGGGCAATAGGCGTATATACAAGCCGGGGGGAAAAAACCTCCTAAAGAGGGAAAAAAATGCCCCGGCGGTCCTAGTGTGTTCACACACATCACTACCTAAATATATCAACATCCTTGAAAAGGCGAGACTCACCAATCAGAGTTAATCTTACAATAATCACATTAGTTGATGATAATTCCATCTCTTATGTACATTAGCTACTCAACCCTATGTGTAACTTTCATCTAAGAGGAATTTGATCAATTGCAATAAGGTTGGCTATACTTAATATTTGAAGTTGTATGATTCAACCCAAAATAGCAAGTCTTCTTCACTAGTCATTGTGCAAACTTATCTGTTTTGCATCACTCATTCCTTATTGATGATCCAAAGTACATAGTGGATTTTATTGCACTAATCTCAACCCTATAAGGTTTATTTGACTCTCCAAGAGTAGAAGGGCTAGTCTTGTGCTGGTTAGTTGGACCAAACTTCAACACTTGGATTAAAGGTTTCTACTACTAGAGGTGGATTTGGCAACATTAGAGGTAGATGTGGAGACAACTACAACAATAATAATAGAAGTCACAATAGAAGAGACTTCAACAACTACTCAGAGGTTCAATTACATGAAGATTCATTACTCGTAATGAATCTAAGTCTCAAAGAAGGTAAAGAAGGTGAACATTTGCTCTACATAGATTCATGTTGTTCAAACCCTATTGTAGGCAATGTTTCTCTTCTATCTAACTTGGAGAATCTCAAGTAGAAGCATAAAATACAAATAGGGGATGATACTAAACAAAACATGGAGAAGATTGGTAATGTCAAAGCTCCCAATGAAAATAAAAATATTTTGAATAAGGTTCTCTATGTACCCACTATCACTAATAACCAAATAAGTGTAGACCAAATAGTTGAAAAGGGCTTGCAAGTTAGGTTCACCCAACACAGAGCTGATGTGGAAGATCCATGTCAGGGCTTCAAGAAGATAGATAGAGGTGAGAAGCATGGTAGACTCTTTACTTTGAAGTATGAGAAACTAGGAACATAGCTAATATTCAACTTTGGGTCTCAAACCCTAAGTGAGCTTGAACTATGGCATAAGAGACTTGCTCATGTAAATGAAAGAAGCTTGAAGGAAATATGCAAGGATCAAAGTGTTATAGGACTGCCAAATTTATCAGAGCCACACATGATCAATAGATGTGATGCTTGTCAGATTGGGAAGGCACAAACACAATATTTCAACCATAATGGCTACATTCACAATAATCTTTTGGACCTTGTACACACTCGTGTGTGGGGACCAAGTCAAGAACCTTCATTAGCAGGCTCAACGTATTATGTTTCTTTCGTTGATGATCATAGTACATGGACAATTTTGTACTTTATCTAAAGAAGAGTCAACAAGCATTGCACTAAGAATGGGATTCCAAATGTATTGATGTTCCTTGAAAAGATAAAGAAGCTTAGAAATGTATTGATGTTCCTCGAAAAGATTAAGGACAAGATTCTTATCAATCCCTATCAAAAACCACAAAAAATGTCTCATGAGATTGTTTGAGCTATTTTCTAATGAGGATGACTGGAAAGCTTGATTTATTTTGTGGAACATGTAATGTAATTCTTAGTAGATCTTTCTACCATTTTTGTAATTCCAACCTAAGATAAGTACTAAATTAGCATGTGCTTTCAAAATGTTTAGACATTGTATATCAATTGAGAAGGATGAGGCTCAAGAAAGCTTCATAAGGATGCACACAAAGGGCTTAATGAGTCCAAGTCATTGATGATATACAAAGATTCTAACCTACTTTACGAGAATCTATATGACTATTAGTACATGGGCTTGTGGAGGAAAAGAAATTGGAGGGTTCTCAAGCTTACAAAGATGATGCAATGCATGTTGAGGAGTAGGAGTTATGAGATATGTCCTTCACTGTTGGAGACCTCTTAATCTCCAAAGGCTTGATCTATACTGATCTAAGAGTACCTCTATATCAGTTACAGACCAAACTTTACACAAATGTTACTTTGATTTACCAAATCATTCATGAACAATTCTCTGAGTGAGAATTTTTCTTCTTCAAGAAGTCTGCTTCAAAGATTGACTTCATTACCTGCACATATCTTCAGATTTCTTCAATCTAATGATATACATACCTCCAAGCTACCTTTGCACAATCATATCAACCATTAGTCCTTCAAAAGAATCATTAAAGCTTCAATTTGATCCTTAAGATCAAAAGTATGTCAGAAACTATCTTCCTAAATAAGCGACTTTGACATAGGTAACTTCTAACGTTGATTTCTCACAGCACAGATCCCGTTTTGCTAAATGCTTTTAGCCATAGCTTCCTTACCTTCTAACTTAGATTTTGAATGCTCATTTATCAAAAACTTTACACTGTGCACTGAGATCTAAGCAAAACATTGACACGAAAAAATGTGCGACTCTAAGAGATTTTTCTGCAGACTTTACATATACATGTTCCTATTGATCATACTCACAACATGAAAGGAATTAGACCATGAAACTTTGAACATAGCTTCATTAACTTCCAAATCAGATGTGTACAAAAGGATCAGACTGAGAGAAATCAGAGAAAGACTCGTAAAGGATCCACATGATCAGACTGAGAGAAATCAGAGAAAGACTCGACGCTAACTCGTAAAGATGACTCTCTACACATCTACCTTAATGACACTTGGCTTCTAATGACTCTCATATGTATTTCTTTACATCATTGGCTTATATACATATGGTTTTAGACTTATCCCACTTCTATTACATTACTCCTTATCATCCTAAGGAATATCTATACTCAGATTACAAGAATTTCCACCTGTAATGTACATATGCATACAAACTTTACTTCTGAGATCTCTTCACTTTCTCAAGTATCTTCTTCCACTTTAATCTGATCATAAGCTTGCTTCAAACTCTTTGTAATCACCAATTTGTGATTGGTTTGTTCCAACATTCACATGGGCTAGATTGTAAATAATTATTATATTTTATCGTGAGAGGATCATTTTCTTGTTATTGGACTTGCCCTCATTTGGTTTCAATTGTTGTTGTGCCTCTTAGTGTGAGTAGAAAATTATGTATAATGTATGTTATTTTATGCTAGTGATATTGTGCTTGGCTTCGTATGCTTTTATGAATAATAAACATAGATGAGATTGGAATTTCATATTGATCATGGGTTTATTCTGTTTAAAAATGATTAATATTATAGAGGATGAACTTTAACTGGATATTTCTTGTATGGATAACTCAAATTCTACTAAGGTGGATTATTATGTTTTTCGCACAAGAGTCTTGAGGTCGTAGGAACTAGTTTATGTCAAATGTATTTCTTGTTCATTGTTAATAAGGCATGAATTGGAATAATATGTAGGATTGAAGAGATTCAATTTCTTATCAATTTCTACCTCTCAGAGATATAGGTGATACTACACAAATCTAGAACGGCTAATGGGTATAATTGGAATTTATAGTCTTGAATATAGCATGTTTATGGGAAAAAAAAATTTAAGTGGCATTGATATGAAGTATTATGATATAAAAGCATATGATTTTTATGATTTATTTGACATGGATGTTAAAATTTATATGAAAATTTTGGAAACATGCCTATTTTTCTTGACTTTTAACAAGTTTTAGGGAATCTAAAAAGAGAACATGCATGTTTCTCATTTTTTATGTCTCACTATTCGTGGATCCTTTTTTGGGAGACTTTTTAAGTAATTCCATCACAAAACCTATCTTTTAGTTCAATCATTCTAGTATAGATTCATATCCTAGCTTTAGTTAATGATGAATCTCAAGTTGGTTAATGCAAGATATCTGTTCTAAAGTAAGTCCTAGCTTTGGGCCAATATCGTTGGAGATAAGGATAACCCCAATGTGCATAAGGCTTAGCCAAAAAACTACCCATGGGTCTCTCCACATGAGTGACAATATCTTCTCTCGTCTCTCTTTATTGTTGAAAACTTAAGTGCTCTTGCTTTCCTTGTATACTTTCCCCTCCAATCCTTTGCAATCTAGAAAAATGTGCTCAATTTCAGCCCACATGCACCATTTTGGGGAGTCTCTCTCTCTCTCTCTCTCTCTCTCTCTTTGTACTTCTCTACAACTCTACAACTCTAATCCAAAAGCTAAAGTGAGCTCAATTATTCTCTTTGGATTGGAATATCAAGCAACTAAAGGGAGAAATTTTGAAGGAATAAAGCTAGCTCAACTCAAGGAATCTTGGATGACTATTTCTACATCATAGAGGGGTTAGAAGAAACTTCTTTTGAAGCACATTTGGGATCCAACTTTGGTGAAGATTTTGGAAGAGAAGTGAAATAAAGTCCAAGCCTACTCTTTTTTGAGCCATCTAACAAAGTACTCTTGTGAATTCACTTCTATCTTTTGAGTTAAGAGTACACTACCCACTTTCTTAAAGTTCCATAATATTATGGATGATACCCATCACATGTTACGAACATAGCTTATGTGCATGAAATGCAAATAGCACTTAGCCATGATGCACTTGAGAATGAGGCAACAAGGGAATAAACACTAAATGAAGTTCATTCATAATTCATGTTAAATATGCAAGTTAAGGAACTTGAAATGGTAGTAAGCCAAGTAGGAACCCAAGTTCAGGCCAAAGTGGTAGATCATCACACTTTCATTGAGAAAGAGAAAGATCAATTAGGCACGATAATTGGTTTATTGCAAGCACTTAAGGGGGAGGAACAAGCATGAATGGTTAGTCCTAGATCAATCAAACAAATTAGGGATAGAGTTATGGAAACATCTTTAGTTATCCCATTAGGATTCGTTGGAGATAGACGTCTACGGAAGCATGCGAACAGCACAAGGAAGAAGAAGAAGCTTGGAGCACAAACACACAACACTGAATGTATTACTAGAGAATGTACAAAGATAAGTAACCCATTAGGGCAATAGGCGTATATACAAGCCGGGGGAAAAAACCTCCTAAAGAGGGAAAAAAGTGCCCCGACAGTCCTAGTGTGTTCACACACATCACTACCTAAATATATCAACAAATCCCCCCTGGGAGTGCTGCGGTGAACAAGGAGCTGGCATTCATGTATAAGGAAGTGCCAAGCTATGTGGAAATCACTCCACAAAAGGAAGTAAGCCCAAAGCTTTGCGGAAAGCTTCAAACTTCTCCCTAGGCAGAGCCTTCGTGAAAAGGTTTGCTATGTTCTCCTGCGTGGGCACATATGCCAAGCTGATCTCCCCAACAGAGAACCTCTCCCTGACATAGTGATAATGCACCTCAATGTGCTTAGTGCGAGCATGGAACACAGGGTTCCTCGCAACTACCAATGCGCTCTAACTGTCAGTGAAGATGGTGGTGGCAGAAGATTGGCCAACACCCAAATCAGCCATAAGGCATCTGAGCCACACACACTCAACAGTCGCTGTGAAAGCTACCCTATACTCTGCCTCACAACTGGAAGTGGCCACAGTAGGCTGCTTCTTGCTCAACCAAGATATACATGAGCTACCAAGCATGAAGCAAAAACCACTGGTGGACACACGAGTGTCATAGCAACCAGCCCAATCTGAGTCAGAAAAAGCATGCAAATCTGGCGGTAGTGATCCCCCCTTGGGATAAAACAACCCAAGTATCCGAGTACCACTCAAGTAGCGAAAAATGCGCTTAACCACCTTCCAATGCGTGACTCCTGGGCAATGCATAAACCTGCTCATATGTGAGACAGCAAACTGAATATATGGCCGAGTAATGCATAAGTAAATCAAGCATCCAACAGCCTGCTGATAGAGAACAGCATCAAATGCATCTCCAGCATCATGAAGACTCAATCGTAAACCTGTCTCCATAGGAGTGGCAATAGGCTTACAGTCTTCAAGGCCAAAACGCTGCAATAATGTATCAATATATTTCGTTTGACATAAAGCCATTCCACCATCAACTTGCATAAACTGAATGCCCAAATAGTGATGCAAATGCCCCAAATCAGACATCTCAAATGAGGCATGCAAATCAGCCTTGAAATCAGCAATATGCTTCTCAATAGGACCAGTGAGCAGCATGTCATCAACATAGACAACAATGATCAGAAACACATCATTAGCACGCTTAACATATAAGGTGCTTTTAGCTGGAATGTTCTCAAAACCATGTGCAACCAGATAGGCATGTATCTTCTCATACCAAGCACGTGGTGCTTGCTTTAAACCATACAATGCCTTCTTTAACCTGCACACTTGGTTTTCATGCCCTTTTTGCACAAAGCCACGGGGCTGAAAAACATATACTTCTTCATGCAAGTCACCATTCAGAAATGCTGTTTTAATGTCCAACTGATGTACATTCAAACCATGATGGGCTGCAAGTGCACAAATGCTCCGAACAGTAGTCATACTGCATGTAGGTGCAAAGGTCTCATCAAAATCAATGCCTCTTTCCTGTGCATAACCCTTTGCAACAAGCCTAGCCTTATACCTGTGAACTGTACCATCAGGTTTACGCTTCAGCTTGTATACCCACTTAGTACCAATGGCCTTCTTGCCAGGAGGCAAGTCACATAAAGACCATGTACCATTCTTCATTATAGCATCATATTCAGATTGCATAGCAGCCATCCAATTTTTTGAATTATGTGCTTCATCAAAAGAAACAGGCTCATTCTCATCACAGAGACTAGATGCAGCCATCGCATAGCAATCTCGTGCAAAGGAGGCACTATGAGAGCCTGAACGAGTACGATATGACAAAGGTGCATCTAATTTGCTTTCACGCAAAGTCTGCACCAGCCATTTTGGCATAGTTTTTGCCTGCTCAATATCAGCTCTCTCATCAACAAGTGCATCATTTAAATCTGCATCAAAAATAGAATGATCTGCATCATCATATGAAACGTGCAAAGGCTGAGAAGTTGCCTCATTAGGACCAAGACTAGACTGTCCACCTGTAAAAAGAGGCATCAAAGTATCATACATGCCTTTGGAGCTAACAGATGTCTCCTTAGTACATGAAAGCAATGGCTGAATAGCATCTTCCACAAAGACAACATCACAATTAACCAGAATGCGTTTAGTTTGTGGATGATACAGACGATAGCCTTTACTTTCAGAACTGTACCCAACAAAAATACATTCTATTGCCTTATCATCCAATTTTCTGTGATGTTGTTCAGGCACTAATGCATATGCCAAACAACCAAAAACACGCAAATGAGCAACAGATGGCTTGCGGTCATGCCGAGCCTCATATGGAGTGATAGACTGGAGCGCTTTAGTTGGACACCTGTTCAGTACATATGCTGCACACATGACAGCCTCAAGCCAGAAACTATGTGATAAAGCCTAACTCTTGACCATGCACCTCGCCATCTCCATGAGTGACCTGTTCTTTCGTTCAGCAACTCCATTCTGTTGAGGTGTATACAACACTGTACACTGGTGTTTTATCCTACGTTCAGCCAAAAATGCATTAAAATCAGAAGACATAAATTCCTCCCCTCGATCAGAACAGAGGGTGCCCATTTTACATGTTGATAGATTTTCAGCCAAAACCAAAAACTGTTTGAAGCACATGAACACTTCGAACTTTGCCTTCAATGGATATACCCATGCATGCCTGGAAAAATCATCGATGAAAGTCACAAAGTAAAGGTAATTCCCAAAAGAGGGTGTCTGCATAGGACCACAGACATCACTATGTACAAGCTGCAATTTCTGTGTAGCCCGAACTGAACCATCTTTTGGAAAGGAGGAACGCTGCATTTTGGCCAAAATACAGTCTTCACATACATGTTTTCCAGGTGCCTCAAGCTTGGGCAAAGAAGACACTATATCAGATTTCTGCAGGCGTATCAAACTAGCAAAATTCAGATGACCAAAGCGTGCATGCCAAAGCTTTGCATCTGACATAGCCTGAGAATCATGAACTGCACATGTCGAATCATTCACAGATCTTTCATAGTCTATGAACTTATATAGCCCACGACATAAAATGCCAGAAGCAATAATCACATCGCTATTTGATAGATCATGAACTGTACACCTGTCATCAACAAATTTCACAACCAAGCCAACCTTGGCTAATGCAGAAACTGATAACAGGTTCTTTTTGATCCCTGGCACAAATAAAACATCTGACAAAGTGAAAGAACTACCATCAACAGTAGTCAAAATGATTTTACCAACTCCCATAACAGGATAAGAGGAGTTGTTGGCGCATGTGACAGTATTCCCTGTAGGGGCAGGCTCGAGTGAAGAGAAGAAACTGCGGTGCGAGGTAATATGTTTGGTCGCCCCACTGTCAAAGTACCAAACATCTCAGTCCACTGCAGACATGCACTGCTCATGAGAAGATGGGTCAAAATTGCAAACAATAGTAAACGCCCATTCTTCTTCCTGCACAAGATTAGCAGACTCTGTTTTTGGTGTAGATGTAGAGACTTCTGCAACAACCATTCCAGCCTCCTTTTTCTTTGCCTCTTTTGCAACGAGTTTTGGAGAGTTCTTTATGATATGATCATTCCCTTTACAGTACTTGCAAAACAATTTCTGCTTTTCTGATTTCTTCTCATCTTTATCCTGGTTCTTCGAATGTGCAGCATTTGCAGATTTCTGCTTACTAGTAGAAGAGCTCCATTTTCCTTTGCCCTTTTGACTAGCCAGGAAAGCTTGATCTGCAACACGCATAATGGACCTGTTGTGCTTGGACTGATCTTCATGCAACAGAATAGAGACTAACTCTCTTAAATGATAAGGCATTCGGATTGCCTTTCATCATCAACCGAAGAATAGAAGCAAAACTCTTATATGAGTAAGGAAGACCATTCAGAACGGTCTGCACAAGTGAGCTATCTGGTATAACCTCATCAACAGAAATCAACTGTTCCTTCAAATCTTTGACGTTAGGAAACTATCCATAGAATCACCTTCATTCATGTGCTCACTCTCCAACTATTTTCGAAGGTAAGCAACATGAGCCTCATTCCTAGCTTGATACAATGTGGTAAGTGTATCCCAAGCATCCCTAGCTGTTCTGCAAGAGCGAATATGAGGAATAATGGCACGTTTGACAGACAAAGCTATCAATGCATGTGCTTGGGCATCTCTGCCATCCCAACGAATTTGCTCTGCAGTAGGTGCAACAGAAACAGCAGCACGAACATGAATCTGCAGAATATCATCTTCGACACCATCTTCATCAGCTCGAGCACCTGTATTTGCAGTACCTGTCGTTATAGGTATAACAGGACGTCTTTCAACACCCTGCACAATGTTCCACAAACCTTTTGCAACCAAAACATGTCGCATCATATAAGCCCATAATGGGTAGTTGGCACCATCCAACTTATCCTCAACAGCCAACATACGGAATACTTCACTGATTTCAGCCATGGCCGGTGACTAAAATACCTTGATGCAGAAAATTGACTATATCTCAAAAAGTTGAACAGAACTACCCAGACAAGTTCTGCTAGACCTGTAGCGGACTTCGAGACGCTTAAACTTGCGAACAGAAACTGGTATATACCTTTGGCACAAAAAGACAAAATAGCCTGCACAAGCGCTGCGATAGTGCATTCGAAGGCCGAAACGAGCTGAGATCGCGATTTCGGCACCACATAGCGAAGCCGTTTTGATCTCGGAAACACGCTGAGTATGCTCACAAAATTTCGTGCGAATCTGAGATTGCAAACGGAGGAGTGTCGACGACGCCCTAGATGAAGCGACGACGTGCTCTGATACCAATTGTTGGAGATAGACGTCTGCGGAAGCACGTGAACAACACAAGGAAGAAGAAGAAGCTTGGAGCACAAACACACAATACTGAATGTATTACTAGAGAATGTCCAAAGATAAGTAACCCATTAGGGCAATAGGCGTATATACAAGCCGGGGGAAAAAAACCTCCTATAGAGGGAAAAAAGTGCCCCGACAATCCTAGTGTGTTCACACACATCACTACCTAAATATATCAACAGGATTGGTGGTGTAAAGAGCTATTATTTCAAGGTCTTCTCCATTGATACCCATTAGTACTATGGTGTGGTTAAGTTTTTATTATTCCATGCCATTATTTTATAATCCTATGGGGTTCATTCTCAAGAGAAAGGAGATAAGGGAGAGAGCTCTCACACTCTCTCACACGTGAAGAGAGGAGCACACAAATATTGAGGCAAGGAAGAATTAATCTTCTTCTACTTGTTATGTTACATAAACAAAATATGCAAGAATGACCTAATACGGCATTACAAGTAGTACAATATATAAAGAGTGGTACATAAAGAAAACCCTAACATTCATGAATGAGTGAGTTGGTAACAAAATAATGTGCCATCACTCTCGATAGATAAATCTAGTAAAGCTCATTAAAAGTATCCTTAGACATATATCGAGGTAACCATTATACACGTCAGAGAAATGAAAAGTGTTACTTGACATCCTCAATCATCACATGTTGAGCTTCATATCTCAACATTCATGAATACAACTCAATTTGCTAGTGTGACCCTTATAGTGAGTTCGTTGTACCCTAGAGATCATACCTTAGGTAAAGGTATTTGACTTCCCCCAACTTTTGGGAGAAGATAGGAATAAGAAGAAAGATGCAATCCTCACCTTCTTATAGAAGCAACAAGATGTGCACTACATCAAGGGCACCCCAAAACCTTCTAAATTTTTGGAAGCTAGTTTGTCTCTAGGTCCAAAAGCTTACAAGTGGTAGATGAGTTTGCATGCCATAAGCCAAACTCCTCCCACTTGGACTCAATTCAAAGAACTCTTCAAGAACAAGTCCCTTCTTGAAAATGAGGAAGAACGGAATTGGGAAGAATGGGACCAATTGCTTCAATATGGACATGGCATTTATCCTTGTACATATCCTAGTATCATGTAATCATTTTGAAGTTGAAAAACTTAGATTATTTTTAAAAGTTCAAGGATTCGTACATGGTTTAGATCGATGCCTAAAGCACACAAGTTAATTTAACTCATCCAAAGCTTTAAAATATGTCATTAAAGTGGCATAAATCTATGAGGATCACTCTAGGCTAGACACATATATGAGAGAATACGAAATGGAAGTGCAAAATTTTGTTAATCATAAGGAAGAGACCATCAAGAGAGATAGCTCTTCCAAATATCCTTTAGTCTTGAAGGCCAAATTACTTGAAGAAGACTATGAAAGAGTGCAAAGAGATAATATTTATTTCAAGTTCTTTCTCCAGGACATCCGAGTAGAGCTTCTCCCATTAGAGGTGAGTATAAAAACACTTGTGTAGATAAAGGGAAAGAGAAGCCCCAAGTCCATCTGATCCAAACCTTGGGCTTAAGTAAAATTTTGGTTTACAAGAAAGTGGAAGTGGTTCATTGCAATAGTATTCATCACTACCATTTGACTAACAAGATGTGGAATCCTATAGATTTTGGACCCTAAGATTGGTTAAATTGCATGGAATGATTGTTCGGAAGAGAGGGACAGTCATGATACATGATTTCACCACCCATAACTTTCTCAATTATGCATTAGTGAAAAAACTTAAGTTACCTAGAAACTTTCACCACATCATTATATCTTCTTGATTATCCAAGGCCATGTTCATAGACTCTAGGATAGCACGATTTCTAATATGGAAACAGAAACTCAAGAATTCAAAGATCTAATCAATTTTTAGACATAAACATGGAGCATAGTGATGTAGTTTTAAGTAGATAGTGGCTTTCGAAGTTATGCACTTCTCTTAGACAAAGTTATCGTCTAAATACCTTGGAACTCACTAAGAATAATATAGCATACTTGATTCAAGGAGAACATGATGTTCCAAGTACCCCTTGATCTCAATTGTTGAACTTAAGAAACTTGTAAAAGTCAAGAAGAAAAGCGTTTATGCTTATCCGAACCATTGTAATTCTTGACATTAATATGAACCAAGTTTTTTATGTTTTGCCTCATTGTTGAGAAAAGGGGAACAACAAACCCTAACCGCCTCACATGGAAGTGAGAGGTTTGTCCAAGTTGGGGCAAAGAATGAGAGGAGAGGTTCACCCACGCTCATGGAGCAATGGCAACAATGGCCAACGTTACAAGGAGCAAAGGGGAACATCCTCCCAACCATGCACACACGCATGCAAATCCATACACCAAGACCAACGCCATTGCACACAAGGAGGCAAGAGAGTAACAAATGACACCTTCTTCCATTACCAAAATGGAGGCCAAGGCCATGGCCAAGGGACCCCTTTTTACAAATGAGGCTCTTCTTTATATAGAGAAGAGAGGCATACGTGAATAAAAACATGTGGTCAAAAGACCACATGTGCTAAATCAAAAAGAGAATCTTTATGTGATATGGGACTAACCACCTAGAGAGAGAGAGAGCGCGTGGAGAATTCTTACGTGGGGATTTTGGTATTTGAGCAAAAAGGAGTTTTCAAAAAAAAGGCTTCAATACCATAGACTAGAGGAAATATCAAAAAGTGGTTTTAGGAGAGTGTTCACATGGACATCTCCTAATTTACAAAAAGAAGGTATTTTCATGAGGGCTAAAGGATGCCATAGCATGAGAAAAATTATGGGCAACCCTTAGAGCAACACTCCTCCCCCTCCTAGACTTTGTCGTCCTCGACAAAGCTAAGAGAAGAGCATACATAGCTGAACAGACCCAAGGTAGAGTCTTTCAAGTATGAAAATCTTCAAGTCTTCAAAATCTGCAATTCTTCAGTCTGCAAGGCTTCAAGCTGCAAGTCTTCAGTTTTTACTTCAAGCTGTAAGTCTTCAATCTTCAGAGCTGAGCGACACAATCCCCTTGGGGGGCAGTCAGCCCAGCATTCCTCCCATTATGCAGTCTTTGGTAAGGCTGGAAATGCCTTCACCAGAAGCTCCCCAACCTGAAATGACATACAAAAGAGCAAGTAGGCTGCATCTAAAAATGAGATAAACATTCACTTCAAATTTTGTTTCCACTTCAGGGGACATTAAGTCAAATTAGCTCTTCAAGTTCTTATAATGAGTTTTCCTTTTCCTGTCAGAGACACAAAACCTGAACGTTTTATCCAAGTGCACATCAATCCTTACAAAACAGAGGAAGTGGAAATGAGGACCAAAATCCTAAGATAGCTGTTCAGTTAATTAGTGTTTATTCCTGCAAGGCTCATTTTAATCTCCTAAATCATGGAATCATTTAGCAAAAGATGGACCAACAGTTATCCCTGAAAATTAGGAGCCACAGTTATCCTCCTCTTTGACCTGTACAAATCTGAGCAATTTCTGAGCAAATGATTAAATGAGAACCTTATGAGTATTGTAAAACCAGTGAGTGAATTTCCTGGCAAAAAACAATTACTCCATCCTTTGTGACTTCATGCTTAATTAGGTTAAGAACAAGTCAATTAAGTTAATCATATTGCCATTGTAGGGTGCAAGAGTAGAAACATACTAACCAAGCATACAGTAAACAGTTGATCCTATACTTCATTAAATTAAACTGTGACCCAATATAGGTGGGATCCCTGTCGCACTGAAGCACTCTCAAGCTGCCCTAATTGTGCAAACCCAATCATGGGAGTAATCACATCAGAACGGATCTAAATTCCTGCAACTCCCCATAAGCATCAAAAGATTTAGTCAAGAGATTTAGTCAGAGGGGCACTCGTACCAATCTTTATCAAACACTTGTGTACTAAGGCATCAATAAGATTTAAACTCGCATAACTCTAGACCTGTGTTCATCCTCCTAAAGGCAGAGCGATAGACAACCTTGCACATATGTCATTATCATAATCAATTAATAGTGAAAAATACTCAAAAATTCATGTGGTTTGACCAATCACCTGCAACAGTTAATGTCATGAAACAAACATTGTAAAGCACTGCTTTTTCAATATCAAGACTAGAGGTCATAACCCATGAGTAATTGCAGGAGATGGGAACACAAGTCTTATGTGGCATTCACAAGTACTCGAAGAATATTAATACATTTCCTTCTATCAAACATGTGAGATACATTTTTACAACACACAGAACTTCCATAAGCATCATGCACTCAACCTTCCATATACTTAAATCATTGTCATGAAGTCACAGAGAGGACCAACCCATTCTAAATTGAAGCAAGTGCGAAAACAAGATCAAACATTCATCCATTTATGCTCGAAGCATCATAGATATATGCCAACAATAAAACTTTTATAAGCAGAAAACGTCTACCCAGGCATGATTTTCACATATGATGCATGCACCTCAAGCTATTTAGTAAGACTTAATGGCCATCTTTAACAGACTCTTCCAAGTAAGTGAGCCTTCAAGTGCTCCAAAGAGAGCATCCTACTTTCACCAAACCCATCAGAGATCTTGTCCATCTTGAAGTCTCCTACCAGCTACACATCCTTTGACAACCTAAACAGAGAGCTAAAAACTAATCAGGGAAGCCACTCCGTATATTATTAAGGACAGTTCACTTGTTATGGCATACATTGCCCTTGCAACTCTCTCGGTTGTGCAAAATGAAATCATGATCAAGAACTAGAGCAACCACCATGAGGTACAGAGACAAGTCTTTTATAGTAGGTTGTCATTAGATAAGTGCATTACAACCATTACAGAAGCAAGCAAGGAGCCATGTTTACTGCACAAAAAGCTTCGTATTCTAAGCCCTAAATTTTGATTGTCCTTGCCCAACAGTTTCAGGTCACCACCTGCTAGTGATAGAAGATGTGACACATATTATGGCATTATGAGAACAGATGTAGGTAAACAATAGTATGCAGATCAGTCAATTTGATACATAACTCACAAGTTATCCTACGATAATAGGATAAAACAGCTGAAGAATAGGGCACTGCACCTTCCCAATAGTACCATCATTAGGGACCCTAAGTTTAGCATGCTAGAAAACTTTTCTGACTTGAAACGTCGATTCTCTTAAAGGATCAGCAGATTCGGAAGCACCAACATCGAACCTGCAAAGGAATGTATACTGTGAAGTAGCATCCAACCTATGGGCAGCAACCAAGCAGATTTTACAATCAAGTACTATTGCGCAGGTCAGACAATGGAGAACTCCCCAAAGCAAGAAGCTCCATAGGAGCCCAATCCTTCCATAAAGATGATACAGACTCATGTGGCATATGGACACCGTTTCTCACAAGGCTAAACAAGAAGACATGAAACTTCAACTCATTCATAGCAGTGAAAATCACGACAATCTGAACCTGTTCTAACGGCAAGCCTCCCATAATTATAAACAAAGTAAGTGCCTAGCTCTTCTCGTAGAGAGAAGTGAAATGGGAAGCATGTGTTAGTCGTTATACCCACAACAATATGAACATATATCTCACTTCTGAACCCCAAGAATTTATATCGTCCTAGCAGGTCACCAATTAATTGAGAAGTTCAAGGACATATAGGTGCCACACATTGCCCCACTGATCATAACAATTTAATCTCAAACACAAGGTCTGAGGCACCTGATGAACACCACAACAAGAAGAGAGCACTGATCGGGATAAACTGGGTCGACAAACAGAGGAAATATTCCGATGGCACAGCCCTTTGTAACTTCAACAAGAGAGACAACTGAGATTTTAACAACCCCTATGCTGAATGTAGCTGACGGAGACTTCGACAGTTTGGAGAAGACGCGGGAGCATATGCATGTGAGTTTTGAACAATGGTGTTCAAAGACAGTAGGACAGAACATGGTAGCTAGAGAAGCCCAAGAAAGAGCCGATACACATCTCCCAATGCTACCGATTGTAAGGGGAATGAGAGCATCATAGAGAAATGATCCAAAAGAAAGGGATCAAGCCATCACAGAAGAAAGGAGAAAGGTCTGTTGGTTTCAGTCCATTAATCATAGAGCCACAACAAGGGCACTCCGCGAAGGGAGGGAGTCGCCCACCTGTATTGCTCGAATTCCTGCAAGAAGGAAGGGAGAGAGAGCCCAATAGTTCGACCCTTCCAAGTGAAGTGCCATACAAAGGAAGTGATGGAGTCCTTCCTGCCTTGGCGTCTCTGATGATGTGGGGAAGCTCACAAAGAACCCAATCCCAGATCTGGAGAGAAATGAGGAGGGAGAGAGAGGAAACTCCACCCCACAAGAAGCCCAGGCTCAAGACAAGACAAGGAAAGGTACCGCTCGAGAGTGAGCCAATGGGTTCTGTAGGCCAACAAGAAGGTTGGGTAGAGCCAAGCTTCAGCCTGCCATAGCCAACAGCCTACAGGCATCGGGAAGGAGGAGATCCCGAACTGAAGAAGTCAAAAGTGGCTCAACCTCAAGACATAAAGGATTTTTCAAAAATGGGGATAGGTCTTTCCCATTCCCACCAAAACATGTACGCGACTGAGTGCACCCCTTTAGTAGGTTTAACTCGACCCTCTATGATGAGGGGGACAACCTGGTTGGTACCGCCCTATTTAATGCTCATTAGGGAATGGGAAGGACAGTTTCTTGCCCCTAGATGGGCGTGGTGATGGTTCTGGCTCCACCTCGCGTTCCTTGAACGGTTGAATGGGAGGTCAATTAAGAGTATTGAAGAAAGAAATTCCAGAAATGATGTGCTTTTTCACAAGAACATTGTTCGACCCTTTTTTTGTTTTTTTTTTGAAAATTGAACAGAAGGATGGGGCCAAAGAGGAGGTACCCCTCATCCCTCTACCCAAGGCCATCACTAAAAAGGAGGTGGTAGTGGTGAGAGTGATGCCACAATGAATGTGTGGGAATGTGTATATGAGAGAGAGTGAGAGAGAGAGAAGGGGGTTTAGGGGATGTTTTTGTGCATCAAACAAAAAATTGAACTAAAACTACTCAAAAATTAAAGAAAAGAGGTTCCCTAGGCCAACCGAAGGCCACATGTATTCATCCTTCTCCAAGTGTCAAGGTGCATCTCACGAAGTATGGACATGCAAACTTGGAAAAACCAACGGCTAAAGGCCGACGTCCCCGGCAACGGCGCCAAATTGTTGAGAAAAGGGGAACAACAAACCCTAACCGCCTCACATGGAAGTGAGAGGTTTCTCCAAGTTGGGGCAAAGAATGAGAGGAGAGGTTCACCCACGCTCATGGAGCAATGGCAACAATGGCCAACGTCACAAGGAGCAAAGGGGAACATCCTCCCAACCATGCACACACACATGCAAATCCATACACCAAGACCAACGCCATTGCACACAAGGAGGCAAGAGAGTAACAAATGACACCTTCTTCCATTACCAAAATGGAGGCCAAGGCCATGGCCAAGGGACCCCTTTTTACACTCTTCTTTATATAGAGAAGAGAGGCATATGTGAATAAAAACATGTGGTCAAAAGACCACATGTGCTAAATCAAAAAGAGAATCTTTATGTGATATGGGACTAACCACCTAGAGAGAGAGAGAGCGCGTGGAGAATTCTTACATGGGGATTTTGGTATTTGAGCAAAAAGGAGTTTTCAAAAAAAGGCTTCAATACCATAGACTAGAGGAAATATCAAAAAGTGGTTTTAGGAGAGTGTTCACATGGACACCTCCTAATTTACAAAAAGAAGGTATTTTCATGAGGGCTAAAGGATGCCATAACATGAGAAAAATTATGGGCAACCCTTAGAGCAACACCTCATATTCCAAGAGACATGCTAAATAAATTTTAAGTGTTATTTTATAAATTTAAATATTTTCTCCTTAAGGAACTACCTGATGAGTTACCACCTTGGCGAGGGTGAGTTGACAATGCTACCAACTTGCTTCTAGGCACCAAGCCTATATTTCGACATCCTTACGAACTACCCTTTGTCTAGTAAGCAGAGGTATAAGAGTAATTAGAAGGATACCTTAGGAGGGACTTTATGGTAGCTAGTCAATCACCATTGGAAGCTCCCATCCATCTCATAAAAAAAGAAAGATGGTTCAATGTGCGTATGTGTTGATTGTAGAGACTTGAACAACACAATAATTAAAAATAAGATTTTGATGCCTCAAGTCGATGAGTTTTTTGATCAAATAAGAGGGGGAATTGTCTTTTCAAAGCTATAACTATGTGAAGTGTATCATTAAATTAGGATCAACTCAAAATGTCCCAAAAACTTCATTTAGTCCTAGTTCGCTGGCCTAGTGGTTGGGCCTCTCGCCTCTTGAGGCGGGGGCGAGGGTTCAATCCCTGGCAGCAACATGTAAGGGACATGTAATCTAGAAAGATGTTGCATTGTGGCTGAGTGCCACCGTTTATCTATCCTTGCGGTAGTGTTGACCGCCGTTTAACCTAGTCTTGTAAACCCCTGTTCTTGTGGGATCAGGGGGGTCCCATGGGTACTATGCCCTTCCTTGTACAATTGCAATTTCAAAGTTAAAGTCCGAGGGAGTAGGTCTCGACCGAACCTCCATTAAAAAAAAAAAAAAACTTCATTTATACAAATAATCTCGAACACCTTTGAAAACTTTTTTAAGTGATTGAAGAATCACATATTCTCGTATTGCTCAAAGAGAACCTCCCAACCATATATAACACTATCCTCGACACCATTTAGTCGTCTAAACGTCAAACCCTAGTTTTAGGTGAAAAGTGAAAAGCACCTTGAAAAATAATTTTTTAATTAATGGTGGAGCTTTAAAACATAAAAAATAATATTTTTTAAATAAATGGTGAAAAAAAAACTATGATTGAATGGAGGAGAGTTCACGCGCCTATTTTTAGGCTTGCCACGTCACCAAAATCTAACATAGGTGATGGATACACTAGTACATGACAATATCCTTTGCTTTTTATTTTTTATAAAAAAATTAAACTATATAAATAGGGGCCTAAAAGATAATTAGAGAGGGATATAAAGGATGTTAGTTTGCCTTTCATCCCCTTCATGTGGGATCCATCTACTTTTTAAGTTTATTGGTTTTGGATATAAACTAATTGATTCAATAATGAGAAGCACTTAATTCCCAACTCAACCAAATATAAGAGAGTCTCTAGGTTTGTTGAATTTGATTTACTTGATTCTTTAAGTTAATGTGGGGTTATTTGACTATCATTCCCCTTTAGTGATTCAATGGGGATTGGGATCTTCTTGATTCTCTGGTTCAATTCCATTGAATTTCCCCAATTCCATTGAATTGCAATAGACTTTCTTGATTTTGGGTTCATTATATTATGAGGAAGAAGTAAACCACCCATATTTTGATCGATCAATTTTGAAACCTTATTATGAATATATTTGGTCTTTCATCTTTCTTTAAAAAAGATCCAAATCTCAAGTGAATCACATTCCTAAAGAATACCATTAATGAGTATAAATAATATAGACCCTCTTACTTGTAATTGCAAAAATTTGCGTCAAACCCTCTCATTTGACTTATATGCTCAATTCCACTCAAGAAATGAGTTATAATCACTGAGCCGCACTTGTTTCAACCAATCTCTTGTTTTTAAAACAAATGTAATATTAAGAAAAGATATTGGCTTTTTATGCAAAAGCAAGTTAAATTTCAAGGAATACATAAACCAATACATTACATGGAGCGTAGATCCTTACTCATCTACTCAAACAAAAAGGAGGTAAAAGTGAAGAAGAGCAAGTGTCTCTCTCTAAAACGAGAAAGTCACAATCTTAGATGGATACTTTCTTCTCTATACGTATTAAGTCAACGATCAATTGATGCTTTGAAAAATATAGAAGTTGTTTCTTCATAAAAAGCAATAACGGCTAATGCTAATGCTTATGTACACACAATTGTGGTCGATCATGTCAATGCAATGGATTTTTTAAGAGTTTTTGTGGAATGTAATATACTTTTTCCACCACTCTTATGTAAAACAAAATCTTAAAAAGCGTTCAAACCCAAGTAATCTAGTGGTTGATGTTTTGAATCTACGGAATGAAGTTCCGAATTTAAATCTTGATTGGACATATCCAAGAGTTCTCCAAGATGGGTGCCTCTACTTTACAGAGGTTCGTGTGTGCATTTGTGTATGCATCTTTCCAATTCACTGTACTTAAGCTAAAGAAAAAAAAGTTAGTAAGCCAAAAAAAAACTTGATAAACCAACGGGCATGGTTTAGCGAATGCGCCTTGTATTCCTAGACAAATGGCCAGGGTTCAAGCCCCATCTGGGGCTGGATGCCTTAGCTCTTAAAAGAGCATACCTTAAAGTCCTGTGTATCATACATGGTGTGTGAGTGTGTTTTCAATTCCTGTGTATCATACGATGGTGTGTGAGTGTGTTTTCAATTCGTGTTAAACTAAAAAAAACAAAAGAAAACTTAGTAAGCCAATAAAACAATAATAGAATAGAAAGAAGGATCCTAAATTCGAATTTTTCCATCCCCCATAGGAAATGAATAAGGAAATCATGATCTCTGCCTCATTATTGCATCTTTGACTGGAATTCAAGCTCCACAGGCTCCACAGGCTCAAGCCAAGTAAGCTGTGCAGGAGGGTGCTTGATCAGACGTACCGAGAAACCGCGCCATGGTGGCCTTACTCGAAGCTCTTTCGTTGTCCGTTTCGAAAGTCGAATCATGGTGCTTGTGCAGACTGTACGCTTTAGGACCAGTCTCCTGCAAGTCTCAGCCATGCCGGGTACCACTATTGCTCCCCCTATCTATCTATGCGTTTTGCTCTCTACTGTTATTCGTTTTTGAGACGTTTCCCCCTTTTGCAAAGCTATTTTGGGCCATCATGTACGTGGCCTCGCTTCTTCTGCCTTGGCCTCCGTGGAAAATAGCCCGCAACGCCCGACCATGGCGAGTTCTGATCAGACAATTCTCGAGTTATGTGGGCAGAGGCAAGTACGGAATGCCCTTAGCATTTTGAACAAACATACGGGAAATGTTGCTTTTTCTACGTATGTGTGCTTGATACAGACTTGTGGATATATGATAGCTCTGCCGGAAGCTAAGTATGTTCACTTTCACATGGTTGCGGGCGGATTGGATCGTGATCTCTTTCTATCTAACATGATCATGCGAGTGTATGATAAATGTGAGAGTCTTAAAGAGGCAAGAGCTTTATTTAACTGCATGAGAATAAGGAATATTGTGTCATGGAACATGATTATCGGTGCATACACGACCCGCAATTTGATCGAATCAGCCTTCATATTGCTGTGTGATATGATCAAAGAGCGTAGAATTGAGCCTGATAAAGTCACTTGCATTACTCTTCTGAGTGCATGCAAGAATTCACTATCATTTGTGGATATCCACTTGCTGCATGTTCTTGTCTTTGAGCTTGAAGTTGATGATGACGTTACAGTAGGCAATGTGCTTGTCAATGCATATGGACGACAGGGTGCCCTTGCGGAAGCTATCAACATCTTTGAAAGAATGCATACAAGAAATACAGTGTCATGGAATACATTGATTGCTGCTTGTGCAATACGAAGCTTCGGGAGTCTGGCGCTGGACCTTTTCCAAAGGATGCATTTATGTGATATGGTCAGAGATAAGGCCTCTTTTATCAGTATTTTGAATGCATGTGAAGGACTTCCATCAGTGTTACAGGGAATGCTGGTACACTTTGAAATTGTTGAGGCTGGATTAGACACAGATATTATGGTAGTGACAACATTGGTCAAAATGTATGCAGGATGCAAGAGCCTGGCAGATAGTGTTTGTGTGTTTCAAAGTGTTTTGTCGAAGAGAGATGCCTACTGCTGGACAGTTATGATAGCAGCATACATTCAGTGTGGCTATAGCAAGCGAGCTTTTCAGCTGTTCCAAGAAATGCTACAAGAAAAAATCAAGCCAAGCAATGCTACTTTTGTTACCTTACTTAGTGCATGCACAAATTCAGGAGCTCTTCATGATGGAAGGATGGTACGTAGTTGCATTTCCAATGGAGAGATAAATTCAGATATAATTCTTGCCAATGCGCTTCTCACCATGTATCAAAAGTGTGGGGGTTTTCTAGAGGCCGAAGAGCTTTTCTTCAACATGCCAAAAAGGGATGTCATTTCATACACGTCGATGATTGCCACATATGCTGAGCAAGGTCGTGGCTATGAGGCATTATTTTTGTTTGTGAAGATGCGTCAGCTAGGCATAGCAGTAGACGTGTATATATTCAGTAGTGTTCTTGATGCATGTGCGAGTGTAGCAGCACTCATTGAAGGAAGAATCCTACACCATGAGATAGTTGAGAATGGATTGGAATGGGATGCCATAGTTGGAAATGCTCTTGTGAGCTTGTATGGAGAATGTGGGATTGCAGAAGATGCATATGAAGCTTTTATAAAGCTTACTGAACAAGATTGGATCTCATGGAGCTCGATAATTGATGCATATGGCAACCAGGGTCACATCTCCAAGGCCTTCAAATTATTCTGGGAAATGCAACGTCAAGGGCTGCAGCCCACTGTTATAACCTTTGTGAGTATATTGGCTGCATGCAGCCATGCAGGTCTCCTTCATGAAGGCCTGTGTTATTTCATATCAATGCCCAAACATTATGTATTGATCCCTTCGTCTGAGCATTACATGTACATGATTGACTTAATTGGGAGAGCAGGGTGCATAAATGATGCTCAGAGGTTCATTGATGGAATGCCTATGCAACCCAGTGTTATCCTGTGGAACACACTTCTTGGGGCTTGCAAGGTGCATGGCTTTGTTGAAGTGGGGCATCTGGCTGCAAAATATGTCTTTGAAATGAATCCAGTTGTTGAGGCTGCACATTTGGCACTTTCAAATTTGTATGCTTCAGTTGGCAGGTTTGAGGAGGCAATGGCAGCGAGGAAGGATTGGGAAACATTAAATGCTTTCTAGGAGCTAACTAGTTCTAACACATTCTCAAGTGTACTTCATAATTGGATGAAGGCACAGAACCATAGGACGGCCTGTAAATGAGTCACAAAGGTCCAAAGGTCAACAGAAAGATCCTTTTTGAACCCTCATGGTGATAAATATGAAGCCAGCCTGAGTGGTTCAATAATGAATGTGTACTCCAGAAAACACATTATCTGCATTAATTTTGAGCAAGGATGTACTTCTAGGGCTTGTCCGCTGTCTTCGTTGGGCTGCGAGGTCATGGAAAGTGCAGTCGTGAGTTTCAGTGTCACCATATGTGGGGGTCTGCTAAAAAGAGGACATTCTTGGTGGCATGTTTCAGTTGCTGAAGGATGACTTTCTGGATGTTGTCAAGGAGAGCTCTCTAATGCACAATGTTCGCACGATTTGAAAGATTGTAACATTACTTGTGTGTGAGCTTCTGATGATGAACTTTTTACTTTATTTTTTAAGACCATTGGAGGATTGATCCCTTAGTAGGTCCTACTGCTAGTTGTTTCCATTCATATTTCATTTCCTGAAAATTATTTCTGAAGGGGTACACTGCCATTTCGATTGATTTATTTACAACAGAGCCAGCTTCTAGGAGGACGGTGTGATTCCTTGTTGTATGAGAAGTGTACCTGTGTACACATAATGAAGTATAATTGAACAGGTCTACATGTCTTGCCTAATTGGTAATGGCAGAAATAGAGCTTTATATGCCTTTATATGCCAGATAAGGGATTGATTTGTTTACAACAGAGCCAGCTTCTAGGAGGATGGTGTGATTCCTTGTTGTATGAGAAGTGTACCTGTGTACACATAATGAAGTATAATTGAACATGTCTACATGTCTTGCCTAATTGGTAATGGCACAAATAGAGCTTTATATGCCTTTAACATAATTAGTGATAGCAGAAGCATGTTCTACGTTTCTCACTTGATGGATGATTTTGAAAATGGAGATGGCAGAAATATGGTTCTCTTGTTGTCTTCATTTCCATGGATGATATTCATTACACAGTTTATGCAGTACATGCATGTTATGGCTTTTCTGCATACAGCTGAATGTTCTCAATTGTTTCAAAGACCAAAGTTTTAGCAATTAAGTTTATACTGAGATCAATAATCAGCAGTGTGTTTAACAGACTCGCAATCCCTTAAATCCAGTAATAGCATTTATGTCCGAATTTTTGTAGATTCATTATAATAACTTTAGAACCAGCGAAGTCAGCATTAAGGGAGGGATGGAGGGACCGGGGGGGGGGGGGGGGGGGGGGGGGGGGGGGGGAGGGGGGGAGGAGGGAGGGAGGGGGTTTTGGGTTGAGGTAGCACGATAAGTCGCACAAGGCACCGTAAGACGAGTCCCTTGAGATAGGGGCCTCCGTCTGTGAAACTTAAAATGGGGAGCAATATAGGGCAGTCCCTTCGTGCTTCACTACGGGTGGGCCAATAGGGTATAGTGCTAATACGGTGAAGCTTCCATATGCAGAAACATAAACGTGCACTCAACCTGCTTTCTAGTCATAAGACTTATCCTTATGCAACTAAAATCATATCTTTTGTTTGAGTCACCCTCGAGCTAAGCATAAATATGGAAACAAAAGCCTGATGAAAACGTGTTCTCCAGTGAGGGAATCTCATTGGCCGGGGTAGTGAGCACCCTGAGGTCAAAATTTCATGGATGGAAATAAAGTTCTATCTTTTACTCTTATGCCAGCATGCCCATAGTCTTTTTAAGTGAAGTCTGGTGCTACCCACGAGGCCATCTGGGGCCGCGGTATGCACTTTGTGAACGGTGGCCAACAGGTTTGGGGCTTTGCCCCTCCTATCTGTGCCCTATGTGGGAAGTTGCCTGCCAAGTCCCTTTGTGTCCGGGGTGAAATTTCAAGTAAGTTGGTCGGTGTGAGTGTAAGATGCACTATGTGCTGCATTCCCGTGCCTTGGAGTGAAATGCACATAGGCTGACGATAGGCCTATTTTTGGGGTGGTCCGCGAGTATGTAAGTTGCCACGCTACAACTCTATGAGTATGTAAGTCGGAAAAATGATGTTTTGTACGTGCCTAAGATTGGGGGATGCTTGCGGGTTCCTTTGTGATCGGGGTTTGTCCTAAGGGCTTGGTCCGACCGGCATGTGTAAATCGTTTCGTGTAGTAAGTCATCTCAACGCGTTGTAAGTCACTATGCAATAAGTTGCAAAACATGCGCCATAAGCAACTTTTATCGCCATAATTCTTGCACACCATAAGTCACAATGATGAGTGGGATGTCCGTGTCATTTTTTGGAATGTACCAAGGTGGGCCATCAAGAGGCCCCAATTTCCTTGGTGGGAGTTATCTTGGCTGACACTTGCAGCCTGAGCTTCGTCATGCCTTAGTAATTATGGAAAGTTGGAAAGGAACTGAAAGGTGTATGTGGTTTGATCATAGGACTTTCCCATCACAAAATAGGCTTGGATCCTTGAATGCTTTATCTACACGAGATGGGGTAATTTTTACATGAATCTAGTTTGGAGCCTTAGTGTTGGCTCCTACCATGTGCGGAATGGTCCAATCAGCCATTTTGATGACAAAAGGCATGTGGACAACCATTCGTGACTTGACTTAGAGGGATTGGCCATCCTTTTCATGATAGGATCTTCTTGGAAGTCCTTGGAACCGAAGTGGCATATTCATCCTAAGTAGAGGCAACGTGCCATGATCCAAACTACAAGGTCCACTTTATTAAAGATTTGGCTCATGTGGATCTTGGCATGTTCCAATGCAGTCGGAGTGGGGCATGCCGTCCATGTAAATCCTAAGTAGTCTTTTTCCTCTAAGCCAAACCTGCGGTGTTAGGTTTGCACCTCTCTTGCATAAGTTAAGATTCCCTTAGATATGCATTCACACAACAACCCATGGTACTAAGGACATTGCCCTAAAAGTCGAGGGTAAGAACACCATGAATAGTCTCATAACCATCATAATTTTCACCCTTTCGACCACACCACAACCAGGAATTGTTCTAGGGCCCCTATGTGACTTTCTCGAGGACAAGAATTCTGTCGGAGAGGGTGTGGATGTCATGCCCCCTTGCCTTCTCCTTGGGTTTCTATCCAACCAACCTTGGTGGCTATGTGGGTTCCCTTTCTATACCGAATTGTGTGCAACTATAAGGCGAGTGGTAACCATGCATGCCTTTGGATAGTGGACCAATTAGGAGTGCCCTCCAACATCCAAGCGATGATGCACTATTGGGCATACATGCTGAGCCTTCCCCTCTTCACTTTTCATGGGATCGTTGGATGTTCCTTGCATCATGGATAGATGCCTCACAATGGGAGCACCCCCCATCAATGCACTTGCTTCCTCTTTGCATCTGACCTTGCGGCCAACTCAATGTAAGTCACACTTGTTCTCGGGTAGCTCAAGGGGATTATCCCCTTTAACTCCATGGCTGTTTGTTTCCTTGTGGGTTCGGCAAAGAAGGCCTCCCCTTGGAGTGAAACTGTCACAGGAGGGAGGGAGGGAGGGAGGGAGGGAGGGAGGGGAGAGAGAGAGAGAGAGAGAGAGAGAGAGAGAGAGAGAGAGAGAGAGAGAGAGAGAGAGAGAGAGAGAGAGAGAGAGAGAGAGAGAGAGAGAGAGAGAGAGAGAGAGAGAGAGAGAGAGAGAGAGAGAGAGAGAGAGAGAGAGAGAGAGAGAGAGAGAGAGAGAGAGAGAGAGAGAGAGAGAGAGAGAGAGAGAGACCATCTAAGGAGCACAACCACTCTCACAAATGTTGGAGATATTCCCCAAGACTTCTTGGTGAATGAAATATATATAAACTAACACTCTTTTAGAAGAAGAGGGAGTCATCTATCAAGAAAACAGAGAGACTTTGGTAGTAGTAGCTATAAGGGAAACCCTTTTGGCTTTGTCACTAAGAGGAGTCTAGTGGGTGAACAGTAAGAAGTCTTATGCCTATGAGGTGTTATACCTTAACTCCCCACACCTATGTTAAGCAATGGTCTATATTTGTATCAACCCCTTGCTACACTTTTGGAGCTTTGATTTGCAATCGTATTGACCTCTATGAGTTGTATCCATAGTTATACAGTGATTTGATCTTGTATTCTTAGTGCTTGGAATCTTTCCTTGCCTATTCATTGCTACTACGATGCTTTATGTGAGTCTCGAGTGTTCATAAGTGCTTCCATAGTTTTGTTGAGTTTGAGAAATAGTCAATACTGCACTAGTGACTTATATCCATACTTAAAAGCACAAGAATCTCTCCTAGAATTGCTGAATTTGGTAGGCCCATTCGGACCTCGATTGCAAATAGAGCTAAGGAATCAGTGCCAACAAAGCTAAGGAATTGGTGCCAACAAAGCTAAGCAATTGACTCTCATAGCGGGTAAGTCCACCCAATTTGTTTTCTTGCTAAAAAATAAGAAAAATCCATGCTATGTGGGATTTGTCAACTAAAAGGAGAATGAATCTCACTTATTAGCTAGTGTGACACTCACACACGCCTATACAAGAGTTCTTACTAAACTAATTGAAAAAGAAGAAAAAGGTGCAAATGGTGATGAATAAGAGTAGGATCCAAGAAGTATAATTCTCTTGCCAACACTTCCCCCTCCTTGACTTTGTCGTCCTCAAACAAAGCCTTTGCAAGTGTGGAAATTTTTGTGAAAGAGCATGTAGAAGTCCCTTTGAGTGCATGGTCCTATGTTGTTGGAGTGCGTCACTTTGTTGTTGTACTTCATCTTGCTTTTTGCATGTTTTTGGAGTTGGCCGCCTTTTATCTTTGGTCTTTTGCCCCTTGTAGGTGAGACGAATGTGTCAAAATACTTCTTTTTTTTTTTTGATAATGGGAATGTAAAGATGAAATATGGATGATATATGAGAGTGTAATGACAAAATGCAGATGATAGATACATATAGATGAAATTAATTAATCTCTTCTTAGTCCATGTGCATGAATGGGGACTAAGGGTGCATGGGTGGTAAACAAAAAAGTGCCTATGCACGGTCTTATGATGAGACCCTATCTTATGCATACTCTAAAAAATGCATACAAAAAAAGTGGTGAAAAAATAGGATTGGTCTTGAACAAAGTGCTCAAAGGGTGAGGCAATGATGATGCTTTTTCCAATCGTGCAACTCCAAGAGTCTTCTCCTTTACACCATCCATTGCAATGGATGATACCTTTGTCCACCAACCTTAAAAAAGGAAAATGAAAGGATTTTTTTTACAATATATGTACATGTGCCCTCTTTGTGCCTCAGTTAAATTTAAGGTGCCTAATGCTTGGCCTTTGGATGAGGCCCTAGTCACATGCGTACTTGATGTGCTTCTTGAATATATGTTGCACATTGGGCAAGGTTGGGTTTGACACCCATGGATGTCGCACGAAGAAGTTTTGGGCCGCTAGTATGTCTTCACTTTGCTTGTCCTAGCCTTGAAGTTCTTCCTAGGATCTCTTTTAGGTTTTGACTTGATTACTCTAGATCCTTTGGTTGGAAGTGTTGTTTTTTTAAGATAAGGCTTGATGGGTCTAGACCATGGATTATGATTTTTTTTGTGAACTAGTTGACTTTGTAAAAGGGATGTCTTAGGTACCCATATCTTAGTGCAATTTGGTTGGGCTATGAGTAATTGCTTAGCCACCCAAATTTGCTTGACATTACAAGGGAAATGGGATTTCTTCTTCTTCTTCTTGATGTAAGGGTCTTTTGGGCCATGCATAGAGTTCTTTAAGGAGTTCTCGATCTTACACAGGGAATGCAACAAATGAATTTTCTCCTTAGGGTTGGTTGGGTCTTCATTGTTACCCGATAGATCATTGGATTGAGAGGTTTGGCATTGATCTAGAGATTCATCGACACATTCATTCTTATTACATGTAGAGTCTCTAGAGTTACAACTGGGGAATGAATCTTCATGTTTGACCATAGAAACCATAATATCTTCCATTGAATTGGTACAAAGTAATTGCTTATCTCCCGCTTGATGACCAAAGTGTAGACTATCCTTGCTCATGGATTTATGAGAGAAATCAAAACTTAGAGGAAGGGAGGGGCCTTCCACATCCTCCAAGCACTTGACGTCCTCCATTCCTCCATTCTTCAAAGATTCATGTGACTCGCGTACATCAAAGTGAGATGAGAAATTTTCTTTTAGTTCAACATGTGAATCATTATGGATGTTGCTTTCACTTATGTGGGAGAGTTTATGTGGATGATATGGAAAATCAACAAAAAAGTGCTCATGCCCACATAGGTTACAATGAAGATGCATATTAGGATTGTCAAATGCATCCTGCACAGGAAGGGTTTCAAAGTTTTCATAAATGAAGGCTCTTTCCTCTTCCCTATATTGTGTGAGCCATATGGAACCTAACATGATATCTTCATTCATACAATCCAAAACATAGAACATCTCCCTAGAGTATACTTCATTTACAACTACACTCGCTTCTATCATGCCCAAACAATTCAAAAGATAAAACTTCGTAGGAAGAAGTCATTCACTAATAAAGGGCACCACATCAATACTTACAAAATTCCATTCACATTTTTGGTTAATTGCAACATAAAACACCCTAGAACAATTTCCTAATTGTGCATCCACAAATATAAGTTGGGATTTTGAAAGTTCAATTTCAGATGATTTTTGTTTAGGTGAGGTTATTGTTTTTGATTCTTTGTTTTCTCTATAAATTTTCAAGTTCTCTTTTTACCCACCCGTGTATTCTTCTTTTCCCCTTTCATTCTCTCTTTATCTTTCTTTTTTCCATCTATTTATAAAATATATTTTTTATTTTTTGAGAGTTTTTAGAATTTGTTTGAGTTTTTGTGGTTTTGGTTTTTTTTTTGGACTTTTAATTTTTATTTCATAATGCAAATAATATGTGAAATAGGGGTTCATAAAAAACAAACAAAGAAGTTTATGTCATATTTACATTAGTGTCAAAACTAAGATAGAAAGTTTTTCGAAAACCATTTCTCACAACCAAGACAAAAAGCTTTCCAAAGGTTGAATGAGCAAGGTCAAGAGAAATTTTTAAATTCTTCCAAAGGAGCAAGAAAATTCAAATTTTCTCAATCATACTTGATAATCCTTACGAAAAAACCCATGAACACATGAAATTCCTCAATAAAGATCCATTCATTTATTTAATAAAGAATTGGTTTTTAAATACTCAATGGTGTCTTAAAGCAAAGTTTTGCATCTAAAAGTTTGATTGCCCCAATAATCATGTATGAATGTCCTTTTTATCTTGCCATAGATGTGGCCAAAAAGTATTTGCCATGATAACAATTTATTAGGTCTAGAAACATATAAAAAAATCGAGTAGTAACATGCATTTATCCCTTAGCCTCGCCCCATATGACATCCCTTATTAGGAGTGTGTCATCCAAGTCAAGAATCTTTACTTTCCACAAGTCCTAAAGTAGAAACATCCCCCTATGGAGCAAATTTTCATGTGCACCAATACAATCCCTTTCTTGTTATATGCTCATTTCACACATTAATTAGGAGCATGCAAGATTTTGAGTATCCTCATGGTGTTATTGTGCCTCGTATATTCTAGTTTTCTTCCCCTCTCGGATTAAAGTTCCAATAAAGTTCCTACAGCTATAAGATCACAAAAAGCTAATCAAAGTCTAATCATCTGAACACCTCCTAGATCATAGATCACTATTGGCCATTGAAAAAATGGTCCAATCACTACAAAGTTCTTGGCCCATTCTTTGTCTTACCCCTTATTAATAGACTGTACATCTATGACATGCACCACCATGATGCCTTTAATCTTGCTGGAATCCATTTGGTAAGGATTTTTCATTTCTATGAATGTGGCCAAGGCTTGGGACCCAAGCTCCATATTTCTGATAGAAGGCACTAGGAGAATGAAACTTTTTCGTCTTTCTAGGAGAGGAAAGTGGCAGATAAGGCTAGCCCACACAACTGCTAACACCCTAGTGCTCATGTCATTCAACTGTCCATATCTCCATGGGAGCCCTACTTGTATGCCCTCTTTTTTGCTAGTGTGTTAGTTCTTTATAGCCGAAATCCCAAGCGCTGTCATGAACATGCTCAATTGAGCATCATTTGTTCTCTTTTAAAGTAGGAAAACTATTGAGCTATCAAATGAGGACACATTATGTGAAGAAGATATAATAAGTGTGGCTTCATACTGTGCGGCCACATAGAGAACCATTCCACATGGCACCTAGTCATTCATCTACAAAACTTCCTCAGTATTTTGGGTCCATAAAATTTTGTACTCCCTTGCCACCTCTGATTTTAAAAAACGTAGGTGGAACATATAAGAAAAAGATCTAAGATAAAAAAGCTTTGCAATGCAAAATTGAAGTATTATAATCATCTCATTTTTGCATGGAATGCTACTCACTGTGAATGGGGAAGGCAGAGAAACAACATACATAGAGAAAATAGCTTTGTCCCATTGGAAGAGTCTGAAAAAACCCTAAAAATCATGATGTGTTTCATGTTCTACTGTTACTATAGGTAAATTGTCAAGAAATTTTATTGTCCACGTTACAATTCTCATGTGGTATGGGACTTCTTGTGTGTCCATAGAGTTGAACGGTAATGATGGAAAAAAATGTATCTTTGATTTCTCAAAGCAGGTGGCCAAGGACACTCATTGACTCTCAATGACTCTAGACCTCATTCAGTAGAAATAGAGATATAGAGATGAAAAGTTGACAGTGTCTACACATCTTCTAGTTCCTGAAAAGTCAGGGTGACCCCCTATGCTTGTTAGATTTATTTATCTTGGTATAGTGAAGATAAAATCATGAAATAACTTACTTTAGTTAGCTATCCACTTCAATTAGATGTGTGCAAAAGCTCTTTGGTTAATTGATACCAAGTCGTGAGCTCTAAGCACAAGATTGAGAACTTCTCTTCCCAAAATAGAAGGTTCTTCACATTTGTTGCAATTAGAAGTCATATGTTTTGATGAAAGCATTTGAGAGTGATGTTCCAAAGGACTTGATGGTTCCATATGCACACTTTGGAAGCTAAGGAAGTCTACTAAGCATCTCTGAAGCCAGATTGGCTAGTGTGGAGCAAGTTTCTTAGTTGAATACATGGTGCTCAAAGGATGCTCTAGCAAGGTCATACATTCTTAATTCTATCTCTCATTTTTTACTTCCACACATTAGGAGTTTCAACACATTAGAAGAGACTTGGAATGCTCTTGAAGCATTCTTCTCATCAAGTACCAAGGCAAGGAAGAAACAACTGTGAAGTCTTACCCAACTCAAGAAGATGCCCAAGTAGAATGTGATAGAATCAAAAGTTTTACCCAGACTAACTGTGAAGTTTGAGGGAGGATTTTATATGGACAAACGTGGACAACTATACCTAGTGATTGAACATCTTGAGAGAACCAAGGAAAGGGGAGAAATGTAAGACCCTAATAACTCTATCGAGATAGACAATAGAGACGAAATATCTACTCCTAGAGGAAGATTGCAGTAGTAAACATTTGGGGAGGAGATAAAATCCCTCAAGGTGATTACTTGACTGGCTTCTACTTAATAGCTAGAACTGACAAATTGTTGTAAACCACTTCACCCTCAAGAGGAAAAGGCATTAATCTTGCCACTATTTTTGAATTGTAGGATCCTAAAGACTCTTCTAGAGTCACCTATCTAGATCACAACAAGAGAAGATATTGGGAAGTTAGCGATTTGGAGAGATTTGGACTACAATACTTGGGTTTGCCAATATCCTCTCCTAGGGATTAGGCAACCACTTCTCAAAAACCAACGGGTAGAAACACAATCAAGAAAACTCCTTTCAGAGTTCAATCAAGCTAGCAAAGTATGCCAATCTCACCACATGTCCAATTCACCATCGAGATACCAACACCATGCCTCCCATGCATTCGGGAAGCAAGCCAATGAACCAACTGCCCTTTCCTCTAAGAGCCGCACAAGGCAAAGGACAAGTTGTGCAACCTATGCCTCCAGTTATGCCTAGACCTCCTGAGGTAGGAAGAAGACTAAGACCTATTCAAATAGCCAAATGTTTAGTAAATGATTTTGATGGTTCAGGAGACCCTTAGGACCACATGGCTTAGTTTAAGCAAGTGTTGCATACTGAGAAAGTTCAAGACTTTTTTGCCCAATATGAATCTTTTTGTCTCACACTTATTGGAGCTGCCTTGACTTGATTCCAAACCTTGGATCCCAATCTCTTTGTGAATATAGAACAATTTGTTGAGGAATTCATAGGTGAATTCACTAGGAAGGGTATTAAACATAACTCCTCTTCCTTGATCCATAACTTCAAATAGGCTCCAAATGAATCTATGAGGTTAACAGCTAGGAGATTCAATCATTATGTTGATGGATGTCCAATGGTAGAGATGCCACGAGGAAGGAGATAAGGAAGAGAGCTCACACACACACACACACACACACACACACACTCACTCTCAAGGAGAAGCACACACACAAACACAGGCAAGGAAGAATGATGATCTTCTTCTTCTTCTTCTTCTATTACATAAAAAGGAATGTACAAGAATGACCTAAAAACAAGAATACAACCAGTGCAATATATAAAGATCAGTACATAAGGAAAAATCTAATGTCCGCGAATGAGTGAGTTGGCAAGTAACAAATTTTCCATCACTGTCGGTAGATAAATCTAATAAAGCTCAATGAAGTATCCCTGACATATATTGGCGTGACAACTATACATGTCAGAGAAACGAAAAACTGATACGTGTCATCCTTGATCATCACATGTTGAGGTTGATATCTCAACACTCCCCCTCAAGCTCAACATCATGTCCTCTAATCCAAGCATCTTCTGAAACTTCTTTAGCTTCTCTGCTCCAAGTGCTTTAGTGAAAATATCAACAACCTGCTCATCTGTTCTCACATAAACAAGATCAATATCACCTGCTAATACCTTGTCTTTGATGAAGTGATAATGTGCCTTGATATGCTTTGTTCTAGCATGGAAGAGAGGATTCCGTGCTAACAGTATGTTTCTAAGTATATCACAATAAATAGTGATAGACTTTCACACTTCCACACCTAAGTCTGCAAGTAGCATTTCTAGCCATGATGCTTCACATGTTGTCATTACAACACCTCTATACTCAGCCTCTGTACTCGACAAAGCAACAGTGCGTTGCTTCTTGTTGCTCTGCATAATAGTTGCACTCCCAAGTGAGAATAGAAAACCACTAGTAGATCTTTTATTTGGAATGCTACCAACCCAATCTGCATCGGTGTATCCATAAACCTGCAAATCTATACCAGCCTCATAAAACAATGCATAATCCAACGTAGCACTCACATAACATACAATGCGCCTCAAAGCATCTAAATGTGGCTTCCTGGGAACCTGCATAAATTGAGTTTCAAGTCCAATAGTGTAGCTAAGATCAGGCCTTATAATTGTGAGATATATCAAGCTTCCCACAATTTTCCTGTACATAGTTGCATTTTCCAATGCTTCACCTGACGTAGTATCTAATTCAAATTCTGATCTAATGGCATAGAAATTGGCTTAAAATCAGCCATACCATACTTTTGCAACATATTCAAGGCATATTGCCTTTGTGACATCCATATACCTATTTCTGTATAAATAAATTCAATGCCCAAAAAATAGTGCAGCACACCAAGATCTTTCATGTTGAATTCCTGCATAAGAAGTTGCTTTACCTCTTTGATGCTTCCTTCATTATCACCACCTACAATCAAGTCATCAACATAAATAGCTACAATCGTGATGCCATCATCAGCCTTCCATATAGTGAACGATCTGCATCACACATAGAAAACCCAATGCTGGTTAGGTAATCAACAATCCTTGCATGTCATGCACGAGGAGGTTGCTTCAGCCCATACAAAGCCTTTTGCAACTTGCAAACATATTCTAGATGCTTTGAATCTTCATATCCTTGTGGCTAGCCCATATATACTTGTTCATGTAACTCACCATGTAGGAAAGCATTTTTCACATCCATCTGATGCAAAGTCCATCCTTTTGCTGTAACTAATGCAACAAGTGTTATGACAGTAGACATTTTAGCTGCAGAGCTAAATGTTTCCTCATAATCAATGCCATACGTCTGTGCATATCCTTTAGCTACCAATTGTGCTTTATACCTACTTATGCTACCATCATCATTATGCTTTACCTTGTAAACCCATTGGCAGCATATGGGTTTCTTTCCTTGCGGCAATGGAACAAGCTTCCATGTATCATTCTCATAAAGTGAAGCCATCTCCTCATCCATAGCTTTTTCCCAATCTGCATTTCCAATTGCATCTTCAAAACAAGAAGGTTCAACATCTTGTATTACCTTGGTCATGTAGTCACAATGAGGAGCCATATAATTGTCATACGTCAATCATTGCACTAAATTCTGCATCCTCCCAGATCTTCTTTGTCCTGGGTCACTTCTCCTTGTATCATCTACATGTGCCCTTCTTACTCTTGGAGTCTTCATAGAGGGCAATCCAAGTTCCTCATCAAGACTCTTTTATGAACTGCTTGAATCTCCATCAATGTCTTCAAAACTTGCACATGTTTTGCTAATAGCAGAAAGCTTTTCTTTACCTTTCTTGGATGTATTTGATGAATTTGCTGGACTGAAATTTCCATGCAATCTTCCACTCCATGGATTTGAGTTGGAACTATTGCTTGATGATGCATCCAGTCCACTCAAAACTTGAGATTCTGCACTTGATTTTTCAACATTTTCCTTGTCATTTGGTTCAAGATTCATTCCTTCTTTGGCATTTGCATAGAAGCTTTACATTTCATCAAATACCACATCTCTGCTCACCTTCACCTATCGTGTGAGTGGGTTATAACATTTGTATCCCTTTTGCTCAAGGGAGTATCCAACGAAGACACATTTTTCTGCCTTTGGATCAAGTTTTGTCCTCAAATCATCTAGAACATTTACATTTCATTTGACATGTATTCACCTCTCCTCCATCAGATCTTAATGTCTGAATATACTTTCCTGTTGGCTTCTCCACCATAGCTTTAAAATTCTAGAAGTGAGTGAATACCTCACTCTTCTCTTTCATGAAATCTACCCACACTTTTTGTGTATGGTCATCAATGAAAGTAACATAAAACTTGCAACCACCCATAGATGTGGTCTTTGCAGGACCCCAAACATCTGTATGTACTATTTCTACGACATTCTTACTAACATATTTGTCATGTGGAAATGATGATCTTGACTGTTTACCAAATTGACATGCTACATATACCTTTTGCATCTCTGAAACCTTGAAATTTGGTAGTCCACGAATGATCTCCTTTGTGTGCATCAGTTTCAGCCTTTGCAAATTTGCATGTCCGATTCGTTTGTGCCAGATCTCTACCATCAGCATTGAACCTGACTTGTAATCCCTTGTCAACCATTTGTCCAACAGAAACTAGATTCTTTGTTATGTTTTGAACTTGCAGCACATCAGCAAGATGTTTTACCTTCCCGTCCTCCATAGACAATGCTATGTTTCTTGTATGCTCGATAGGATGCATTGTATCATCACCTCTTTCAACATATCCAGGAACTGGCAATTTTTGCAAACTACTAAACCATTCTACTTGACTGATCATGTGATTTGAAGCACCCAAATCAACATACTAGCCATTATCATTTGATTTTGAAACACCAGTAGACATCATATTCATCATGTGATGTTGAACCATGAACAACTTCTCATAATCATCTGCACTTGTGGATGCATAGTTATTCTGCTTCCTTCTGTTATTTTGATTCTTCAACCTGCAATCACGTTCAAAGTGTCCAAGTTTACCACAATTCCAACATCCTTTACTATCATTACCTGAATCATTTCTTTGGAAATTTCTGTGGCCTCTTTGGCTTCCCCTGCCTCGAAACTGTTCTCTTCCTCCTACATGATTATGTTGTTGACTTTGGTCTTGATTACTGTTTCCTCTTCCACTTCCAAAACCTCTACCTCTTCCTCTTCCTCTGCTAGAGCAGAATACTTGCTCAGAACTAGATTTTCCTTGGGAGTTTGAATCCTCACCAAAATTCTTTTCTTCAATAATCAACATAGATACTTGATCAACAAAATTTGGAATATTTTCCTTGGTTTGTATAGAAGTTCTGAAATTCTTATATGCAGCTCCTAAACAATGAAGTCACACTTCCACCTTATCATCATCATCTACATTCACGCCAATAGATGCAAGTGACTCACATATGCTTTTTATTTTCAAGGTGTAGTCACTTACCGACATGCTCTTCTTCTCCAATGTATGCAGCTCGTTCTTGAGTTGCAATTTCCGTGCCTTTGTATTCGTCTCATACAATGTGAACAAACTGTTCCAAGCCTCTTTTGGAGTCTTGGCATCTTGTATGTGTCCAATCATGCTATCCTATATGCTGGCAGCTAGCCAGTACATTACCTTTGATGCTCCTTGATTCCATTCCTCATATGCTCTTTACTGATCTGTAGTCCGATTCCTTTTTGGTAACTGCGGTGCATTTTCATTCTCTCCTTTGATGTACTTCTAGTAGCCTTTTCCCATCAGGAAATTTGTCACTCTGAATTTGGTAGGCCCATTGGGACCTCCATTGCAAATAGAGCTAAGGAATTAGTGCCAACAAAGCTAAGGAATTGGTGCCAACAAAGCAAAGCAATTGACTCTCATAGTGGGTAAGTCCACCCAACTTGTTTTCTTGCTAAAAAATAAGAAAAATCAGCATAATTGCAAGATCTGCCAAGGAAGAAAAAAAATCAAGAAAGAGATGAGGCAAGCAAAAACATAAGCCATCCCCCACAGGAAGCTTATGTGCCCAATTCCACTGAACCAGACACCTCCTCTTCTATGAATAGGTTCACTCCAGAATTCCTACGAGAGATTCAAGAAGAAAAATGGGCTAAAGAAAGTGAAGTCCCTCCTCCCATTGAACTTGTGGATGACGCACATGATCAATTCCCACAAGATATTCCCTCTATTTATGAAAGCAGGAGAGCACCCAGTCTCAAGAGAGATTAGACTTTGAGTCTAATTCTTTACATGAATTACCCCACTTCACAGGCCCATGGAAAGCCAAGTCGACCTGTATGAGAGCCCCCACAGTCATGGTAAGAAACGAAGACTCAGTCATACCTAGGAATACGGAGGTAGTGAAAAACACTAAAGTGCAGTGCAACCTCACTTTAGAAGAGCTACTCAAAGTTAGGCCAGAGTTATGGAAACATGTAGTCAAACAAGTACCAGAGATAGCAAAACCTCGTTCCCAGGTAGGTTATCAGAGGACAGTGCTAGAAATTCCTCTAGACAAGATAGGAGATATGAGTGAAGGTGAAGAAGGAAACACCTATCTTCCCATTACCCATCAGGGGTACACAACCAAGGCAATTTTGGACTCAGGTGCAAGAGTTGCTATTGCTACCACTTCCCTATGGAAGCGGTGGGGCAAGCCAGCACTCAGGCCCACGAGGATGAAATTGCAGATGGCTGATGGCCACATAGAAAGACCTTTAGGCTTGCTGGAAGGAATAACTCACTACGTGCGGTGTTGAGTTTGAGCATACTTTCGCCATATGTGATTTTAGCAAGAATCATGCATATGAGATGATTTTGGGAAGACCATTTATGCGACAGTTGCAAGTGGTCCAGGATTGGGGAACCAATTCCTTGTATTTGCAACACTTAGGTGTTACGACCAAAGTCAATCTCAAAGATTACTCTCATAGAGATGTCCCTCCTATCCAATGGAATCCCATCCATAGAGCCAAGGATGACATGGAGTCTGTGCACTCCATAGGATCAGGATCCTCATGGATGCATGAAGACACTCACTTATGGATGTGTAAGGTGGCAGTGGAAAAAGAGAAGAGAGAAAAAGCCAGAGAGATAGGTGCAAAAGAAACACATAGACCCATTGAAGACCCAGCCTATGCACCTGTAGTATTTCCTCATGAAGAATTTGAACCTCACGGCTGGGCAGAAATCCTAGCAACCATGGACGTAGCCATCAATGAAGAACAATGGACACCCCATTGTGATGAGTATGGCTATGACATTTTAGTTTTCTCCATAGAGCCAATTATGGGAGATGCAGTTTAAGAAGAGTGTGAACCTAGCCCTGATGCATTTGAGGATGCGAGCGACTCCGATCTAGAGTCAATCATTATGGACCCACCTTTTGCATCAGATAAGGAATACTTCTATGAAATAGAATTTCAACCCCAGAGGCACGGAGAGCTTACAAATGATGTAAGGCTAGCCACACATGTGACCCCGAAGGAAGAAGGAAAGAAAAGAAAGAAGAGAGAAGTCGCACCAGAAGAGGAAGAATCTTCGTTTGAGGTCCCGGAAAATTTTAAGAAGTATGAGATAGATGACCGGAGAGTCATGATCAGAATGCCTAAATGAGAGGCACAATCAGGAGAGGCCTATGATAACAAAGAAACCACCAAGAAAATAGTGGTCGCCCTAGAAGAAGGAGAGGAGAGATGTACTTATATAGGACATGACCTGATGAAAGAAGAAGAGCGTGAACTGATAACCTTGCTAAGAGAATACAGAGATGTATGCGCTTGGAGCTACAAGGATTTGAAGGGTGTTGACCCAGACATATGCTCACACACAATTCCCATGACCTCAGATGCGAAACCCTCTAAGCAAAAGCCATACACATATATGATAACTATGCTGCTAAGATCAAGGAGGAGATAGATAGACTGGTAGAAGCTGGATTCATCTATGAAATTGAGCACACTGAGTGGGTATCCCCCATTGTAGTGGTGCCCAAGAAGAATGGAAAGCTACGTGTATGCATTAACTTGAAGAAGGTCAATGCAGCCACAATTCGAGATAACTATCTGCTCCCTATCACAGAACATCTCTTAGAAAGAGTAGCAGGCAAGGAAGTGTACAGCTTCCTTGATGGATTTTCGGGCTACAATCAAGTAGCCATAGCTCCAGAAGATCAGCATAAGATAGCTTTTGCCACAGAGTGGGGCATATTTGCCTTTCGAGTAATGCCATTTGGGCTTACCAATGGTCTTGCAACCTTTCAGAGACTGATGTGCCACGTGTTTAAAGAGTTATTGAGGAAGAATTTGGAAGTCTATGTTGATGACCTCTGTGCTCATTCCAACATTAGACAGACACATATACCAGAACTCAAGCAAATCTTTGACAAATGTAGAGAGTATCAAGTCTGCTTGAACCCAGAAAAGTGTGTTTTCATGGTCAGGCAAGGCAAGATTCTAGGACACATAGTGTCAAAGAATGGCATATCCACCGATGAAGAGAAAGTACGAGCCATAGCCGAGTTACCTAGGCCAAAGAATGTCAAGGAAGTACAAGCTTTCATGGGGAATTGTGGTTATTACCGACGGTTTATACACATGTATGCCATCATAGCAAAGCCTCTGTATGGACTTTTGACTAACTTTGAGTGGACTAATGAGTGTGAGGACTCCTTTAATGAGCTCAAAAGAAGATTGTGTTCAGCACCAATCTTGACCACACCGGATTGGAATAAGCCCTTCCATGTCCATGTGGATGCATCGAATTATGCTATTGGATGTGTACTTGCACAACCTACGGGCGAAGGCAATATGGATCTTCCGATTGCCTACGCTAGTAGACAGTTGAACGCGGCTGAACGAAACTATACAACCATTGAACGAGAGGGATTAGGCATGATATATGCAGTTAAAAAGTTTAGACACTATTTGCTTGCAAATAAGTTTAAATTTTTTTACTGATCATCAAGCACTGTTGTACTTGGTAAACAAGCCATGCAATACAGGTAGATTAGTAAGATGGTTTCTCTTACTAATGGAATACGACTTCGAGGTTGTAGTGAGGAAAGGAAAGACTCACTTAAGAGCAGACCACCTCTCTAGGCTCACATCGGGAGAAGCCCCACAAGGAGTATCAGATGACCTTCCTGATGCTTACTTGTTTAATTTGGAAGTTGTACCTCAGTGGGCTAAACCATTAGTGCCAGTACTGACCTATGGGCCTAATCACCCAATCATAAACACTCAAGGTAGAGAAGTAGTAAAAGCCCAGAAGTACCATATCATGGCAGGAAGCATGTACAAACAGACAGATCAAGGGATATTGGCTTGTTGTGTGGAAGAGGATGAGTACGCTAAATGGTTGCAATTAGCACATGTAGGTGCATTAGAGCAACACTACTCAAAACAATGAACCCTACAGACACTAAGGAGACTCAGAGTGCATTGGCCTACTATGGAAGCTGATGTACATAAGATGTGTAAAGAATGCCCAATCTATTGCACTAAACCACCTGTGGAACATGCCACTCTTTATCAAGTGTCCATAGTGCCAGATTGGAGTGCACCATTAGTAGCCTTCTTGAGGACGAAAACATTCCCTCAAGATATGACCCTGACGAGACAAAGAAGTCTAGAACAAGAAGCCCTATATTACTCACTCATTGGTGATAATCTATACAAGCGTGGTAAAGATGGTTACCTGAGACTATGTGTCCATGAGAGTGAATATCTCAAGATCTTGGAAACTGCTCACTAAGGTGTAGCAGGAGGACACTTTGGACCAGATCGGGTGATCAAGGCAATACTATTTGCGGGCTTCTGGTGGCCGACCCTTCACATGGATGCACATACCTATGTGAAACGGTGTGATGTTTGTCCAAGAACTCAGTACCCTATACGCAAGGACGAGATGCCACTGAAACCTATGATGGGTGGACGTGCATTCTCTAAGTGGGGAATAGACTTTGTTGGCCCTATTAATCCCCCAGCTAAGGGTCCACATGCTGAATACATCATTGTTGCCATAGACTATTTAACCAAGTGGGTAGAAGTGAAAGCTACCACAAAGAACGATGCCTAAACGACAGCTAAGTTCTTATTCGAGAATGTATTCACGAGATACAGGCTACCTATAGAGCTGGTAAGTGATAGAGGCACTCACTTCTTGAATGAAGTTATTGAAAATCTGCTCCAAGAATTCTTGGTAGTACATAAGGGGTCTACCCCCTATCACCCACAAGCTAATGGCCAGGCCGAAAGCACCAAAAAGATTCTATGCAATGTGCTTACCAAATTGGTGAATAATAAACGCTCTGATTGGGACAAACAGCTACACCATGCTGTTTGGGCATACCGAGTGGCCTATAAAACGGTACTCCAAGCCACACCCTTTCAGATGGTATTTGGCCAAAATGCTGTGCTACCTTTGGACTTCTTGATTCCCACATTGAGAATAGCACAGGAGCATGAGTGGACGGGCCATGAACTCTCTTCGAGAATTCTTGACCTTGAACGATTAGGTGAAACCAGTCTAAGAGCTGCAGTAGGAATATATGCAGCTAAGAAATGACAGAAGGCGTACTTTGATGCCCATGTTAAGGATAAAGGATTAAAGGCCGGAGACCTAGTTTTAGTCTACACCTTGAAGCAACATGCAAGAAAATTAGAGAAACGTGGCTATGGACCTATGATTATAAATAGGATTTCAACGAGTGGAGCAGTACAACTAGCCACCTTAGAAGGTGATATTCTTCCGAGCTACATCAGCGGGTGTAGAGTCAAGTTGTATCAGGACCCTCTCACAGAAGAAATGCTCAATCGACTCAACACTGCTACGAAATGCAAAGAAGAAGAAAAACGAGTTCGAGAAGAAGCTCAAGCAGAAGCTTTAGAACGCATCAGAAGGATGAAGTTGAGACAACAGGGTAGGGATCAACCTAGGACAGGTGCCTATGAGGATCCAGGATATCATGTGGCAATGTGTGAAGTCTCAGGAATAAGTCCCCAAAGAATAATAGATCGACGTCCTTTTGTGACTTTAGAGATAGGACAAGGAGTTAGTGCAAAAACTATGCAGCCATTAATTGACTCAGGTGCAGCCACTAGTGCGGTGAGACTTTCTTACTGTCGAGAATTGAAATTAAAAGTCAGCCATGTAGATAATGCTCCTTGCTTGAGCATCCTTCTTCAACCAAATCTTTTAAATCTGCAAGCTCCTCCCTAGTAGGAACACCAGGATCTTTCAACTTTGGCTTTTCTTCTTCTCTTGTGATGTATCCCATCATATCTTTGCTCATAAGATGAGCTTCCATCCTCATTGACTAGGCAGGATAGTTTTCTCTATCCAATTTCTCTATCTGAAGAGAATCTCCCATCCTTTCTTCACCTGTACTATCAAATCTTCAACCTTATGAGCAATAAATGTACCTTAGCTTTGAAATTTACTCCTTTTGATCCTTTTGATTGCTCTTGTGTGACTCCCTTTAGCTTTTCCCTTACACTTTTCCTTTTTAATCTTCAAGTGTTGAATTTTGTATGTCTCTAGTAGTCAAGATCTTCCTTTTCTTCAAATCTGATTAATACCACTGATGGAGATGGTTAATCTCCAAAAAACAAGCTACACTTGAGTTTAGAACACCTCTATATCAACTACAGCTCAAAACCTTCACCAATTTTTAAATACTTCATCAAGATATGAACACTCAGCTTCTTTATGGAAACTAGCTTCACTCAGAAAAATTTGCCTCACAAAATTCACCCATTGATAAAAGAAATGATTAAAGTTTTCTATGAAAATTTGAAACAACACTTTTGTAGTGTTTGGAAAACTACTCCAAGTCACAGTTCTTCAAAAGAACTCACAAAACTTTAGATTTACTTCAATAAGTGAACCTGTGTTTGAAACAAGCACTTTCTACAGGCGACTTTTACATATGCAACTTTAAACAGTTGGTTCTCACAAAATATAACCTGTTTAATAAAATGCTTTTAGACATAGATGGATTACCTTCCACCTTAGATTTTGACTCCTCATTTGTGTAAAACTTTACACTATGCACTGAGATCTTATCAATTCTTTGATCATCAAAATTGCGCCTGTTTTAGAAGACACTCATCACTTCTTCACATACAAATGTTCCTTCTCATAATTCTCTCATCTTGATTACAATTAGACTTTAAAATATTGACCATAGATGCATTAACTATGGAATTAGACATCTACAAAAGGATTCCTAAAATGATCAAACATAAAAGAACAAATGGAAGAAAAATCGACGTGCAATTCTCAGAAAACTTCTTCTATTCAACTCTTCTTACATATGATGGATTATTCTCATTCAACTTATGATCTACTCTTCTCTATCTCATCTATTCTTCATCAAGGAGCTCCAAGAAGTACATGGCAAATTTTCATAAGGAATCCCTATAAAAATAGTGATTTTTATCACTAAAATCCATTGTAAATACCATTTCATATTTTTGTAACTCCATTTTGTTCAAGCGGAGGAGTCGTCAAGCTTGAGGAATATTAGAAGTATCATCCCACCAATTTTCATAATTTTTAGACTCCATTTGAGCCCTCAAATAAGCCCTCGAACCGAATTCTTAACTAGGCTAGACGTAGGTCTCGACAGGGCCAAAACTAGTCAAAAAACTATAAAAAGAGCTAGAGAGCTCATTTTAGGGGTTAACTTGTTGTCGATTTGAGCTTTTGTATGAGAACTCTTTTGTAATAAAAGCTTTCCATTGTTCCTCTCTTTGCTCTTACCATGTGCACGTGTGTGTGTATGTGTGTGCATGCTTGTGCACTTTCACTCACGCACTTGTGCCTTCACTCGCTCATGGTCTTCATACCAGTCCTCACGTCTTCACGGATTGACAAGTAAAGGAGGTGATATAGTTCTGATCTGCGTTACAAAATCTATCAAATAGCTTCAATGTGAAGCCTCATCCACCTGACCACCCCCGAGCTGCTCTCAATCCCAATCTCAATCACAATCACAATCTCAATCCCAATCCCAATCTCAATCGCAATCTCAGAAGCTTTGGATCTCCACGTTTTTTGCCAGCGCACGACCAATCACGCCTTCCTAGTCATGCATTCTTAGAATCTGCATGCTCCAAGATAGCATCTTTTTTGCATGTTTCATGCAAGACTTCCAGACCATCCATGCATCTACTTTTCATGTCCACCTCAAGACTCGTACCTACAAAAATAGAGGCGATCCCTGCAACACACTCACACACATGTCAATCACCCAAAATAACCCATATATCCATGTGCGTTTTCTAAATCCGCGAACATGAATAAGATGAATGAAGGCTTCTCTCTTTTTTTTTGAAGTGTTGGAAAACGGCACTTTTCCAAGCACTGTAACTCAAAAATGATGAGGAATTAGCTTAAGCTCGTGAGACACAAAAATATTCAGTTTTTCAATCCGTACAATAGTGTTAGAGATGCCTTAGGTCCAAATCTGCTTCCAGATATCACTTTTGGGCCCTGCAAAATCGAAAATTCTAGAGAGAGATGAAAAAACATGAAAAATCTCTTCATTAACCTATCTTCATGGAACCAAATGGGACATAAAACATAGGAACTACAAAAAATTCAATCAGGCAAAGTTTTTCTACTAAGAATACTCTACTTTTCTCTCATACAACACTTTTTCAGATTCCTTCATCTTCATGCTCAAATTTAACACACAAATTTCATCCGAAAACTTTCTAGAGAGAGAATGTAAAAACTTATTGCTACAAAATTTTGCAGACATGATCAGAATACCCTAAACATAAAATTTCATTATTACCTACACATCTTTTTTTTTTTTGAAAATCAATGTGGCATCTTACATATGCCATCGTGATCGTGACTCATCATCGCGACTGTGTCTAACCATTGCAACGATCACTGACCATCGTGATGATGGACTCACACCATCGTGATCGTGACCCATCATCATGACTATGACACACCATCGCGATTGTGCTTGAGAATCGCAATCTCGCTGACCATCGTGGTCCTAATCAGCGTGGTTTGACCATCGCGATTGTGACTCATCATCGCAATCTGACCATCGTGACTTGATCATCGCGATGGTGACACACCATTGCACCTTGATCATCGTGGCTTGACCATCGGGATCTTCCCAGATCATCACGACTTTGACTGATCATCATGGCCTAACCATCGTGGTCTCTAACCATTGTGGGCTGATCATCGCTGGTGTTCACATCATCGCGATAGTGACACACCATCGCGATTGTGTCTGACCATCACGACAATCAGGTAGAACGCCAAAATAAGGGTTTTTGATTTTTGAGCTAGTTTAAGGCCTATTTTGAGTAATTGTTGAGTGATTAAGCATATTGAAGGCCCCTTAGCTCATATTCAAAGAGATCCTATTTCCCTATTTTAACCCCCAGAACCCTGATCTGGTATAACTTTCTCATATGAAATCCGTTTGTTGTGATTTTGGGTTTGTTGGAAAGATCGTTTGGAGTTGACCCTCAAGTGGGACTAGGAAACCAAGGGGACTCCAAAGGGTTTTGAGCAATACAAAGGGGAAATTTTGAACTAGAAGAAAAAGCTTATGAACCTGAGATCTGGTAGACACTTAGGCAAGGATAGGCAAAGCATTAGATCATCTGAGGCTAGTGTCAACCATACAACTAGGTCTTGGGCACAACAACTAAGTGGTTATCCCTACACACCAAGTTAGGAAACAAGTGACTCAGAAATGTCTTTTAACATGGAGAGACCCACACATACCTCAGGAACTGCCTAATTACAAACACCAAAAGGTCCCTATAAGACACAATTCGAGTATATTTGGACCAACCAATCAGGTGCTTTCATCTATGAGGATGGCCTGAGGTGAAAAGTAGTCCAACTCAGAAATCCTGATCAACCCTTTGGACTTGAACACCCTATGGTCAAATTTGAAGAGGGTTCATAGATTGATAAGGAAGGAACCTATGTATGTGGTTACGAGCTTAGCAGACAGGACAGATGAGTTTGGAAATATCATTCTAGAGAATGAGATAAGAGACCTAGAGCAAGGAGACCTAGGATGAGAACCCAAGACTCCTTGAGGAAAGTCTGTCTTGACGAGAATAATCACTCTAGATTGCATCCCTCAAGACAACAAAAGCATAGAACTATTCTTGAATAGGGAAACAGAGGAAGCCTTTTGGAGATTCAAGCCAAATCAACCTAACCCATTAATCACCATCTATGAATTCAAAGACCCTGAGACACCAGGCAAAGTTGTCTACCTAGATAACACATCTGAGAAAATGTTCTTGGTAATAGAGCATGACAGGCACTCATACACTTGACAAGGCAAATTGATTTTTCCTCCACCAAGATCTATTGTTTCCCATGGCCTCTAAGGAGTAGGATCATCCCATGCTCATGAAAACGAGAGGGAAAGAGCTAGAGAGAGGCTTGAGGTAAGCTTTGCACACAATGTGGGTAGAGATAGATCAAGATTTGAAGGTGAAAGACATGAAAGAGAGCGAGACATCAAGCACATAGGCATCAAAGAGAAGAACATGATTTTCCATTGCCTAGACCCCGAGAGTACCCAAGAACCCTTAGACCCTCCCAAGTGGTCAAGGCAATGAAGAACTACTTTGACGGGTCAAGAGATCCTTATGACCATGTGGCTGAGTTCAAACAAGTGTTAAGAGCTGAACAGGTTGAGGACTTGTTCACTCAGTTCGAGGCATTTGGTTTGACTCTCAAGGGCACTATCTTAGCTTGTCTTCAACCTCTAAACAGTCACAACTACTGAGAGATGGGTCAACTGCTAGAAGCATTCATTGTAGAATTTTCCAAGAGTGCCATCAGGCATAATGCATCATCCTTGAACCACAACTTCAAGCAGACACCCTAAGAAACAATGCGACTCATAGAAAGACGGTTCAGACAGTACTAAGAAAGATGCCTTGTTCCAGAGTTACCCACACCGTCCAAACAAGTGGCCTTGTTTTTAGATGGCTTACTCAGCACCGAGTTAAGATCGTATGTGTACTTGAAAGATCCTAGATCCATAGAAGAGTGTGTGCGGATGTGCATTGACATAGAAGATACTTGGGTGAGGATTTAGGATTATCCAGACTCTATAAGGATTCTGATAATTCTACTAGCCATACTTTGAGAATCTCCACTGAAATAGATGAGATAGCTGAGCAAGTTGCCAAGAATCTAGGAGTCCAAAATAAACAAGCAGCAAGGGTTGGCACATTGAAGAGATGTTATACTTATGGAGGAGACCACATGGCTAATCTATGCCCATTGCAAAACTAGAATATGAGAGAAATGAATGCTCCATATTGCACTATTGAGAGAAAATACACAGACCACATGGCTCAAGATTGTCCCTACAATAGCAGGCTATTAGACAAAATTATGAGTAACCTTACCAACAGGGTAGGTATCAGAACCTATATCAACAGCCATATCATAGGCCGCAATAGCAATATCAACCTCAATACAAGCAGCAATATCAGGCACCATATAGGCCACAACCAGTCCTAGGAAACCAACCACCAACTCCTGCCAATGTGATCCCAATTAAGTATGCAGTGGTAGAGGAGAACCCGAATAGAGCATTGGTACCAATGACCCTATTAGTCTCAGAAAATGACCCTCATGCTCAGAGCTCTGACTACACCCATGAAGATAGTCCACGATCTTATTACACAAAGTCACCAGATTATAGTGAAACTCGTTCCTATCCATATGAGCCACCACTTATGGAACAAAATTGGGAGGCAGAATACTCTAATGACATGTATATGAATCCAAACCCCAGGCCCCAATTGAGACAAATGAGACCACAAGCCCCTAGAGGACGATGTTTTAGATGTCAGGGTGACCAATTCATTCGTGAATGTCCCCACTTACCGACTCCGAGACAAGGACATGCCATCACAATACAAGATTTTTGTCCTGAGTGCAACAAAGATCATCTCCTGAGAGATTGTCCAAGGAACCCCTCTAGTGTACCCAAGGTTACACCAATTAATGTGGTAGGCTTAGTGGTGGATTCAAGTTCAAGTAGCAGTAATGTGGCTCCTATACAAGTAGCTACCACAGCACAAGCCTTGAAACAAGATAAGCTAGCTGAACAATCAGAGTCAAGTGAATCAGGAGATCCTAGTAAGAGGAAAACAAGAAAATGGAAGGATACTAGAGAGAAGGCCAATTGCAAGTGGAATAGAAAGCTATCTGAACTCGAAGAAAGCCTGAGAGATGCAAAAAGCAAAATAGAAGATATTGCCTCTCAAAATCCCTTGCATGCTGAAACTCCATCCACTCTAGTTCATCTCACCCCACGACCCATTGTAAATAAACTGCAACCAGGGTCCGTTCTTGTAGATTCAACCCCAGAAGGCTTGGACATGATGTTCAAGGCCTACCAGGATTGACTTCAAGAAGGGCCAACAATTGCAAACCTAAATAAAGCAGATTTAGAGATTGAATGGACAAAAATGTGCATAAAAATGGTAGAATTAGCTCAGGCTATGCTCGAGACCAATCAAAGGTTCAATCAGACAAATTCTATCAAACCGGGTTTGCATTTCGAGGGCTTAATAAAAAGATTAGAGCAGTTGGTAAACAAGTCGCAGGTTTTGTTACCTCCAGAGGCACAACCTGCTGTTGAAAGAGAAAGCTCACCACCAATGAAAGCTTACATTCCTAATTCTGCTAGAACACCTCTTTCAATTCAAGAGTACTCTCAAGAGTTCTTGGAGAAATACAAGAAGAGAAATGGGCCAAGGAGAAGGATAATTCCCTTCCTATTCTTGAAATTGATGATCTTCATGATCAATTTCCCCAAGACATTCCATCTATTTACGGAGACCAAGCAGAGCAACAAGAGGATGAAAGATTGGATTTTGAATCTAATTCTTTACAAGAGTTGCCATGATTCATAGGCCCATGGGAAATCTGAATCTCTTCATATCAGAGCTCCCACAATATTGGTAAGACATGAAGACTTAGGGGTTCTAAGGAACACAAATGTCATGAAGAACACTAAGGTTCAGTGTCATCTCACAGTAGAAGAGCTGGTCAAAGTAAAACCAGAGCTATGGAAGCATGTGGCGAATCAGGTTCCTTGGCTTCATAATCCCCTATAATGATGAAATCATCAACATATATACAAATGAAAAAATAACCTTCCTTCTTCACAAAGAGTGATGGGTCTGCATGATTATGATTGTATCCAAATTTTACCAAGTAGACCACAAGTCTTTGGTTCCAAGCCCTTGGGGCTTGCTTGAGTCCATAAAGAGCCTTCTTAATCATGCATACATGATGTGGAAACCTCTCATCTTCAAAGCCTTGGGGCCGCTCCATGAAGACTACCTCTTCAAGCTCTCCATTTAGGAAAGCATTCTTCACATCCAACTGGTACATCTGCCATCAATTTGAGGTTTAAATTACAATCAAACTTCTTATGGTGGACATCTTATCTATTGGGCTGAATGCTTCCTCAAAGTTCATGCTATAGGTTTGAGCAAAACCTTTGGCAACCAACCTCTCTTTATACCTAGAGATGCTCCCATCTCCATGCCTCTTTACCTTGTACACCCATTTGTTGTCAATGACTTTCATGTCCTCTATTCTTGGCATCAATTACCAAGTATCATTTTCTTCAAGTGCCTTGACTTCCTCCTCAATAGCTTCATTCCATTCCTTATGCTTATTTGCTTCTTCAAAAAAGTTAGGTTCTATAGAAGCTATAATTTGACTGATGTAGGCATAGTGTCTTGCAATGAATGAATCATAAGTTAACCTTTGAATAGGGTATTTAACCTTATTATATGACCTTACCTCACCATCAGGTGGTAGGAATTTCCTCCTCCTTGGTTTAGATGATTTAAATCCTGGAGTTTCTAATTTCTCGACATCTTTGTCACTTGTAGAGTCCATGTCTACCCATCGATTGTCTTTGTCATTTGCCTTTTCCTTTGCGTTGATACTTCTTTCACTGGAATGAGCTTCATTCCTTGCCCTTCCATGCCAAGTTAATGTAGTACTCTCCATTGATGGTGTGCTTGAAGTGGTGGGACCACTTATCTCCATGCTTTGTTGTTGCTCTTGGAACTTCTTCTCAGTTTCATATGCACCATCAACCTATAACACATCATTGCTACCATATAAAGGCAACAACTCATCAAATATTACATCCCTAGACACCTTAAGCTCTTTGATGCAAGGATTATAGCATTTAAAACCCTTTTGCTCTAAAGAATATCCAAGAAATATACACCTATTTGCCTTCGGGTCTAACTTGTGTCTCAGTTCTTGAGGTATGTGAACATAAACCACACAACCAAATACTTTGAGATGTGAAAGGTTTGGTTTCTTACCACACCAAGCTTCATAAGGTGTAACTCCATGTACTCTTGAGGTTGGAAAAATATTCATAATGTATATGGATGTATTTGTTGCATCAGCCCAATAAGAGTTAGGAAGATTCATTTCATTTAACAAAGCTCTAGCCACTTCTGCTATGTGTCTGTTCTTCCTCTTGTTGCTTCTTAGAACACCAAGAGATTAACTTATCTCCCACATAACATAGATACCCATAGGTTGACCTCCTATCATCAGGATTACCTACCCAATCTGTATCACTATATATCTTGATGTTTGTGTCTGATGTGAATCCATAATACAAACCTTCTTTGAGTGTACCCTTAATGTATCTTAGCACCCTTTCTCTTGCAATCCAATATTCTTTCCTAGGACAATGCATGAATTGAGACAACACTCCAATTGCATATGACAAATCAGGTCTAGTTAATGTAGCATAGATTAAATTACCAACTAGACTTTGATATAGCTTCATCTCCTTGAATTCTTCTCCTCCATATATGCTCAATTTGTGACTCACCTCCATTGGAGTAGGTGCTACCCTGTAATCTTCCATTTTAAACTTGATTAGCAAGTTCTTCAAATACCTTCCTTGAGTCACATATACTTCATGTTGAGTATATGAAATCTCAATGCCCAAGAAATATGACGTCTCCCAAGTCACTAATCTTGAAATCTTTCTCCATTTGCTTCTTAAGACTTTGTATGCCCTTCTCATATGTACCTGTAAGAATTATGTCATCAACATATATGCACATGTAAATGAACCTATCATCACTTTCTTTAACAAGCAAGCTACTATCTGCCTTAGACACTTGGAAACCAAGCTCCTTTAAGAACTTCACAAGTCTGTAATTCCATGCCCTTGGGGCTTGCTTCAAACCATACTAAGCTCTCTTGAGCTTACATACATACTCTAGATACCTTTTATCCTTGAAACCTTCTGGTTGCTCCATAAAAACATCATCTCAAATGTAACCATTTAGAAAATCATTCTTCACATCTTATTGACATATCTTCCAACCTTTACATGCAACAATAGCTAGGAGAGTCCTTATAGTTGTCATCTTTGCCACAGGACTATAAGTCTCATCATAATCTATACCGTATTTCTGACCATACCCTTTCACAAAGCTTTATATCTAGACACACTTGCATCTGCATACCTCTTTGTCTTATAGACCCATTTGCATCTAATGATCTTCTAACTATTTGGTTTCGGAACCAAATCCCATGTCTCATTCTCCATGAATGCATCACTTTCCTCCTGCATAGCTTTCTCCCAATTTTCCTTACCTTTTGCCTCTTCATATGTAGAAGGGTCTTCCTCTGCTTTCACCATATAAGCATAATATTTAGTGGTAAAAAATGAAGTATCATAGCTATACCTTGTAGGTTTCCATTTGTGCCTTGATGATCTTCTGAGTTCTCCACTTCTTGAAGTTTCTAGTTCATCACATTCTGGATCAAACCTTGGCGTTTCTTCAACTTCAACTAATGCTTCATTGTTCTCTTCTTCATCAAATATTTGAACCTTTGATTTACCTTTCTTCTAGTTCAATGTCTCTTCATCACCTGCATTAATATTAATTGTGCCTGCATACCAAGTACCTTGCTCATCAAATGTAACATCTTTTGACACAAGGAATTGCTTTGTGGATGGACTCCACAATCTATAACCCATCTTCTTGTCATCATAACCAATGAACACATACTTTTCAGCTTTAGGTTCCAATTTATGCCTCAATTGAGATGGCACATATGCATAAGCCAAACATCCAAATACTTTGCAATGATCTAAGGTAGGTCTCTTACCCCACCATGCCTCATATGGTGTCATACCCTGCAAAGCTTTACATGGAAGGCTATTAACCAAGTATTTAGCTGTATTTACAGCCTCAACCCACAAATAATTAGGGCAATTTTTCTCCTTCATCATTCACCTTGCAAACTCAACAAGAGCTCTATTTCTCCTTTCTAATACACCATTTTGTTGAGAAGAGTACCTGCAAGTAACTTCCCTTTTTATATCTGCATTCCACAAGTAATCACTGAACTCATTAGAGAAATACTCTCCCCCTCCATTTGACCTTAGTCTCTTCAATTTTTGTCTTGAAACTCTTTCTGCATACACATGATAATGTTTAAATGTATTGAACACCTCTGATTTATCTTTGATCACATATATGGTCATCCACCTGGTAGCATCATCAACATAAATCACATAATATCTTGAACCATTAATGCCAAAGTCCTTTGATGGTCCCCACACATCTGTATGTACCAATTCAAGCTTCTCTGAATACATGAAACCATGCTTATTATATGATTGCTTATGAGCCTTACCTAATTGACATGCTTCACATCTGTGGGTCATGTGTTGAACTACAACGTTAGGTAATCCAAGCACTAAACCATTGTTAATCATATCCTTAATACCTCTTTCATTGAAATTTACAAGCCTTTTATGCCAAAGATCTAACTCAGTGATCTTATGTCCTCCATAAGTAAACAAGGCATGACCAACATTGCCTTGAATCTTCAATGTGAATAGCCTTCCTTCTTTCTTTCTTGAAACAATCTGTTTATACCCATTGCTAGGGTCTTCCACAAAAACTCCATCATTAGTGAACCTTACTTCATATCTTTCTCTACAATTTGCCCTACACTTATCAGATTCTTTGGGATTGTATGAACATACAAAACCTTACTCAGAAGAGTGCTTCCATCCTTGGCCTTTACTGATCCAATGGACCACATTATGCTTTGTATTATCACCTGTTTGAACTACATTATTACTCACCTTATTCTCCAAATCAGTCATCAAAGCTATGTTGCCACTCAAGTGATTGTTACACCCTGAGTCAATGTAGAAGACTCTTTGATCTTCACTTTGTCTTTCACAAGTTGCATTCATAATTAAGGTTGAATCCTCTTTCTGATTTGAAGCATAGTTGTAGTAGGTATTATTGTAGGATTGACTTTGAAAGCCTCTACCTGCATTTCTTCCAAACAAACCTCTACTACCTCTACCTCGAAAATTACCTCCCTGATTTCTATTACCTCTTCCTCTTGAATTAAAGTTTTGATTGTATCCTCCACCATTCTGATTATTATGCCAACATTCATGAGCTAAATGATTAGTCTTACCACAAATCCAGCAAGCTTTGACACCATCTTTATTCTTTTTGCCTCGTCCTCTTCCTTTGCCACCTCCTCTTCCTCTTAGGAAGTTAGCTTGTCTTGTAGTGCCTTCATCTTCATTCAATTGTTGTTTTCCTTTGTTAATCTTCTTCTTGTCCTTTGAGTACATTGCATGACCTGTACTTTTATCAACATCACCTTTGACATCCTGCTCAAAGGTTAGCATATGTCCTAGCAATTGATTCAAATCAAGAGTGAAATGATCTAGTGACAATTCAGTGGATAGAATGAATGGCTTCCACTTCTAATCTCCTCTCAAACTTGTGAGAATTTGTCTTACCAATTTATCCTCTTCAATGTTTTCATCAACAGTTCTTAATGCATCTGCAATGTCCATCCTTGCTACATAATCAAAAATAGATTGAGAAGCTTTCTTTTTTAATGTGGTGAATTCTGCCCATAAAAATGCCTTCCTTGACTTTGTAGTGTTTTGAAAATGATCTTCCAAAGCATTCCATATGTCACTTGCACTTTCAAATCCTGTAATGTGAGGTAGAAAGTAATCACTGACTCCCATGTAGATAATGGTCCTTGCTTGAGCATCCTTCTTCATCCATGTCTTCAAATTTGAGAGCTCTTCCCTAGTTGGAACACTAGGATCCCTAAATTCTGGTTTTTCTTCTTCACCTGTTATATATCCTATTAGGTCTTTGCTCATAAGATGAGCTTCCATCCTCATTGACCAAGCAAGATAGTTTTCTCTATCCAATTTCTCTATCCGAAGAGAATCTCCCATCCTTTCTTTACTTGTGCAAGAAATTCTTCAGGCTTTGTGAATAATGAATGTACGTTTACTTTGAATGTAGTTCCTTTTGATCTTCTTGATAGCTTTAGGCCTCCTTCTCTATCTTTCACTTCAACCTTTCACTTTTTGAATCTTCAAAGATTAATTTTTGTATATCTCTAACGGTCGGGGTCCTCCTTTCTTCAATTCTAATAACTCCTACTTTGATACCACTGATGGACAGTGTTAATCTCCGACATAACAAGTTATCCTTGATGTTGGAGCACCTCTATATCAAGAACAACTCAAACCTCAACCAATTTTGGAATACCAATGCCAAATTATCAAACTTTGAACTAAGTGTGAAGAAACTAATTATTCAGAAAAATCTGCTACACTTAATTCACTCATTGATTGATCAAATGTGTAATTTTTTCAATGAAACTTTATACAAGGTGTCTCCTAAAGTTTAGGCACCTTCTACAAGTTAAATCTCTCCAAACTATTCCGTAGATCTTGAGATTTGGTTCAAAAAATGTACCTATGTCTGAAATTGTTCTTCTATGTAGTCGACTTTGACACCTACAACTTCTAATGCATGGTTCTCCCAAATTAGACCCTGTTTATTCAAATGCTTTTAGCCACAAGTAGATTACCTCTCAACTTAAAGAATGAGTGCTTACTTTCTCAAACATTTACACTATGGAGGGAGATTTGATCAAAGCATTGACCACCAGGATTGTGCATGTTCCTGTCTTCACTTCTTCACATTTACACATGTAAGTGTTCCTACTTAAAATTCTCTTAGCCTGAGTACAATTAGACTCTCAAAACTTGTATAAAGGTCATTCAACTATAGAATTAGACTTCTACAGACTCATCAAGAAGATAAACACAAAATGAGCATTGAGCAAAAGATCAAGGTGCAACGTTCTTCTATTCAGAGAAATCTTACATCTGAATAATACTTCATGTTCTTCTCACTTTCTAAAGTCTCTAATGACTTCTAAAACTTATCAGTCATCATGCCTCATACTTGTAGTACATCTATATCAAGTATATATAGATGTTTACATCACAACTCATCAAGGATATATAGTTTTTATGAACTAATTACAAGATTAGTATACATGTATATACAAGTCTTCATCTTCTGACCATGCACTAAACTTCAAGCCTCATATGTTGATCTTTGCTTCACCGTTTGACTTCAAACCTTTGTCCTAATCATCAATTGTTGATTGTCCTACACCAACACTTATCTCTATAGGATAGATGGTAGAGAGAGGTATGCAAGTTATATTTGATGCAAAAGGGTGCATGGTGAAGCAAGGAGGCAAGGTCATTGCCAAGGGAAGGAAAGAAGGCAGATTGTCCACACTAGATGTTGCTCCTACACACAACAAGGTATGTTATGTGATGATTGGTCAATGACTTGGTTTAGAAAGTGAGTTCCTCGATCGCTCACTAGCTCTATAGGCAATCCATATCTTGTAAAGACATTTTCAAATAAGAATTTTGCAGTCGTGTGTGTATCATTATTTTTTGTGGCCTTAGCATCTACCCATTTGGTAAGATAATATGTTGCAACTATGATGTATTCGGCATGAGTACCTTTTGTAGGGGGGTTAATGGGACCTGTGAGAGACATATGATATAATGTGGCATGTTCTATCGGTGGTCTTTCACAACAGACAGAGCCTTCTCTACACAACTTGTAGACATCTGCTTCCATAGAAGGCCAATATACTCCTAGTCTATGCAGAGTTTGCAATGTACAATGTTTTGAATGGTGTTTCTTTAACGCACCTTCATGTGCCAATTGCAACCAGTTCGCATGTTCTGATTCATCTACACAACAAGAAAGAATCTTCTTATTATCATGTTTATATATACTTCTTGCCATTATTTGATATCTTTGTGACTTGGTGCTTTCTCCTTCTTTGATCCTAATCCTTGGATTCTTGGGTCCATATGTGAGAATAGGGACAATAGGCTTAGCCCATTCTAGTACTATCTCAAGGTTAAACAGGTATGAGTCAGGTAATTCATATGCTAATCCTTGAGGAGCTTCTCTCGAAGTTAATCTTGAGAGGTGATCAGCTCTAAGGTGTGTCTTTCCCTTCTTGATTATGACTTCAAAGTCATACTCCATGAGCAATAGAAACCAGTGTATCAATCATCTGGTATTACAAGGCTTATTGACTAAGTACAATAACACTTGACGATCCGTGAAGAACTTGAACTTATTTGCCAACAGATAATGCCTGAATTTCTTTCCCACACAGATCATTCCTAATCCTTCTCGCTCCATAATGGTGTAATTTCTTTGTGCTACATTCAATTGTCTGCTTGTGTAAACTATAGGGAGATCTATATTGCCCTCATTCGCAGGTTGTGCCAACACACATCCTATGGCATAGTTGGATGCATCAACATGTACATGGAATGGCTTGCTCCAATCCGGGGTTGTTAATATTGGTTCTGAGCACAAGCGTCATTTAAGTTCATTGAATGAATTATCACATTCATCTGTCCATTCAAACTTGGTTAAAAGAGAGTACAAAGGCTTGGCTATGATACATGTGTATGAATCATCTGTAATAACCACAATGATCCATGAAGTCCTGTACCTCTTTTACATTATTTGGCCTAGGTAGGTCTGCAATTACTTTCACCTTTTCTTCATCTATAGAAATTTCGTTCTTTGACACAATGTGTCCTAGAATTTTGCCTTACCTGACCATGAAAATGCACTTCTCTAGGTTTAGACAAACTTGATATTCTCGACATTTGTCAAATACTTGCCTTAGTTCTGGGATATGAGTCTGCCTCATATTCGAATGAGCATATATCATCGACATAAACTTCCAAATTCTTGTGTAAGAATTCCTTAAAAACATGACACATTAGTTGTTGGAAAGTGTCTGGTGCATTTTTCATCCCAAATGGCATCACACGAAATGCAAATATGCCCCATTCTGTGGCAAAGGCCATCTTATGTTGATCTTCAGGAGCAATGGCTACCTGATTATAGCCTAAGAAACCATTAAGAAAGCTATAAACTTCCTTGCCCGCAACTCTTTCCAATAAGTGTTCCATGATAGGAAGAGGATAATTGTCTCTAATCATGGCCACATTAACTTTTTTAAGGTTAATACACACGCACAATTTCCCATTTTTATTGGGCATGACCACAATGGGGGATACCCATTCTGTATGCTCAATTTCATAAAAGAATCCTACTTCTATCAAACGATCTATCTCTCCTTTAATCTTAGCAGTGTAGTTATCATTGTACATGTATGGTTTTAGTTTCATAGGTTTGGCATCTGTGTTGGAGAAACACTCACTAATTAGACATATATTTGAAGATTAAATCTTAGGAAGAAAACCCCATGCCTATGTGAAGGGAAAAATTCACAACTGTATTATACTTGTAAAGTTAGTTCACTTTAGTTCTAGAAGTTTTTTAAAATCACGAGAATACGAAAATCTATATAAGTTAGTTTGTATCAACTGACGCGGAGAGAAAAAAGTGAGAAGAACTCATTTTTGTATGACTGAGTATAGTCGAGCTTCTCTGAGTGAGAAAGCATTTGTAAAACTTCTGAGTTTTTTATAGTTATGAGAAGAACTGAGTAAAGTTCTGTGTATGAGCCTCTCTCCATCATCTCCATGATTACCTACTGTGTGATGAGTTACAAAGATCAAGTTTTCCAAGCAACTCGATGCCTGGCATCGAATCTCTGTTGATAAGTCATATTTTCTTTTATATTTTTCATTCAGTACTGAAGTGTTTGAAAAACATGATGTTGTTGGAGCAACTCGATGCCTGGCATCGAATTCCAGTTGATAAGTCATATTCTAAGTGTGCATGAAATCACCTCTAGTTTTGGTGTCCAAAAGATCAAGACTTTATGCGGGAAGTCGATGCCCGGCATCGAATCCCTGCTGAAAAGTGGCCAAAAACATCCCAAGTCGATGCTCGGCGTCGAATTCTCGTTGCAAGTCGATGCTAGGCATCGAATTCTAATTTTAAACAGGCGCTCTTACTAAAACAGGCAAGTTTTCCAGTTTTGGAAGGTCATACAGGGTCATCTTGTGAGGGCCATAACTTGAGTTCTAGAGGTCCGTTTGATGCATATGATAGCTTGTTGGAAAGCTCTACTCTTCTAGTTTCAGCCTATAAAGTTTCATAGAGAAATAATATGTGAGCTAGGAGAAATTAGCAAAATACTGAAGGTATGTCATTTCGGTGACTAGGAATTTCTGTAGAAGCAAAGTTCTCACTTTAGGCTATCATTTCTCAAAGTTTGGAGTGGCAATGAGTTAATGGTGACCATAGAGGTGTTCTAGTGTCACATTAATTCATTTCTTGTGGTGTTTCATACATCAACAAGTGGTATCAGAGCAGAAAGATTCTCGAGAGCAGAAGACGACAAAGGTACGAGAAGTTTTGTAAAGTTTTCCATTAAAGTTTGAAAGGTGAAGCATTTGAAGACACAAGGCATCAAAAGATTACTTTCGAAGTATCCTCATACACAAAGAACTTCAAAAGGTATTATCCTTTATCCTTTAAGCTCACAGGTTGCAGCAGAAGGAAAGAACTATGGCAGATCATATCTCCATTGACAAACTGGACAGAGATAATTACCCCGCATGGGTAATGAGAATGGAAGCCTTACTTATGAGTAAGGATCTCATGGTATATGTAACAGGTGAAGAAGAGAAGCCAGTATTTGAAGATGAAAGCCGACCAAAGAAAGAAGAACTTGATGCTTTAAAGCATTGGCAGAAGAAGGATGCAAGTGCAAAAGCCTACATCTACAATACAATCTCAGATCATTTGCTACCACACATCAGAGGATTGGAATCATCAGAAGATATATGGAATGCATTGGAATATCATTTCCAAAGCACTACTAAAGCACGGAAAGCAAGTCTATGGTCAGAGTTTACAACATTCAAGAAGAAGCCAAGTCAAACCATTAGTGATTATGTCACTAAGATGAAGGATCTAGCAGATAGTCTTGGATCCATAGATGAAGATGTTGAAGATCACAGATTGATTGCTCAACTACTTGCAGGCTTGAGAGGGGATGAAAGGTGGAAACCTTTTGTCTTATCAACAGAACTTTCATTAAATCATTATGTTCCAGATTTGAACCAGTTGCTTGGTTTGATGCTCACATATGAGCAAGACTTGAAGGGAGATGGAGATAAAGGTCAAAATTCTGCAATGTACATGAAGAATAAGAAGAAAGGAGATAAAGGTAAAGCAAAGGATGAAGAGGAGTCTAATTCTCAAGCTTATTATGCAAGAGGTAAAGGCACTGGCAGAGGAAGAGCAAGAGGTTTTGGAAGAGGAAGAGGTAATCAAAATAACAACAAAAAGGCTTGCTGGATCTGTGGATTGAGTAATCATTTGGCTCATGACTGTTGGCACAACCAACAAGGATCAAACCAGAATCAAAACAACAATAGCAGAGGTCGAGGTGGAAGATATCAAAGTAATTTTCAAAGAGGTAGACAAAGTCAAAGAGGAGGCTATGGTAGAGGTGGAGGAAGAAGTTGGGGACAGAATCAATCCTACAACACCACCTACTACAACTATGCAAATGACACACAGAATGAAAGTCATACATCATTGATGATGAATTCAATCAACACATCAGATAAAGAAGATCTAAAGGTATTTTACATTGACTCTGGATGTTCTAATCATTTGTCAGGAAATATAGAATTGATGTCAGATTTGGAAAAAGGCATTTCTAGTCACACAGTTCAAACTGGTGATAATACAAGACATAGTGTACATTCAATTGGAAAAGTGAAATGCAAGAGTGGAGCAGATTTGCTAACCAATGTTTTGTATGTTCCTACAATACCTAAAAACTTGATTAGTGTGGGACAGATAGTTGAAAAAGGTTTTCAAGTCAGGTTTACAAATGAAGGAGTATTTGTTGAAGATCCAGAGAATGGATATAATCAGATTGTCTCTGGTAAGAAAGAAGGTAGACTCTTTACTTTAAGAGTGCAAGGAAACATTGGTCAAGCTTTGCTCACACATGGTGAAGCAGTGATTACAGAACTTGATCTCTGGCATAAGAGATTAGGTCATTTTAATGAAAGAGGAATTAAAGCTATGGTTGCTAATCAGTCTGTACTAGGATTACCGAATGTGCAAAGTCAACATATGGTTTATAAATGTGAAGCATGTCAAATGGGTAAAGCACATAGGTTACCATTTCAGAAGAAAGGATTCAAACATGATGGAGTACTTGAGCTCATTCATACAGATGTATGGGGACCAACAAAAGAAGGATCTATTAGTGGCTCAAGGTATTATGTTCTTTTCATTGATGATGCTACAAGATGGATAACATTATATGTTTTGAAGGAAAGATCAGAAGTGTTTGGAGCTTTCAAGCATTTTCATGCATATGCAGAGAGAGTCACAGGTCAAAAGCTTAAGAGACTGAGGTCTGATGGAGGGGGAGAATACTTCTCCCAAGAGTTCAATGATTATCTTTGGAATGCAGGTATTAAGAGAGAAATAACTTGCAGGTATACACCACAACAAAATGGTGTAGCAGAAAGAAGGAACAGGACTCTGGTTGAGTTTGCTAGAGCTATGCTAAAGGAGAAGAATTGTCCAAATTATCTTTGGGCTGAGGCTGTAAATACAGCTACATATCTTGTGAATAGATTACCATGTGCAGCTCTGAATGGAATGACTCCATATGAAGCTTGGTGGGGTAAGAAACCAACACTAGATCATTGTAGAGTGTTTGGATCAATTGCATATGCTTATGTGCCATCACAGCTTAGGCATAAACTTGAACCAAAGGCAGAAAAATATGTGTTCATTGGTTATGATGAAAAGCAGATGGGTTACAGGTTGTGGAATCCTCTAACAAAACAATTTATTGTTTCTAGAGATGTTACATTTGATGAACAGAAAAGTTGGTATGCAGATCAAAGTCATACAGCTGAAGAATTTGAAGAAGAGGTAAGAAGATGTGAGAAAGGAAAATCAATTGTGCAGGTGAATAGAGATGAAGACTATATGCAAGCAAGTACATCCACAAGTGGATTAACAAGAAGGAATGAAGAAGCTCCTATATTTGATGAAGAAGTGTATCCAGACACATATGAAGAATGTGAACCAAGAAGGTCAAGCAGGACAAGGAGACAACCAGAAAGGTATTCTTATGATACTTCTTACATAACTCAGAAGAACTATGCATATATGGTCAAAGATGATGAAGAACCTCAGAACTATGATGAAGCTAAAGGTAAAAAGCAATGGGAAGAAGCAATGAAGGAAGAATTCAATGCACTGGAGGAGAACAAGACATGGGAACTTGTTCCTAAACCAAATGGTAAGAAAGTAATTGGAAATAAATGGGTTTATAAAGTGAAGAAGCTTGCAGATGGAAGTATAGCCAGATACAAAGCTAGATTGGTGGTGAAAGGCTATGCCCAGACCTATGGCATAGATTATGATGAGACATTCAGTCCTGTAGCTAAGATGTCAACTATAAGGACAATCATTGCTATTGCAGCTTCAAAAGGATGGACCCTAAGTCAATTGGATATAAAAAATGCATTCTTGAATGGATACATATCAGATGAGGTATACATGGAACAACCTCAAGGGTTTATAGATTCCAGGTATCCAAATTTTGTTTGCAGGTTGAGAAGAGCATTGTATGGATTGAAGCAAGCTCCAAGAGCTTGGAACTATAGACTGGTGAAGTATCTCAATGATCTTGGATATCAAAGTTCAAAAGCAGATTCAAGTCTACTTATCAAAAGAACAGAGGAAGGTACAATCTACATTTGTATTTATGTAGATGACATTATAATCACAGGTACTTCAGATGAAGGAATCAAGGAGGTAAAGAGATTACTTGAGAAAGAGTTTAAGATCAGTGACCTAGGAAAGTTATCATACTTTCTTGGAATGGAAGTTACTTATACAGATCATGGCATATATGTGTCACAAGAAAGGTATCTTCTGAACTTGTTGAAGAAGTTTGATATGGAAAATTGCAGAGAAGCTTCAACTCCACTTGAAGTTAATCACAAGCTCAGTAAATATGATGGTGCAGACTACAAAGATATGAGGAAGTATCAATCTCTTGTGGGTAGTTTGATTTATGCTACACTAACAAGACCTGATCTTAGTTATGCAGTGGGAGTTTTGTCACAATTCATGCATTGTCCAAAGGACCCACATTGGATTGCAGGTCAAAGAGTTCTCAGATATATCAAAGGAACTATAAAGGAAGGATTATATTATCCTTTTACATCCGATTTGAAGTTGAGAGCCTACAGTGACTCAGACTGGGCAGGTAATCAAGATGACAGGAGATCAACTCATGGTTACATGATATACATTGGTGATAAGCTTGTAAGTTGGTGTTCCAAGAAACAACATACAGTAGCATTATCATCAACTGAAGCAGAGTACAAAGGACTTGTGGAAGCAGCTAAGGAAGTCATATGGATGCAGACATTGTTCAAGAGCTTAGGCATTGATCAAGGTACACCTACAATACATGGAGATAATATGAGTTCACTTTATCTTGCAGCAAATCCAGTATTTCATGCAAGAACAAAGCACATAGAGATACAGTATCATTTTCTCAGAGAAAAGGTAATGGAGAAGGAGATTGAAGTGGAATACATTTCTACTAAAGATCAATTAGCAGACATAATGACAAAGAGCTTGGATGGTGTGAAGACCAGCAGATTCAAAAGCATGGCAGGAGTAAAAGAAAAGAAGATGATATGAAGAAACAGGGAATGTCAATTAGTGATTGAGGGGGAGCTGTTGGAGAAACACTCACTAATTAGACATATATTTGAAGATTAAATCTTAGGAAGAAAACCCCATGCCTATGTGAAGGGAAAAATTCACAACTGTATTATACTTGTAAAGTTAGTTCACTTTAGTTCTAGAAGTTTTTTAAAATCACGAGAATACGAAAATCTATATAAGTTAGTTTGTATCAACTGACGCGGAGAGAAAAAAGTGAGAAGAACTCATTTTTGTATGACTGAGTATAGTCGAGCTTCTCTGAGTGAGAAAGCATTTGTAAAACTTCTGAGTTTTTTATAGTTATGAGAAGAACTGAGTAAAGTTCTGTGTATGAGCCTCTCTCCATCATCTCCATGATTACCTACTGTGTGATGAGTTACAAAGATCAAGTTTTCCAAGCAACTCGATGCCTGGCATCGAATCTCTGTTGATAAGTCATATTTTCTTTTATATTTTTCATTCAGTACTGAAGTGTTTGAAAAACATGATGTTGTTGGAGCAACTCGATGCCTGGCATCGAATTCCAGTTGATAAGTCATATTCTAAGTGTGCATGAAATCACCTCTAGTTTTGGTGTCCAAAAGATCAAGACTTTATGCGGGAAGTCGATGCCCGGCATCGAATCCCTGCTAAAAAGTGGCCAAAAACATCCCAAGTCGATGCCCGGCATCGAATTCTCGTTGCAAGTCGATGCTAGGCATCGAATTCTAATTTTAAACAGGCGCTCTTACTAAAACATGCAAGTTTTCCAGTTTTGGAAGGTCATACAGGGTCATCTTGTGAGGGCCATAACTTGAGTTCTAGAGCTCCGTTTGATGCATATGATAGCTTGTTGGAAAGCTCTACTCTTCTAGTTTCAGCCTATAAAGTTTCATAGAGAAATAATATGTGAGCTAGGAGAAATTAGCAAAATACTGAAGGTATGTCATTTCGGTGACTAGGAATTTCTGTAGAAGCAAAGTTCTCACTTTAGGCTATCATTTCTCAAAGTTTGGAGTGGCAATGAGTTAATGGTGACCATAGAGGTGTTCTAGTGTCACATTAATTCATTTCTTGTGGTGTTTCATACATCAACAATCTGGAGTCATAGGGATTCTATGGGAGCATATATCTGGGTCTACTCCTTTCAACTCTTTGTAGCTCCAAGTGAATACATCTCTATATTCATGCACTAACGCAATAAACTCTTCTTCTTCTTCAGTAGTCAAATCATGCCCTATGTATGTACATTTTTCTTCTCCTTCTTCTATGGTAACTATGAATTCTTTTGTTTTCTCTCGATTATCATATACTTCTCCAACCTCAGCTTTCCTTCATTAGGGCAAAAAACGGCCGAAAAGGGGCTGTTTGCTAATGAGAGATTAAGGAAATTGACAAATAGCGTCTTTCCACGTGTACAAGAATATAACATTGCTGTCTCTTTTAACCGTATGGAGAATTTCTTTTTTTAATACAATTATCTTTCAAAGCGCCGCTAAAGTGATGAAGAGTTTTTCAGTTTGATGCAAAAAAAGATACTTTTGCACAATACACAAAGCATATTCTCGAATTTCCAAGAAGGAATTGATTTTTGAAGATACGAAATATTTTTGGGTTCACAAAATGTCATGATCATTCAACTACAGGGTTAACATCAAATCAAAAGTTTCCACGTGTACAAAGCCTTTTTTTCTATAAATACTGCCAAAATTTGTGAACGTCGGTTTCTCGCTTTGAACATTCTTCTTCTCCTAAGTTCAAATGGCTTCTTCTTGTCGTCGTCCTTCCAATCGCGTAACTTCATGTGAGGTTTACAACAGAAGAGAGGATTCTTTGTGGAAACCTCTTTCCGTGAAAGTAAATGACTGGGTAACTATGCTTCCTAGCTGTAGAGGTGCCCATAAAGTCAAGCGTGCCAAAAGAGACAACACAAGAAACCATTGGAAGGGACGTATTCTCAATTTCAAATTGAAGAGATGCGGTTGGTTTGCACGAGTACAACATGTGTACACCGCTAACGATCTTGTTCTAGAAAATCATCTGCAATTCCCTTCGTACTGTAAGTGAAGTTTGACAATGCTCTTCTATCATTCCACTTGGTGTTGTATAATGAAACATATGTTTTTGTACTGCAGATATCTTTCCTTCCAATATTGTGGAATGGCAACCTGTTGAATGTTTAACAGGAACATTCAGAGTTCTTCATAAGGAATATGCATAACTCATGTATGCAGAGAAATCTGTTCAATTTTTCAATAGCATAGAGTTATTTGTCCATTATGCAGATTATCAAGTGCCGTTAGGGAGGAGTTCTTATGGAATTCTTGTACACGTACCTAGTCCTTGCATCTCTTCATTAGATTGGGATGCTCCTGATCATTCAACAGTTTCAAGTTTTCTCTGCAAAATTAAATTTGACATCCAGAAGGCAATGTCAGCAGGCCGAATTTCGAGAAGGATAAAGATTCAATGGTTTTTGCCTATTCATGTCTTTGTAGCATGCTTTAAAAACATGTTATTACAGAAAACAAAAACAATGTGGTTGAATAAGAGAGTCTCTATTTCAGAGATTGATGATGTTTTAGGTAGGGAATGGGATAGCAAAGAAGTTCAAAAGCTAGGTGACATTATTTTATGTAAAGTTAGTCCCAATTCTCTTTCAATCTCATATCAGATATGTCGACAATCTCTGGTTCTAGGATATGACTATAGAAGGTGGAAAAAAAAGCTTGGACTTTGGATAGCCTTGGACTCAGAGGAGAGCTGTCCAAAATTTGAGTTAGAAGTATTGATTCATCCAGATTTTCAATCAAGGAAAATAATTGTCACTGCAAATTGGAATCTCAGAAATGTAAGGGAGCTTCTAGAATACCTTGATGAGGTATCATCTCAGTGTAGATTCTCAATTGATGATGCAATAGTTAACATTAGATCAGAGAAATCATTATCTTGCATAAGCTGCCTACCACCAAGGGTGATTAAGTTCCAACCTTTAAGATTGTAACAAGTTAACCCTGACATTCTTACATAATGTATCTTCATCTAATAGAAGCTTCTATTGATACTTCCATTGAATTTTCTTGGCAGGATGGTTACAAACAATGTGTGTTAAATTATCAATTTTAAATGTCTTAGATATTTTTTAGGTCCTTAATTTCATATTTCCATTGATTTTTTTTTGCAGGAGTGAATTGATGACTAAGAAATAATTATACAAGAACTTGCATAAGTTAATTCTAGATGAAGAAGAGATCTAGAATTCAATATCTAATTTCAATTTAATAATTATAGTTTATCAAAGGTGCACATTAGTCTCAGTTAAATTATCTGATTCTATCCAACTTTTATGTCCTCAAGTAATGCAAGAGAAATTATCATGGTACACATAACAAGTAATATAAGAGAGTGTGGAGAACTTGGTGCAAATTCCAATCCAAGGTTTGGTAGAGGAGACTAGATAAGTGAAGACGACCGATGCAAGCGACTAGTGCAATCTGAAATTGTCGGATGGCCCTTATCGCTTACATCGGTCGTGTTAGCAAATTACCGCGAGAGACTTCCAGAAGTGACCTTGCGTAAAGATTTGACTCACGAGTATAAAAACAACTAGCAACAGCGATGAAATGGATAATACGACCGATGCAAGCGATAGGGGCGCTCCAAGATTCTCCGATTCCCCGTATCGCTTGTATCGGTCGTGTCCTCTTAATTCTTTATGTCCTTCTGTAACTTCTCCAATTTAAACACTTTCCAACAGGAATGAAGTAAGAAACCCACAATGCATTCATAATTGTGACATTAATAAACTTAATTGGACCATCCAATGAACTTTTGTTTAACTCTCAAAAGGTTCAATACAACTGTGACCATCTTCCAGATGAAGATTGGCATAACTACATACAATTTGTACATCTCTTCCAACCTTGGTTGGTTTTACAATTGATTTCAATCTAAGACTCAAAAATTAATTTAACCCTTTCTATCCTTTTTAGAGCCTTGCTTTCTCTGTTGCTTCTGTCCCTTTTTGGAGCTTTCAGCTTGACTCTTTATGTTGTTCCCATGCTTTAGTGGTGAGTGAAGAGGAAGCCCTTTCTTTTTATTTTCAGACTTCTTTTTATCAGGTGGAGGGGGTGGAGGTGAGTCTGGATCATATGGGCAGATTGCATGTTTCATGATACTATTTATTGCTCTCTCTCTAATCAAGATGATCCATGCATCTGGGTAGTCTAATAAATTCAATTCAAGACTGTGGAACCTTCTATCCAAGAATCTTACAGCATTTGCAATCACTCTCCAACCACATGATGTTGAGTCTCTCTGTAATGGCACATGAATTTGGCTGTATCCAAATTTCTTTTCTTCATTCATTTTAGCTATTCCTGGAAAATTCTGATCAATATGCATTTTGAGAAGCTTTGCAGCACTGCATTGTAAAGTGAAAATCAGAATGGATGGCATGGCTTTAAAATAGAGAACAACAAAATGTATAGTAACTTACACTTTGCAATTCCCATGCTGTGATGGAAGAGAATTGAGGAAAAGAGCTTGATATGCATTGAAGTCCACAATAATCAAACTCCAATGGCCCCTGTCAATGAGTTGCATGTAAATATACTTTCTTAAATGAAACAAATATGTTTCCAAAATGAAGATGAATACTTACTTTTCAATATATGGGTAAATAACACATTCTACTTCTTCTATAAAATCCTGTAGAAAGGACTTGGCATCTCCATGTTTATGCAAAAAACACTGTGTCACCAAAGGATCTAAAATAAATACTTTTCTTTGAACCACTTCCTCACATTGTTGAAGAAGAACCCTACAAATCAAGAAATAAAAATGCAGTTAAGGAACTAGGAAATCATGCAAAACAAAAGCATTTTAAGGCCTCTAGATATACCTGAGTGAAATGTTGACCACACTATCTGATATTTCAACATGAAGCTCCCTCAACATTTTGTTGTCTTCAGGTCTAATGTCAAGAAACAATTCATTTTGCCATGGCATTGCAACATTAACTATTACCTGCCCATCTCCTTTCTTGAGGAGCTCTTTATTTGCTTTCTGTAACTTTTGAATTTGGGTTAAGATGGCACTTTCCTCTGTAAATAATCCCTGCTTTTTCCTCTCCTCCTCACTATTTGCTACAGTTCTAGTTTCATGATCATGAGTGACTTGAGCGTTGATCTCTTCAATGACAACTGTTGTTTTGGGTGCTCGAGCTGGAGGTATATTTAAAATATCGAAGAATTTTTTATCGTGGTGATCAATAGGAACCAGAGCTTTATCAAACTTATATCTTATTCTTGAAACAATAACATAATCCTTCGCCATTAGTGTTACCCTATGAGAATGAGCAGCACATAAGTAGGCATCATTCATAAAATCAATAGCAAAGTCCTCTGCAGCTTCTTGCAGGCATAACAGTGCTTGAGTTTGCCACCTCACATTGACAAAGGATGAGGTCTTCATCAAAGAACAGAGGTTGGCTGAGATCTGCTTGACAACTCTCATAAATGGAAGTCTTGGGATCAACAATCCCACAGACTTTTGAGCTCTTCTAATTTCCCTCAAAGACTTTACATGGTACTTGACCCTTTTTTTTAAAGGCTTGTCTGGCACATTGGCTTGAACCTTCTGGGAATTTTGCTCTTGGACATTTTCCCCTTGGGCATTTTGGTCCTGACCCTCAGGGTACAACTTCCTTGCTGTCTTTTTGGTTCTAGCCATACTCTGCAAAAAATCAGTCTTTAGGCAAGGAATTAGGAAAAGTGGAATATTACTCTCAAAAAGCTATGATCACTCACTCTTTCCACTGTCAAAACTTATTCTCAAAAAGCTATGATCAATGACTCTTTCCACTATCAGAGGCACGACCGATGCAAGCGATAACAGTCATCCGGAAATGCCCGGATGTCCCTAATCGCTTGCATCGGTCGTCTTTAAATTAATCATATCAATAAATTATATCTTACAATGCAAAATACTCAATTATCTTTAAGAAAAAGATAATTGGAAAACTATAATCAATGACTCTTTCCACTATCAGAGGCACGACCGATGCAAGCGATAGCAGTCATCCGGAAATGCCCGGATGCCCCTGCTCGCTTGCATCGGTCGTCTTCAAATTTATCATCAAATATCAATGAAATATATCTTACAATGCAAAATACTCAATTATCACTAAGAAAAGGATAATTGGAAAACTATAATGAATGACTCTTTCCACTATCAGAGGCACGACCGATGCAAGGGATAGCAGTCATCCAAAAATGCTCAGATGTTCCTGATCGCTTGCATCGGTCGTCTTTAAATTTATCATCAAATATAAATAAAATATATCTTACAATGCAAAATACTCAATTACCACTAAGAAAAAGATAATTGGAAAACGAAAATCAATGCCTCGTTCCACTGAAAGAGACACGACTGATCCAAGCGATAAGAGTTATCCGTAAATGCCCGGACGTCCCTCATCACTTGCATCGGTCGTCCCTGAATTCATCATCATATTTCAATAAATAGTAGTTAAAATAAAGGTAACAATGCATTATACTCAAGCATCACAAAGGAAACCAAAATTTGCAAGCTTTGATCAATGACTCGATGATTTTAAAAAACATGACCGAGCCAAGCGATTAGGGTTATCCAAAAATCTCGGATGTCCCTAATCGCTTGCATCGATCGTGTCCACATTACCTTACGGAGAGAGCGCTCTCCATAGAAATTGTGAAGTAGCCAAAAAACTTGGTGGTGATGGAACCTCCACGCTTGGCAAGTGTTGACAAAAAAAAATGAAGCAAATGAATAGGGAAGCTTAAATAGGTCCCAAAACTGAGTTGACTGTTGTGCCACGTGGCATGCCCCGATTGGTCCATGTCAGATACCCGTTGCGAATTCCAACTCTTCTGCCACGTGGCATGATTTGATTGATCCACATCATCTATCCGTTGCATCGGGCAATGTACACTTTGCCATGTGGCACTCTGTGATTGGTCCACCTCATTCGACCGTTTCTTCCCTCCTCGCCTATAAATACATACTTCCTTCACAAACTCAAACTTTCAACCTTCAGAGAATTTCTCTCACCTACATGCGTATTTTTCTTTCGTCGCCGACACGACCGATACAAGCGATTTTTGCCGTTTGACCTACGTTGACTCGCTCAAGTCGCTTGCATTGGTTATGTTCTCCTAATAGACATACAGGAAAAGCTGCAGCTAAGATGGAGGGAATGAATGAGATCATTAGTGTCTCTCCATTAGAGAAACTTCTTGATTTCATGGTTCTAACAATGCAAAATACTCAATTATCACTAAGAAAAAGATAAAAGGAAAACTATAATCAATGACTCTTTCCACTATCAGAGGCACGACCGATGCAAGCGATAGCAGTCATCCGGAAATGCTCAGATGTCCTTGATCGCTTGCATCGGTTGTCTTTAAATTTATCATCAAATATCAATAAAATATATCTTACAATGCAAAATACTCAATTACCACTAAGAAAAAGATAATTGGAAAACTAAAATCAATGACTCGTTCCACTGTAAGAGACTCAACCGATCCAAGCGATAAGAGTTATCCATAAATGCCCGGACGTCCCTCATCGCTTGCATCGGTCGTCCCTGAATTCATCATCATATTTCAATAAATAGTAGTTAAAATAAAGGTAACAATGCGTTATACTCAAGCATCACAAGGGAAACCAAAATTTGCAAGCTATGATCAAGGACTCGATGATTTTAAAAAACATGACCGATCCAAGCGATTAGGGTTATCCAAAAATCTCGGATGTCCCTAATCGCTTGCATCGATCGTGTCCACATTACTTTACGGAGAGAGCGCTCTCTATAGAAATTGTGAAGTAGCCAAAAAACTTGGTGGCGATGGAACCTCCACGCTTGGCAAGTGTTGACAAAAAAAAATGAAGCAAATGAATAGGGAAGCTTAAATAGGTCCCAAAGTTGAGTTGATCGTTGTGCCACGTGGCATGCCCCGATTGGTCAACGTCAGATACCCGTTGTGAATTCCAACGTCTTTTGCCACGTGGCATGATTTGATTGATCCACATCATCTATCCGTTGCATCGAGCAACGTACACTTTGCCACGTGGCACTCTGTGATTGGTCCACCTCATTCGACCGTTTCTTCCCTCCTCGCCTATAAATACCTACTTCCTTCACAAACTCAAACTTTCAACCTTCAGAGAATTTCTCTCACCTACATGCGTATTTTTCTTTCGTCGCCAACACGACCGATACAAGCGATTTTCACCGTTTGACCTACGTTGACTCGCTCTAGTCGCTTGCATCGGTTGTGTTCTCCTAATAGACATACAGGAGAAGCTGCAGCTAAGATGGAGGGAATGAATGAGATCCTTAGTGTCTCTCCATCAGAGAAACTTCTTGATTTCATGGTTCAAGAGGGTTTAAGTGTAGATTATTTTCTTGATGCAATGACCATATTCAACCCCAAAATTGATTTTGAAAAACTCTTAGAGAACTCGAAAAGTTTTCTTAAGGATGAGTGGGAGATTTTCTTGGGGTTGGTCAATGGAAGGATCCTTTCTATTTCTCAGAAAACCTATGTCCATCCTCACATCTTTGGGAAGGATCCAATAGATAGAGCTAAAATCACAAGAAAATGCAAAAGGATATCCCCTTTGCTAGGGAAGCTTGATTTATGCCCAGAGCATGAAAAGGACTGCTGCTTGCTCCCTTTAACCATTGCTTTCTTGATATGGCTTGATCATATCTCAGTTGAAAGGGAGGAAAATGTTCATGATGAAGACGAGCCTTGCTTAGAGCTGACACTTAAGGCTAGCTCAAAAACTATGAAAGGTGTCATGGAGATTGTTGAGGAGATCAATCTCCAAGCAGAAGAAGAGCAGGTCAAAGATTTTGATGTGGCCACTTTTAAAGCAGAGACTGCAATAAGGGAGCCAATTGAAGAAGTTCAAGTGTCTGAGAAGTCCCTACTTCTCCCAAATCTACCTTTTTACTTTATCTCTGGGAAAGACTTCATACCTCTATTTTACATTCAGGAACTTTTCAATCTAAGGGAGGACTACTGCCTTGCAGCTATAGCTGAGGCAGAAGAAGTTGCAAGGAAGTTCATCAATAAGAAAGGAGAAAGAAGAGAGGAATTTTTGCATCTTGATTTGGATTTGTCTAATGAAGAATTCAAAGATTCATCACAAGCTCTTTCAAAATGCTTTGAGAAAGCTATCTCAAAGAAGCCAAAACTTGCTGATGAAGAGTTTGATGAGCATCAGAAGCAACTTGGAATATACTCGTTTGGATGCGGCTATTCATTCGTGGATGTCGCTGAGGACAAAGGAACAATTTGTATTGACTCAAAAGAGCTCATTGAGGAGGAAGATGAGGTCAAGGTATGTTGTTTGATATATTCTATCAATTAAAGTTTTTGTCTGAGATCTCGATTTTTAAGTGAGAAAATGACCACGACCGATGCAAGCGATACAACCTAACGGATAATCTCCATTGGGCCTTATCGCTTGTATCGGTCGTGTTTGGACTTGAGGAAGATGACGTCAAGGTATACAGTTAACTATATTCTCAAGAACTTTAGGTTAAGGATATGAGATGGGACCAATGCAAAATCTCTTTCGTGTATCAGATTGTTCCAAGTTCTCCATTCGAAGTGTCAGAAATGGATCACGACCGATGCAAGCGATTGGCCCATCAGATATTTTTCGCTGGGCCTTATCGCTTGTATCGGTCGTGTCTAGGAGTTGCATGCAACAATGATAATACATGTCTTGCTTGTGGGAATTCCCCTCATTTATCAAACATTAGATGTTTCTAGGCAGTTTGCAAATAGATATTGATGACGACCGATGCAAGCGATAACGACTATCTGAATTTCTTTGAAGACCCTTATCGCTTGCATCAGTCGTGTCTCTTGCTTTTCTTTCTAATAGTTTCAAGTTACTTCACATGTTTCCTAAAGTGTGCTTGCACTTCATCTAACCTTGTTTTTCATTTTTATCACAGTTAACCAATGCAAAATCTCTTTCTTGTATCAGATTTGTCCAAGTTCTCCATTTGAAGTGTCAGAAATGGATCACGACCGATGCAAGCGATTAGGCCCATCGGATATTTTCCGCTGGGCCTTATCGCTTGTATCGGTCGTGTCTAGGAGTTGCATGCAGCAATGATAATACATGTCTTGCTTGTGGGAATTCCCCTCATTTATCAAACATTAGATGTTTCTAGGCAGTTTGCAAATAGATATTGATGACGACCGATGCAAGCGATAACGACTGTCTGAATTTCTCTGAAGACCCTTATCGCTTGCATCAGTTGTGTCTCTTGCTTTTCTTTCTAATAGTTTCAAGTTACTTCACATGTTTCCTAAAGTGTGCTTGCACTTCATCTAACCTTGTTTTTCATTTTTATCACAGTTAACCAATGCAAAATCTCTTTCTTGTATCAGATTTGTCCAAGTTCTCCATTCGAAGTGTCAGAAATGGATCACGACCGATGCAAGCGATTAGGCCCATCGGATATTTTCCGCTGGGCCTTATCGCTTGTCTCGGTCGTGTCAAGGAGTTGCATGCAGCAATGATAATACATGTCTTGCTTGTGGGAATTCCCCTCATTTATCAAACATAAGATGTTTCTAGGCAGTTTGCAAATAGATATTGATGACGACCGATGCAAGCGATAACGATTGTCTGAATTTCTCTGAAGACCCTTATCGCTTGCATCAGTCGTGTCTCTTGCTTTTCTTTCTAATAGTTTCAAGTTACTTCACATGTTTCCTAAAGTGTGCTTGCACTTCATCTAAGCTTGTTTTTCATTTTTATCACAGTTAAATTTATTGGATGAAGACAATTACCTTGGCAGGGGCAAGGGAACAAGAAAAGCCTTAGAAGAGGAGGGAAAAGCAAAGGTGGATATTCATTCTATTATCCACTATCTTCCAAAGTTGAACCCAGACACTTTTTGTGTTATTCACAAGCACTATAGTGAGGAGCCAGACTTTGCATTGTTCTGCTTGAGGACTCTATCAAAATACATGGGTTTTACTCCAATACCCTTTAATGCTTTCAGAGTTTTATTGCTTGAAAGAGCAACTGCATTCAGAATTTTTGGATATGCCCGAGGACTCAATGCTTCAAGGGCAGGGTACTTTCTTTGTTATTCAAGCTATGCAATGGCTGCAGGGGTGTCAGATTTAAAAAGCATTGCTGGATACAGCAGAAAAGAGTTCCTGAGATATAGAGGTGATTTGCCAGAGCCAAGCTCTTTAAAAAGGCTCAAGGAATGACTTGATTTTTTCAAATTCTATATCTCAACAAATGTACATATACAAAAATTGCCCAATGTGATATAAGACATTGCAAATTTTTTTGGTGTAATTGTTATTGATTCTCTGGTCAAAGTCATCTGATGGTAGTAGACATATTTCTTTTCAAAGCATAATACATCATGAAATGTACATACATGACATCTTTTATTTCTCAAAGAAATAAAAGACATTGCAAATATTAAAGCTCTGTTTGAAATGTGGTCTTTTTCAGTTTGTGATATTGATACATGATTTGTCTGGAGATAGCCATATCCTTCTGATTATATTTGGCATGAGGTCCTTTGTAATTGTCTTCTAAAGAACCAATCAAAAAGCTCTCTGAAGGCATTGCTCTTTGTTACTCCTCCTCCTTTCCTTGTACACCTAAAGAAGCTTGTCCTTGCTTGATAATGAGATTTTTCCATGCCTTGGGTGTTCCACATGGCAAGTGGTTCTTTTTCTGCAAAGAATGCACCATGCACAAGAAGAATATGCTGGAAAGCAGAAGAATTTCATTAGATCTTTATTTCAATTAAAAATAGATAAATTGAATAAAATATCTTTGGAGCTCACCAAGTAGTATGTTATGTCTTTGGCACCCCATGCCTCTATGATGGTTTCTATAAGCTCTGTGGTCGCCTTTCTGAAATCTGTCACATAACTTTTTGATGTTACCTGCTGCCTCATGATCTTTAAAAGATTATCTAGTTTGACCCACACCTCCATTCTCTTTTTTGCTATTTCTGGTTTGCTTTTTACATTAGTCGTGACCTCACAAAATGTTTTCCATGAATTCCACATGGCATTAAGTTGTTTGCCATCATGGTTGCTGAAGAATCTCCTTGCTTTTGCACCTCCCATTGAGACATCCTGTAAAACATCACCTGTATTTTGTGAAAGCTTTGGATCTTTTCTTAGATGAACATCACCACCATGAAATCCCATTTTTGAAAGAAGACATTCACATTTTTTTATGCATTCATCTGCAAGAGTTGTAGGCTTGATAGAATATGCATAATCCAAGTGAAGACGGACAAACTTGTCAATGATTCTTAACTCTGCATGTAGTGTACATATGTGTACATTTGTCAATGCTATTGGAAGTATGGGATCCCAAATCATTGAAGAAGATGAGTAGTTACAAAGAATAACATTTTGTCTAGAAGGAGCCTCTTCACCCTCAACTCTAGCAATCCATCCATTTGTGCCTGGGCTTTGCATGCAGTACAAGCAAGGGTACTTAGAATTTGCTCCCCCACTTATACCAAACATGCATTTGAGTGTCTTTAGGTCTCCACTCAAATGCCACTCAACTTGAAAGTTTCCGTAGTCTTTGACATTCAACAATTCTCCTGCATGATGCCCTTGGATAACATTTGGAATGTTTGTCTGTGAGAATAACCATTTAAGTGTTTTATGGCTCTCAGATGGAACTTGAGCACAACCAACCCACCATAACTCCATTTCTGATTGTACTTTGAGAGATGGAGTATCCAATTTCCCAAGGCTATAGTCCAAAGCTTTTTTCATCAGTGCAATGCTTATTCTCTCCATCTTTTGATGTTTTTTAAGCTCAGCTTCATCAAGTTTGATTACAAATTTCAATAGACCAGAACATGCATTTGAGTGTCTTTAGGTCTCCGCTCAAATGCCACTCAACTTGAAAGTTTCCGTAGTCTTTGACATTCAACAATTCTCCTGCATGATGCCCTTGGATAACATTTGGAATGTTTGTCTGTGAGAATAACCATTTAAGTGTTTTATGGCTCTCAGATGGAACTTGAGCACAACCAACCCACCATAACTCCATTTCTGATTGTACTTTGAGAGATGGAGTATCCAATTTCCCAAGGCTATAGTCCAAAGCTTTGTTCATCAGTGCAATGCTTATTCTCTCCATCTTTTGATGTTTTTTAAGCTCAGCTTCATCAAGTTTGATTACAAATTTCAATAGACCAGAACATTCATGCTCTTTTATATTATAGAACTGAACCATGTATGTTTGAAGTTTTATAACATCTATCCATATGTTGTTAAATGCATTGTAGTGAAATGTAACTTTTGTTTTCCTACTTCGTAAGGCATGTTACCGTGAATATGTTTATATTCACCAAATACTGATGTGATCTTCTTATTCAAGCAGAGCCGAAACTTTCCTACATGATGGGGTCTAGGCAATCCAAAACTTCTAACTTTGTTAAATTTTAAAAATTCACACCAAACTTTTGAAATTGCTCTATAACCTTTCCTACTCACTCCGACACTATCACAAATATTTTGAATTTGAGATGGTTCTAGTAAAAGATTCATTTATGTCATGAGTTTTTGAAAAACAAAGCGTTTCAAACATGTATTTTCATTTAGTTTCAATAGTCTTAAAACATCATTTTGACCCAAAATTTCATTACAGAAATGTATGCGCTCAAAACTACTCGACATATTGAAACCTAGCACATTTGTCACATGATCTCTAACAATTTTCATTCTTTTCTTTTTCTGGCCAGATTTTTCAATCAAATCTAAAAAAGGTTTTACTTGTTTTGACCGCATTCTCAAACCTATAGGAGTTTCTTTCATTTTTTTAAAAGACTCTAACTGAGAAGATAAAGTGGATAATTTGTTTTCTAGCTCCCTCATATGTAAATTCTTCTGGTGTAGTGTGTTTTGTAAATAGTTTATGTATTGTACATAAGTCCTTGAAATATCCCAGAGCCTTGAACAATAGCCTCGTAAACCATCCTCACCATCTCCCACAAATCTAATCAGATCATGAAGATTATGAAAAGGGGGGTACCTTCCAGTTTGTGGATCAATTGGATAAACAGATCCATCTGTCCATATGTCGATATGTTTCTTGCCTTCCTTTCGCAATCCATCCACTTCAAGAGGATGAAGAGCCCTTCGAAATACTTTTCATGTCGTCGCATACTCTTGACTAACTGCAATGTTGATATGGAACTTTTTACAATGATTTCGATTGTTTGAAAGCTCAACGAGAGTATTTGGGTTAACGTTCTCCATGGTGTGCTATGAAAAATGACTGGCAAGTGTCTAAAATGACGTGAAAGGGAGAAACAGGCTTGCTATGAAAAGTAGAGAAAAAAAGCGCAAAACGTCATCAGCACACATTATATAGGTCCGTGAACAAGAGGAAAATTCAACTTTTGAGGCGTAAGATATCACACAAACTTCGAGGCGTAAGATATCACACAAACTTTTCATGATTATATGATACGAGTTTCTCTCTCTTCAAAATTTGCATAAGATACGTTTTAAATGAACTTACATGGAATTTCTTAAAGCATTTGACAACTTTAATCCTGATTAAGCACAACTAATTGAAATCCTTACACGGCCCTTTTTGGGCCGTTTTTCACCCTAATGTTTAGGCATTTGTACCATGATTTTTCTATCTTCTATTTCATACTTCTTGAAGTTCTTCGATACTTCCATGAGTGGTTCTTCCTCTTCTTCTGTCTTAGATGATTTCTTTCTCTTCTTTTGTTTGCTCTCTGTATCTTTCATGAGTGACTTGGGTTGTTCGATTTGACTTTTTTTTTCCACTTCAGGGGTTTTAACTTCTACAAAATAAAGATATTCCTCTTCTGTGGAACAAAAGGGTTCCATGATGATGGATTCTAGGTCCTCATCAGTACTCTCGTCTTGTTCTTGGGTCACTTTCGTGTGTTCTTCTAGGATAAAGTCTTCCTCAACAGGTTCAATCATAAAGATGGAAATGTTGTATCCGTCTTCATCACAATGAGGGATCCATTGTTCTTCATTCACCGCTATGTCCATTGTAGCTAAGATTTCTACCCAACCGTGAGGCTTGAATTCCTCGTTTGGAAATACTATAGGTGCATAAGCTAGGTCTTGAAGAGTTCATGGATGTCGTTCTGAACCTAAAGTCCTGGCTTCTAATCGTTCTTCCTCTTGTTTTACTACCTTACACATCCATAGATGAGTGTCCTCGTGCAACCATGAGGGGTCTGATTCCAATGAGTGTATAGACTCTGTTTCTCCCTATGTCCTATGGATGGTATTCCATTGTATTGGGGGTAGGTCTCGATGGGAATAGTCTTTAAGATTGACTTTAGTAGGCACTCCTAAGTGTTGCAAGTATAAAGAATTAGTTCCCCAATCTTTTACGATTTGCAACTGATGCATAAATGGTTGTCCTTAAATCATCTCGTAAGCATGATTTCTCCCAGAATCACAAATGGAAAAAGTATGTTCAAACTCTACACCACAAGTGGTGAGAGATATGCCTTCTAGTAAGCCCAATGGTTTCTCGATGTGTCCGTCAACCATTTGTAGCTTCATCCTAGTGGGTCTTAGTGCTGGCTTACCCCAACGTTTCCATAAAGCAGTGGTAGCGATGGCTACTCCGGCTCTTGAATCTAAGATGGCTTTGGTGGTGTAGCCCTGGTGGGTTATTGGAAGATAAGTGTTACCTTCCTCTCCCTCGCTTACATCTCCAATTTGTTCTACTAGTATCTCTAGTACTTTCTTATGTGATCCTATCTGGGAGGGAGCAATAGCAAGCTCAAGGAATTGGTTTGCTACGTTCTTCCACAATTCTCATTTAATCTTTAACAACTCCTCTAGTGTGAGGTGACATTGTACGTTAGTGTTCTTGATCACTTTAGTGTTCCTAGGAACCATGGATTCTTCATTCCTCACTAGTATCGTGGGTGCTCTCATGCCACTAGACTTGACTTCCCAAGGCCTTGTGAACTGAGGTAATCCATGCAAAGAATTGGATTCAAAATCTGTGTGTTCACTCACTTGTTCTTCCTCTACATCATCATAAATAGAGGGGATGTCTTGGGGAAATTGTTCTTGCAAATCATCTATTTCTTGAATAGGAGGATGGGTTTCTTGATCTCTTCTCCATTTCTCTTCTTGGATTTCTCTTAGAAATTCATGTGAATACTTATGTATGGAAGACAGGTTGTCTTCAGCCTTTGTATTTGGCACTTGAGACAGGGATGGTGCATTCCTTTCCTATGGCTCAGAAATAATAGGGTTCCTTTGCATATTCTTTTTCTCGTTGCTATTGATCAAGTATTCTAACCTCTCCAGTAGTCCTTGAAAGTGTAATTCGAGTTTTGCCATGCTGTTCCAATTAATATTACGAGAGGCTTTGAACACAGCTTGTGCTAATTCTACCATCTTCATGCAAAGTTTAGTCCTCTCAATTTCTAAATATGTTCTCGAATAGTTCTTACTCAATTCAACTACCTGGGGTCCTTCTTTCAATCTCGCCTGATATGCACGAAACATCATGTCTAGATCTTCTGGTATGGGTTCAGCTAGAACTGATCCTGATCTCTGAGCTAGGTTCTCCCGATTAGGTTCTTGAGAAGTCAATTCTAGGATTTTGGCTTTAGATTCCTTTAGACTTCCTTCTAACTTAGTTATCTTTTTATTCCACTTCCTTTTAATTCTTTCTCTGGAATTTTCATCTTTTTATTACTAGATTCTCCAACTTGACTAGTTTTTGGCTATTTTTTTAGGATTAAGCTATTGATTCTGTAAGAGCGTCTGGGCTCTTGTTATAGCTTGGATAGGCATGTATGTAGGGTCGGATCCATCTGAGTTATGTACAATACCTATCACATTAATGGGTGTCACTTTTGAGGCACTCGTAGGGTTCTTAGGACAATCTCCGATGAAATGCTCTTTACCACACTCGGCACAAAAACCTTGTATGTTATAGTATTGTGACTGTCCTGCTATTGGAGGATGTGGACAATCCTTAATGAAACAATCTCCTTGGCACCTCAAGCATGGTCCTCTAGGGCCCTATGGTCTTTATTGTCTTAATTGGGGCTACGGATTAGGGTTCCTATACATGACATTAGCAAAGTCTGGCTCCCAACTGGGTTCCAATGGTGGACTATCGTATTGATATGTTTCCATATGTTCTGGTGACTCCATATAATATGCGGGTGGACTATCTACATGGGTTGAGTCAAAACTATTAGAATTAGGATCATTATCAGTGATTAGGGGTGAAGAAGGCACTAAAGCCCTATTGATGTTCTCTTCTATGGCAACGTATTTGACTGAGATGACGTTTGTTGGTGGGGGTGGCTACTAAGTTCAAACAGATTGTGATCTCTGTTGAGCCTGATAAGGATAGTTTTGTGGAGGCCTATAGTAGTAAGGTTGAGCATTGTATTGCCCTTAATACCTACCGGGTTGGGGGTATGCTTGCGGGTAATTCTGTCATACTACTTGTTTGTTGTATGGGCAGTCTTGGGCCATGTGATTTGTATATCGTCTCTCAGTCGTACAGTATTGGCCACTAGGGTTGGCTTGAGGTTGTGCCACATTGGGACACACATTTGCCATATGATCACCACCACAGTTGTAACAATGCTTGTTTGCTGTTAACCTAGGCATTTGTTTGTTGGAAACTCCTAGTTTCTAGGCCACTTTTTTTGCTAGGTCCACTATCGAGCTAGAGAGTTTTGAGGATGCTAGAAATGAACAATCCGAGTCCTTATAGACCTTTGAGAGTTCCAACTCATCTCCTAGGTTGTCCTCCATGTCTATATGAATTCTTACACATTGCTCTAGTGTTCTGGGTTCCTTCATGTCTGATTCCACTTTTAGAGAATTCCATGATGAATGAATCTAACAAGTGATGAATATCCCTAAATTGCCTTTGTTGCAATGGTTGGAACCAAGTGAAAGCTGTGTTCTTTAACGTTAGTCCAAAAGCATTGTCTTGCATGAACATGTCTTCTACTTTCTCTGATCGTAGCACTTGCTTAAATTCCCCAACATGCTCATAAGGATCCCCGGTCCCATCAAAGCAATCTTTCATTGACTTTACTAATTGAGTGGGTCTTAGTACCCTGGGGTGTTCACGTGGTCTAAGTAGAGGAAAATCATGTCTACCACCTGGTATTCTTGGTCCCCTTTGTCTTTCCAATCTATCGATGTCCTTGGTTGGTCTATCTCTGCCTATGGGATGAGTGAAACTTACTTCTCGTTTCTCCTTGTTCATCTCTCTTTGAATTCCATGGGCTGAGGATGTCCCAGCACCTTGATGGCTAGTGTTTAAATTTTTTTGTGATGGAGGGAATACTAACTCACCTCTCCATGTGTAGACAAGTCTTCCATGGTCCGACACTACAAATACTCGTTCTGAAGTATCATCCAGGTATACAACCTTTCTAGGTGTATCTGGGTCCTTGAATTCGTAAATCATGATGGATCCTACCTCACTAGGTTGTTCCATTCGGTACCTCCAAAACGCTTCATCAATTTCTTATTTAGAAACAATTATACGCTTCTATTGTCCTGAGGGATCCATTTCGGGTTTAGTACTCTTGTCAGTACAAATTTCCCTCTAGGTGTCCTAGGTTTGTCTCCTAGTGGTTCTTTTCATTGGGTTCTTGCTTCCATATCCGGACTTACTCTACCAAAATCATTGTTATGGTTAGGTTGAGTACTTATGATGTACATTGTTCCTTCTTTGTCTATGTATGCATCTCTCTCAAATTTCACCACTAGAAGTTCCAATCCAGTTGGTCAGGGTTGTGCAATTGCATCACTCATCTTCACAAACCATCCCACAAACATGCAGTAGTTCCTACACTTGCTTCTGATGATCTAAGGCTTCGTCAGTCTGACTTACCTATGTGCTTGCCCGATCTAAGGTTCATGAATTTACTTCCTGAATCACTCAATACACACTCTGATTGTCAATGTTTCTTTGTTCTTAATTGCTTGTTTCATTTTTAACTCCTTTAGATTCTTGTCTTGTCTCAATGTATGTGTCAGGAGTCGACTTTCCGTTGTACTTTTGAGTTCTCGTTCTGTTGGACTTAAGTTCTTTCCTTTAGGTTTTCGTATCGCACACTTTTATCTTAGTCTTGGACTTAAAAAATTAAGTCTCTTGGACTTGATGCATTCCTATCGTTGTCCTAATTTAATCCACAATGCTAAACGTTTAGCCTAAGCTAATAATTGTCTGAGGGGGTTGAGTAGTCTTCCAACCTCGAGTCAGCTTCTTTGATAGCTCTGATGCCCAAGAAGTCTCACTTCCCAAGCCTTGCGTTCTTCACTACCTTGCTTTGATGGCCCTTGGATAGGTCTTTCTAGACCTGTCAAAAATCCAATGTTTAGACCAATTCTTAAATCAATGTTCAAGCACTTTGATATATACACCTTTAAGGGTCCTTTTTCCTTTGGCAAAATTTCCCAAATGCCCCCTTGCTTTCTTAGTCCCACAAATGGGTCAATATCAACACGTTCTTCTTGAAAACAAACAATCGAAATCACATAGCACTCGAAAAGAGCTTTCTAACAAGCCCTAGAGCTTAAAAAACGGACTTCGAATGACAAAGTTATGGATGTTCAGGCCCTCGGGGGTAAAAATTGATAAAAACGTTTTTCTTCAATTATGAGCTAAGGGCTCTCCAATAAGCTTAGTCGCCCAAAAATTCACTCAAAATAGCCTCAAAATAGCCCAAAAATCAAACCTTAATTTTGGCATTCTAGGTGGACAATCACGATGGTCTGAGATAATCACGATGGTATGAGAAAATCATGATGGTCTGAGATAATCGCGATGGTTTGTCTAGTGAACAATCGCGATGGCGTGAGCCCGTCGTGATGGTCAACGGTCAACGCAACCATTGCGATGGCATGAGCCCATTGTGATGGCGTGAGCCCATCGCGATGGTCACAAGGCACGATGGCTTGAGCCAATCGCAATTGGTCCGAACTTCAAGCATCGTGATGGTATCATTGCGATGGTTCGATTTGACATGTGGCAAGTGACTCGTCGCAATGGCATGGGCCAATCGCCATGGCAGAGTCGATGGGATCATCGCGATGGTCAGTGACCGTCATGATGGTTCAAGTGAACCATCACGATGGTGTGAGATCGTCGCGATGGTCCGGCCAAGCCGTCCCGATGGCGTGAGCCAATCGTGATGGTGCGACACAATCATGATGGCATAAGCCCGTCGTGATGGTCCACCAAACTATGAGTTTTGCAAAACCGACTGTGGATTCGTGCAAGCGCTATGATCACCTACACCGTGGTGTACTCACTTACCAAAAAAGTCGACTTTGTCGGACCATCGTGATGGTCTGACACCTACGGCAGATCTGAGAGAAAGTGGATTTCTCACCTTTTGGAAGCTCTCTGCTTCTCTGGAGCATTATACCCACAAGAAAACTCAAAGACACACATGCACAAACAAGCACCAAAACTCTCTCTCTCTCTCTCTCTCTCTCGCATGCGCAAATGAGGGAAATGAGGGGGATAGGTGGATATGGTGAAATTTTTTATTTTTTTGGAGTGGATGATGAGGTGGTGAAGGAGAAGTGTATAGGAGATGAAAAACACAAAAAACTACTTAAAAACAACAACAAAAACTGAAATTTTTACCTTCCAACACTTCTTGCTATACTCTTACCATCATGCATTCTTCCTAGACTCGATCCCCGACAACGGCGCCAAATTTGATGTTGCTCTACCACAATGGTAAGCACCATGTTAAGAAGCTCCATCTCCTTAATGTCAATCCATAGAAGAGATAGGAGTGATATGAAGATCGTGAACGTGAGATGTAGTGAGAGTGAAGGTGAGAAGCATAGAGATGCACACACACATGCACATGCACAAGGAAGAGACAAGCAAGACACAATGGAAGGTTGAAAGTAGATTCTATTACTCAAGAACACTCTTACAAGCTCAAGCTCTCACTAACTCATACAAGTGTACACTAGCTAACCTCAAAAATGAGCTCTCTAGCTCTCTTTATAGTTTTTTTACTAGTTTTGACCGGTTTCACATCTAGGGTTTGGCATAGTTAAAAAATAGGTTCTAGGCACTATTCTATCTAAGCTCCTCAAGCTCGAGGACTCCCCGGCTTGCACAAAAGGGAGCATATAATTACAAAAATGTGTGCTTCTATGTTACATATGATACAAGAGTGATGAAAATCACTATTTGGAGTTTTGAGTAAGTAATATAAACACATTTCTTTGGAAAAAATAAATCGTCTGGCTCCCCACGACTTTGTCTTAATCCACCTTCACATGCTTCCTCGTCGTCTGTGCCTTTGGCTATTGCCAACAGCGATCTTATGTTGGTCTTCAGTAGTGATGGCAACTTGATTATAACATGAGAACCCATCAAGGAAGATGTAGACTTCCTTGTCGGCTACCCTTTCCAAGAGATGGTCTATAAAGGGTAATGGGTAGCTATCTCTAATGGTGGTAGCATCAGCTTTTTTGAGGTTAATACAAACCCTACGCTTTCCATTTTTCTTTGGTACCACTACCAAAGGAGAAGCCCATTCAATGTGTTCAATTTTGTATATAAATCTAGTTGGTAATAGTTTGTCTATTTCTTCTTTCATCTTGGTTGAATACACATCATTGTATGTGTATGGTCTTTGTTTCTAGGGTTTTTCATCACGAGTCAATGGAATTCTATGAGAATAGATAGAGGGATCTACACCTTTTAGGTCTTTCTAGGTCCAAGCAAACATGTCCATATGTTCTTGAATTAATGTGTTGATTTCTTGTTCCTCCACTAAGGACACATCCTTGCGTATGTAATTGCATCTTTCCTCCTATCCTTCTATGGTTATCATTACCTTCTTAGTTTGTTCCTTGTTGTCATACACTATTCTATTATGTGCCTCTCTCATAGGCATTTTGATAGCTATTCTCCTTTCATCCACTTCATACCTTATAAAATGTTCTAGCACTTTGAATTGTACGTGGTAATTTTTCCTCAACTTCATTTCTATCTATTCTAGGTTTTTCTTGATATTCTTCTATGGGGAATAGTTTTTTATGTTCCATGGGGTCTTCTCATTCCAGTACTTTTAGGTATTGTTTGTTTGAGTCAAACTTAGGCTCCATTTCTATGCTTTCATATCCTCTTTCCATTATTTTTCTATGATCTCACCTTCCTCTACCTCTTGAAGCACTACCATGTACAAACTTAGGTCATATCCTTCTTCATTCACACACTCATTCATGGTTAATACTTCCTCACTTACACATGCATCCAGTGTGGCTAATATTTTCATCCATCATGTGGCTCGAATGCTTCATCACGGAATATTTGTGGCATGTAGGTTGGGTCTTCCATAGTTTTGCATCTCTCTTGCCCTACTTGCCAATATTTTTATCATTCTTCCTCTCATTTTGTTTCCTTGCAAATCCATGGTTGGGTATCCTCATTCATCCAAGATTGGTCACTAGAACCAGTACTATGGATTGACACCTCATCCTCCTCTTTATGTACAAGATTCCATTGGAGAGGTGGTATGTCTCTATATGCAAAGGTTTGGATATTTATTTTAGTATTAGTGCCTTGGTGTTGGAGATACAAAGCATCTGGTCCCCAGTCTTGAACTACCTTTAGTTGTCGCATGAATGGTCTAACTAGGATCATTTCATAATTGCTCTCCTTGTCAAATTGGCATATCGATAAAGTGTGTTCAAATTATACTCCACAAGTTGACATAATTACATTTTCAAGGAGTCCTAAAGGTCATTCTACATGACCATCTGCTAGTTGTAGCTTCATTCTAGTCCCTCGTAGAGCTGGTCTTCCCCATTTCTCTCGAATTTCCTTGGTTGCTATTCCAACTCTATCTCCCATATCCAAAATGGCTTTGGTCATATATCCTTGCAATATTAATGGAAGGCATGTATTTCCTTCATCTCATTCATTAAAAGATCCAACTTTATTGATGGTTATCTTGACCGTTCTTGTTTTCTCTAGCTTTTCCTCTTTAATAGACATGTTTTGTTCATTCAATTTCACCTGATTAGCTAATTTCTTCCACAATTGAGGTTTGACATGCAAGAGTTCTTATAGGGTTATAGAACATTGCACTTTTGCTTTCTTTAATTCTTGTAAGGTGGTCGACACTTCTTATGATGTTCTCTTCTAATCGTATCTTATTGTTGGGGCATGAAAGAAATCTGATTTTTGCTCATATTATCCCATATAGTTAGGAAGTATAGCTAGAATAATTGCTTCCTCTTTTTGTTGATCAAGATTGGATAATTCTTCAACGTCTTCTTCATGCTCCATTCTAGGTAGGTTCCTAGTAGGCATCTAGTTCTTCAAAGGGAGGGATGTCCTCCTCATTTTTCTTCCATCTCTTCTTGCACTTTGGTCCACAAATCATGTGGCTAGTTTGATTCCACTTTTGAAATCATTGTGTTTCTGTCTATGTTCTCAAAACCTATGTCTGCGTCAATTTCCTTAGTTGGTTCAGGTTTCCTTAATTTGTTGTGATTTATGGTTTTCTAAACATCCCTGGAATGTTTCCTCTAGGATTCTCATTTCAAGGAGGTTAGGTATTGTTTGTTCTAGTGTAGTCTGAGCAACTTCAGTTAATCTCTTACATATTTCAACTCTTTCCTTTTTGATCTCTCCTCTTGGTTTTCTATCATAATGCTCTAGACTAGGTCGTGTCTCTATTCTAGATTGATATGCTTATAGCCACATTTTCAAATCTTCAAGCATAGGATCCGCTATAATTGATCATGCATGTTCTTGCATTTGATCCTTCTTCAACACATTCATATCTTGATTGGTTGGTTCATTGTTTTTAGGTCCAATATCTTTTACAATCTTTGGGTTGAATATTTTATCCTATCCCCGCCCTTGGGACTATCTGCTTTTGGATTCTCCATGGTCTACCTTGCTTTAGCCCTAGTAATGACCTTCAATGGGACAACATGCTTTTTTCACTTCAAAGGACTCTATTACCTCAATCACATTGATTTGGGTAGTAGATAAAGCTTTATTAGGGTTTTTTGGGAGATATCTTAATAGATGTTCCTTGCGACAATCATTGCAATACCCTTCCCACACCCATGGGGGTTGTGGTTGGTATGGCATTGTGCAATTCCTAATGAGGTGATCTCATCCACATCTATAGCAAGGTCCCCTAGGTGCAGGTGATCGTATTGTAGGTCTACTTGGAGCTTGAGCTCTAGGAGCAGTATACATGAGGCTTGCATATTTGGACCCAAAAAAGTTTCCATACCCATCATATTCATAGTATTTTTGCTCGTAAGAGGATTCATACTCTATGGAGCTCGGGTCATAAGAGTAATAGTCTCCATAAATCTAGTTATATCCTTGATTTAGGTTTTCTGAACTTGTCAAAGGTGAGAGAGGCACTATGGCTCTCTCTAGATTTTCTTTAGGTTGTGCGTATTTAACAAATATGAGATTTTGTTGATGTGGGGGTTGTTGTCCTAGCACTGGTGTGGGTACCCTTGATATTCATACAATCAGGGTGCCATGGGGTCTCCTTGATATCGAACATATCTCGGAACCTCTTTAGTTTGATCTCTCAAAGGGTATCCATATGGTCTATACTAAGGTGGTGGGAATGGTCTTGATTGTTGGTTGTAAGGTCAATTTTCAATTTTTTGATTTTTTCTTTTTTGTTCAATGTGACAATATAGACTAGGTCCTTGGGCATGTTGCCTATTGTATTCATATGGTTGTGCGGGAACCGGTCCTCCTCTTGCACATGCATGAGATGGATGGTCATCTCCACAATGCATGAATCTTCTTACCATAGGTATCCTCATGGGAGAGTTCGGATAGTTCTTTTTGTCCTTGGACACCTAGCTTTTTGGCCACTAAGTTTGCCAGTTCTTCTACATTATTGGTTCATGAAGTTGCATTACTAGATGTGTCATCATACTTGGTGGGGGTATGTAGAATCTTCAAATCATTTTCAAGATATCATCCAATTCTATGTGTTCCCTTAGACATGCACTCAATGTGTGTATTCATTTCACATAAACTAGGGTTTTCAAATTTCCACTAGCTAGGCCATCAAGAAACAAAGCTATCATTTTTTTCTAGGTAGGCCTCTCTTGTTGAGATATCAAGCTCAACATGTGATGATTGAGGATGACACATATTAGTTTTTCGTTTCCCTGACATGTATAGTGGTCACACCGGTATATGTCAGGGATACTTCATTGAGCTTTATTAGATTTATCTATCGAGAGTGATGGCACATTTTTTACTTGCCAGCTCCCTCATTCGTGGACATTAGATGTTTCCTTATGTACTGATCTTTATATATTGCACTGCTTGTATTCTTGTTTCTTGTACATTCCTTTTTATGTAAAAGAAGAAGAAGAAGAAGATCATTCTTCCTCGCCTCAGTCTGTGTGTGTGCTTCTCCTTGAGAGTGAGAGTGTGTGTGTGTGTGAGCTCTCTTCCTTATCTCCTTCCTCATGACATCATATCAAAGCCAACATGGCTATAAAGAGCTCGTGGAGAAGGCGACGGTGAAGAGTACGAGACTGTTAGACGGCCGCCGGAGTAGGACAAATGTATGCCGAATGTAACGGAGTGTTTCGAAATTTGCGCGAAAAGTTGGTACGCGCATCCTGTAAATTTCTTTATAAAGCAATGGAAAAAGAGTGGTCAAGAGCCCGTTTTTCTAGATTTGCCAGAGTGATTGTCGAAGCCTGTGTGATGTATTGTTGTGTAGTCTGAGTCTTGTTAATGTTCTGATCATTCCGCCTCGCCCCCTGATACTATGGTGCATAGTAACGAATCGTAAGTAAAAGGTTGTGTGTCTGCTTGTTGGCGTTGTGTTCGGTTGTATAAGTCCCCAGGGCTTGCATACTGTCAGTCATTTTCTTTGCATAAGCTAATTGATAGTGTGAATTTCGAATAGATAACTGGAAGTGTGTTCTCGTATGCTCTGTTGTGATACCGGATTCAGTACCTGCGGTATCATTCTCTGGTAACCCCGATTATGAGAAGAACTAGTACCTTCAGTAGCCTGAATAAGTTGACTAAAGAGTACTGATGAGTTTTGTGACGAATGAATCTATCGATTATAGTACATTCTGGTTGATTTACTGCCTACTGTGAGTTTGGATGCTATCCGGCATATATGCTTGTTATGAAGAAGTTGTGTGTTGATTTACGAGAATATAATACCTATTAGTTGTTAGTATTGATTCGGACTACTGCTCTGTCTCAATAGTCGGTTTAGTCTGTAAAAGTTAGATACACAAATTCCCAGAAATCGAATATTGTTTGATAAAGGCTAGTAACTGAGCTAAGATGTGTTAATGGTTATTTATTGTTGTGCAAAGATTTGGAAAATTAGTACAGGGCCTCTGTCTAACAGACCCCTACCACTCCCAAGAACCCACGTTGTTTCGGTGACGATACTGGAAGTTTAACACAGTTTACGGTGAATAACTGTTTTACGTTTAATATTGGTTCGGTAACGATTTCGGCTAGACAGTAACACATCGTGTGTTTAATATGTGTAACACTTTTTACGCTTCTTTAACACTTGGCGTCATCTGTGGGAAGGTGGCATCAAGATTGCCAGTTGTCTGTCAGAATCAGATTATTGTTCGATTGGCAGTAGCAACAGAACCAGATTGTTGCAGACTGTCCCGTTAGTAAAACTACACGATTAGTACGAAAAATGATACATGCCGGTTACTCGATCCGGTGAAACGTATCCCAAGAACCATCAGTCTGGAGTACTTAATGTACTAAAGACAACTCTGGAAGGTAAAAGTACAACTAGGTCTGACCCAGTTGTCAAGAAAGTTAAGAATGTTAAAACTGATTCCGGTCATATTCCGGTAGAACGTGTTACGACTCTGGTACATTCTGGTACTATTTCGGCACAGTCTATTGAAGATATAGTAAGTCTAGAACCTACCAAGACGCAGTTAGAAACTAGTTTAATAATCTTGGAAAAAGATTCAGATTCATTTACGATTAGAAACAAAGAAATCGGCGAAGGCGAAAAAACGCCGAATCCGGGCATAATTTCGGTTCATTCCGGTGAAATTTCGGTAAGAGAATCACAGTTTTTCGGTGACGATTTAGCATTTTCTGCTGAATCCTCAGCCCAATCACCACGCTTGAAAGCGAGTTCCCATACACTAGACATCAAGAAGGAAGGAAAGCTGCTCGAAACAGAGATTCGAAGCATATTAAGCAAGATAATCGCACCGGAAAGTGCGCCATCCGATGATACAAATTCCGGTAGTTTAGATATTCAGACCCTAGATACAGAAGGAAGGTATAATACACTTACAATGAACGGGAAACAACAACAACAACAACAGTTATGTCCACCCAGGCCACCTCCAACGGGAGTGACATACACGAAGTTTGGTGGATTTCCAGGGGATGATCCGGATGCTCACGTACGCACTTTCGAGATAAGCTACGCAGTTCTCAACCATCCACCGGATCAGGCCTACAAAGCCATTGTCTTCCAATCTACACTTGTTAATGAAGCAGCTAGATGGCTTACAGAGTATGATATTAATCATTTTGGCACCTACAAAGCAGTGCGAGATGCTTTTCTGCAGCGATTCAAGCTAAAAAAGAATCCAGCCGAAATTTTTGATTATCTGCAGAATAACAGACAGAAACCGAATCAAACCGTACAAGAGTATGCTACTCTCTTTAGAACACACTTAAGGAAGCTACCACCAGCCCATGCTAATTTACCAGATGACGTTATCACTCAGTGGTTCATCAATGGCTTGGTTCCACAACTTAAGCAGATCATGATCATAAGATGTGTCGGAGCCATGACCCTCGATGCAGTCATTGCAATGACTCTGCAACTGGAACACAAAGTCGGTGGATTTACAGAAGATTTGGAATGGTTAAAAGCAAACAAAAATGTTGCAGAAGATATGACTAGACAAGTATACTGCAACATATGCAAAAATTCAGGACATACCAGTGCCAATTGCGCACTTAATCAGACATTCTGTGCTATCTGCAACATTGCCGGACACACCACCGAAAACTACGCATACAACGCTAGAGTACAGGGAACAGCGACTGTCAATGCAATTATCCAGGAACAAGGGCAGCCAGCCAACCACTATGTGCCTCCACAAATGAGAAACAACCAGCAGTAGGGATATCAAAATTACCGAGGACAGAGGAATAACAACTATAATGCAAATCGCTGGCAGAACGGACCACCACCGGAAAATCCCAATTTACCACCACCACGCTGCCATTTTTGTGGTGAATATGGACATATTAGGAGATTTTGCAAGGATGCAGCTGAGTATGATCAAAGGAAGAAGGAACATCAAAATCCAATGGCCAACATGGTAAAAATCACATCGGTGGAGACACAGGCTGCTGCAGTCCAGACCCGTTCCGGTAAACAACTGCAACCGGCAGTAGAAATATTTGAACCAGGGATACGTGAATAACACAGAATGTACAACAAAGCTAGTTAGTGGATCACAGCAGAACCACAAGTCTTCCCAGAGCCTATTCCGGTAACCCAGCCCTCGTTAACGAAGGAAGAAACGCAACAAAGGGAGTCAGCAGCAGGAACAACATCAGCAGTAGATACATTACCAACCATAGATACCTCTGCATCAGCAGAAGCATCAACTTCAACATCACTAGATCCTGTCAATCAATCTCAACAGGCCTGGGAAATCTTATCCAAGGCATCTATCACTCTGCCTCTAGGCCAACTACTGGCATTAGTACCTGGAATTCGACAACAGTTCCAACAACAGTTCAGTCCGGTACCTTCTTGTATTCTGACGACAGCAGCAGTTCAACCGGAACCTGATTCTATGGTCGATCATTCAGTCCCCTTGATTACAGTATGGTATAAGAATCATAAGATTATGCAAGTATTGATTGATGGAGGCTCTGGTGTTAACATTGCGACTGCGGCCTTATGCAAAAGATTAGGATGGACCGAAATCGAACCAGTTCAATTTTTTGTCAGAATGGCAGATCAATCAAGAGTCCATCCCGTAGGACTTGTGCGAAATATACCCATCACTTTGCAAGGTACGACCTTTAAAATGACCTTTGTCATACTAGATCTGCCAGAATCCACTTTGGATTACAACCTTCTTTTCGGCCGACCCTGGCTGAAGCATGCGAAGGTAATACAGGACTGGTCTGCACAAGAGCTTACGTTTAAAGAAGCCAATCATAGATATGTGGTAAAATTAGATGCTATACAACCCTGCGAGCTACATGCTAGACCGTATTTTGCTGAACCAGTCCATATGCTAGATGGATTGTCAGACGATGAAGAAGAAGAGTTTCTGAAGAATAACGCTGATTTAATTTCTTTAGGAACTGTTGATCTACAGACCGTTGTAGATAATTGGAACGCTTCAGTCTGTACAGTAATACCCATCACATAAGAGGCTAAGAAGGAAGACACTGTTCCGACACATGACGATGAACTGCAGCAACCCTTTAAACCAACAGACAACACAGAGAAACATCAACAGTTCTATGTCCCCGAAGATCAGCTGATCACTTACAATTTAGGAGATGAAGATCATCCGCGTCCTGTGAAGATAAAGCAAAACTTACCGGAAACATTTCAAGCAGGCTTAATCCAGCTACTCCGAGAATTCACTGACGTCTTTGCATGGGACTACAAAGACATGAAGGGATTGGACCCCCGTATCTACCAGCACAGGGCCATGCTGAAGCCAGAAGCAAGGCCGATAAAGCAAACCAGCTACCGGATGAATCCCCATTATGCATCTCAGGTAAAGGCAGAACTTGATAGGTTATTAAAAGTCGGATTCATCGTGCCAGTAGAGCATGCTGAATGGATCTCTCCGATTGTGATTGTGCCAAAGAAAAACAAGCAATTGAGAATCTGTGTAGATTACTGGAAATTAAATGCAGCAACTGTACCGGATCCCTTTCCAATCCCCTTTTTGGATACCATGCTTGATAGAGTAGCAGGTCACGAGATGTATTCATTCCTAGATGGATACAGTGGCTACAACCAAGTGAGAATGGCCGAAGAAGATATACCCAAAACTGCATTTATTACCAATTGGGGTGTCTTTGCTTGTACGGTAATGTGGTTTGGATTAAGAAACGCACCAAGAACATTTCAAAGATGTATGCAGGAGATATTTTCTCCTTATCTCACTTCATTTATGCAAGTATATCTCGACGATTTTTCAATTTTCGGTAAGATGATAGCACACCTGTTCCATTTACGGTGCTGCTTTCAGAAATGCAGAGAGTATAGACTCTGCTTGAACCCAAACAAATCAGTGTTTGCGGTCTCATGTGGCAAGTTACTCGGCCACATTGTATCTGCACAAGGTATCCAAGTAGATCCAGATAAAATTTCGGTAGTATTAGAAGCTCAGGTGCCAGCTACTCCAAAAGAAGTCATGCGCTTTTTGGGTCAAGTACGGTGGCATGGAAGACACTTACGGTGGCTTGCTCATTTGGCAATACCCCTGAACAAGCTAATTACCAAGACTCCTCGACAATTTGAATTGACCAAGGAATGCCAGATAGCATTTGATCGTTTAAAGCATTTATTAACACAAGTTCCTATCTTACAACCGCCGGATTGGGATCACCCATTTCATGTATTTGTCGATGCTTCACATATAGCAATAGGAAGTGTGCTGATGCAACAAATGGATAAATGGTTCAGACCAGTGTATTATGCAAGTCGAAGATTAGCGCCTGCTGAGAAAAATTACTCTGTAACAGAAAGAGAATGTCTAGGGCTAGTATATGCGGTCAAGAAATTCAGACATTACTTGCTAGGCCGTAAATTCACATTTCATGTAGATCACGCTGCACTTATCTATCTAGTTCGGCAGCAACACCTAGGTGGTCGATTAGCGCGATGGGTCTTACTTTTACAGGAATTTGACTACGAAGTCATTCACCGACCAAGCAGTTCACATGCCTTAACAGATTTCTTATCCCGCTTAGATTCCGGTGAAGCTCCGGTGGGTATAGATGACAAGACACCCGCTATTTATGTATCAGAACCAATTAATGAAGATTCTGCAGACCCACCTATCCCATTTTCATATTATGATCAGATCTTGACCTTTCTCACTGATGGTTGCCTTCCATCTCATACTTCTACGGCAGTACGCAGAAAAATTGCACTCTTTAGCCGTCGATTTCGGTTAATTGCTGGAGAATTATATTATGTAGATCATACCAGAATCTTACTTCGCTGTATTCCACCACATGAAGTTAATTCAGTTATTACTTTGGCTCACTCAATTCCTTCCGGTGGCCATTTTGCAGCAGACTTAACTCACCGGAAAATACTGTAGAGTGGTCTCTGGTGGCCAACAATGTACAGAAATATATTACAGTTTGTCAAACAATGTGATACTTGCCAAAGAGCTGGATAGCCTCTGCAACGTCATCTCTTTCCTCTGCAACCCATCTTACCATTGGAACCTTTCCAGAAATGGGGTCTAGATTTTATCGGTCCAATTACACCTCCAGCAGTCTACAGTAACAACCGTTACATACTGACTTGCACAGACTATGCAACCAGATGGGCAGAAGCCTGGGCTTTATGGTCTGCTACAACAGTTACGGTAGCAAAGTGTCTGCTAACCGATGTCTTTCCACGTTTTGGCTTACCATTGGAAATTGTCTCAAATCAAGGCACTCATTTTGTAAACAATTTAATGAAGGCACTTACACAGTCGTTCCAGGTCACACATAAATTCAGTTCTCCTTATTATCCTCGAGCCAATGGATTGGCCGAAAGTACAAACAAATCTCTGCTGAATATCCTTTGAAAATTGATCATGGAATCACCGGAAAGATGGGATCAACTGCTACCTGCAGTGTTATGGGCATACCGGACTACATACAAGGTAACAACAGGATTGACACCTTTCAAATTAGCTTATGGCTTAGAAGCTATAGCACCAATGGAGATAGTCATACCAAGTTTAAGCGTAGCAATCACTCAGAAACTTCTACCGGAAGACTCACTGTCAATTCGGTTGGACACTCTCAGAGAGTTAGATGAGCACGGATGGCTCAGTTTTTTAACCATGCGTGAAGTCCAACTAAGACAGGCAAGGACGCATGATCGAAACCTGAAGACTCTAGTATTTTCGGTGGGACAACTTATACTTTTCTATAATGCAAAGTCAAACAGATCCGCAAGCAAATTTAAATTACGGTGGTTCGGCCCTTACAAAATCTTAGAACAAATTGGTCCAGCAACTTTTCGGTTGACTACGTTGACCGAAAATCCACTTCCAAAAGCAATCAACGGCTCGAAGTTGCAGTCGTATCAAAGCGCTGTCGTCGAGATTTGCTCTCCTCTCTCACTTGTGAAGGCCTACAAAAAACATATTTGGCGAAGGTAGCCAGAATTCCCCGAGAAGTCCAGGTATGCTCTTTGTGAATTAAATGGTGTTGCACTAAAAACTTTGATTGCAGGTAAAAGGATAAAGCTATTCAAGAAACGTGATAATGACGAGTACATTTTGGATGAGGACATTGAAGAAGATGACAACAAGGAGGCCGATTCATAAACAGGAGTATCCATGCTATAGAAAAATAAAAATATAAGTTAAAAAAAAAAAAAAAAAAAAAGAGAAAAACATCATTAATTTTTCAAGTTCATGTTGCTTTGTTTTTTTTCAAGTTCATGTTGCTTTGTTTTTTTTCAAGTTCATTCTATTTTTTTTCCATGCTTGTTTCATGCATGTTTTTTTCAGTCTTTGCATTGCATTGCATATCCACATCACTTGAGTCAAAAAAGGCAAATGATGATTTCTCTACTTGTGTAAAATTGTATCTTAAGTAGTAACTTATCTACTAAGGAATTGATTATAATCTAGGATTGTGGAAAGATAGGGCATGTAGATTTGGAGGTTTATTTTGGTGACATGACTTTCATATATAAACATGCATATGTATCCTATATCGAAAGCATAATTGTTGAAATCCTAGCTCCTGCTATTGCATGTTTCTACATCCTTAGTCCATCTCACATCACTTGTATCGGAGTTTAAAACGACTGTTCTCCGTCATCAAAAATGGTTGTACCTTGTATCGAGGTTTAATTTTTCCCCGTCATCAAAAAAAAAAAAAAAAAAAGGTTGCTACATGTTACCAAGAAGTTTACACTTTCTTCCACCCCAAAAAAGTGATCGTAACCATAAAGTTGCCGAATCATCATCATCATCAAAAAAAAAAAAAAAAAAAGAGCAAGCCAAAGGAGGATAAAGAGGCATAGTAGAATAAATCACGGGCTATATAGGCAGATTTATGCATTAGTGGAGTTTAGTTAGATTTCCTTGCATGTTATTAGAGAAAGAGCATATTCATATTTATGTAGGAAAGGAGTTGATCTAAAATAAGCTAAAGATGAAAGATGTCTCTTGAAAATCCTAAATCTTTGTTTATAATCATATTTAAGGTAGATTGCTTTATGAAAAAGGTACAAAATTTTCTTCAAGATGAGAGGAACTGATGCTTAAAACGACTCAATACATCCACTTCCACTTCATATTGATGCTTGTTTTTTTTTCTTTCTTGTTGCCAATGTTGCTTGTTCATTTGCATATATGTTGCCTATTTGTTCATGCATATTCATGTTTCCTGTTTCAATTATTTCTTTCATGCAAATTTTGCTTCATGTCACGTTACCTACTTATTCATGCATATAATCAATTTTCCTTCCATGTTTCTTATGTTGCCTATAAAAGAATTTGATGCCTGGAACATTTTGTTTTTCACAGATGCTAGAGTGGCGCTTCCGGAGGAATCGCAGGTTTAGTGGGGGCGAATAAATGTGGAGGTGATCGCAATCCGGGTGGATCGGGTCCGGTCATGGCACACACAGGGTGTATGAAGCTAATGAATGTTGGAAGGTTTAAAGATGTGAAGGTGAAATTAATGTTGAGTATGGAGAAGAGAGAAATGTTGAAATAATTATGGGAATGGGAATGTAGGTGTGCAAGTTAGATTGATGACATGAATGATAAGAATGAAAGAGAACCATACACACGAATCAAATTTGGAAGGAAGAATGGTCCATTGGAGGAGCTTCTCAAACACTTCCTAATTCTAATCCATATGTATAGCCTTCTTTGGATGATATGTATGCATGATGAGAATAGATGGAATCCTTACACATAAATCAGTTTCGAAAGGAAGAATGGTCCAATATTGGAGCTTCTTATACACTTTCAGAAACTAATAAATATGTATGAATTTGTATGGATTATATGCATGCAAGTGAATTATGATGATGGATTTTACTCACAAGCTCAAAGAAACATCCTCACTGGTTCAACGCAATACTGCGGAGCCTTCTCACACATAGAAGAAATAGAAGACATGTAAAAATACTTAAGAGACTGAGAGAGGTGACAAGAGACAAGTGACAAGTGACATGAATTAAAAGAATTTGAATTAAGTTACATGTAAAAGATCGTCGTGGTACATCATGCTAAGCAGTCTACTGATCAAAGGTGGTTCCGATCCTCAAACCATGACAGTTCAACCGAATGTCACACGTAAGAAGGTGAGTTCCACTCCAGTGACCCTATGTCTGTCTAGGCTCGTAACGTCTAACTAAAGAAGTCTAAGACTCATTAAAATCAGCTCTAACTCACTCACACGCTCCACCGAGGGTGAGTCAAGATAGAGATGCTGGTTTCAAGAGCCTATCCTAAATTGGAGTTCTAACTTAAATTTGAAACTAGGTTCTATACTCATACTAGCTCACCTTGGATCCTCACTCGCTCAACCGAGGGTGATCGTCTCAAGGAAACCGTAAGCTAGCATGAGCCCTATGGATGCCTAACAATGATGCTCTAGGAGTTTGGAGGGGGGTTTATATAGTTTTTTGAATGAATTTGGGCCCTTGGATCTAGAGAAATCAACTCTCAACTCTAGGATCACTACTTTCGATTACAACCATTTGATTAATCAAATCAATGGCTTGGAATTGTTCTTTCTATCAAATCTAGTGTAAAGGAGTGAAATTTAGGCGCCCTCATTCTCCACCATTGGATCTGGGGATGATCTGGACCGTCGGATCAGTGCTGACATCAATTCGGATAAGATAAGCCACTATTTTTGGAGAAATGCTGCATTATTGATCTTCGATTGTAAAAAAGGTCTTCTTTTATGGAAAAAATTCGTGGATCCTCCTTCCTTTATGCTTTAGTGCATCTCCACCCTTGAATATGAGCTCATCTTGACCGTACAATATGGTTCAATCATATTTTGACATGTGGCAGACATTCAAGCCTTCAATTTTCTTATTCTAGAAAACTGCGGTGACCTTGAAAACTGGACTTCGTGCTCTTTGACCCTCCAAAAAGTCTTTGATGAAGATGAAACATTGTAGGACTATGTTTCCAAAGATCTCCTTCAGGAATATGCAGAAAAAACTCCCATCTGAATCTAACTTGTACAAGTTTGACTACATTTGGAAGCTTGCAAGGTGGCATTAAGGTATCTAGGAAGCTCGGATAGCCTTGAAACTTTATACAAATATGTAGCCACATATGGTCTTTATACATGCCAAACCATATGGCTAACATAAATTTCTATACAAGAATTTGTAGGGTCAAACTAGAAAAAATACATTTTTACAAAATGAACATAGCATATCAATGTGCTACAAAATCCATTTTCTGCTGAAATTTGGGCTATAGACTGCCTTTGACAATCTTTACAAGTATATGGATTTTCATCTAATTTGGTGACAATGAAATTTTTGCCCTAATTTCCCAACTTTGACCAGCTTTGACCAACTTTGACCGCTACCATGGACTTTCTTGATTTCTTTGAAACTTTGTATGTGACCTTCCTTTGACATCCTTGATGCATCCTGGACTTCTCGGGGAATTCTGGCTACCTTCACCAAATATGTTTTTTTTGTAGGCCTTCACAAGTGAGAGAGGAGAGAAAATCTTGACGACAGCGCTACTAGTCCGCATTAAATCATTCGGCGGTGGACCGCATTTTTTTAAGCTTTTGTTTTCTATTTTTCATTCTGTTCTTTCTTTCTTTTAAAATAGCCGTGTTTTGTCATAAGTCGCCCTCCTTACCAATTACTCAAGCATGCACGCCAAATTGAAAGCAGTATCATTCCAGCACAGCACAATGATAACCCTCACTTCCTACCCCCCCATCATAATATCTGTACTTAAGCTCTTCGGTTGCGCCAAAAAACGCTATTGTGTTCTTGTGATTGTGATTGTGTTTTCTGTGATCTGTGTATCCGTGTGCTGTGTCCTGTGTATTTGTGTTCGCGTGCACAATGGAAGCGTTGGGGAACTACACAACTTTCTGTGATGGTATCCCTATCGAGGTAGGAGAATACCTGCGCACCTGAGGGTTGGCCAACTTCGCTGAGCTACGATGGCACTCAGTGGAAGCCCATCCCTTCTTCGCACAAATCATCCCTGCCATCGCCCAATCCCCCATTGCTGAACGACAATGGATCTTCCCCTCCCTACCATCTAGAACCGTAATAACCTTCCAGGCCTTCACCGAAGCCTTCCGCCTCACTCCACAAGGCCGCGAGAATGGCCCAAGTATCCCCGTAGCCCGCATGACCGAACTTTTCCCCCGCCATTCATCGAACGAATACGCCATTCTTTGCCACCCCGAACCTGAAAAAACTGCATTGCAGTTCTTAGTCGCAATCCTTAACCTCCAAAAATGCACCTACGGTATCTCCCGCCCATTCTATTCCGCCATCGACCTTGCCGCACATGAACCTGTTAATTTCGCCTCATTTTTCTTTCACCGAATCCATAAGGAGTGTGTCGCCATAGTGAAACAAGTCAACAATGGAACCACCCCTCGATCCAGACTTCCCCACATCCTTTCCTTCCTCTTCCCAACCATACTCGCCGCTCAACCACCACCACGAGGACCAGTTTTAAGGCATGAAGAGTCAGTTCAGCTACTAGAAGATGAGGAAGAAGAAGATGAAGAAGAGCTCAATCAGTTGTTCCGCCGGAAACGTATTAGAATTAGCTCCTCAGAAAGTGAAGCACAAGGCTCAGCCGGAAACGATAACGAGGACAATAAAGACGAAGAGAAGAACAAAGAAGAAACCTTCCATGATACAGCAACTTCAATGCACAATGAATCATCGGCAGAACAACAAGAACAACAGGATCAAGCAGAAACAGAATCAATCTCGACCGAAAAAGAATCGGAGAAACAGGAAAATGAGCAGCAACCTAATCAAGATGCACTAGACAATCTACTGAAGGTAGTGGAATCCACAGAAGCAAACAACGCAGAAACAAACAAGGTACAAACTACTGACTCTGCCCTCCCCCAAACACCGCCTGTTAACCCCATTTCCCAACTCGAACCACCCCGCAGCCCCATCAAGCCCAGTCACCACACCGGAACTGCTGAAGCCTCTACATCCTCCCTCAACTATTCACCTCCAAATTCACAACAACTCCTCACCGAAACCTCGTCGCAACCTCGCCCTCCTCTGCCATCCCACCCCATTCCAATTTTTTCGAAACTAGAATCTATGGGTCACCTTTTAATCAATGTATCCCAACAACTGTCGCAACACCTGAAGCAAGCCACAGACGATGCACGAGAAGAATTCCAAAGGAAATTGGAAGTAATGGAGGCAGACATCACCCCCCTCTAGGAAGAGTTACAAGCAGCAAGAGCGGAAAATCATGCACTCCATGAGCAGATCAAGCAACTACAGGCTACACTCCAAGCACAGGAAGAACACGCAAGCCAGAGAGATAAGGCATTGGCTGAAAAAGACGAATTACTGATAGCTGCCGACACCGAGATAACAAAATTAAATCAAACAATCAAAGACACAGAAGACACACGGATCGCGCTAGGAAACTTACTGGAAGAAACAAGACTCAAGCTGTAAGACACAGCATAGAAGTACCAAGAGCAACAGAGAGAAGCTAAGCAGGCAGAAGAACAGCTACAGAGAACAAAAGAATCACTGGATGAGGTGAATTCCATACTTAAACATCAATTACTCAGGGAAGCTAAAAATCAGAAGGATTTAGCGAATGCCCGCAGAGAACGAGATGCATACAACAAAACTATACAGTTCCAGAATCAACAGTTTGAAAGATTAGATAATCAGGTATGCAACCAGAAAGACCGAATCGCCGAAATGCAGAAGCAAGTAAGTGAAATGAAGACAGCCAGAGATGCGGCATTATCCAACGACTTTTACTTACAGGAGGCCTTTTTGCAAACAGAGGCCGAAATTTTGCTCACCGAAGCCATTGCCCTTAGTTCTGTTAGAGTCGATGCGCAAATATTAGAACCCGACACCCTTAAACAATTATTAGAAACCCTTAAGAAAAAAATAGCCCGTACATTTAGATTAGCCAGAAATATGTATCTAGAAGGAATCATAGATGAACAATAATTTTTGTAATAGAAAATCACTTGCGGGTTTGAGTCCACCGTGCGTGCCAGTGTTAGACGGCCGCCGGAGTAGGACAAGTGTATGCTGAATGTAACGGAGTGTTTCAAAATTTGCGCGAAAAGTTGGTACGCGCATCCTGTAAATTTCTTTATAAAGCAATGGAAAAAGAGTGGTCAAGAGCCCATTTTTCTGGATTTGCCAGAGTGATTGTCGAAGCCTGTGTGATGTATTGTTGTGTAGTCTGAGTCTTGTTAATGTTCTGATCATTTCGCCTCGCCCCCTGATACTATGGTGCATAGTAACGAATCGTAAGTAAAAGGTTGTGTGTCTGCTTGTTGGCGTTGTGTTCGGTTGTATAAGTCCCCAGGGCTTGCGTACTGTCAGTCATTTTCTTTGCATAAGCTAATTGATAGTGTGAATTTCAAATAGATAACTGGAAGTGTGTTCTCGTATGCTCTGTTGTGATACCGGATTCAGTACCTGCGGTATCATTCTCTGGTAACCCCGATTATGAGAAGAACTAGTACCTTCAGTAGCCTGAATAAGTTGACTGAAGAGTACTGATGAGTTTTGTGACGAATGAATCTATCGATTATAGTACATTCTGGTTGATTTACTGCCTACTGTGAGTTTGGATGCTATCCGGCATATATGCTTGTCATGAAGAAATTGTGTGTTGATTTACGAGAATATAATACCTATTAGTTGTTAGTATTGATTCCGACTACTGCTTTGTCTCAATAGTCGGTTTAGTCTGTAAAAGTTAGATACACAGATTCCCAGAAATTCGATATTGTTTGATAAAGGCTAGTAACTGAGCTAAGATGTGTTAATGGTTATTTACTGTTGTGCAAAGATTTGGGAAATTAGTACAGGGCCTTTGTCTAACAGACCCCTACCACTCCCAAGAACCCACGTTGTTTCGGTGACGATACTGGAAGTTTAACACAGTTTACGGTGAATCACTGTTTTACGTTTAATATTGGTTCGGTAACGATTTTGGCTAGACAGTAACACATCATGTGTTTAATACGTGTAACACTTTTTACGCTTCTTTAACAGAGACAAGGCATTGAGAAAACACGATTCACAAACGACCTCTGTTTGCTACAAAAATCGGCATGAAGATAGAAGACCTTAAAATATTTTTGAGAGTTATCCCTTTAGGATCACTAGATTTTGTTAGATCGAAGTTTCGGAGCCATCTCAACCTCCAATCCGAGCCCGTAAAGTGGGGCCCACAAAAAAACGATGTCAGTTTCAAAAACTGTAATTTGCGTTGTGTTCGGCAACACTCATATATTCCAGATCTAGAATTTTCAGCGATTTCGTGTACTATTGATACACAAAAACTGTGTTTTTCTGAGATCGAACTGTCACATCATAGTGTTATAGAAATGTTGCGTGTGGTGTCTTGCAGTGTTGAGAATTGCTGCAAAAATGGCAAACGTAGATGGAATGAGTCAGCTTATGAGCGATAAGCTGGACAAGAACAATTTCCATGATTGAAGATTCAGAATGACGAATTTTCTGATGGGAAAAGGCTACTGGAAGTACATCAAAGGAGAGAATGAAAATGCATTGCAGTTACCAAAAAGGAATCAGACTTCAGATCAGTAAAGAGCATATGAGGAATGGAATCAAGGAGCACGAAAGGTAATGTACTGGCTATGTGTTAGCATATAGGATAGCATGATTGGACACATATAGGATGCCAAGACTCCAAAAGAGGCTTGGAACAGTTTGGTCACATTGTATGAGACCAATACAAAGGCAAGGAAATTGCAACTCAAGAACGAGCTGCATACATTGGAGAAGAAGAGCATGTCGGTAAGTGACTACACCTTGAAAATCAAAAGAATATGTGAGTCACTTGCATCTATTGGCATGAATCTAGATGATGATGATAAGGTGGAAGTGTGTCTTTGTGGTTTGGGAGCTGCATATAAGCAGTTCAGAACTTCTATGCAGACCAAGGAAAATATTCCAAATTTTGCTGATCAAGTATCTATGTTGATTATTGAAGAAAAGAATCTTGGTGAGGATTCAAACTCCCAAGGAAAATCTAGTTCTGAGCAAGTATTCTGCTCTAGCAGAGGAAGAGGCAGAGGTAGAGGTTTTGGAAGTGGAAGAGGAAACAGTAATAAAGACCAAAGTCAACAACACAATCATGTAGGAGGAAGAGGATAGTTTCGAGGCAGGGGAAGCCAAAGAGGCCACAAAAATTTCCAAAGAAATGATTCAGGTAATGATAGTAAAGGATGTTGGAATTGTGGTAAACTTGGACACTTTGAACGTGATTGCAGGTTGAAGAATCAAAATAACAGAAGGCAGCAGAATAACTATGCATCCACAAGTGCAGATGATTCTGAGAAGCTGTTCATGGTTCAACATCACATGATGAATATGATGCCTACTGGTGTTTCGAAATCGAATGAAAAAAAAGGAAAAAATGAAACATAATTTTAAAGAAAAGAAAAATGATAATGTCTGGTATGTTGATTTGGGTGCTTCAAATCACATGATCACTCAAGTAGAATGGTTTAGTTGTTTGCAAAAATTGCCAATTCCTGGATATGTTGAAAGAGGTGATGATACAACACATCCTATCGAGCATACAAGAAACATAGCATTGTCTATGGAGGACAGGAAGGTAAAACATATTAATGCAGTCATGTTTGCAAAAGGTGGAGGAGTTATTGTTGATATAGAGATCTGGCACAAACAAATTAAACATGCAAATTTGCAAAGGTTGAGACTAATGCACTCAAAGGAGATCGTTCATGGACTACGAAATTTCAAGGTTTCAGAGATGCAAAAGGTATGTGCAACATGTCAATTTGGTAAACAGTCAAGATCATCATTTCCACATGACAAATATGTTAGTGAGAATATGGTAGAAATAGTACATACAATGTTTGGGGTCCTGCAAAGACCACATCTATGGGTGGTTGCAGGTTTTATGTTACTTTCATTGATGACCATACACGGAAAGTGTGGGTAGATTTCATGAAAGAGAAGAGTGAGGTATTCACTCACTTCTAGAATTTTAAAGCTATGGTGGAAAAGCTGACAGGAAAGTATATTCAGACATTAAGATTTGATGGTGGAGGTGAATACATGTCAAATGAGTTCAGCAATTTTCTTAAATGTCATGGAATTTGACGTTTGTTTTCATGTAGGTACACACCACAACAGAACGGTGTTGCTGAATGCAAAAATAGACATATTGCAAATATGGCAAGAGCCTTGATGGCTGAAAAGAATATACCTCATTGTTATTGGGCAGACGCTATGCATACAGCTATATACATCATGAACATAACTCTTACTACTGTTGTATAGAAAGATACACCTGAAGAGAAGTTTACAGGTAAAAAGCCAAACTTATCACATATGAAAGTTTTTTGTTGTATTGCATATGTACATGTTCCAGATGAGTTGAGGATGAAACTTGATCCAAAAGCAGAAAAATGTGTCTTCCTTGGATACTCCCTTGAGCGAAAGGGATACAAATGTTATAACCCACTCAACCGATAGGTGAAGGTGAGCAGAGATGTGGTATTTGATGAAATGTCAAGCTTCTATGCAGATGCCAAAGAAGGACTGAATCTTGAACCAAATGACAAGGAAAATGCTGAAAAATCAAGTGCAGAATCTCAAGTTTTGAGTGGACCGGATGCATCATCAAGCAATAGTTCCAAGATAAATCTATGGAGTGGAAGATTGCATGGAAATTTCAGTCCAGCAAATTCATCAAATACATCCAAGAAAGGTAAAGAAAAGCTTTCTGCTAGTAGCAAAACATGTGCAGGTTTTGAAGACATTGATGGAGATTCAAGCAGTTCATAAAAGAGTCTTGATGAGGAGCTTGGATTGCCCTCTGTGAAGACTCCAAGAGTAAGAAGGGCACATGCAGATGATACAAGTAGAAGTGACCCAGGACAAAGAAGATCTGGGAGGATGTAGAATTTAGTGCAACGATTGACATATGACAATTATATGGCTCGTCATTGTGACTACATGACCAAGGTAATACAAGATGCTGAACCTTCTTATTTTGAAGATGCAATTGGAAATGCAGATTGGGAAAAAGCTATGGATGAGGAGATGGCTTCACTTTATGAGAATGATACATGGAAGCTCGTTCCATTGCCGCAAGGAAAGAAACCCATAGGCTGCAAATGGGTTTACAAGGTAAAGCATAAGGATGATGGTAGCATAAGTAGGTATAAAGCACGATTGGTAGCTAAAGGATATGCACAGACATATGGCATTGATTATGAGGAAACATTTAGCCTTGCAGCTAAAATGTCTACTGTTATAACACGTTGCATTAGTTACAGCAAAAGGATGGACTTTGCATTAGATGGATGTGAAAAATGCTTTCCTACATGGTGAGTTACATGAACAAGTATATATGGACTATCCACAAGGATATGAAGATTCAAAGCATCCAGAATATGTTTGCAGGTTGCAAAAGGCTTTGTATGGGCTGAAGCAAGCTCCTCGTGCATGGCATGCAAGGATTGCTGATTACTTAACCAGCATTGGGTTTTCTATGTGTGATGCAGATCATTCACTATATGCAAGGAAGGCTGATGATGGCATCATGATTGTGGCTATTTATGTTGATGTCTTGATTGTAGGTGGTGATAATGAAGGAAGCATCAAAGAGGTAAAGCAACTTCTTATGCAGGAATTCGACATGAAAGATCTTGGTGTGCTGCACTATTTCTTGGGCATTGAGTTTATTCATACAGAAACACGTATATGGATGTCACAAAGGCAATATGCCTTGAATATGTTGCAAAAGTATGGTATGGCTGATTGTAAGCCAATTTCTATGCCATTAGATGAGAATTTGAAGTTAGATACTACATCAGGTGAAGCATTGGAAAATGCAACTATCTACAAGAAAATTGTGGGAAGCTTGATATATCTCACAATTACAAGGCCTGATCTTAGCTACACTATTGGACTTGAAAGTCAATTTATGCAGGTTCCCATGAAGCCACATTTAGATGCTTTGAGGTGCACTGTATGTTATGTGAGTGCTACATTGGATTATGCATTGTTTTATGAGGCTGGTGTAGATTTGCAGGTTTGTGGATACACCAATGCAGATAGGGCTAGTAGCATTCCAAATAAAAGATCTACTAGTGGTTTTCTATTCTCACTTGGGAGTGCAACTATTACGCGGAGCAACAAGAAGCAACGCACTGTTGCTTTTTCGAGTACACAGGCTGAGTATAAAGGTGTTGTAATGACAACATGTGAAGCATCATGGCTAGAAATGCTACTTGCAGATTTAGGTGTGGAAGTGTGAAAGCCTATCACTATTTATTGTGATAATCTTAGAAACATACAGTTAGCACGGAATCCTGTCTTCCATGCTAGAACAAAGCATACCGAGGCACATTATCACTTGATCAGAGAGAAGATATTAGCAGGTGATATTGATCTTGTTTATGTGAGAACAGATGATCAGGTTGTTGATATTTTTACCAAAGCACTTGGAGCAGAGAAGCTGAAGAAGTTTTGGAAGATGCTTGGATTAGAGGACATGATGTTGAGCTTGAGGGGGAGTGTTGAGATATCAACCTCAGCATGTGATGATCGAGGATGACACGTATCAGTTTTTTGTTTTTCTGACATGTATAGTGGTCACGCCAGTATATGTCAGGGATACTTCATTGAGCTTTATTAGATTTATCTACCGACAGTGATGGAACATTTGTTACTTGCCAGATCACTCATTCGAGGACATTAGATTTTTCCTTATGTACTGATCTTTGTATATTGCATTGGTTGTATTCTTGTTTTTAGTTCATTCTTGTACATTCCTTTTTATTTAATAGAAGAAGAAGAAGAAGAAGAAGAAGAAGAAGAAGAAGAAGAAGAAGAAGAAGAAGAAGAAGAAGAAGAAGAAGAAGAAGAAGAAGAAGATCATTCTTCCTTGCCTCAGTTTGTGTGTGTGCTTCTCCTTGAGAGTGAGAGTGTGTGTGTGTGAGATCTCTTCCTTATCTCCTTCCTTGTGGCATCTCTACCATTGGACATCCATCAATAGAATGATTGAATCTCCTAGATGCTAACCTCATAGATTCATTTGGATCCTATTTGAAGTTATGGATCAAGGAAGAGGAGTTATGTTTAATACCCTTCCTAGTGAATTCACCTATGAATTCCTCAAGAAATTGTTCTATATTCACAAAGAGATTGGGATCCAAGGTTTAGAATCAAGTCAAGGCAGCTCCAATAAGTGTGAGACAAAAAGATTCATATTGGGCAAAAAAGTCTTGAACTTTCTCAGTATGCAACACTTGCTTAAACTAAGCCATGTGGTCCTAAGGCTCTCCTGAACCATCAAAATCATTTATTAAACATTTGGCTATTTGAATAGGTCTTAGTCTTCTTCCTACCTCAGGAGGTCTAAGCATAACTGGAGTCATAGGTTGCACAACTTGTCCTTTGCCTTGTGCGGCTCTTAGAGGAAAGGGCGGTTGGTTCATTGGCTTGCTTCCCGAATGCATGGGAGGTATGGTGTTGGTATCTCGATGGTGAATTGGACATGTGGCAAGATTGGCATACTTTGCTAGCTTGATTGAACTCTGAAAGGATTTTTCTTGATTGTGTTTCTACCCGTTGGGTTTTGAGAAGTGGTTACCTAATCCCTAGGAGAGAATATTGGCAAACCCAAGTATTGTAGTCCAAATATCTCCAAATCGCTAACTTCCCAATATCTTCTCTTGTTGCGATCTAGATAGGTGACTCTAGAAGAGTCTTTAGGATCCTAAAATTCAAAAATAGTGGCAAGATTAATGCCTTTTCCTCTTGAGGGTGAGGTGGTTTACAACAATTTGTTAGTTCTAGCTATTAAGTAGAAGTCAGTCAAGTAATCATCTTGAGGGATTTTATCTCCTCCCCAAATGTTTACTACTGCAGTCTTCCTCTAGGTGTAGATATTTCGTCTCTATTGTCTATCTCGATAGAGTTATTAGGGTCTTACATTTCTCCCCTTTCCTTGGTTATCTCAAGATGTTCAATCACTAGGTATAGTTGTCCACGTTTGTCCATATAAAATCCTCCCTCAAACTTCACAGTTGCTCTGGATAAAACTTTTCAATCTATCACATTCTACTTGGGCATCTTCTTGAGTTGGGTAAAACTTCAGAGTTGGTTCTTCCTTGCCTTGGTACTTGATGAGAAGAATGCTTCAAGAGCATTCCAAGTCTCTTCTAATGTCTTGAAACTCCTAATGTGTGGAAGTAAAAAAAGAGAGATAGAGTTAAGAATGTATGACCTTGCTAGAGCATCCTTTGAGCACCATGTATTCAACTAAGAAACTTGCTCCACACTAGCCGATCCAGCTTCAGAGATGCTTAGTAGACTTCCTTAGCTTCCAAAGTGTGCATATGGAACCATCAAGTCCTTTGGAACATCACTCTCAAATGCTTTCATCAAAACATATGACTTCTAATTGCAAGAAATGTGAAGAACCTTCTATTTTGGGAAGAGAAGTTCTCAATATTGTGCTTAGAGCTCACGACTTGGTTATGCAATCAGTAAAGAATGCATGTGACATGAAGGTTGTAAAGCAACCTATACTATATAGTGAAAGTGGAAGAGCTTTGGTTTCTCACCATGCAGCTATAATATTTGATGTACTCTCAGCTTAGCATAGGGGAGGCAGATGGTAAGGTTACAACATCTATCGATAGCCAAATGGAAGGAGGCATATGAATCACCTAATGTTGCATCACTTGCAAGTTGGAAAGTCTTATTACATAGGCATGTTTTGGGAGGTGCCTACTAGGTGGCATTAGGAAGCATGAATAATTTGCATGGATCATTGTGAGTAGTGCATGTAATTCAAAGTGTGAAGGGTCAATGCGTAGTTGAACTACACTTAAAGAGATCTAGTGGCGGCCGGAAAATAGCAAATGTGCTTCTGAGTATATACTACAACCCTAAATCTACAATTAGATGGTTGGTTATTCAAATCCAAAGATGTTTTTCAGCACTTGAATTCAATGAGGATGAGAGGAAGAAGGCTCTTGTAGTGTTGCACACCTTGGATTGCAGCTTTAGTATGAATAAACTTACATGGGAATAGAGATGGTCTATAGGGGGACCCATTAACTCAACCAGAGGCTAATGAAGGATGATGAATGAGGTCTAGAGTCGTTGAGAGTCAATGAGTGTCCTTGGCCACCTGCTTTGAGAAATCAGAGATACATTTTTTTCCATCATTATCGTTCAACTCTATGGACACACAAGAAGTCCCATACCACATGAGAATTGTAAGGTGGACAATAAACTTTCTTGAAAATTTACCTATAGTAACAGTAGAACATGAAACACATCATGATTTTTAGGGTGCATTCAGACTCTTCCAATGGGACAAAGCTATTTTCTCTATGTATGTTGTTTCTCTGCCTTCCCCATTCACAGTGAGTAGCATTCCATGCAAAAATTAGATGATTATAATCCTTCGATTTTGCATTGCAAAGCTTTTTTATCGTAGATCTTTTTCTTATATGTTCCACCTACATTTTTTAAAATCAGAGGTGGGAAGTGAGTACAAAATTTTATGGACCCAAAATACTGAGGAAGTTTTGTAGATGAATGACTAGGTGCCATGTGGAATGGTTCTCTATGTGGCTGTACAGTATGAAGCCACACTTACTATATCTTCTTCACATAATGTGTCCTCATTTGATAGCTCAATAGTTTTCCTACTTTAAAAGAGGACAAATGATGCTCAATTGAGCATGTTCATGGTCGATGCTTGGGATTTCGGCTATAAAGAACTAACACATTGGAAAAAAAGAGGGCATACAAGTAGAGCTCCCATGGAGATATGGACAGTTGAATTACATGAGCACTGAGGTGTTAGCAGTTGTGTGGGCTAGCCTTATCTGCGACTTTCCTCTCCTAGAAAGAGGAAAAATTTTCATTCTCCTAGTGCCTTCTATCAGAAACATGGAGCATGGGTCCCAAGCCTTGGCCACATTCATAGAATTGAAAAATCCTTACCAAATGGATTCCAGCAAGATTAAAGGCATCATGGTGGTGCATGTTATAGATGTACACTCTATTAATAAGGGGTAAGACAAAGAATGGGCCAAGAACTTTGTAGTGATTGGACCATTTTTTTAATGGCCAATAGTGATCTATGATCTAGGAGGTGTTCAGATGATTAGACTTTGATTAGCTTGTTGTGATCTTATAGTTGTAGGAATTTTATTGGAACTTTAATATGAGAGGGGAAGCAAACTAGAATATACGAGGCGCAATAACACCATGAGGATACTCAAAATCTTGCATGCTCCTAATTAATGTGTGAAATGAGCATATAACAAGAAAGGGATCATATTGGTGCACATGAAAATTTGCTCCATAGGGGGATGTTTCTACTTTAGCACTTGTGGAAAGTAAAGATTCTTGACTTGGATGACACACTCCTAATAAGGGATGTCATATGGGGTGAGGCTAAGGGATAAATGCATCTCACTAATCGATTTTTTTATATGTTTCTAGACCTAATAAATTGTTATCATGGCAAATACTTTCTGGCCACATCTATGGCAAGATAAAAAGGACATTCATACATGATTATTGGGGCAATCAAACTTTTAGATGCAAAACTTTGCTTTAAGACACCATTGAGTATTTAAAAACCAATTCTTTATCAAATAAATGAATGGATCTTTATTGAGGAATTTCATGTGTTCATGGGTTTTTTTGTAAGTATTATCAAGTATGATTGAGAAAATGTGACTTTTCTTGCTCCTTTGGAAGAAATTAAATTTTTTTCTTGACCTTGCTCATTCAACCTTTGGAAAGCTTTTTGTCTTGGTTGTGAGAAATGATTTTTGAAAAACTTTCTATCTTAGTTTTGACACTAATGTAAATATGACATAAACTTCTTTGTTTGTTTTTTATGAGCCCCTATTTCACATATTATTTGTGTTGGAGTTAGACGTCTGCGGAAGCACGCGAACAGCACAAGGAAGAAGAAGAAGCTTGGAGCACAACACACAAGACTGAATGTATTACTAGAGAATGTACAAAGATAAGTAGCCCATTAGGGCAATAGGCGTATATACAAGCCGGGGGAAAAAAACCTCCTAAAGAGGGAAAAAAGTGCCCCGGCGGTCCTAGAGTGTTCACACACATCACTACCTAAATATATCAACAAATCCCCCCTGGGAGTGATGCGGTGAACAAGGAGCTGGCACTCATGTATAAGGAAGTGCCGAGCTATGTGGAAATCACTCCACAAAAGGAAGTAAGCCCAAAGCTTTGCGGAAAGCTTCAAACTTCTCCCTAGGCAGAGCCTTCGTGAAAAGGTCTGCAATGTTCTCCTGCGTGGGCACATATGCCAAGCTGATCTCCCCAGCAGAGAACCTCTCCCTGACATAGTGATAATGCACCTCAATGTGCTTAGTGCGAGCATGGAACACAGGGTTCCTCGCAACTGCCAATGCGCTCTGACTGTCAGTGAAGATGGTGGTGGCAGAAGACTGGCCAACACCCAAATCAGCCATAAGGCGTCTGAGCCACACACACTCAACAGTCGCTGTGAAAGCTGCCCTATACTCAGCCTCACAACTGGAAGTGGCCACAGTAGGCTGCTTCTTGCTCAACCAAGATATACATGAGCTACCAAGCATGAAGCAAAAACCACTGGTGGACACACGAGTGTCATAGCAAATCTGGCGGTAGTGATCCCCCCTTGGGATAAAACAACCCAAGTAGCCGAGTACCACTCAAGTAGCGAAAGATGCGCTTAACCGCTTTCCAATGCGTGACTCCTGGGCAATGCATAAACCTGCTCATCTGTGAGACAGCAAACTGAATATCTGGCCGAGTAATGCATAAGTAAATCAAGCATCCAACAGCCTGCTGATAGAGAACAGCATCAAATGCATCTCCAGCATCATGAAGACTCAATCGTAAACCTGTCTCCATAGGAGTGGCAATAGGCTTACAGTCTTCAAGGCCAAAATGCTGCAATAATGTGTCAATATATTTCGTTTGACACAAAGCCATTCCACCATCAACTTGCATAAACTGAATGCCCAAATAGTGATGCAAATGCCCCAAATCAGACATCTCAAATGAGGCATGCAAATCAGCCTTGAAATCAGCAATATGCTTCTCAAGAGGACCAGTGAGCAGCATGTCGTCTACATAGACAACAATGATCAAAAGCACATCATTAGCACGCTTAACATATAAGGTGCTTTCAGTTGGACTGTTCTCAAAACCATGTGCAATCAGATAGGCATGTATTTTCTCATACCAAGCACGTGGTGCTTGCTTTAAACCATATAACGCCTTCTTTAACCTGCACACCTGGTTTTCATGCCCTTTCTGCACAAAGCCACGGGGCTGAAAAACATACACTTCTTCATGCAAGTCACCATTCAGAAATGCTGTTTTAATGTCCAACTGATGTACATTCCAACCATGATGGGCTGCAAGTGCACAAATGCTCCGAACAGTAGTCATACGGCATGTAGGTGCAAAGGTCTCATCAAAATCAATGCCTCTTTCCTGCGCATAACCCTTTGCAACAAGCCTAGCCTTATACCTATCAACTGTACCATGAGGTTTACGCTTCAGCTTGTATACCCACTTAGTGCCAATGGCCTTCTTGCCAGGAGGCAAGTCACATAAAGACCATGTACCATTCTTCATTATAGCATCATATTCAGATTGCATAGCAGCCATCTAATTTTCTGAATTTTATGCTTCATCAAAAGAAACAGGCTCATTCTCATCACAGAGACTAGATGCAGCCATAGCATAGCAATCTGATGCAAAGGAGGTACTATGAGAGCTTGAACGAGTACGATATGACAAAGGTGCATCTAATTTGCTGTCACGCAAAGTCTGCACCAGCCATTTTGGCATAGTTTTTGCCTGTTCAATATCAGCTCTCTCATCAACAAGTGCATCATGTAAATCTGCATAAAAAATGGAATGATCTGCATCATCATATGAAACCTGCAAAGGCTGAGAAGTTGCCTCATTAGGACCAGCGCTAGCCTGTCCACCTGTAAAAAGAGGCATCAAAGTATCATACATGTCTTTGGAGCTAACAGATGTCTCCTTAGTACATGAAAGCAATGGCTGAATAGCATCTTCCACAAAGACAACATCACGGCTAACCAGAATGCGTTTAGTCTGTGGATGATACAGACGATAGCCTTTACTTTCAGAACTGTACCCAACAAAAATACATTTTACTGCCTTATCATCCAATTTTCTACGATGTTGTTCAGGCACTAATGCATATGCCAAACAACCAAAAACACGCAGATGAGCAACAGATGGCTTGCGGTCATGCCAAGCCTCATATGGAGTGATAGACTGCAACGCTTTCGTGGGACACCTGTTCAGTACATATGCTGCACACATGACAGCCTCAAGCCAGAAACTATGTGGTAAAGCCTGACTTTTGACCATGCACCTTGCTGAACGGGCTCTAAAGCCCACGGAAAGGATGATTATGAAAGCCTTTATTTTGTTCAAATCCCTCGGAATCGGTCCACTTGGATTACATAGAGCCCACAATTACCTCACAATGGATTTTTCCTATGGCTAGGCACTAGCTCATATGTTCCCGGCAAACGCACCAAATGAACGGGCTCTAACGGCCACGGAAAAAAGTGATTGTGAAAGCCTTTATTTTGTTCAAACCTCTCGCAATTGGTCTACTTGGATTAATTAGAGTCCCCAATTATCTCACAATGGATTATTCCTATGGCTATGCACTAGTTCATACGCTTCCCGGCAAACGCACCAAAATGAATAGTCCTCATCCCAAGGGAAAAAATGTGCATATGCACTTATGGTCCACCTAAAACTACTCGAAATAGATCCATTTTCCTTGATCCAAGTCAATCAATCATATCCGAGCGTACACCTGAGAAGAGAAGAAGATGGAAACCCAAATCAAGATCGAACCCAAGACACCCACAATGACTAACTCCTCTGATTGCTCTCTCCTTCTATTCGTGTACTACTATGTCCAACCATTTCCCATTCTTTTCCTTTCTCTTAGTCTTGCCCTTGTTTCTAGCTCCTTCCTCTCAATCACACCTTTACCCGCATGCCCTCAATCTCACACTAATACTGGCACATGCACCTACTTCCACACACCTAGAACCCCAGGTACCTCACATGCACTCACATGCACACCCTCCTTACTTTTCCCCCAAGAGCTGTGGATTTTCAAGAATTTAATTCTGTCTTCTCATTATAGAGAAAACGGGAATATCCATATCTATCTCGACATTAGGGTCGTCTGAGTGTCTGAGCTTAATGGACATGATTCTCCTTGAGATTGAGTGTATCATCTCCTTGCTTTCGCGAATTAATGCAACCATCCCTTTTTAATCTTATGGTATGCTCATATCTTGCGTTTGGATTTGTCGGTATATTAGCAACAGTGGTGTATGCATTATCAATGCTCTCTCACAGCGAGCCTCTCTTTTGCTCTCGGGCAGCAAGTAGTGCTCTAATCTATTGCTCATTGGCCTGTCATCACCAATTCTCTTTGTGAAATAATTTATTGGCCTCCTAAAAAACCAGTTAAGTAAGAACACCCCTATGCTCGTATAGTTCAGCACCTTCAAACAACTCTGTCAGTAATTGACGGCCCTCTCTCTCTCTCTCGTTATTTCCCTCCCCCCTTTCCTTAATACTCAATCATTCATCCAATGGAAATGACTTCCATCGTCGCAGATCACCTCCTAGCGCTCATAATAAGTCAGGATTGAAAGTAAACATCTTCATACAACATGAGGGTGGATATGGGTTGGAAAAGGCATGCAGGAGATGACTTGCAAAAACGTATTCCATGGAAGTGCTTAGTAATGTATGAAGAAAGCTCTCAGCACACACAGCACAAAACATGTTCGTCAATAGATATGAGCAAGGGCTGGGCATAACGTAATGCATACACACAGTTTTATACTCACCCCCAATCATTTACTCACAATTTCAAGCTGATTACGAGATTAATGAAAGATTCAATATCAAATCAAAGCGTCAAGGTTACACAACTACAGTACAAGAGAATCTGACAATACACATATGGTTGTATCCTACTAGAAATGCAGTTCACTAGAGGATGATAACGCGATCCAAATGCCTGTGTTCACCAAGATATTGTCCCTGGAGGTTAAATTCTCTTTATGCAAAAACAATGGAGTTACCGTGATAGTTTCCTTCTTGATCTGCCTACACAGTGCCAAGGTCGTGACTTCCTCTTCCACAGCGAGAGAGTATCACTCTCCCCTTGAGATGTGCAATGTCAGAGCAACAAACGTCCTCCTCCCCTTCCTCTGTCCTTGTTGGCACCTGCCTCGATACCTTTAATCAAATCACAAACGTAGCAGAACGTCCACCAGGCCCCACGAACTCTTCTCCGCCTAGGACAGACCCCCTTCCTCTGCTTAGCACGGTTCTTCTTCTCCCTTCCCAGCAGTACACAAAGAATAATTTCCCCCAGCGGAACAACAGGAGGCTCTCTCTCTGTCGAATCCCTCAGCTATTCCTTTTCCGATGTCTTCAATGGATCCCCCCCTAACTTGAGCTAAGCTTCGTGAATGTAAAGAAGATAGGCAGGGATCACTTTGTTCGCCAGTACCATGAATACACGTCCGAACCACCATGCGACCAACAAGTGAAAAACCAGCGCCCAAGCTTAGCCCCCGATTCCCCTTTTTGTCCTCCATCCACACCCACAACAGCAGCTAAGTCTTCCTTTTTCTCGTTTTTTCTGTCAGAGAAATGGGGCGGCAGAGGACAAACGAACTCCCCCCTTTTCCGTTTGCTCGTCAGGCCTGCAACAAAAACGGCATGCCCCCCCCACTCCTCTGCGCTCGTCAGAGCCCTTGAGAAGAACCGGGCCTGCCTATCCTACTCTATGCGTTCACACTGAAAGACAATCTCGAAAAAATTGTAGAATTCACCTTGTAATGACTTCCAAGAAAAAGATATCTCAAATAGTATGGCTACATGGAATGCTACAGGACCTGTCTATCATCAAGGCTTATTGCAGCATCACCTAGGACCTGCCTAGATATCACCATGCAGTCTGCACCCATGAAAGCACATCACAACAAGACTTTCTTCAAAGAATCGATCTCTATGTTTCAGATCATCAAGAGAGATTATATCTTTTCCATCAGACTCCCATTATGATCTCTCTGGCATGGGAAAAAGCATGATCTGGCAATCACAAGGAAGAATATCTGACAACCATCTGAAATCATCCATGTATGCCCATAATTCTTTGTACCTGATAGATGAAGCATAGTCACCTCACAAAATGGTATGCACAAAAGCCAGCATACATTTTTGCAGTCATGAGAGAGGGCCCCACAGAACCGCAAAAGATCCATAAAGTCGTTAGTTTCAGACAGGCTTGATATTGTTCAACAGGTCACAATATGTAAAAATGTGAGTGCTGCATCAGACAAAGTGACATACGAGCAGCCATCGAACATCTTCAGCTCCAGATTCAGTCATATTGCCATGCTTTAGATGTCATTCTTCCATGCATAGAGCAGCAAGGAGAACCCTGAGATGTCCACATCTTTCATGGATAACGGTGACCGTGTACCACAGTGCCATTCAGATGATGGGGAACTTGATGTAAAACTTGAAAATGATTTGTCTGTTGACATGTTAGTGTGGAACATAAAAACTGCATGCCCGTCATTAGGACTAAACAACCAGTTATGCAAATCCCAAAAGAACTGAACAGGATACCCGTCCACAGAGATGGTCTCATTCCCCCTGAATTTCCATGCCAACCTCTTCACTTGGAGAAGAAGATGTTTGTCTACTCGAACACAGAGCTTGGGGTCCTTCCCTCTTGTGTTGCATTCGATCAGTACATCGTGCATTGGCCCATTCTCGATAAATTGTGCCTTGGTGCTGTATTGTTTCTGCCCAAATATGTGCTCACAACTCCTCCAAAATCCCCTCCGGTAGTCGGAACGATAGTTAGCTCTTTTGGGGAGCTTATTTCCTTCGGTTCCACGTTGAGAGCTGGTATCTTCTCAGGATCAGGTTAATTCACAACAGCTTCTATCACATCTACATGTGATTTCTTTGCAGTTACTTCTGTGGCTGTTTCTCTCGTAGTAATCAAGGACTATCAGCAACAATTGCTTTCGGAGGTCCAATAATAGGAGCTAGAGATGGTACTTCTTCTCCGCCTGCTTCTCATCAATCACCAAATCTGCTATGCAAGTACCTGAAATCAAGCAAATTTCCTGCCAAATAGAACCGATTAGCGTATAAAAATCAACCATTTTTGGGGCTAACATACTTCCCTCTTCTTAATTGCGAAGTCGTCCTCGACGAGCCACTATTGCTGCAGTAAAATCCAAACAACCATGAATATGTTAATTTCCAATTAATTATATACCTTTCATCGAGCCGCCATTTCCACTGAACCTGCACTCATCGAAGCTATTAGTGCTCAAAAATCACTCGTAAATACATTCAAATCAGTCACTTCCAAAACGATCCAAGAACATGCACATATATGCAATTCCATTTCAGCCATACATTACTTTGCTCATACATTCCATTATGACAATGATCTCAACCAGAATAACACATGCACCCTTTCCATGTTTTAGATATGCAACTACTATTGCGGCAAATAGAAAAGAAAATAACAACAACTGAAATGAACAACGACAACTGAAATGAACACAATCGGAGATGCAAAAATACCCAAAATGCATAACCCTTTTTATTGACCTACTATTCGCTATGTACAACCATTCCATGACTAGACACTTCCGAAGAATCGCCATCGTCGGCCTACAAAAATCATCGAAACTCGAGTGCAAGTCAAGACATACATCAGAACCCTAGAGTATCCCAAACACTAGAAAAACCCTCAGATAGAGCACACAAGTTATAAAGCACTACCGTTGCATTACCTCGCTAAAGCCTCTTCCATAAATACATATACAGTCTCCGTGCCTTCAAGAATGTTGATTCAAAGTGAGCTGATCTGTCGCAAGCCAACATATACTAATCACACAAGCAACTAACATTCCCTTCCAGGCGATCATCGCCCTCTCCTCTCTCTCTCTCCCCCTCAGGAGTGGGGAATAACTTCATATGAAAATTTTATTTTAATCACACGTTGGCCTACATTGACACTAGATGCGATTCGTGGACCTGACCGCCCGATCAGGTTGACTCCACCCATCTACCAATGCAACGCAGCGCACAACACACAACACAACATGATCACACATACATAGATCAGCTAGCCCATAACGAAGCTGGATGCGGCTCGTGGTCGTGACTACCCAGCCACGATGACTCCACCCACCTACCAACCCGTTATGGCGCGTAGCTAAAACACAGACATATACATCCCAAGCCCATGGCGAAACTAGCTGCGGCTCGTGGTCCTAACCACCCGGCGAGGATAAATCCACCCACCTACTAGCCCACCATAGCGCATTGGTACGATCACACAACACATTTTCTTTTTCTTTTCTTTCTTTTTTTTTTTCGTTTTTCTTTTCATAGTTAATTAGTTCACCCAGGTCCTGAGAATTAGGGAGAGGAAGAAAGGGACTTTTCCCACTGTTCCCACACATACAAGCAAAACAGATACACTCTAGCCTTTGACAGATCAACCACTTCTTCACTTCATCCTCTCAGCTATAGACACTACATATATATTCATCGATTCAACTTTTCACTTGGTAACTACAACCAGCTATGCCTTAGTCCCTCGTATACCTATCCCTAGGTGTCCTAGAATGTGAGTCCCCGGAATGTCTCATGTAGCCTCACATCGTGCTCGAATCCCGACAACTTCTCTAAGGCGAGTCAGGCTCAACTTCAGGAGCTCCGTCATCACTCCCTATCGTTAGCACATCTGCCTAAGCCCATGTGATATCATTTACCTCATTAGGCAATTCCATCGTGCTGTCGTAGTAGAAGTACCGATCCTTGGTATATCCGGCCCAACTAAGTAGATACGCTTCGAATTTGGGAAATGGAAAGTCAATGTCCATACCTTGATTCCAAAAGCGTACAAGCCAGTGTGCCCCTCCACGTCATAGTTTCTTTGCAAGCTCTCAACCGATATCTCCGTACTTTCTAATGCTTGATCTGAAAAATATACGACAAGGTCGAACAGAGCGCTCTGGTATACTTGATCAGCCATTAGTTGCCTAGTCCTCAGTGATCCTACATAGTAGCACACTTGGTTTACCAGTTTCTGCAATTCCAACAAACAAAAGGTAAATTGAATGAACAAGTAGAGAAAGGCCTTCTCGTTTCGTTCTCGTATCCAACCACACATCTCTCGTGAGAACACCCAAATCACACAAAAAAGTGCCATCATCCAACGGCTCACTCGAAGTCCTATCCATGCACATTCACCTATCGATCCTTGTACGTTTGGCTCGCTATCCTGACATTTAATCCAATCAAACCTCCTTCGAATAACTCTGGCATGCTCGGCATGGGCCAATCCTAACTCCTTTAGGCCATCGCCAGTCCTGCACGTATTCTTTGCATGAAGCACTTTACTCTCTGTACTCTTTTCTGGTGCAATTCCTAATGCATGTTTTTTCTCCAATCCTTCATGTATGAAAATCCTCTCTTTACCAACACCTTGGTTCTCCTTATTCCTTGCTTTCAAGAGGTTCTCCTTTCGATCAACTAATTCCTTGCTAGAACTGTCGTGATCCACACACCACTTTTCTCTCCCGGATCTACCCTTGCCTTCGTGCTCCCCCTTGCATGTACCCTTGCTCATGGCATTATGTACTCTCCTGGTGCTAGACGATAGCTGACTTTCTTGGTTCCTTGTCAACTTTTGATGATATCCTCGATCACGAGTTCTAAAAGAGCATTTTCTACTTTTCGAAGAGTATTCCCTCCTTGCATGAGGATCCACCACCTGGCTCATTTTCTTCTCCTTCTCCACCGGGTCGATGTGCATTGTATAGCACTCAGCCTCGCCTGTACTTGCCAACCATCTTAGGAGTTCCTGATCGGAATCGTCGTTATAGAGCAATGGATTTTGATACTCTCCCATCTTCGTGTCTTGATTCTTAAAGAGCTGTAAGTTGAACCCGTCTTGAAGCAGATTCTTGTAGGTGTCCGTGTTCAAAGAAAATCTAGCTCGTGCACTCTCGTGCCTTGCTTTCTCCTTCTCTTTCCTTTCCATCTCATCGACTATTATTGTCTTTTTCTTGTTGTTCGAGGGTGGGGATACTTGTATTTGAATCCGATCAGACTTTGGCCCTATCGAAATAAAACCTGTGCGCCAGTCATGCACACATTCGGCTTGCACTAGCCATGGTCGTCCAAGTAAGATCGAGAAGGTAGCCTCTGAGGTCCTTGGTCTTACTATCAGATAATCAACCTTAAACTCTAGACCGCCCACAACTGTGCTTACATTCTTCAAAAGACCCACAGGCTTCACTTGTGTTTGATCTGCCATCCTCAAAGACATCGGCGTTTCTTCCATGTGGTTAAGGCCCAAAGCTTTCATCATGAATTCAGTCATCAGGTTGACTGCGGCTCCACTATCTAACTGAGCACCAGGGACTGCATATCCTTTAATTTCGACCGTCACAGCTGGAGCATTTGAATCAATTTGCATCGTAATACTTTGAATGATCCCTTGGACATCTTTATCTTGTCTATTTTTGTCTCGAGCTTTCCTTGGCTTCTTTATATATTCGTTATAGAATTGTTTCCTATAAATAGGTGAACATTTTAGCAATGTGCCAATGTCCAGCGTGACTTCAGTGTCAGCAAGTAACTTTACAATATCCACTTCTTCCGAACTTTGTCTTTCCTTTCTAATCTTAGGAGCTTTCAATCTTTCAGGGAATGGTGCTATGCCCGGCACAAACTCCTTGGTTACTGGTGGAAGGATCTCAATTTCTTCCCCATCCTCAAACTCTTGCCGCTCAACAAATCCTCTAACTTGGTTTTCTACCTCTTCGTGTTCCGCTATCCTCTCTTGACTCCCTTCTTCACCTTCGTCCCCTGGATTCTTCTTCGAGTACTCTTGAGTCCTTGTGACTACTGCCACAATTGGATCTTTGTGTGGGTTCTTGGCCTCGTAAGCATCTACAAAGTGCATTGACGAGCTAGAGCCTTCTTGAGGGTTCGGTGTCTTGAACACTACTCCGATCGTAGGAATGTGCTCTTGGGCTCTCGATGTGGGATGCATCTGAGTATCAACATAGTTCGAGGATCCTACTGGTCCTTTTTCCTTGCCGGCAGAAGCTCTTCGTTTTGGGCAATCTTCATCAAAGTGGCCTTCCCCACTACAGTACCTACATAATGGAGTATAATCAATTGGCTTCTTTTCGTTTGGACATCTAGATTGAGTATGGCCAAAGCCATGACATCTCCAGCACTGGATTGGACCATCTCTTCTTTGATCACGCGGAGCTCCTCTTGGATAGTCTCCTCCTTGACTCTGAGCACCATATCCATAAGTCGGTCTGTTTTCCCAACGAGATGTAGGTGGGACACTTTGAGCGGGCAATCCCGTGTAAGGTCTTTCTCTTGTATCTCCTGATTTCATGGTCCTTTCTTCATAGGCTCTCTTGTTGTAACATCGGTCCTCTGTGTGGTTTTTCCTTCCACAAAAAGTACAACGCATCCCAGGTGGCGATCTATCTGTGAATACTCTCGAGACTGTAGGGCATTCTGAAGCCAAATGGCCATAACCATGGCACTTTCCACACCATGTATTCAATCGAAACACTTGATTTGGGTTTGTTGTGACCTCTGGTTTTACTATGTACGTCTCTTGAGTTATCGTGGCAGCTTTAATAGCTTGCGTGACCAATTCCAATATTCGTTCTTCGGTTAGCGCAGGCTTTACCTCGCTTGGCGTGCTAGTGGCAGCTACAAAAGCTGGGGTTGCCAATGCGGGACTTCCTTGGCCATGATCTTTCATCGGTATGTTTCCTGGGCCCCCCATAGGCTCGTATAAGAGTTCCATCTTCCTTTGTTGGCATAATTGTACTTCCTCCCAAAGCCTTGCTTGCTCTTTAGCATCCATTAAAGTTGCAGGTCTTGTCAGGCTGATATGCTGTTGTGCCGTAGGATCTCGCAATCCTGAAATGAATCTACGTTTCAATGTCTCATCGTTCGGGGCATTCACGCCCATCTTTCTCACTAACGTTTCCATTCTCTGAATATAGTTATCGATGCTCTCATTGACTCCTTGTCGCAAATAATCCATTTGTTGGGCCAATCTATCTTGGAAGCCTTGTCGTCGAAACTTTGCCAAGAAGGCTTCCTTGAGCATTTGATAAGTCCCACGTTCTTGTGGTGTCAGATTCCCATACCAATTGGCTGCCTCATCACGGAGAATGGCCGGAAAAATTCTCAACCTTTGATCCTGGTCAACTACGTCATTGGCCTCACAAGTAACCTCAAACAACTGGATAAAACTATCCGGATCTTCGTCCCAAGTACCCGAAAACTTGGTGAAGTCCCCTAAGTGAACTGAAATCCGCTGAGCCATTTCGAACAGAGGTGTGATATCAATATCACTTCGATCCCAAAAATTTAATGCACGTGGCCTCAGGATCCCTCCTTCAAATTGTCGTACTTGATTCGCGACTCTCCTACGGGAGTACACGTTTCTGACTGATTTCTTCGAACCAATCGAGGTCCACTCACCTGGCGGTTCCCACCTTCTTCTTTCTCTTTCAAGGGCTCTTCTCTGAGCGCGTTCCTCTCTTTGAGTTTGTGTTGCTCCTGACGATGAGCTCCCCTCGCTCATGTACTAGATCGCGGGGTCTGCAAGCTCGGCCAACATGTGGCGCTAGGCGAACCTATGGCACTCTCTTATAGAGACGTACCAAGCTGTTCCCGGCAAACGCACCAAATGAACGGGCTCTAAAGCCCACGGAAAAGATGATTATGAAAGCCTTTATTTTGTTCAAATCCCTCGGAATCGGTCCACTTGGATTACCTAGAGCCCACAATTACCTCACAATGGATTTTTCCTATGGCTAGGCACTAGCTCATATGTTCCCGGCAAACGCACCAAATGAACGGGCTCTAACGGCCACGGAAAAAAGTGATTGTGAAAGCCTTTATTTTGTTCAAACCTCTCGCAATTGGTCTAATTGGATTACTTAGAGTCCCCAATTATCTCACAATGGATTATTCCTATGGCTATGCACTAGTTCATACGCTTCCCGGCAAACGCACCAAAATGAATAGTCCTCATCCCAAGGGAAAAAATGTGCATATGCACTTATGGTCCACCTAAAACTACTCGAAATAGATCGATTTTCCTTGATCCAAGTCAATCAATCATATCCGAGCGTACACCTGAGAAGAGAAGAAGATGGAAACCCAAATCAAGATCGAACCCAAGACACCCACAATGACTAACTCCTCTAATTGCTCTCTCCTTCTATTCGTGTACTACTATGTCCAACCATTTCCCATTCTTTTCCTTTCTCTTAGTCTTGCCCTTGTTTCTAGCTCCTTCCTCTCAATCACACCTTTACCCGCATGCCCTCAATCTCACACTAATACTGGCACATGCACCTACTTCCACACACCTAGAACCCCAGGTACCTCACATGCACTCACATGCACACCCTCCTTACTTTTCCCCCAAGAGCTGTGGATTTTCAAGAATTTAATTCTGTCTTCTCATTATAGAGAAAACGGGAATATCCATATCTATCTCGACATTAGGGTCGTCTGAGTGTCTGAGCTTAATGGACATGATTCTCCTTGAGATTGAGTGTATCATCTCCTTGCTTTCGCGAATTAATGCAACCATCCCTTTTTAATCTTATGGTATGCTCATATCTTGCGTTTGGATTTGTCGGTATATTAGCAACAGTGGTGTATGCATTATCAATGCTCTCTCACAGCGAGCCTCTCTTTTGCTCTCGGGCAGCAAGTAGTGCTCTAATCTATTGCTCATTGGCCTGTCATCACCAATTCTCTTTGTGAAATAATTTATTGGCCTCCTAAAAAACCAGTTAAGTAAGAACACCCCTATGCTCGTATAGTTCAGCACCTTCAAACAACTCTGTCAGTAATTGACGGCCCTCTCTCTCTCTCTCTCTCGTTATTTCCCTCCCCCCTTTCCTTAATACTCAATCATTCATCCAATGGAAATGACTTCCATCGTCGCATATCACCTCCTAGCGCTCATAATAAGTCAGGATTGAAAGTAAACATCTTCATACAACATGAGGGTGGATATGGGTTGGAAAAGGCATGCAGGAGATGACTTGCAAAAACGTATTCCATGGAAGTGCTTAGTACTGTATGAAGAAAGCTCTCAGCACACACAGCACAAAACATGTTCGTCAATAGACATGAGCAAGGGCTGGGCATAACGTAATGCATACACACAGTTTTATACTCACCCCCAATCATTTAATCACAATTTCAAGCTGATTACGAGATTAATGAAAGATTCAATATCAAATCAAAGCGTCAAGGTTACACAACTACAATACAAGAGAATCTGACAATACACATATGGTTGTATCCTACTAGAAATGCAGTTCACTAGAGGATGATAACGCGATCCAAATGCCTGTGTTCACCAAGATATTGTCCCTGGAGGTTAAATTCTCTTTATGCAAAAACAATGGAGTTACCGTGATAGTTTCCTTGTTGATCTGCCTACACAGTGCCAAGGTCGTGACTTCCTCTTCCACAGCGAGAGAGTATCACTCTCCCCTTGAGATGTGCAATGTCAGAGCAACAAATGTCCTCCTCCCCTTCCTCTGTCCTTGTTGGCACCTGCCTCGATACCTTTAATCAAATCACAAACGTAGCAGAACGTCCACCAGGCCCCACGAACTCTTCTCCGCCTAGGACAGACCCCCTTCCTCTGCTTAGCACGGTTCTCCTTCTCCCTTCCCAATAGTACACAAAGAATAATTTCCCCCAGCGGAACAACAGGAGGCTCTCTCTCTGTTGAATCCCTCAGCTATTCCTTTTCCGATGTCTTCAATGGATCCCCCCCTAACTTGAGCTAAGCTTCGTGAATGTAAAGAAGATAGGCAGGGATCACTTTGTTCGCCAGTACCATGAATACACGTCCGAACCACCATGCGACCAACAAGTGAAAAACCAGCGCCCAAGCTCAGCCCCCGATTCCCCTTTTTGTCCTCCATCCACACCCACAACAGCAGCTAAGTCTTCCTTTTTCTCGTTTTTTCTGTCAGAGAAATGGGGCGGCAGAGGACAAACGAACTCCCCCCTTTTCCGTTTGCTCGTCAGGCCTGCAACAAAAACGGCATGCCCCCCCCCACTCCTCTGCGCTCGTCAGAGCCCTTGAGAAGAACCGGGCCTGCCTATCCTACTCTATGCGTTCACACTGAAAGACAATCTCGAAAAAATTGTAGAATTCACCTTGTAATGACTTCCAAGAAAAAGATATCTCAAATAGTATGGCCACATGGAATGCTACAGGACCTGTCTATCATCAAGGCTTATTGCAGCATCACCTAGGACCTGCCTAGATATCACCATGCAGTCTGCACCCATGAAAGCACATCACAGCAAGACTTTCTTCAAAGAATCGATCTCTATGTTTCAGATCATCAAGAGAGATTATATCTTTTCCATCAGACTCCCATTATGATCTCTCTGGCATGGGAAAAAGCATGATCTGGCAATCACAAGGAACAATATCTGACAACCATCTGAAATCATCCATGTATGCCCATAATTCTTTGTACCTGATAGATGAAGCATAGTCACCTCACAAAATGGTATGCACAAAAGCCAGCATACATTTTTGCAGTCATGAGAGAGGGCCCCACAGAACCGCAAAAGATCCATAAAGCCGTTAGTTTCAGACAGGCTTGATATTGTTCAACAGGTCACAATATGTAAAAATGTGAGTGCTGCATCAGACAAAGTGACATACGAGCAGCCATCGAACATCTTCAGCTCCAGATTCAGTCATATTGCCATGCTTTAGATGTCATTCTTCCATGCATAGAGCAGCAAGGAGAACCCTGAGATGTCCACATCTTTCATGGATAACGGTGACCGTGTACCACAGTGCCATTCAGATGATGGGGAACTTGATGTAAAACTTGAAAATGATTTGTCCGTTGACATGTTAGTGTGGAACATAAAAACTGCATGCCCGTCATTAGGACTAAACAACCAGTTATGCAAATCCCAAAAGAACTGAACAGGATACCCGTCCACAGAGATGGTCTCATTCCCCCTGAATTTCCATGCCAACCTCTTCACTTGGAGAAGAAGATGTTTGTCTACTCGAACACAGAGCTTGGGGTCCTTCCCTCTTGTGTTGCATTCGATCAGTACATCGTGCATTGGCCCATTCTCGATAAATTGTGCCTTGGTGCTGTATTGTTTCTACCCAAATATGTGCTCACAACTCCTCCAAAATCCCCTCCGGTAGTCGGAACGATAGTTAGCTCTTTTGGGGAGCTTATTTCCTTCGGTTCCACGTTGAGAGCTGGTATCTTCTCAGGATCAAGTTAATTCACAACAGCTTCTATCACATCTACATGTGATTTCTCTGCAGTTACTTCTGTGGCTGTTTCTCTCGCAGTAATCAAGGACTATCAGCAACAATTGCTTTCGGAGGTCCAATAACAGGAGCTAGAGATGGTACTTCTTCTCCGCCTGCTTCTCATCAATCACCAAATCTGCTATGCAAGTACCTGAAATCAAGCAAATTTCCTGCCAAATAGAACCGATTAGCGTATAAAAATCAACCATTTTTGGGGCTAACACTTGCCATCTCCATGAGTGACCTGTTCTTTCGTTCAGCAACTCCATTCTGTTGAGGTGTATACGGCACTATACACTGGTGTTTTATCCCACGTTCAGCCAGGAATGCATTAAAATCTGAAGACATATATTCCCCCCCTCGATCAGAACGGAGGCTGCCCATTTTACATGCTGACAGATTTTCAGCCAAAACCAAAAACTGTTTGAAGCACGTGAACACTTCGGACTTTGCTTTGAGTGGATATACCCATGCATGCCTAGAAAAATCATCAATGAAAGTCACGAAGTAAAGGTAATTTCCAAAAGAGGGTGTCTGCATAGGACCACAGACATCACTATGTACAAGCTGCAATTTCTGCATAGCCCGAACTGAACCATCTTTTGGAAAGGAAGAACGCTGCATTTTGCCCAAAATACAGCCTTCACAAACATGTTTTCCAGGTGCCTCAAGTTTGGGCAAAGAGGACACCATTTCAGATTTCTGCAGGCGTAACAAACTAGCAAAATTCAGATGACCAAAGCGTGCATGCCAAAGCTTTGCATCTGACATAGCCTGAGAATCATGAACTGCACATGCCGAATCATTCACAGATTTTTCATAGTCTATGAGCTTATACAGCCCACGACATAAAATGCCAGAAGCAATAATCACATCGCCATTTGAGAGATCATGGACTGTACACCTGCCATCAACGAATTTCACAACCAAGCCAATCTTGGCTAATGCAGAAACTGATAACAGGTTCTTTTTGATCCCTGGCACAAATAAAGCATCTGACAAAGTGAAAGAACTACCATCAGCAGTAGTCAGAATGATCTTACCAACTCCCATAACAGGATAAGAGGAGTTATTGGCGCATGTGACAGTATTCCCTGTAGGGGCAGGCTCGAGTGAAGAGAAGAAACTACGCTGCGAGGTAATATGTTTGGTTGCCCCACTATCAAAGTACCAAACATCTGAGTCTACTGCAGACATGCACTGATCATGAGAAGATGGGTCAAAACTGCAGACAGTAGTAAACGCCCATTCTTCTTCCTGCACAAGATTTGCAGACTCTGTTTTTGGTGTAGAGGCCTCTGCAACAACCATTCCAGCCTCTTTCTTCTTTGCCTCTTTAGCAGCCAATTTTGGACAGTTCTTTATAATATGATCATTTCCTTTACAGTACTTGCAGAACAATTTCTGCTTTTCTGATTTCTTCTCATCTTTATCCTGGTTCTTCGATTATGCAGCATTTGCAGATTTCTGCTTACTAGTAGAAGAGCTCCATTTTCCTTTGCCCTTCTGACTAGCCAGGAAAGCTTGATCTGCAACACGCATAATGGACCTGTTCTGCCTGGACTGATCTTCCTGCAATAGAACAGAGACTAATTCCTCAAATGACAAGGCATTCGGATTGCCTTTCATCATCAATCGAAGAGTAGAGGCAAAACTCTGATATGAATCAGGAAGGCCATTCAGAACGGTCTGCACAAGTGAGCTATCTGGTATAACCTCATCAGCAGAAATCAATTGTTCCTTCAGGTCTTTGATCTTTGTAAGAAAACTATCCATCGAATCACCTTCATTCATGTGCTCACTCTCCAACTGTTTTCGGAGGTAAGCAACACGAGCCTCATTCCTAGCCTGGTACAAAGTGGTAAGTGTATCCCAAGCATCCTTTGCTGTTCTGCAAGAGCGAATGTGAGGAATAATGGCACGTTTGACAGACAAAGCTATCAATGCATGTGCCTGGGCATCTCTGCCATCCCAACAAATCTGCCCTGTAGTAGGTGCAACAGAAACAGCAGCACGAACAGGAATCTGCGGAATATCATCTTCGACACCATCTTCATCAGCTCCAACACCTGTATTTGCAGTACCTGTCGTTACAGGTGTAACAGGACGTCTTTCAACACCCTGCACAATGTTCCACAATCCTTTTGCAACCAGTACATGTCGCATCATATAAGCCCATAATGGGTAGTTGGTACCATCCAACTTATCCTTAACAGCCAACATACGGAATACATCACTGCTTTCAGCCATGGCCGGTGACTAAAATACCTTGATGCAGAAAATTGACTGTATCTCAAAAAGTTGAACAGAACTGCCCAGACGAGTTCTACTAGACCTGTAGCAGACTTCGAGACGCTTAAACTGGCGAACAAAACTGGTATATACCTTTGGCACAAAAGGACAAAATAGCCTGCACAAGCACTGCGATAGTGCGTTCCGAGGCCGAAACGAGCTAAGATCGCGATTTCGGCACCACAAAGCGAAGCTGTTTTGATCTCAGAAACACCCTGAGTATGCTCACCAAATTTTGTGTGAATCTGAGACTGCAAACGGAGGAGTGTCGACGGTGCCCTAGAAGAAGCAACGACCTGCTCTGATACCAATTGTTGGAGTTAGACGTCTGCGGAAGCACGCGAACAGCACAAGGAAGAAGAAGAAGCTTGGAGCACAACACACAAGACTGAATGTATTACTAGAGAATGTACAAAGATAAGTAGCCCATTAGGGCAATAGGCGTATATACAAGCCGGGGGAAAAAAACCTCCTAAAGAGGGAAAAAAGTGCCCCGGCGGTCCTAGAGTGTTCACACACATCACTACCTAAATATATCAACAATTTGCATTGCCAAATAAAAATTAAAACTCCAAAAAAAAATCAAAACCAAAAAAACTCAAACAAATTCTAAAAATTCTCAAAAAAATAAAAAGAATATTTTATAAATAGATGGGAAAAAAGAAAGATAAAGAGAGAATGAAAGGGGAAAAGAAGAATACACGGGTCGGTAAAAAGAGAACTTGGAAATTTATAGAGAAAACAAAGAATAAAAAACAATAAGCTCACCTAAACAAAAATCATATGAAATTGAAGTTGCAAAATCCCAACTTATATTTGTGGATGCACAATTAGGAAATTGTTCTAGGGTGTTTCATGTTGCAATTAACCAAAAATGTGAATGGAATTTTGTAAGTATTGATGTGGTGCCCTTTATTAGTGAATGACTTCTTCCTATGAAGTTTTATCTTTTAAATTGTTTGGGCATGATAGAAGCGAGGGTAGTTGTAAATGAAGTATACTCTAGGGGGATGTCCTATGTTTTGGATTGTATGAATGAAGATATCATGTTAGGTTCCATATGGCTCACAAAATCTATTGAAGAGGAAAGAGCCTTCATTTATGAAAACTTTGAAACCCTTCCTGTGCAGGATGCATTTGACAATATGCATCTTCATTGTAACCTATGTGGGCATGAGCACTTTTTTGTTGATTTTCCATATCGTCCACATAAACTCTCCCACATAAGTGAAAGCAACATCCATAATGATTCACATGTTGAACTAAAAGAAAATTTCTCATCTCACTTTGATTTACTCGAGTCACACGAATCTTTGAAGAATGGAGGAATGGAGGACTTCAAGTGCTTGGAGGATGTGGAAGGGCGACGTGAGGATGGTATGATGACCTCGAGCAAGTGAAGGCACAAGTGCGTGAGTGCGAAGCACACTAACATGCACACACATACACACACGCGCACACAAGGCAAGACAAAGAGTGAGAAGCAATGGAGTTCTTTAGATTACTTTCAAAAAGCTCATACAAGTTCAAATCAATTACAAGCTAACCTCAAAAATGAGCTCTCTAGCTCTATTTATAGTTTTTGACTAGGTTTTGGCCTTGTCCAGACCTAGTGTCCGGCCTAGTTAAAAATTAGGTTCTCTACCCTATTTGGAGGTTCAAACGGAGTCTAAAAAATGTGAAAACTGATAGATAGGTACTTCTAAAGCTCCTCAAGCTCAAGGACTCCTTGGCTTGCACAATATGGAGCTACAAAATATGAAATGGTATTTACAATGGTTTTTAGTGATGAAAATCACTATTTTTGTAGGGATTTCTTCTAACATTTTTACATACATTTCTTGGAGCTCCCTACTTGCTCCTTCTTCTTGTGTGCCCAACTCCTTGATGCCTGAAAAATTTAAATGGCCTACTTGCCAGATCTTCTTTGACTACTGTGTCTGCATGTGCTTTCTCTTCGTTCCGACTCCCTACGTAGGCTTCCTTGTCTTGTGACTCCTTCAGTTCCTTGACTACTGCCAACACCCCCCCTCTCTCGCGTCTGTCGTCTCTGACAGACCCTTGTCTAGCTATGCGTTGGACATAATATTGAACAACATCAGCAGCGAGGTGGTGTTCCTCTAATCGTAGCCCCCGTGCTAGGTATGTTAACAATGCATCCCAATTCACTGGTCCTGGTACATCCGGATGTGGCACCCGCAATTGTTCTGAATGGATGGTTCTCTCCACAGCAAATAAGTGGAGGAGATGTGAGGGCTTGGGTACAAATATTTTTGAGTGATATTCCCAGAATCCTGTTATGAACATCTCCTCGAATGTCTGTTTGAAGCAAGTTGGGAGGTACTTGATTCTGGCGTGCCAAGCATATATTACCTCTATTGATGGGGTGGTGCTCATGTAGTATACCAGATCTTGGTTTCCTGTAAGAAAGTCGACACCTGAGAAGTGGGGGTCGTTAATATTCTTGAATGTCCTGAATGTGATTAGCATTAGTTCAAAGATTTTCATGCACATTTGGGCCATCACATCGGGGGTATTCTGTAGTCAAATGCTCCAGTGACGGATGGTAGAAATCATATAATTCACAGTGGGAGGTCCTTGTGGAGGTGCTAGATAAACATATTTTAACCACTTTGCACAACCTTTGATGTTCTTGACAGCAATTGTAAACTCCGGCTAGGTGCGTCTACAGAAGACTGGAACATAACACGGATTGTATTTAATAAAGAGTGGCATGTTAGTCCAAGTACGAACCATCTCTGGGTAGGTCTCGAGCAGACGGATCCTCCAGGTGGGTTGATGAATGGATCCTTTTTTAGCACTTTCTGGGATATCATCGAGCCCAAATTGTGTGGTGAAAGTTGGAGGTTTGCCACATCTGTGTTGGATTTCTGCGTTGTAATCTGCAAGGAGTACACAATATGGCACATAATGATCGTCGTTGGTGCTGATCCATCTATGATGAGACATACTGCGGAAATATTATGACTTTATGATGGTGTCTTCTAATTTTGCCATTGATTGGATTTGAACTGCCACTCGATCTTCATGGGTTGTTGCTGTTTTTTCTAGTGTTTGGAGCCATTCAGGTACTTCGACTTTTAAGGTGTCCATTCCTTCAGAGGTCTGTTCACCACCTGCCATCGGCATAGGAACATATGGTTCCTCATACGTTTCGTCCACCTCAATGGGTACCAATTCCTCAGGCTCTGGTTCTACAACTGGAGAGGGCTTCCTTTCATATTCCAGTAACTTCTTCTGCAATTCCGCCACCTGCTCTGTCAATGCCTTTACTTCCGCTGAAGTCGAGGTCGTTTCTATGACTTTGGGTTGTGCCTCCTGTTCCCTGAGCTGGCGACGTAGTTCATCCCGTTCCCTTTCCAAATCGTCATGTGCTTCTAATAAATCCACATAGCTTTCCAAGATTGTTTTCATTGTTTCTGAGGGAACTGCTTTGAATTGTTCTGGGTCGATTTCATGGGGAGATCCTTCCATGGCAGCTTCTAGGTTTTCTTCGTTTTGTTTCTGCAGACGCTTATTTTCTTCAAGGGTAGTAGCCATGTGTTTTCGGAGTAGAGTTAAATTTCGCCGGACTCTCAGATTATCTGTTTGGTAAACCTCCAGTAAGGCTTCGAGTTGTTTGACACCTGACTCTTGTGATGGTTGGGGTGTCTCCAGGAGGGTTTGATGAGCTTGCTCGAGAGTGGTGTAACATTGATTGAGGTCTGCATTTTCTTCTTCTATACTTGTAAGCCGTCTCTGTAGTTGTTGATGGTTCGTCGTCAGTTGATGATGACGATCTTCGAGAGCCTGATACTCACTCTGAAGTTGATACATGCATTGATGTAATGTCATGAATATACTATTTACATTAAACGATGCAGGGAAATATGAAGGTGCAGGGGGAATGGGGAAGGAGAAGGGAGTTGTGAATGCTGTGGAGTCGAGTGGTGAGGTAGGTGGAGGGGGTATGGGAGATTGAGGTTGCATGGGGGGTGGGAGTGGTGCTGTGGCTGGTGATGTTTCCATTGTGTCGAACGTGTGTGTGACTGTGTAGATGGGAACAGTGGGTGGGGTGGCTATGATATTTGTGAAGAGTGTTGTGAAGGTGGGCATTGTAACTCCTCCGAATTGGATGCCGGGAGAGAGAGGAATTCCCATGACGACTGTGGTAATGGCAGAAATAGGTGTGGTAGTGCCAGGTGGTGAGGTGACTTGTGTAGTGAGAGGTGAGGTGGGTGGTGAGAGTGGTTCCTCCTGATGTTCTTCTGTTTGTGTGTTACCTCCCGGTTCTGATACATTGATGTGGATTTGTTTGCCAGATCGCATGGGACGGGTAGGCACTCGTTTCTCAAATCGATGAATATAAGCCATGCCTGCATGAACAGCCTCATCTAAGCCCACTGCGTCAGCGTGCAGGTTCATTGATTCGATAAACATGTCATCCACACCTTCCTCGGCTAACATTTGGCTCATGATCATCTTTCCTGTCTTGAGTGACAGTTTGTGTTGCTCTTGGACCCGCTTCATGGTTTCGTATAATCTTTTTATTTGGGTCAAGTATGCCGGGGCACTTGCTAGTTCTGAAAGTTCTTCATATTCTTGATCATACTCTTCGTGTGCCTCTTGTTCTTCTGTCTCTTCTTCATCGTCCTCTACTTCTACTACTCCCGATTGGGTCAGGGCTGAAGTTGTAGTCGTGGGTTGTTGTCCTTGGGTATGCTCTGCTTCTGTCTCCAGGTTAGATTCATTGATCAAACGGGCGATTTCTTCATCTATTAGATCAGCAAGGGTGTAACCTTGAGGGAACTCCAAGTCTGAAGGAATAGGAGGGAACACCAGGTTGGGTCCTTCTGCACTTGGTCTGGGTAGGCGAATGGTGAATGGTCGGACACACCTTGTTTGTGGAGGAGTCACCTTGGGTGTGGTAGTGGCTCCCCTTGGTTGAGCGCATGGTAATTGAAATCCCCCTCTCATCTTCTTCGATGGAGGGCCCGCCGTTGATAGTCGTCTTTGGAACTCTTGGGCCCTGGACCATACTAGTGCTCTTTGAATGGGCACGTCGTAAGCTAAGCACCTGTAAATTATTCTTGTGAGAGCACAGCATCCATGAAGTACATTTTTTCTGTTTCTTATTCCACCGCTGATGGGCTAGGTGTACTTGATCGATGATCCAGTGCGGTATGTTGATGGTGAGATTCTCGGTCTCCGCCAAGTACAAGTTGAATCATATCTTTTTTGGTGGCATAGTGAATCATTCTTGGGCGGGAAAAGCAAAATGTTGCATAATAGTTCGTAGGTGTATAGCAATGGTAGGTGTCATTGCTACCATGTCCTTCAATTTGTTGAGATCCTTATGCTTCATCCTCCCTGGAACCATCGTTTCTTTCTCAGTGGGAATATGCATTCCTTGCATGTTCAATGCTGCTCGTACCAAATTGAGGGTCAGTTTGAATCTCTTGAGTTCGTGGCCTGGCAATAGTGAGGGTAGCACAAAAGTACTATCGCCTCCCTTGGCCCTGCTAGGAGTGATGGTACTGATGAAATAAGAGCAGCGAAGGAAATCTGGCTTAGGCAAATGTGCTCTGAAGTAGCTATCCAATCTCGCTTTGGTCCAAATCGATCGCATTACTTCTACATTCTGATAGTTTTCAAATTTGCGAGTGAAGAAATGGTAACGTCCCCATTTTCCATTGAACTCAATTTCTGCTTCCCAGAAGTAGGTGCCATCACCTAATGGCCCTGCGACATCACTAAACCAATGAGCATGTTTTCCCACTTGAGAAGTGTGTCCCTGAGGAGGGTCCTGAATCGGGAGAACATGCACCGCTTGAAGTTCTTGAGGCCTTTCGGTGAGTGGTGGTTCCAGGAGGAGGGTTTCAATGTCCACAATCTGTGTCCTAGACCCTGCCTGGGAACTGGTGCCTCCTGCTTGTGCCATTGTTATTGCTTGCTTGCTGGTTCTGTGAGAATATAGAGTCATGCGTTAATATTGTCATGGACAAGATAGAACACTTTTTGTCCCCGTTACAACATTATCATGAGGTGAGTAATGGGTCAGTGGGTCAGTGAGTGCTCGATGAGTGTGTGTGTAGTTAATGAATGGATAGTTCTACGAGCTAGATGGAAAGATGCAGTGTATGAGTGATGTAGTTAGCAAGTGAGGATGAATTTACACATGGGGTTCGGGGGTTTTATTACAAGCTTTAGGCTGCCAAACACAATGGATGGCTTTCGGTTTTGGTTTAGTGGAGACTCTAGAGGGCTTTATGAGTATGCCTGCTTGGGAATGAGGCGTTTTTGGGACCCATTTACAAGTGAGTCTATGCGTGCTTCTGGGCGACTGTGTGTTCGTGCGTATTAAACAAGAGTGGGTAACGGCTCCTTGAGGGAGTGAACCCTGTTGTGTATGGTGTGATTTGTGCGGGACTAGTTGAGCTCGCAAGCAAGCCTTAGGAACCCAAATTTGTCTTAATTGTGGGTCAGCCTTCATTGACTTCTTTGGTACCCAGATAGTTTTCACTTTCTCAAAAGAAGTTTTGGAAGTCCTCTTATTAGTATCATGTCGTTGATTACTAATAGGAAGTTGAGATAGTTGTTGTGACTTGACTGCAATAGACCGCTTGCCTTTTCGCACCCACACTTGTTTCAATGGCTGAGTCATTCTGCTTCGCACATTCTTTTGGCCTCCAGCATAGGTAGTCTTCAGTAATTGGTCTGCCTTTGGTTGCTGGCTCCTTCTGGCCTTTGGAAAAGAAGGGAGTTCCGTTGGGTCCTTGACTTCTTTATTGAGATCACCATTCCTCTGCATCACATAGCTTTGGACAAGAACAACATGGTCAACTTCATGTGTACCCCTGGAAGGACCAGGAGTCTGTGCCTTTCCTAGTTCCTTGAGTGCTCCCTTATCTAACTCAACTGTAATTCGACTCTGATTCACCCATACCTGAAGAAGTCCACTTCTTAGGTTTAAGTTGACTGCATGGTCATAGATCCAGTCTTGACCCAAGACCAGAGGCTCAGTGAGATCCTCATCTTGACACACTAGTACCTTAACTGTCATCGGAACATCTTGAATGGAGAGGGGAAGTTTCACCTTGCCCATGCAAGGGGTTTCCACACCTCCCAATCCTATGAGATATGCTTCTATAGGATTCAAATGAAAACTTAAGGGTATTTTATATTGACTCAGGGTGTAGCAATCACCTGAGTGGAAACATTTCTTTGATGACTGATTTGGATCATAAGGCAATCAATCATACATTTCAAACATGTGACAATACAAAGCACAAAGTGAATTCAATTGGATCAGTTAAAGCCAAAGATGGAAGTACTCTCTTGAGTAAGGTTGTATATGTTCCTACAATTCCAAAGAATTTGATTAGTGTAGGATAAATTGTGGAAAAAGTATATGAGGTGAGGTTCACTAATGATGGAGTTTATGTGGAAGACCCTAGGCAAGGGTATAAGCAAATTATTATAGGAAAGAAAGAAGGAAGGCTCTTCACATTGAGGGTACAAGGTAATGTTGGACATGTCATGTTTACATATGGAGAGCAATAGGTGTCTGAGTTGGATCTTTGGCATAAAAGGCTTGGACACTTCAATGAAAGAGGTATCTTTGAACTCTTGACTCATCACTAGAAATTGATGGTTGTAGTATGTTCTCCAGCTAGCTGGTTATCCTGAAACCAAGGACCATTTGCTTTGACCGCACATTCAAATGGGAATTCATTTATCTCCATTTGTTGGGTAGCTTCAGAATCCTCAAAAGCCATCTACACTTGAATAAATGATCAATATGGTAATTTAGGAAGGTTTCTGTTCTTCCAAAGTGCTCAAGCATCATCGCTCACTTTTTAAACATATCCCCCCTCACATATGTGAGTAAATCATGATACCTGAATGTATATATTTTTTATTTTTCTATTTGCTAGAAAAGAAACATAAAAATGGTTAGTTATAGCCAAAAGAATTGTTAGTAATGGTTAGTACAAGTCCTACATTACTAAAGTACAAGTGAAGTCCTATTCCCATGGAAGGAAATGTGCACCACTAAATAGTTTAAAGAATCCATGTGTCGAATGCAAGGCCTTGTAGTGTGGCCCTATTGTGCATACTCTAGGTGCATTTAGCTCATTATGTGTGTAATTCTGACACTGCTTCTCTTGGATTTGTTTTGTTGCTACACTCTTTGGTCTCCATACTTGAATTTTTTTCGTCATGATGTCAAGCCTTCTTTAAGACTATTTGAGTTGGTTCTAGTTTTGCTTCTTTTGTCTTGATATACCATATGTATTTGCTTTGCTTTTGAAGTTCCCTTGGTTTCTGTGGTTTTTGTTATCTTTTATATGTTAGTGAAGCTTTAGTAGTCTCTGCTTGGATGCTGATCCTTTAGGCAATAATTTCAATTTGCTCCTTTGCTTGCTACAATGCCTTCTCTAGGATCCATACTTGTCTTTGTGGTCTTTGAGCTTCTATGAATCTTTTTGGAAGCCATACCTATATTTCCCTTTGGCTTGATTGTTGTGCTCTACCCATTTAGATTGTCTTCTTCTTCTAGGGTTTGTCGATTGTGCTTATGCCTAGTTGTATTGGTGCTCTTCGAGCTGATCTTTTCAAATTCATATTCGTTTGACTTTCTTGGAAGATTTTTGTAGAGTTCCTTATGATTTTATGATTGTAGATAGCTTCCCACTTTCCTCTCTAGAATGAAAGACTGTTATGCCCAATAGAAGAAACCATGTATCACCTGTTGGAGTTGTGGTAAATGTAGGCATACAAAAATGAAGTGCCGATTGTGACCTCTTCACATGAAACCATCTGTAGCTCAATTGCATAACATGGAAGCCCATAATGAAGAAATTCCTTGTGTTCGGATAGAGAAAGCATTGGAGAAGGACTTAAGTACCTTGGATAACAATATCTCTATTCATTGTTTACTTTGCATGTAGGGTACTATCAATAACAAACTGGTTGATATTTTACATGATGATGGTAGTTCACATGATTTCATTTCACATTTATTAGTACAAGAACTTAAATTTAAAACACTTTCTTCCTTGTATAAATTGAAAGATTCATTTCACGGTAGTTGTTATAATGTAACACAAGAAGTGCAAGATGTTATGATTAGCATAGGCCCATATGTAGATGCACAAACATTTTTAATTGCACCTTGGCAATCTTACGATGTTATACTCAGTATCCCTTTTTGTCGTCATTGTAACCCACACATTGACTGCCATACACATACCTTTAACTTTGAATTTAAAGGTCGAAGCATTACTTTGTCTCTGCAGCATGATTTCCAGGCATTTCCATTGATTAGTCATACTCAAGTAAAATGTGTATTTAGGAAAGGATACAAGTCATGCATTTTTTTTGTCAATGTCATAAATGATTATACTCATAGACTTCTCGATGCACATAAGCCTTTCATGACTACTTATAAGGATTGTTTTTATGACTGAGTATCCCTCTGAACTACCACCATCCTAAGGATACTTTGAACATAGCATAGACTTAATTCCTCATAGTTCTCCTCCTCATAAAGCACCTTATAGGCATGGTCCACTACACCAAAAGGAAATAGAAAACCAAGTGAAAGACTTACTCCACAGAGGACTTATAAGACCTAGTTCTTCCCCATTTGGAGCACCAGTTCTCTTAGTAGAGAAGAAGAATAAAACTTATTGAATGTGCATTGATTATCGTGCCCTTAACAAGATCACAATAAAGAATAGATAGCCCATTCCTTGAATAGATGATCTCTTCGATAAATTACGAGGAGCTCATGACTTTAATAAAATTGATCTTAAATTGGGTTACCATTAGATTCGTATGATGCAAAGTGATATTTTTAAGACTATATTTAGAACTCAAACCGTCCATTATGAATTTATGGTAATGCCCTTTGGAATAATGCGCGTGCTACATTTGTACAAATGATGAACAACATTTTTCTTGATTAGTAAGCTTTTGTTCTTGTATTCTTTGATGATATACTTGCTTACAATAAGAACGATGGTGAGCATGAGAAGCATCTTAAAACAGTTTTTTATTTGCTACGAGAGAACACACTTTACGTTAGACTTGAAAAGAGTTACTTCTTTCAACATAAGCTAGAATATTTAGGACATATTATTTCAAGTGCAGGCATGCATGTAAATCCAAAAAGATTAAAGTTATAGTAGAATGGCCTACACCAAAAACAAGCAATGATGTTCGTTCTTTCCTTCAGTTGGCTAGTTTTTATAGGAAGTTTGTTCAAAATTTTTCTTATTTAGCATTGCCTCTTACCTTATTATTGAAAAAGAAAATAAAATTTGCATGGGGAGTTACCCAAGAGCAATCCTTCAAAAAACTCAAACATGCACTTTCACATGCACCTGTTTTATAGTTACCTGATTTTTCACAGCCATTTCATGTCATTATTGATGCTACTGGTTCAAGAATAGGTGTTGTTTTAATGCAAAATGATCACCCCATTGCATTTAAGAGTAGGAAGCTTAAGCCATTAGAAAAGAATACTATTACATATGATAAAGAATTGTTAGCAGTTGTGCATGCTTTGCAAATTTGAAACACTATCTTATGGGATCTAAGGTCTTCATCAAAACCAATCAACAGGCTATTAAGCATTTATTAAATCAGCCCTTAATCTTTGATCGACATCTTAAATGAGCTTCATTCATTAAAAATTTCCATCCCATGATCCAATATCAACCTAATAAAGCTAATGTCATAGCCGATGCTCTTAGCCATTTTCCTTTACATTCTATTGTTTTGCATAATATTTCTACAATCCAAATTCATTCCTTTCAAGAAATGATTTCCACTTATGCATCTTATTTGTATTTCTCACATGCATGGCATGAATTCAACAATGGTGCACCTTTAACCGATGAACAATATACGTTTCATCATGTGTTACTTTATTTTCAACATAAATTATGCATAACCCAATATTTTAAAGATTTTTTCATCAAAGAATTGCATGAACCATCTTAGATGGGTCATAAAGGCATACAAAGCACCATTTATGCTTGCAAAGATTTCTTCTTTTGGCCCCACATGGAAATAGATATTGCGCATTATGTTTCTCAATGCATTGTATGTCAGCGTGTAAAACATCATCATGGTAAACCATTTGGACTATTAATGCCACTTCCCATTCCGAATGAACCATGGGAACACATCTCTATGGATTTTATCATAGGTCTTCGTGTCACTTCATCACATAATGATATGATTTGGATAGTAGTTGATAGGTTTAGTAAATATGCATATTTCATTCCCTATAGAAAAACTTTGCTTGCACCTCAAGCTGTAAACTTATTCATTAAACACATTTTCCCACATCATGGATTTCCTAAAGTAATGTTATCTGATCGTGATGTTAGATTTTGCATTTGGGTTGCTTTATTTCAACATTTTGGTTCTAAAGTAGATTTTAGCTCTGCATTTCATCCCAAAAGTAATGGACAAAGTGAGGCTACAAATAGTACTATTCTTGATTTATTGTGTTGTTATTCATTAGATGGTCCCACTAACTAGGATGAAAAGTTGCCATGCATCAATTTGCTTACAATAACACCACACACACCACTACTCGTTGTGCACCTTTTGAAACATTTTTATGGTGAAAAGCTTCCCACTCCCATGCCACTCACTCAAATTGATATTCTGATGGTTGATTCTATTGCTCAAGATCACATTTCTATACTTCACAATGTTCATGAGCACATTAGGAAAATTCAAGAATGTTATATGCGTAATGTCAATACAAAATGATTAGCCAAGGAATTCAAGGAAAATGATCTTGTATGGTTGTGTATCATTAAAAGATGTCTGAAAAATATTTTGCGACATCCTAAAATTAAACTTGCACCATGCTATTATGGAATGTTTCACATTATACAGAAAATTAATGATAATTCATTCATATTAGATATACCATCTCATTAGAATATACATAACTCTTTTCATATCAGTTTACTTAAACCATTTAAAGGAGCTTTAGCATTCACTCCACTTCTTGATGACCCTCCTTAAATTGAAGAACAATATGAAATCTTAGCTCATGATGTCACTACTACATGCAAAGGTACTCAGTATCATCGATATTTAGGTAAGTAAAAAAATCACTCTATTGAAGAATGTCAGTGGATACAACAACACAATTAACACCCCATTATGATCAGTAATTTTTGCATGTCACACACATACACATTAATATAACTCCTCCATAAACATTTTCATGCATGCATTTTTACATGGAACATGCTTATTCTCATTTAGTGATGGAACATGTGATTGGCCATCCATGTTTAGTTTTATTTTATCAATTGAGGTGAGTTGCTTTTTCAACTGAGGGGCATGTTATGAAATATGGAATGTGTTGAACAAGGAGTTGGAGTGTTAATTTTTATTAATGTATTAATGTGTTTTGCTTTTTTTTTGATATAGTAGTTGAAGGTTCTTGAGGGCGTGAAAGGTGTGAAAGGACGAACATCAGTAAATGGATTTATATTTTATATAGTTTGTAAATAAACCCACTTAGAGAGTTCTATTTTTGGAAACATGTAGTAAAAGTAGTGGTTAGGATAAGAATGATTGTAGACCACAATCACTATTAATAAAAGCAAGGGCTCTCCACAAAAGAGAACAACTTTTACTTTCACACATGATTTTCAAAGCCGCTCTCATGTAAGCACTATTTTCGACATAATAAAAAAATGCTATAAATACATGCACTCTGCGGACTGTCAAAACAGAGTGCATGGGGGGAGATTGCACCCAATATTGCATTCTTTCTCATCTCCTTGCATATCTATTTCTTTGTGTGTTTAAGCATTCATAACCTCTATGTGCACGTGAATTAAGATTCTATAAAGAAGACCTTACTAGAACTCTCAAGGATACTTTCTTGAGTAGCAGAGTTTCATTGATTACATGTGGTAGGACAAGAATCTACTAGTATAGACTCAGTGGCTTGAAGCATGAAATCATGAGATATGGAGCTTGGTTGGGATTCTAATTCATGCATAATGTGGTTTGGTACATTAGGTTTCTCCTTGTCCATAGTCTTTAGTGGTTTTTCATCTAGTAGACTAAAGACTTCCCTATGTCTTACTTTAGCTTATATGTAACCCTTAGCTAAATGTATTTTGACCTCATGTTCATATATCCAATCTTCACATAGGAACAGTTCTTCTAGAAGATCAGAGTCCTTACAGACCAAGAGACTTTGTTGCATGGTGTTTTTATCTAGATGTAATGGTAGGGTTACTTCTCATAGGCATTCAATGGTGTTACCTCCAATCCCTATCATGGTCTTTAGTTGGAGAGAGTGGCATCTTCAATTTCTAAAATTAAAGAATCATGTACACTACTCAGAACTGCTTCAATATCAATTAAAGAGTCCATCAAATGATATTCTTCATTTCCAATCCCTAGGTTTAGATAAGGTTGTTTTTGTATGGTTCCTAGGGTTTTGATGTTGGTGGTGTGATAGTTTTCCATGGGAATGGGTGCTTTACCTTGTTTGCATCTTTCATCATGTTCTCTGATCCATTCCTTAAGTTTTCATATTCTCTATATTGCTTCTAGTCTTGCATCTTCTCTTATTCTCTCGCCTTCTTTTTTCCTGTTCTCTGCTGTCAACATTTTTTCTATCATAGGTTCCATATAATTTTTCACTCTACAACCACTTATATCCTTTCATAGTGTATCTCCATCCAGAGTAACTAAATTTATGGCTCCAAGAGAGGAAATTCTATTTATGATCAAGAAACCATATCCTCTTTGTTGTAGTTTCTTTGCGTGTTGTTTTAAAGTATAAACATGCACTAAATCTCCGACTCTAAGACCTTTATTTTTGTTATGTGCATCATAGTAATATTTTTGCCTCTACTTAGCAGCATAGATGTCTATTACTACTTGTAATCTAGTTTCATGCAATTTCTCTATTTGATCCAACTGCTTAGACAACTCATGTCTGTCCAACCATACTTCTCAGTTACTCGAAGAGTATGAATTAGGAAATCAATTAGTAAAATTGCATTTTGACCATAAACTAGATTAAAGGGTGTCGTTCCTATAGCTATTTTATAAGCAACTCGGAATGCCCAAATTGCATGATGCAATTTTTTGTCCCCAATCAGATCTTCCATTATTGATTATCTTTGTAAGATCCATGCATAACACTTTATTTGAACTCTCACCTTGTCTATTAGCTTATGGATGATAGGGTGCTGATCTTTTATGAATCACTAGAAATGCATTCATGAGTGAATCAATGGCTTCATTAATGAAGTGCATACCTCTATCACTTACAACCCCTATAGGTAGTCCAAATATAGTGAAGGTGTTTTCAAATAGGAACTTTTTCAGAGTTTGGGCATCATTCTTCCTAGTGGAATTAGCTTCTACCCACTTAATCAAGTAAACGATGGCTACTATGATGTATTTTGCATGAGGTCCTCTAGCTAGGGGATTATTGCATCCAATGAAATCTATTCCCCATTTAGAGAAAGCTCTTGCACTAACCATTGTTCTCAAGGGCATTTCATCTCTTCATATTAGATACTTTTTTCGTTGGCATATGCCACAACTTTGTACATAGGTTTCGGCATCCATATGTAGCATTGACCACCATAAGCCTAAATAGAGAATCATTTTAGTAGTCTTGTTGACTAAAAAATGACCTCTAGTGCTCCAACATAAGCCATTTCTAATATGGGCAAATATTCTCCCTCATGCACACATAATCATAGTTGATTGTCTTTTCCTCATTTGAATAGTTGTCTATGTTGAAAATGTGAACTATGCAAGCGTTAAGTGGATAAATGGTTCAAAAGACCTTAATGTGGACAAAAATCATGACTTAGATCACTTAGGGTGGTCTCAAGGTTAGGAAAGTCAGGAAAGGAACTCCTATGGTGGTGGAAAAGTCAGGAGAGGCATCCAAAAGCTATAAAAGGAGGTGGAGAGTCATCAAATGCATGGAAGTCTTGTAGGTCATTCAAGACTAGGAGACATACTCAAGGTGGCTCAAGGAGAGAGTCATCCAATGATCAAGGAGCTGAAATGTAGTTGTCCAAGCTAGGAAAAATGCAAAGGAGGGCATTATATGCATAGAGGAGGAGCAAGGACGAGCTATCAAGCCCACACCCCCTCTAGTCTCTTCTAAGTATAGACATAGTCTACTTATAACAGTTGTAACTCTTTGTGTACATATCCAATTCAAGAGATTGAAGATGCATTATATAACCCTAATTTTTGCATATCCTACATGTTTGAATAGTTTGTTTTTTTATAGAGTTATTGTCTGACCTAAACGGATCCATTTGAGGTTTTCTATAGCTTGTTGGAAATTTTATGAAGTATACTAAGTGCGGCTAAAAGCTTAGGTGATTTGAATCAGTGTAAGGTAGGTGAATCAGATTTTTGTTGCAGGGTAGCAAAAAAGATGTATGAAAGGAACCTAGGTACTGGGTTCATTTCACTTCTAATGTGAAAATCTAAGGGATTAAATTCCATCAATTGGTATCAGAGGAGAAAACATCCTTTCAAGTCTCTAGGAGAAGGACACACAAGCTTGGACATCAAGGTTAAGAAGTACTTTTCAGTGTAACCATAATTTCCCATTTATTATGGTAGATATAAGTCGAAAAGTGGAGTTGCTTGACAAAGACAACTACCAGCCATGGTAGTTTAGAGTCATGAACTACCTCATGAGCAAAGGTTTATGGCCTATTATGGGTGGAGATGAAGATAAGCCCAATGTGAATCTCAAAGGTCCAAAGATCACTAATCAAGAATTGAAGATGTTGAAGGATTGGGAGGAAATGAATAGGAGAGCTATCATCTACATATCATAGGTAAACCTCTAACAATATGATTGGTCATATATTAGAGTTTGATCATGCTAGAGATGTTTGGGAGGACTTAGAGAAGATATATGACACTTCAACAAGAAGCAGAAAGATGCAGCTTAAGAATGAACTCTATTCTTTGAAGAAGGCTAGTGGTCAATCTAGTGTTGATTACACCTTGAGGGTGAAGGAGTTGAGGGAGCAATTGGCATCCATTGGCTGCAAAGTAGATGAGGAAGCCCTTGTGCAGATTACTCTCAATGGGATGAGAGGGGAACACAAGTGGAAACCCCTCATTATTACCATCTTGTATAGAGATCCTCTACTAACTCTTGAGGAGTTGATCCCACATTCTAGGGAAGAAGATTTAGATTCAGAAGGAGATAGCAAGGCATCATCTTCAAGGAAGGGAAAGAATGGCAAAGGGAAGAACAACCTTCATCAAGGTAAAACATGTTTTATATGTGGTAAGCATAATCATATTTCTTCAAATTGATAGTTCAAGGATGGAAAAGGCAAGAAGAAGAAGGAGCAAGGGAACTCTGCTAAAAACTCCAAGAAAGATGATGAGAAGGAGACCCCCTAGCCATGACACATGGCTACACTAGTGATCCCAAGGACACAAAGTGGTACATAGACTCTGGATGTTCTAATCACATGTCATGTATGGAGGAATCTTTTGTTCATATGCAAGTCCCAAGCGCAAAAGGTTGTGTGGAGATAGGAGGCAACACTGAGCATCCCATTACACATGTGGGAGATGTAAAGCTAGGTGAAGGTAAATATGTCAAGACTCTTAAAAATGTGCTCCATGTTCCATCTATTTCTAGGAACCTTATTCATGGAGAGTGTTAATCTCCAAAATAAAAAGCTATCCTTGATGTTAGAGCATCTCAATATAAAGAACAACTCAGAACCTCAACCAATTTTGGAAGACCAATGCCAAATTATCAAACTTTGAACTAACTGTGAAGAAACTAATTATTCAGAAAAGTTTGCTACACTTAATTCACTCATTGACTGATCAAATGTGTAAAGCTTTCAATGAAACTTTATACATGGTCTCTCCTAAAGTTTGCACACCTTGTACAAGTTAAATCTGTCCAAAAGATTCAGTACATCTTGAGATTTGGTTCAAACAATGTACCTATGTCTGAAACTATTCTTCTGTGTAGTCAACTTTGACACCCGCAACTTCTAATGCACGGTTCTCCCAAACTAGACCCCATTTATTCAAATGCTTTTAGCCACAAGTAGGTTACCTCTCAAATTAAGGAATGAGTGCTTAATTACCCAAACTTTACACTGTGGAGGGAGATCTGATCAAAACATTGACCACTAGAATTGCACTTGTTCCTGTCTTCACTTCTTCACATTTACACATGTAAATGTTCCTACTTAAAATTCTCTTATCTTGAGTACAATTAGACTCTCAATACTTGTATAGAGGTCACTCAACTATAGAATTAGACTTGTACCAAAACATTCTTCAAGAAGATAAACACAGAAGGAGCACTGACCAAAAGATCAAGGTGCAACTTTCTTCTATTCAGAGAAATCTTACATCTGAATAATACTTCATGTTCTTCTCACTTTCTAAAGTCTCTAATGACATCTAAAACTTATCACTCATCATTCCTCATACTCATAATACATCTATATCAAGTATATATAGATGTTTACATCCTGACTCATCAAGGATATAAAGTTTTTATGAACTAATTACAAGATTAGTATACATGTATATACAAGGCTTCATCTTCTGACCATGCACTAAACTTCAAGCCTCATATGTTGATGTTTGCTTCACTCTTTGACTTCAAACCTTTTTCCTAATCATCAATTGTTGATTGTCCTACACCAACAGCTCCCCCTCAATCATCAATTGTGTTTTTCTCCATCTTCTTTATACCTGCCATGTCTTTGAACCTCTGCAATTTAGGTCCATCCAAGCTTTTGGTTAACATGTCTACAATCAAATCTTTTGTTGAAGTATGTATGACTTCAATTTCTTTATCAATCACCTTATCTCCTAAGAAATGATATTGAATCTCAATATGTTTAGTCCAGGCATGAAACATAGGGTTAGCAGCTAGATACAATGAACTCATATTATCTCCATGAATAGTGGGTGTACTCTGAATGATGTCAAAACTCTTCATGAGAGTCTTCAACCATATAACCTCTTTTGTAGCTTCAACCATACCTTTATATTCTGCTTTTGTGGATGACAAAGCAACTATATCCCATTTTTTTGAGGTGTATACCTGCAAGTGAACTGCCTTTTGATGACATGTTAATGTAAAAAAATCTCAAAATTCATTTGAAAAATACTCTCCCCCTCCACCCAAGCTAAGCGTCTTTATATACTTCCCTGTTTCCTTCTCCACTAGGTTTTTTAGCCTCTTGAAGTGGTAAAACACTTCTCACTTTCACTTCATGAAATACATCCAAAAAACCTTGAATGATCATCTCTAAATGTGACAAAATATCTATTACCTCCAATGGAGGGGTCCCTTGTAGGTCCCCATACATATCTGTGTATGAGATTCAACACTTTATTGCTCACATCTGCTCCCTTCATGAATGGAAATCTACTTTGTTTCCCTAATTGACAAGATGGCACAAATGTTGCATATTCTGAGATGTAAGATCAGGTAGACCACTCACCAATCCCTTCCTTTGCATTTCCTTCATCCTTTTTAAGTTTATGTGCCCAATTCTTTTATGTCATGAGTTGATTTTTGCAATTTGTTTATTTCCAATTGACAAGTAGACATTGTGAGGGGTTGATGGCTTTACCTCCATGATGAAGAGTCTTGCTTGCTTCTTTCCATTTTCTATGAGCTTGTAGTCCTACATGGGGTCTTCAACAAAACATCCTTGATCATTGAACCTCTTTCAAACATTTGACCTATCCAAACCAAGTTCCTTGTGATGGTAGGCACATGCAAAACAACCTTCAACACCTTGGAGCTTTGAGATCCATTCAATGCAACATATCACACATGTGTAATCTTGTGCTCAGTTTCATCCCCTGTCTCTACATGTCCTTGAGTGATGGGTAAGTATAAATTTAAGAAAACATCTTTTTTGCAACTCATATGGTTGCTACAACCACTGTCAATGTACCATGTAAAATCTGAATTGACTCTTTCACTTGACCCATACATCATAAGTAAGTTCTCATTTTATGAATTTGCTAAAGTACTAGCAGAATTACGTTGGTTCCTTTTGTATCCTTGATTGCCTCCTCCTTTAGATCAACAATCTCTTGCATAATGGCATGATTTTACCCAATTGTAGCATTCTCCATTGGATGCTTCTCTTCCATGTGAACTTCCTCCTCTTCCTCTACTCCTTCCTCTTTCTCTTGATCCATAGATTTGGTTAGAGTCTTCTTGGTTGCTTGAGCTTGAGTTTGACGTTCCTCTCCCTCTGCATTGGGAGTTTTGTCCACCTCTTTTGCCTTTGCCTCTATGTGCATAGAAAACTTGGGCTTGGCTTCCCTTTGATTGTGAAACGCCATGATTCATCTCCTCGATCACCATCAATGTGACTAATTGATCAAATTTTGGTAGGGAATCCCTCACATAAACTAATTTGGTGAATTTTTTCCACCTTTCATCCTCTCTCAATCCATTGAGAGTGTGCATGACAAGATCATCATCTTTGATTGGGCTCCCAATTGAGCCTATGACATCTGAAAGCTCCTTAACCTTCAAAATGTACTCATCTATGTTAGTACTTGGTGCTTTCCTAAGATTATTTATGTCATGCTTGAGCTGAATCTTCCTTGCCTTGGTTGATGAAGAGTATAATCTCTCCAAGGTCTTGCAAACCTTCTTGGATGTTTTCAAAGTCTTGTATGTGCCCTATTATGCTATTGCGTATGTATTGGGATAGAATGAATATGACTCTCCTATCTCTTTATATCCATTCATTACGTTCATTGACCTTCCCTTGAAGTGGTGGATCATGTATATGAGGCATTGGCTCTGTGCCACTCACTAGGCCCCACAATCCTTTGCCCATAAGATAGTTGCTAACTCTAAATTTCCATGGTTGATAATTATCCTTCTCGAACTTTTCAATTTGTGCATTATACTCAGCCATACTAAGCTCTAAGATATTCCTCTAGCTTTTCCTCAAGTGTTTGTATGCTGTATAAGGTTTTTGATATTACCTTTTGATAGCTTACCCCTTGCTAACCTTCGACTAGTTGAGATCTCGATCGACATAGCCTCCTTTTGATGTCTTCTTGCTTGATAAGTCCTCCTTGTGCTTCCACGAGTTGTCTTGATCCCTTCAAGTCTTCAATATGATGCCCATTGATGTCTCCAAACCTCCAAAATGGCTCTGATACCACCAATGGGGGATGATTCTAACACCCCAATGCAATGGTGGAAGATGACTGCCCTCCACTAGGCCCACAAGCAGTGATATATGGTCACTATTCTGAACTTTTCTTTGCACCTATACAAAGACTTAAAATGAAACTTTTCAGACTTACAATAAAATTTAAGAGCTTCCCAACAAGCTTTAAATCATCCAAAATGATTATTCCAACTATGGAAGAATCCTCTACAAAATAGGCTCCCTGTTTGTAACACTCTCTACCTATGTGCAGATATATACCTTCACAAAGTTGGCAATTTCTCACAACTCACTCAGTCAAAGAACTTGAAAATTTGGCAAAATTCAGGGAACTATATGAGATGAAGCTTGAAATCAATGAAAATGATTACAATGAGAGAGAAAACAATGCTTTGCAATCCGGTACAATCAGATTTGGAAAAGCCTAACTATGCCTCTAGATAAAGAGGAGAAAAATCATGAGAAAATGAGGTAAGCAAGCAAGGGGGCTGCTTTCTGGAGTTTATGACCTCACTAAACTAAGTGATAAACTTGTGGAAAACATACAACTCAAGAAAAAAAGGTCGGATGGTGCTTATATAGAGCTTTACTTTTCCTACAATCTAACTAACCACCCAGGAATCAATGTAGGAGCTCTTTTTGGTGGGTGATTGATGAGATTTGAATTTGATTGAGTCTGGTGGAGCTTTTAACTTGATTTCATGACTTTGGGTCCTCCTTTTTTATTGGTCCACTTGCAAAACTTGTGGTTGAGTCCTTTTTCATGATTGAGACTTGATTTTCAACATTAAGTGCATATGTTGCGCACATAACAACCTCAAGCTAGAAGCTATGTGGTAAACCTCGACTTTTGACCATACACCTCACCATTTCCATGATAAAACTATTCTTCCTTTCAATAAATCCAATTTTTAAGGTGTGTTTGGCATTGTAAAGTGATGTTTTGTCCCACGCTCAGCCAAAAATGCATTAAACTTTGAAGACATATATTCCCCCTCGACCAAAATGGAGGGTGCCTATTTTACATGCTCACATATTTTTGTCCATAACCAAGAACTCTTTAAATCATAATCACATAGAACTTTTCTTTCAATTGATAAGTGAATGCATGCCTAGAAAATTCATTGTTGCAGTGGGAGAGGCGGGCCCCAAAAAAATTAGTTTAAAATCCTTCTTATATTTTAATGACACTCAAGCATATATGAAGCATTGTAATTGTGCACTTTGAGCAATCCTCAAATGTCACACTCCCAACCTTGTCAACTAGAAAACTATCTTTTAGGAAGATGAATCATATCTCAATGTTCATCCAAAATGTGAAGGAACACACTTACGAGCGCATGTACATAAGGCATTTTTGACTCATTTGTAAAGACTTTTTAGCATTTTGAAGAGAGGAGTTAACTTGAAGAAGGGAAGTCCCATAACTTCATTTTCTTGGCCAATTTTCTCCTTTCTCATTTGCTTTTATGCATGGTTATGGCTTGAAATGTGCTATGAAGTGTTTTCTAACCCTTCTCTATCTTTTTTTACTATTTTTTTTACATGTGTGAAGTTTATGGAATCTCTAGGTGTAGGTAGGTGATTCTCAATACCTAGTTTTTTTCCATAACTTTTGCATAGGAAACTCAAAATGCTTCCATAACACTTCCAATAGATCTTTCTCATTGAGAGCTTTCAAAGTAATTCAAGGGAGCATTAGATTGTGCCCTCTAACTAGACTTGACAAGATTTCATAAATATGTTTTTGATTACAAGATCATACTACAATAATATAGAATTGTTATAAGAAGTCCCACACACAGATAGGTATGGGTAAATGGACTAGACATAGTACAAGGGATCCCACAACTTGGGATTGTAAGTATGAAGCAAGATATCTAGATTAGACATATCCCTTGAGGGAGATGGGCTAGGTATAAGAAATAATTGGACATGATATTATACTATGAGATTATAAGAGGACAAGATGGAATGTCTAGAATACTAGAGTAAACAATACTAGAAGAAGGAGTGAGACAAGAACTCTAATTAGAACTTGGAAAGTACTTACTTGGAGATCGTGACTCCTTGCACTCCCAAGACTAGCATTGACAAGAGTGAGGATATAAGTATCCACTCTCTCCTTATATTGATGTTCAAGGGCGGTTACAAATTGATGATGTGATTGATGATGTCATCAGTTCAAAATAGGGCCTTGGGATGTTAGAATCAAGAACTAGATAGTCAATCTTAAGGTTTTGGCATGTTTGAGATGCAATGATAGTATTAGGTTCTTTGAATTCTTAACCAATCACTAGATGTAGAGTATATCTGAGTGTAGAAGCTGGTTGTGTGAGGTGATTCACTCCTAGTACATGTTTGTTTAACCACTAGATGCATTATCCATCATGAATGTGCACATGCATCTATGCACTTGAGCGGGTCAGCTCTCAGTTTGACAATTTGATGTGTTCATTCAAGCCGCCACTTGAGTGTGCTTGTAAGGTGTGTGGTTCTAGCTAGGATCACTTGTCATTGTTGGAGTTTGAGGTCTATGAAAGCATGCAAATAGCACAAGGAAGAAGAAGAAGCTTAGAGCATAACACACAATATTGAATGTATTACCAAGAGAATGTACAAAGATAAGTGACATGTTAGGGTTATAGCTGTATATACAAGCTGAGGGAAAAAACTTCCTAAAGAGGGAAAAAAGTACCCCCACGGTCCTAGTGTGTTCACACACATTATTACCAAAATATATCAACAAATCCCCCCTACGAGTGATGTGGTGAACAAGGAGTTGGCACTCATGTATAAGGAAGTGCCAAGCTATGTGGAATCAATCCACAAAAGGAAGTAAGCCCAAAGCTTTGCAAAAAGCTTCAAACTTCTCCCTAGAACCTTTGTGAAAAGGTCTACAATGTTCTCTTGTGTTGGCACATATTCCAAATTGATCTCTTCAGTAGAGAACCTCTGCCTGGCATAATGATAGCACACCTCAATGTGCTTAGTGTGAGCATGGACACAAGGTTCCTTACAACTGCCAGTGTGCTCTAATTGTCAATGAAGATGGTGGTGGCAGAAGATTGACCAACACCCAAATCAGCCATAAGACACGTGAGCCACACACACTCAACAATCATTGTGAAAGGTGAGCAATTTGACAATTTGATGTGTTTATTCAAGTCACCACTTGAGTGTGCTTGTCATGCGTGTGGTTCTAGCTAGGATTATATGAAAGCACGTGAATAGCACAAGGAAGAAGGAGAAGCTTAGAGTATGACACACAATATTGATTGTATTACCAAGAGAATGTACAAAGATAAGTGACCCATTAGGGTTATGGGCATATATAGAAGCAGAGGGGAAAAACCTCCTAAAGAGGGAAAAACTTACACTGACGGTCCTAGTGTGTTCACACACACCACTACCAAAATATATCAACACATCCCCCCTACGAGTGATGTGGTGAAAAAAGAGTTGTCTCTCATGTATAAGGAAGCGCCAAGCTATGTGGAAATCAATCCATAAAAGGAATTTAGCCCAGAGCTTTGCAAAAAGATTCAAACTTCTCCCTAGAACCTTTGTGAAAAGGTCTACAATGTTCTCTTGTGTGGGCACATATTCCAAATTGATCTCTTTAGTAGAGAACCTCTCCTTGACATAATGATAGTGCACCTCAATGTGCTTAGTGTGAGAATGGAACACAAGGTTCCTTGCAACTGCCAATGTGCTCTAACTGTCAGTGAAGATGGTGGTCATAGAAGACTGACCAACACCCAAATCAGCCATAAGGCATCTAAGCCACACACACTCAACAATCACTATGAAAGGTGCCCTATACTCAGCTTCACAACTAGAAGTGGCCATAGTAGGATGCTTCTTGCTCAACTAAAATATGCATGAGCTACCAAGCATGAAGCTAAAGCCACTGGTGGACACATGAGTGTCATAGCAACCAACCCAGTCAGAGTCAAAAAAAGCATGTAATTTTGGCTGTAGTGATCCCCCGTTATGATAAAACAATCCAAGTAGTTGGGTACCACTCAAGTAGTGAAAGATGTGCTTAACCACCTACCAATGCTTGACACCTAGTCAATTCATAAACCTATTAATTTGTGAGATAGAAAACTAAATTTTAACTGAGTAATGCATAAGTAAATCAAGCATCCAACAGCTTGCTGATAAAGAACAACATCAAATGCACCTCCAACATCATGAAGACTCAATCGTAAACTTGTTTCCATAAGAGTGGTAATAGGTTTGCAGTCTTCAAGCCAAAATGCTCTAATAATGTGTCAATATATTTTATGTTACACAAAGCTATTCCACCATCAACTTGCATAAATTGAATGCCCAAATAATGATGCAAATGCCCCAAATCTGACATCTCAAATGAGGCATGCAAATCAACCTTAACATAAGCAATATGCTTCTCATTAGGACCACTAAGCAACATCTCATCAACATAGACAACAATGATCAAAAGTACATCATTTTCATGCTTAACGTATAAAGGGCTCTCAATTGGATTGTTCTCAAAACCATATGCAATCAAGTAGGCATGTATCTTTTCATACCAAGCATGTGGTGCTTGCTTCAAACCATATAATGCCTTTTTCAATGTACACACTTTGTTTTCATGCTCTATTTGCACAAAAACACTAGGCTGAAAAACATACACGTCTTCATGCAAGTCACCATTCAAAAATGCATTAATGTCCAACTGATGCATTTTCCAACAATGATAAGTTGCAAGTGCACAGATGCTACGAACATTAGTCATTCGGCATGGAGGAGCAAAGTTCTCATCAAAATCAATGCGTTTTTCTTGAGTATAACCTTTTCCAACAAGCCTAGCCTTATATGTGTCAACTATTCCATCAGGTTAATGCTTCAACTTGTATAACCACTTAGTGCCAATGGAATTATTGCTAGGAAGCAAGTCACATAAAGACCAAGTACCATTTTTCCTGATTGTATCATATTTTGATTGCATAACACCCATCCAAATTTTTTGAATTTTGTGCTTCATCTAACAAAATAGGCTCATTCTCATCACAAAGACTAGAGGCAGTCATAGCATACCAATCTGATGCAAAAGAAGCACTATGAGAGCTTGAATTCATATGATATGATAGAGGTGCATCTAATTTGCTATCTCATAGACTCTACACCACCCATTTAGGCATAGTTTTTGCCTCCTCTATATGAGTTCTCTCATCAATAAGTGCATCATGTAAATTTGCATCAGAAATGGAATGATTTTCACATCATCATGTGGAACTTGTAAAGGCTAAGAAATTTCCTCACTTGGACCAACACTAGAATGTCCACCTATAAAAAGAGGCAACAAAGCGTCATACACATCTTTGGAGCTAATTGATGTCTCCCTAGTACATAAAAGTAATGGCTAAATAGCATCTTCCACAAAAACAATATCATGGCTAACCAAAATGTGTTTCTTCTATGGATGATAGAGACGATAGCCTTTGCATTTAGAATTGTACCCAACAAAAAATCATTTCATGGCTTTATCATCCAATTTCCTATGTTGTTGTCCAAGCACTAATGCATATGTCAAACAACCAAAGATACACATGTAAGCAACAGATGGCTTGCGACCATGGCAAGCCTCATATGGAGTGATACACTGTAATGCTTCAATGGGTCACCTGTTAAGTACATATGTTGCACACATAACAACATCATGGCTAGAAACTATGTGGTAAAGCCTAACTCTTGACCATACACCTTTCCATCTCCATGAGTGACTTGTTCTTCCTTTTAGGAAATCCATTCTATTGAGGTGTATATGGCATTATACGTTGATGTTTATCCCATGTTCAGCCAAAAATGCATTGAAATCAAAAGACACATATTCCCCCTTGATCAAAATGAAGGGTGCCCATTTTACATGCTTTTAGGCCAAACCAAAAATTGTTTGAAGCACATAAACACTTCAAATTTTCCTTTCAATGGATATACCCATGCATGCCTAGAAAAATCCTCAATGAAATTCATGAAGTAAAGATAGTTCCCAAAGGAGGGTGTCTGCATACGACCAGAGACATCATTATGAACAAGCTACAATTTTTTAGTAGCTCATATTGAACCATGTTTTGGGAAGGAGGAATGCTCCCATTTGCCCAAAATAGAACCTTCATAGACATGTTTATTAGGTGCCTCAAGTTTGGGGAAAGAGGCTGCCATTTTAGATTTCTGTAGGTGTAGCAAACTAGCAAAATTCAGATGACCAAAGTGTGCATGCCAAAGCTTTGCATCTGACATAGCCTGAGAATCTTGAATTGCACATGCTGAGTCATTCACAAATTTTTCATAATCTATGAGCTTATAGAGCCCACGACATAAAATGCTAGAAGCAATAATGATGTCACCATTTGACAGATAATGAATTGTACATCTCTCATCAACAAATTTCACAACCAAGCGGATCTTGGCTAATGCTAAAACTGATAATAGATTTTTCTTGATCCATAGCACAAATGAAGCATTTGACAATGTAAAAGAATTACCAATAGTCAAAATGATCTTACCAACTCCCATGACATGATAAGAGGAATTGTTGGTGCATGTGATAGTATTCCCTGTAGGGGTAGGCTCAAGTGAAGTGAAGAAACTATGTTGCGAGGTAACATGTCTGGTTGCCATACTATCAAAGTACCAAACAACTGATTCTACTACAAACATACATTGTTCATGAGAAGATGGTTCATAACTGCAAACAGTAGTAAATGCCCATTCTTCATTCTGCATAAGATAAGTAGACTCTATTTTGGGTGTAGAGACTGTTGGAGTTTATTGATCTCCAAAGTACAGCTAGAAGTAGGTGAAGCCCAACAGGACCTAGTTGACTTTTTCACAAACTTGTATGCACAGACCAGTTTTCTTGCAGAGCAAACTCCTCTTTACTCACTTAGAATTTTCCAAATCTGTTTCACACACATAAATTAGACTCTAAGAGCTTTCCAACAAGCTATAGAACACCTCAAATGGATAAATACACAATGAGCTATGACCTCTACAATATGCAGCTTTAATGGAGACCTTGAAAGAGAGATGAACCTGAGGACACACATCACTTGCAGAGACTATTGCTCTTAAGTCGCAACTCCAATGAATCTTAAACTTTCAAGAATACATGTAGACTTTGAGAGCTTTCTAAAAAGCCAAAGAAAAAATGATTTGGATACATACACAAGGAGATATGACCTCTGCAAGTTAGAGGTTTAATGGAGACCTTCAGTAGAGGTGAAACTAGAGAACATACACTACTTGCAGAGAGTACTGCTCTCAGCTCACAAATCCAATGACCATGAAAATTTACAGGAAAAAATTAGACAGTAAGAGCTTTCAAATGAGCTATTAAACATGTAATTTGGATGTATAATAAGGGAGATACAAGCTCTGCAATCTCTGCATACAAAACTACAGTAGCATAGAGATACACATATGACTCTCTTGGACATCCCACAAGATCACGACTTTTATCCTCTTTTAATAGCATGAGAAACTAATCTAAAACCTTCCTAATACATCTAAATTCGTGGTAGACACTTGGGTGGAGGTATTACATGACTCAAGTGCTCAAATAAGCAAAGTATTAATGGACTTTGAGAACTAGCCACATCGACCTTCCACTAGGACACCACTGCAGCTCCCTTGTGACTCACTAATTTGACTCACCATGTTCTAGAACTCACGTGGTATTTTTGCTACATTTTATGAATAATATGAGCCTTCTTGAAGTATTTGAAGACTTCCCAAAGGTATTTACATCATTTGAAACTTGTACCCTACATAAAACAAATGTTCGCAACATTCTCCCCCTCAAGTTTCAAAGGGGATTTCCTTCATGCCAAGAATATAGTTGAATCTTTGAAGCTTTGGTCCATCCAAGGATTTGGTTAAGATATCTGCAACTTGATCCTTTGTTCCCACAAAAGAAACTTGTACTTCATTGTTTATGGCCTTCTCTCGAACATAATGATAGTGAACCTCTATATGCTTTGTTCTAGCATGAAAAATAGGATTTGAGGTCATATGAATGCTACTCAAGTTATCCCCATATATCAGTGGTACATCAACCTGCACATTCAAGTCATGAAACAACTTTTTAAACCACATAACCTCAGTAGTAGCCAATGCTAAACCTCTATACTCAGCCTCTGTAGAAGATAAAGCAACTGTAGGCTGTTTCTTTGAACTCCATGTTAATGTCTTGTTTCCTGCTATTACCACATATCCACTTGTGGATCTTCTGTCATCTTTGCTTCCAGCCCAATCTGCATCACTAAAGACTTTAAGAGTTAGATCAGCATCATGACTATAAAATAATCCTTTGTTCATTGTACCTTTCAAATACCTAAGCACTCTTTTCGCTGCATGCATATGAGGTACTCTAGGTTCATGCATAAACTGTGACAATACTCCCACTACATAGCATATATCAGGTCTAGTTTTTGTTGCATAAATCAAAGATCCTACCATGGATCTATATACATTCATATCATGCAACTCATCACCTTCCTTTGCACTCAGGTTTACATTACATTCCATTGGAGTAGAAACAAATTTACATTCCTGCATACCAAACCTTTTTAGCATATCACATATATACTTTCTCTGTATCAACCACATACGTTCATCGCTATACACAATTTCAATCCCAAGAAAGTATCTAAGCAAACCAAGATCTGAAACTTTAAATTCGTTTCCCAAATTACCTTTTATCTCATCAATTTCTTTTGCATCATTCCCTGTAATCAACAAGTCATCCACATAAATGCATACATAGACACACATGCCATCTACATGTTTTACATAAAGTGAAGGATCAGCATGACTCGCTATGTATCCTTGCAGCATAAGATACTTTACCAACCTTGCATTCCATGCCCTTGGCACCTGCTTAAGACCATACAATGCCTTCTTTAACCTGCATACATGATTAGGACATTTTGCATCCACATAACCATCTGGTTGTGACATATACACTTCTTCATTTAACTCACCATTAAGAAAGGCATTCTTTATATCGAGTTGATGTATATTCCACCTTTTACTTGCAGCTAAAGCCAACAAAGTTCTTACCGTTGCCATGTTTGCTATTGGACTAAATGTTTCTTCATAGTCCACTCCTTGAGTTTGATTATATCCTTTTGCTACAAGTCTAGCCTTATATCTTGACACACTACCATCACTATTTCTTTTAATCTTAAAAACCCACTTGCAACCAATTACCTTTTGTTTTGGTGTCTTTGGAACTAAATTCCAAGTCTTGTTATCCTATAGCGCTTCCATTTCTTCTCTCATTGCTTTCTCCCACTTTTCATCTCCTTTTGCCTCATCATAACATGTGGGTTCATTTTCCTGCTCAACTTTTGTCATAAAAGCATAATGAGTATTCATGAAAGATTCATAAGTATACCTTTGAGGTTGCTTACTCACTCTTGAAGTTCTTCTTACCTCCGATGTAGATGCTCTTCCTTTCTTATTAGGAACCTTTGATGATTCTCCATACTCACATACATCACTAATTTCCTCTCCTTCATCATTAACTTCAACAAGTTTGAGTTTACCTTTACTTTTAACACTTGGAGGTGACTCTTGCCTTAATCTTCCATTGAAAGGTGATCCTCTTTCTTCATCCAAACCACTCCTTTCATCATTTAAACTTCCTGATGGCTGAACTATGCATTCATCTCCTTCAACCACACCTTCTTCATTTTCATCCATGACCTGCAAACAATTCTTATCTGCATACCATGAAAGTGATTCATCAAAGTTTACATCTCTTGACACAACAAAGTTATTGGTATGAGGATTATAGCATCTATATCCTCTTTGAGTATCTGCATAACCAATAAATATACATTTTTCTAATTTCGCATCAAGTTTAGATCTCACCTCACTAGGTACATGTACATAACATACACAACCAAATACTTTCAAATGACTTACACTTGGTTTCCTTCCATGCCATACCTCATATGGTGTCAAATGATGAACTCCAACATTCGGAACTCTATTCATAATGTAAACACTTGTGCCAACAGCTTCAGCCCAAAAATAATTAGGCAAACACATATCATTAAGCATGCTTCTAGATGCTTCTGCTATGATTCTGTTTCTTCTTTCTACGACTCCATTTTGTTGTGGAGTATACCTGCATGTAACTTCTCTTTTGATACCTTCATCATACAAAAAATCAGTAAAAGCTTGAGAGAAATACTCTCCCCCTCCATCAGATCTTAGCTTCTTAATATACCTTCCTATTTGCTTTTTGACATATGATTTGAACTTCTTGAAACAATCAAAGACCTCACTCTTATGTTTAATGAAATACACAAATGTCATTCTACTATGATCATCAATGAATGATACATAGTACGTATTACCAACCAAGGATGCCTCTTTAGTAGGTCCCCACACATCTGTGTGTATGAGATCTAGCAAACCATCACTTACATAGCTTGAATGCTTGAAAGGTTGTCTATGCTGCTTACCCATTTGACATGCTTCACAAAGATGCACCATATGTTGCTTAGTAAGATCAGGTAATCCTTCAACAATCCTCTTCTTTGATAGCTCCTTTAACCTATGTACATTCATGTGTCCAATCCTTTTGTGCCATAGATCAAGCTCTACTATTTGATGCATACCATAAGAGAAATAGTTTGTATGATTTGGGTTTACCTTGAATGTAAACAATCTACCTTGTTTTTTACCTTTGGCAATCAACCTCCTTTGCTTTTGATCCTCAATGAAGCAACCTGCATGATTAAATCTCACTTGTAGACCTTTTTCTACCATTTGACCAACCGACATCAAATTCTTAGTGATCGTTGGCACATAAAGTACATCCTTCAAGCAATTTGTCTTGCTCTTATCCTGCATAACAACATCTCCAACCTGCATAATCTTATGTGTTGTATAATCTCCTGTTTCAACATGACCTTTACATGATGGATTATGCATATTTGAAAACCATGAAGCATCATGAGACATGTGATTAGAACAACCACTATCTACATACCATACATCGCTATTGCAATTCATCTTAGTTTCAACATTCATCATAAGAAGAGAATCATAATCATCACTTTTACCTTCAACTGCATGATTTCCTTGTTGTTTACCTCTTCTTGAATAGCCTCCTCTTCGATTACCACCTTGATTATTTTCATTTTCATAACAATCTTTGGCATAGTGTCCATACCTTCCACATATATAGCAGTTGTTCTTATCTTCACTCCTTTGTCTTTGATTGTAGTTGTAGTAGCCTCTCGTACCTCTAGCACTTGATCTTCCTCTTCCTCTTGTGTTGAAGAAGCCTTTTGAAGTCCCTTGATCATCGCTCCTTCTTCCTCGACCTCTATTTGAACCTCTTCTACCTCTGTTTCCACCTCTTGATGATCCTACATAAAGAGCTTGTCCTTGAGATCCTTTTTGATTTGAAGTAGAACCATTTAGATTCATCTCCTCCGTGACCATGAGGGCAATAAGTTGATCAAAATCTGGTAATTCTCCTCTAACATAAACTGAAGTAATGAAGGGTTTCCATCTCTCATCATCTTTGAGTCCGTTGAGAGTATGTGCAACCAAGTCATCATCCTCCACATGAGCTTGAATTGATCCTAGTTGATCTGCAATCTCTTTAACCTTCAACAAGTAATCATTGACCGATGTCCTTGTATCTTTCTTTATGTTATTCAACTCATTTTTGAGTTGAATCTTCCTTGCTCTTGTACCTGTAGCATACAACCTTTCCAATGCAAGCCAAACATCTCTACTTGTGTCTAGATCTTGTATGTGTCCCACCATTGAATCTTGAATATTTTGTGATAAAATGAATATAACCCTTTTATCTCTTTCATTCAAAAGTCTAAACTCCCTCAATTGTTGCTGATTTGGATCCTCTGGTAATATAGGTTTGATATCCGTTCCATCAATCAAACCATACAAGCCTCTACCTTGCAAGTATGCTGTGATTCTAAATCGCCATGCTTGATAGTTGTTCTTATCAAGCTTCTCTATTTGTGCATGTTAGTCTCACATAATACAAATGCTAAGCTTCCTCCTTTAAGCCTTCTTTCCAATGTGTGTGATGAGAAGAAATATAATATTTACCTTGTAAATGAGGTATGTGCACCTGTCTTTGCTTGGATGTTGCTTGAGATGCCTCCTTGCTATCTCCTTCTACCTTTGTGTAGTGTCGATGATGAACCTCTTCTCCAATAGCTTCAAATTCTTCATCAAGGTATTATAACCTTCTCCAAGCTTCAATTCCTTGCTCTAATACCAATGTTGGAGTTTATTGATCTCCAAAGTACAACTAGAAGTAGGTGAAACCCAACAGGACATAGTTGACTTTTTCACAAACTTGTATGCACAGACCAGTTTTCTTGCAGAGCAAATTGCTCTTTACTCACTTAACATTTTCCAAATCTGTTTCACACACATAAACTAGACTCTAAGAGATTTCCAACAATCTATAGAACACCTCAAATGGATAAATACAAAATGAGCTATGACCTCTGCAATATGCAGCTTTAATGGAGACCTTGAAACAAAGATGAACCCGAGGACACACATCACTTGCAGAGACTACTGCTCTTAACTCGCAACTCCAATGAATCTTAAACTTTCCAGAATACATGTAGACTTTGAGAGCTTTCTAACAAGACAAAGAACACATGATTTGAATACATATACAAGGAGATATGACCTCTGCAAGTTAGAGGTTTAATGGAGACCTTCAATAGAGATGAAACCAGAGAACATACACTACTTGCAGAGAACACTGATCTCAGCTCACAAATCCAATGATTATGAAAATTTACAGGAAAAATTAGAAAGTAAGAGCTTTCAAATGAGCTATCAAACATGTAATTTGGATATATAATGAGGGAGATACAAGCTCCTCAATCTCTGCATACAAAACTACAGTAGCATAGAGATACACATATGACTCTCTTGGACATCCCACAAGATCACGACTTTTCTCCTCTTTTTATAGCATGGGAAACTAATATAAAACCTTCCTAATACATCTAAATTCATGGTAGACACTTGGGTGGAGGTATTACATGACTCAAGTGCTCAAATAAGCAAAGTATTGATGGACTTTGAGAACTAGCCACATCGACCTTCCACTAGGACACCACTGCAGCTCCCTTGTGACTCACTAATTTGACTCACCATGTTCTAGAACTCACGTGGTAATTTTGCTACATTTTATGAATAATATGAGCCTTCTTGAAGTATTTGAAGACTTCCCAAAGGTATTTACATAATTTGAAACTTGTACCCTACATAAAACAAATGTTCGCAACAGAGACCTCTACAACAACAATTCCAATATCTTTCTTCTTTGCCTCTTTTGCTTCCAGTTTTGGACAACTCTTTATGACATTATCATTTCCTTTATAGTATTTGCAAAACAAAATCTGCTTTTCTATTTTCTTCTCCTCTCTGTCATCCTTCTTTGATTGTGCAAAATTAGCGGATTTCTGCTTACTAGTATAGTGGATCCATTTACCTTTACCCTTCTGACTAGCCAGGAAAGCTTGACCTACAACATGCATAATGGATTTCTTTTGCCTAGACTGATCTTCTTGCAATAGAATAGAGACTAAATCCTCATATGTTAAGGCATTTGGATTTCCTTTCATCATCAATCAAAGAGTAGAAGCAAAACTCTGATATGAATCTAGAAGACCATTCAGAACAGTTTGCACAAGTGAACTGTTAGGCAAGACTTTATTAGTGGAAATAAACTACTCCAAATCTTTGATCTTTGTCAAATAATTGTCCATGGGATCTCCTTCATTCATATGCTCACTTTCCAACTATTTTTGGAGGTAAGCAGCACAAGCCTCATTCCTTGCATGGTATAAAGTGGTTAGTGTATCCCAAGCATCCTTTGTTGTTTTGTAAGAGTGAATGTGGAGAATAATGGCATGTTTGATAGACAAGGCTATCAATGCATGTGCCTGAGCATCTCTACCATCCCAATGAAGTTGCTCTATAAAGGTGCAGTAGGAACCATAGCATGAATAGGAAGGTGAAGAATGTTGCCATCTTCAGCACCATCTGCATCAGCTTAAGTAAGTATATTTGCAGGTGTAATAGGACATTTCTCAAAACCCTGCACAATATTACACAATCCTTTTGCAGCCAATACATGATGCATCATATAAGCCTATAATGGGTAATTGGTACCATCCAACTTATCCTCAATAGCAAACATACAAAATACATCATGACTTTCAGCCATGGCCACTGTCTAAAATAATATGATGCAAAAAAATGACTCTATCTAAAAAAGTTGAACAAAACTACCTTGTCAAGCTCTACTAAACCTATAGCAGACTTTGAGGAGCTTATACTAGTGAACCAAAACTTGTATATATCTTTGGCACAAAAAAATGAAATTTCCTGCATAGGCACTGTGATAGTGTGCTCGGAGGTTGAAACGAGCTTGTTTGAGAAAAAAGAGGCACAAAAGAGGAGCCCCAAAATTTTCAAATTAATGGGCATAAACTTCTTCTTTAAAATCCTACCAAATTCCCTCAAAGCTATGTAAATGCACTAGAGGAGCCCTCTCGATGCATAAACCCCAAATCATTGTAACATAGTTCTTGTAAAATAGTAGAAAATTAGAGATTAGTCAATAAAAAGTGCCGGTCTCTTGTGTGAAAGGACTAATTTTAGGGCACGTGTATATAAGGCACTTGGTGATCTTTGTAAAGAATTTTTGCCATTGTGAAGAGGGAGAACTGAAATTTCGAATTTGCTTCTTCCCTGCTGATTTTCATCTTCTCTATGATCTTTTGTGTGTGTGCAATGCTTGAAATGTGTGTGTAGGACTGTTGTCTATCCTTTCCCATCACTTTTCAACTTCTGTAGTGTGTGTGTGAACCAATACGAGTTGTGGAGTGAGTATAGGTGTTTCCCACCATTCACTATTTTGGCCATAACTTGAAGAGCGTTTGTCAGATTTGAGTGGAACTATGACCAACAGATGCGTCTCGTTGAGAGCTTCAAAATGAACCCAGTATTGGCCATATCCAGAGTTTGGAGCTAGGAGAAACATTCAAATTTGTGCTTACTATTGTAAGTGGTATCATGGAAGACATTTCCAGAGATTTAGTGAGTTGGATAGGTAGTTTAGTCTTTTCATATGAATTGTGGCCGAGCCACTTCACTTTCCATCATGTGTGCACACATCCTCATACACTTGGTTCATGTGGTTCTTCGGATTGATAATTAAACGTGTGTCAATCCACCACTATACGCACTTGTGGGGCAAATGAGATTTAGTCTCTTTGGCACAAGTCCCTAAGACCTCATGACTTACGTACACATTTTTTTGGCACCGTTTCCTGGGAACAAACTTAACCAAGGTGCCTTCGTGATGGTTATAGCTATGGACATATTTGTAGAGGTGAATTCGTTCAGTGGCAAGTAGTTAGACACTTCAGCACTTGTTACTTCACATTCCTGAGGTGTGTGTAATGAGTTTTTAGGTTTAGGGTTAGGAGTGAGGAAGAGAAGGAAGAGTTAGGGTTAGGTTAAAGAGAGGAGTGGAGTAGGAGGAAGTTGGAATCACCAAGAAAAATCTCAAAAAAATTGCCAAAATTAGTGTAGAGTAGGCTTCAGGCATCACAAACTATAAAAACCAAAATCTTTAGTTCATTTTACACAAGTACTGGAACTAGTATCCTATGCAGATAGCGACCGATATCGCTTGAGTGGTATCGCACCCTACAAGCCAAAAAGCTACCTTATGAGATCAAATCTTAAGCAAGGCATCCCTGAATGTAAGCTACAACACAATTTCAATATCAAAACTACTTTAGAAAACACATTTGCACATGATTAGAGGCGTTTCCGGTATCGCGGGGTCGGACAGAGAGTTTTGGGAGATTCTTTGAGAGAGACAGAGGGTCAAGACTGAGGAGGGGTGAGAACTAAACCTTTTTGTGCAAAAAATTTTAAGTTTAGAGCGATTTTGGCTGAAGTATCGTGGTCGGTCGAGTTTTGGGATCGTGATACCGAAATTCCCTAGTATCACGATACTCGCCTAGTATCATATCACTGCATACCACTTAGGTATCGCGATACCATTTTTGATATTGTATCGTCAAGTTGGTGTCGCGATCGCGATCAACCGGTGGTATCGTATCGCGGTCCACTTGTTATCATATCATCCCGATCACAGTATCGTATCGTCGATCGAACGGTATCGTATCACGCACATTATTGGTATCATATCACGTATCTGGTATCATATCGTCTAACCTCCATGGTATCATATCATTTGTATTGTCAATATCGTATCGTCCAAAATACCAATATCGTATCGTCCAAAAATTTAGTATCATATCGTGCAAAGTTCAGTATCGTATCGTCACCTGCACTAGTATCGTATCGCGAGAACTTTAGTATTGTATCATGTGATTTGTTGGTATCGTATCGTGCAACACACAAGTATCGTATCGTGCAAGAAGGTGGTATCGTATCATGCAAGAAGGTGGTATCGTATCGTCTGACATTTGGTATCGTATCATGAGAAATTGTGGTATCGTATCGCGCTGAGCACTAGTATCGTATCGTACAGTGCACTGGTATCGTATCGTGCTGAGAGTGGTATCGTATCGTGAGGATTTTGGTATCCTATCGTGTTCATTAGTCAGTATCATATCACCTTCATCTGTGGTATTGTATGGCCCAGAGTGGTATCGCCCAGAACATTTCAAGCCATTTGAGGACAAAATTAGAGGTAATTGAGGAGCCAATTGTGGGATAGTGGGGAAGCAAGACAGCCCCAGGAGGGTGGATGAACTTGAGATCAAGGTAGGTGCTAGGTAGCCAGAGGAGTGTTATTTCATCGATAGGAAGTGTAACTCAGGCAAGTCATCACTCTATCTATACCGACACCTCTAGTGACTCAGAGGAAGAGATACCAATGGCTTCAGAAGACATGCAAGGTTTTGTCCCTAGGGGAAACTTCATGTCCACAGTAGAGGGGGAATACATTACCTCTCTGCAATATGTGTCCACTAATTCTGAGGAGATCCCTATCTACCTAGATGGCTTAAATAGATCAATAGCCAAGATGGTGAATTCCACTGATTTAGCAATAGTGCCCAGGCCTGCAGTCAAGTATGAAGGAGTGTACATGGACAAGTTAGGTCACATCTACATGGTAACAGAACATCCATATCGGATCAACGAGAGAGGAGGGCTGGACGGACAAGGAAACTTGGGAAGACCAGACCCTGAAGAGTTAGTAACTACATCCAGAGGCAAATCAGTAGTGACTCGAGTCTTGAGAGGGGATTTGATACCTCAAGATGATTACCTATTAGAGGTCTACTTGATCCATGGATCAGACTTATTGTTACAAACTAACTCCCCCACACGCGGACAAGAAGAAAGCCCAATGACTTTTTATGAGTTAAAAGATCCTGAAGAGGAGTCTAGAGTCACGTACCTAGACAAGAACCAAAGAAGGTTGTAGCTCAAGCGTAAGCACCACCTCCTTTACTTGTCAATCCGCGGAGACGTGAGGACCGGTATGAAGACCACGAGCAAGTGAAGGCACAAGTGCGTGAGTGAAAGCACACAAACATGCACACACAAACACACACACGCGCACACGGCAAGATCAAAGAGAGGAACAATGGAAGGATTTTGATTACAAAAAGAAATCTATTACAAAACTGAAATCTACAAGAAGCTACCCTCAAAAACGAGCTCTCTAGCTCTTTTTATAGGTTTTTAACTAGTTTTGGCCCTGTCCAGACCTAGTGTCCGGCCTAGTTAAAAATTAGGTTCCAGGGTTTATTTGAGGGCTCAAACGAAGTCTAAAAATTATGAAAATTGGTACGATGGTACTTCTAATGCTCCTCAAGCTCGAGGACTCCTCGGCTTGCACAAAATGGAGCTACAAAAATAGAAAATGGTATTTACAATGGTTTTAGTGATGGAAATCACTAGTTTTGTAGGGGATTCTTCTGAAGAGTTGACATGTACTTCATGGAGCTCCCTACTTGCTCCTTCTTCTTGTGTGTGTCCACCTTTCTGATGTGCTTTCATGCTTGTGCTTGACCTTGAGTTCCAACACTCCCCTCCCTCTCGAGTCTGTCGTCCCTGACAGACCCTTGTTGTAGTGGTTGTTCCATGTAGTGCTTTGAGAGGTAGTATCCATTCTGTGTGAACAATAGCCCTCTATCTTCCAAATTCGGAAGCGTTGGTTGTCAGGTTCTTCATTTGTCACTGCAAGCCTTTGCAAGTCGTAGTCCCTTGGTATGTGCTTCTTTCGTGGATTCCACATGAGTGCATCGTTGTGAGCTTTCAAAGATTGTGAGTTGCTCAAAAGAGGTTATCAAGATTGAGTGGAGCAACTACTGGCTTCGAATCGCTTCCTAGGTATTGATGTTGCCCCCAGGATGTCCTCTAGCGCTTCTAAAGATGATGTTCAGAGTAGTCATGCCAAGTACTCATAACCCATAGTGAATGATGGGTAAGTGTGTTAGTGCATGGGTTGAAAAAAATATGTGCCTTGTGCACGGCCTTGTAATGTAGCCCTATGCATGCTTACTTGGAAAATGCATTGGAAGAAGTATGGTGCAAAAATTTGGGGTCTTGAGCTAAGTGCTCAAGGGTATGCTGATGACAAGGTTTCCTACTCTATCATGGTTATAATGTGGCCCAAGTAGGAGATTCTTACCATAAGGAAAGCTCAGTCGATGCGGATCTCTTCGTGTTGTACATCTTTCATCATGATGGACCAATCATTGTCGATGAATGCCCTGGTTGATGGTCCACATAAGCATGACTCATTCATGTTCCATAAGTCAAACCTAGGAACAAGCTCTCTCTCGCTTTTCTTCTCTCTCTCTCTTTTTTTTTTTTTTTTTTTTTTTGGGAAAAATTATCACAAAACAAGAACACAAAAGTTAGTATCAATAGAAAAGATTTGACATATGTCAATGTGCTCTTGTGCTTGGGATTCTCAAGTGTGTCTATGCACGGCCGTGTAATGTGGCCTTATAATAATGCATACTTTGGAAATGCATGACCTGAATGGTGCATGAGACAGGGTTGTGCAAAGAGCACATGGTTGTCGCTCGTCGAGGTTTTCAATGTTATTTGCAGATATTGATGCCATCTTTGTTGGAGGTATCCATTGTATCTCGAGAGGACAACTGATCATTCCTCCTTATAGGGATCCATTTGAGAACGGTCTGCGATTGGGTAGAGATCACCTTTGGCCACTTCATGTTTGAATGATTTCCTAAGGGTTTGATCCATTGTGGCTGGCTCTTTATTTTGGTGGATGCTATCGGTGCTTTCGTCTTCCAAACCCATATCCTTGCAGAAGAGGTTCTTTGATCTTTATTGGAGCTCTGTGCTTGATTCAGTTCTTTACCTCGCCTTGGTGTCTTTGTTGTGCAGGTTGTTGCCTTGAAGTCCCCCCTTGGATTTTGTCTCAGCTTAGGCTTGATTGCTTGGGGTCCTTGGATTGGAAGTGGTCTTTCTTGAGGATAAGTCATGGTAGGCCTAGACCATAGATTTTGAAGTCTAGTGTGAGGGGACTGATTTTGTGCCAGGGCTTTCTTTGGTACCCATATCATAGTGCGATTTGGTTGGGCTCTAAGTAATTTCTTGGCCACCCAAATTTGCTTGACATAACCAAGAAAATGTGATTTCTGTTTCTTGATGTAAGGGACTTTTGGGCCTTCTATGTGAGTTTTTTGAGAAAACTCATCTTTACATAGGGAATGCAACAAGGGTTGATCTTCTATACCTACATCAGACTTATGCAAGGGATCAATGGGTTGTGTGGTTTGAGATTGATCTAGAGATTCATCGAGACATTTATCCTTATTACACATAGAATCCCTAGGTGTACAAATGGGTGATGGATTGTCATGATTCACCCTAGAGTCGACCTCCTTTTCCACATCAGTGATACACAATAGTGGTTGATCATCTCCTTCTTGACCATCTGAGTGTAGATCATCCCTACTTATGGCTTCATGAGGGGAATCCAAATTTACAGGAAGAGAGGGTCCTTCCACATCCCCCAAACACTTGGAGTCCTCCATATCTCCATTCTCTAAGGTTTCCTGTGATTTACTCAAAGAAGGATTAGATTCAAAAACATGAGTAGAAAGAAAAATTTTTTCATGAAAAGCACACTCTTTGGAAAGATGATTTTGCCCCCAATTATCATAAGGCAGAAAGTCATTAGGATTTTCCATTGACAAATATGTAGAAGCACGGGTAATAGGTGGAGAAGACACCTCAAATTCTTGATGATTTTGTGTAATGAACCTTTGGGTGCCAATGATCAAGTCTTCATCTATGCAATCCATGACAAAGAATGTTTCCAAAAATTGCATATCATCCACCATAACAGGCAACACAACTTTACCCATGCATTCATAATGTTCCCCATCCATGAGGATAGAAGGATGAGTTGTTGGTTGAATGTTCTCAAAGATAAAGGTCAATAGCTCAATATGAATTAAATTCCACTCACAATTAGGATTGATATAAACACCCAACTTTCTAAGGTCATATCCTATTCTGATATGCACAAAAGTATTATCATATTCTCTTGTTGCAAATAAGGATCCAACCCCCTTAGACATTTCCCCCGTGTCCTTGACTCCTTGCAATTTTTCTCTAAATGTTTCACCTTGATGTGATATTATCTCATGTATTTCATGTTTATCGCCCTCCGTTTTTTCGATCTTAGCCCCTTTTCTTCTATCTTTTGCTTTTTTCTTTCCCATGACACAATTTTCTCCCCCTTTGTATTGTTCAAAAATCCTTGGGAGCCCCCCTGGTTTCCTAGTCCCACTTGAGGGTCAACTTCAAATTATCCTATCTCAAAATCAACGCATTATTCTTGAAAAAAACAGTTGAGATCGTGTAGGATTTGAAACGAGCTTTCCAACGAGCTATAGAGCTCAAAAAATGGACTTTGGATGAGAAAGTTATGTCAAATCAGGCTCCTGGGGGTCAAAACAGGCAAACAGGACCTTTGGAGAAAATCGCGATTTTGTGAACTTTCTGAAAATCGCGATGCTGTGAAGTCAAAAAAATCGCGATGTTGAGCACAAAATCGTGTTTTTGAAAATCGCGATTTTGAGCAAAAAATCGTGTTTATGAAAATCGCGATGTTGATCACAAAATCGTGTTTCTGAAAATCGCGATGTTGATCACAAAATCGTGTTTCTGAAAATCGCGATGTTGATCACAAAATCATGTTTCTGAAAATCGCGATGTTGATCACAAAATCGTGTTTTAGAGAATCGCGATGTTGATCACAAAATCGTGTTTCAGAGAATCGCGATGTTGATCACAAAATCGTGTTTCTGAAAATCGCGATTTTGACTCAGAGAATCGTGATTCACAAAATCGTGTTTTTGACTGAAAATCGTGTTTTCTCAGAATCGTGTTTTTGACATGAAAATCGCGATTTTGAGCAGAAAATCGTGAATTGAAAATCGCGATTTTGAGCAAAAATTTGTGTTTTCTCAAAATCGTGTTTTTGACTTGAAAATCGCGATTTTGTCCCAGAGAATCTGTTTTTCCACAGAATCGTGTTTTTCTCAAAATCGTATTTTTGGCTGAAAATCGTGATTTGTGAGAATCGCGATTTTGAGCAGAAAGTCGTGTTTTTCACAAAATCGTGTTTTTTGCTGAAAATCGTGATTGGTGAGAATCGCGATTTTGAGCAGAGAATCGTGTTTTTTTTTTAGAATCGCGATTTTGAGCAGAGAATCGTGTTTTTTGAGAAAAAAAAACACAGAATCGCGATTCTTTTCAACCAACTTTTAGGCGGGAAAACTGAAAATCGTGATTTTTCAAAAAATTTTGAATTTTCACAGAATCGCGATTTTCATCACAGAATCGCGTTTTTTGGCGGGAAATTCAAATTTCTGAGCGCCGGCTATGGCGAGCTCCGTATGAGCAGAAAATCATGAAAAAAACACAGCGCTTGCTCTCCCTTGCTTCTCCTAACTCCTTCCCACACAATAATGCATGAAAAATGGTATGAAGATGGTGAAAATGCACTAAAAAATAAGAATTTTCTATGAAGAAGAAGGTGGAAGAAGGTGGAGATAATGATGATGATGAAGATGAAGAGGAAAAAAACAGAAAATGAACTGAAATGACAGTTTTTTTACCTTCCAACGTCGCAAATCTACGATCTTACCATCACAACGCTCGTCCTCGAAGCTCTCTCCCCGGCAACGGCGCCAAAATTTGGTGTAGCTCAAGCGTAAGCACCACCTCCTTTACTTGTCAATCCGCGGAGACGTGAGGACCGGTATGAAGACCACGAGCAAGTGAAGGCACAAGTGCGTGAGTGAAAGCACACAAACATGCACACACAAACACACACACGCGCACACGGCAAGATCAAAGAGAGGAACAATGGAAGGATTTTGATTACAAAAAGAAATCTATTACAAAACTGAAATCTACAAGAAGCTACCCTCAAAAATGAGCTCTCTAGCTCTTTTTATAGGTTTTTAACTAGTTTTGGCCCTGTCCAGACCTAGTGTCCGGCCTAGTTTAAAATTAGGTTCCAGGGTTTATTTGAGGGCTCAAACGAAGTCTAAAAATTATGAAAATTGGTACGATGGTACTTCTAATGCTCCTCAAGCTCGAGGACTCCTCGGCTTGCACAAAATGGAGCTACAAAAATAGAAAATGGTATTTACAATGGTTTTAGTGATGGAAATCACTAGTTTTGTAGGGGATTCTTCTGAAGAGTTGACATGTACTTCATGGAGCTCCCTACTTGCTCCTTCTTCTTGTGTGTGTCCACCTTTCTGATGTGCTTTCATGCTTGTGCTTGACCTTGAGTTCCAACAAAGGTATTGGCCAGTCAATGCAATGGATAGGGCTCAATTGAAGTATATGGGGTTGCCTATATTCCCTCTACGAGAGTAGGCAACTACCTCTCATAATCCCTTTGGGACACAACAAGAGTCAAAAAATGCAATGTCGGGACAGGCAAGCCATCGAAGCATGCCCAACCGAACCCATGTGCAATTCACAATGTCAAGGTTGCAATCACACAATCAAAGTCACCCTAGGCTAGGCAACCACCTCGAGTAGACAGGCACCAGATGATGGGGTAAAGTCAACCCAATGGAAGGAATTAATGATATGTCAAGCCAATTTGCTTAACCATCGAGAGCAGAAGGTCATACAAACATACGCACGTCGCCACAAAAATCCTGTCGGGGACAATAGAGTTCAGGAGGAGGTACGTGTGGAAGGGGAATTGAGCAAAAAGAGAATAAGAAGGAGATCAAAGAATAAAACAGCTCAGTGAAGAACAAAGCTCATAAAGAAAAGAACAACCCTCTACCCAAAGCCCCGCAAGGGCACGCATCAGGTGACAACACCAAAGAACCAGGTCCTGAGGATTGGAAATAAAGAATTCTTAACCACTGATGGCATGCGTGACAGCCCGACTTAATACAATAACCCAGATTTATGATATAAGGAATACCAAGGGGCTTATAGGAACAAAAGACTAATTTCGGATAAAGTAACAAACTGTCTGACAATCCTTATCACTTAGTTAACCAATGGGTGCATGTACTAAGGAGCCACAAACAAGCTACAGACAAAGGAGCAAAGCCTGTCAAGGGATGATAGAGACAAAGAGGGGGAGAGTATTGCAGAAAAAAGAGGCACAAAATAGGAGCCCCAAAATTTTCAAATTAATGGGCATAAACTTCTTCTTTAAAATCCTACCAAATTCCCTCAAAGCTATGTAAATGCACTAGAGGAGTCCTCTAGATGCATAAACCCCAAATCATTATAACATAGTTCTTGTAAAATAGTAGAAAAATAGAGATTATTCAATAAAGTGCTAGTCTCTTGTGTGAAAGGACCAATTTTAGGGCACATGTATATAAGGCACTTGGTGACTCTTTGTAAAGACTTTTTGCCATTGTGAAGAGGGAGAACTGAAATTTTGAATTTGCTTCTTCCCTGCTAATTTTCATCTTCTCTATGATCTTTTCTGTATGTGCAATGCTTGAAATGTGTGTGTAGGACTGTTGTCTATGCTTTCCCATCACTTTTGAACTTCTGTAGTGTGTGTGTGTGCGAACCAATACCAGTTGTGGAGTGAGTGTAGTTGTTTCCTGCCATTCACTGTTTTGGCCATAACTTGAAAAGCATTTGTCAGATTCGAGTGAAACTACCATCAATAGATGCGTCTCATCGAGAGCTTCAAAAAAGAACTACTATTGCCCATATTCGGAGTTTGGAGCTAGGAGAAACATTCAAATTTGTGTTTACTACTGTAAGTGGTATCGCAACAGAAATTTCCAGAGATTTAGTGAGTTGGAGAGGTAGTTTAGTCTTTTCATATGCATTGTAGCTGAGCCACTTCACTTTCCATCACGTGTGCACACATCCTCATACACTTGGTTCATGTGGTTCTTCGGATTGATAATTAAACGTGTGTCAATCCAACACTATACACACTTGTGGGGCAAATGAGATTTAGTCTCTATGACACAAGTCCCTAAGACCTCGTGACTTAGATACGTAGAGCTCAGATTGTAATTTTTGAGACTATGATTGGAGGGGTGTCAATGACATCCTAGATGAAGTGGTGACCTACGTTGATAGCAATTGTTGGAGTTTGAGGTCTACGGAAGTACGCAAACAACACAAGGAAGAAGGACAAGCTTGGATCACAACACATAATACTAAATGTAATACCAAGAGAATGTACAAAGATAAGTGACATGTTAGGGTTATAGGCATATATACAAGCCGAGGGAGAAAACCTCCTAAAGAGGGAAAAAGTGCCCTAGTAGTCCTAGTGTGTTCACACACATGACTATCAAAATATAACAACAATCATGAGTCTACACAATTACACACATTTTTTGCATCAAAAGGACCTATGTTAGCATGCTTACGTGATGGTCATAGCAGAGTTGATGAGTAGATGTGCATGAAAAGAAGTTGGATAGAAGGCAAGGTCATGTTTCTTGAAATTGTATCATATTTCACCACCTATGGGTGTGTGGAACCATTGTCAGGGATGAGTCCTCTGTACCTAAGCTCACGATGTCTTAGGGACTTGCAACAAAGGAGACTAAATCTAGCAAGTGCATATAGTGATGGAATTGATACACTTGTTAAATTATCAATCCGTGAATCAAACCACATCATGTGTATGAAGACATGTGCTCATGTGATAGTTAATGTAGGGTTGGGACAACTAATGCATGGAAATTAGGCTAAATCTACCTCACAAAATACCTCCTACACACTGGCATGTATCACAATACTTGTGTAGTAGTAGACACTGATTGAGTGATTTCTCTCACCTCCAGTACACAAATATGGTGAATAGTAGGTTCTTTTGGAAGCTCTTGAGAAGATGCATTCAATGGTGGAGTTTCAACCTGATCGGATCTCTATACTTCATGTTATGATAAAAAATAGAGTGGTGGGAAATACCAAGTCTCATTTCTATGCTTCCTACTCTTCACATACACACCAATATAGCAAAAAGAGATGGGAAAAGGGTAGACAACACCTCTAGGCATACATTCCATGTCTCAAACACACATACAATCTCAAGGATAAGAAGATACATAGACAAGAAGAAGCAAATTCGAACTTCTGCAAAGTTAGTTCTTGAAAATGGAAAAAGTCTTTACAAAAGAGTCACAAGTGACTTATATACATGTGCCCTGAATTTGGTCCTTTCACATAAGAGACTGGAACTTTTTCTATAAATCCCTAAGTTCCTACTAATGTACATGGGTAATGTTACAGTCTTTAGGGATTATGCATCTAGAGGACTCCTGTAGAGCAATTACAAGGCATCTCAGAGTTCCATAATGGATTTTAGGAAAAGAAAATGGGCCATTTTATTGAAAACTTTGGGGGCTTAATTTTCCTCTCTTCTTTCTTCTACTTCTCATCTTCAACCCTCTACAACACTCTCCCCCTCTTAGTCTCTATCGTCCCTTGGCAGGCTTTTGCAGGTTTTCCTGACATGCAACAAGTGGCAAAACTTGGGATACATATAGTAAATGAGGCTTGCTACCCTCAATTGCTTCTGGCCAACTTGTTCATCTCCGAGCTAAAGTTGTAGTTTCCCTATGTATATTTCTTTTAACCACATGCAACCAGTGGTTGAGGAAGCCTTCAAGACTTATAGGAAATTTGTTATCTTATCCGAGCCTCAATTCAATGCTTTCATCTTGCCCTTAATATTCCTTTTATTCATACACTAGGGATCCATTAATTTGGGTTTTCATGCATGCTATGAGTAGGTGGCATATCTCACTATCCTACAATTGATGCTTCATTTCTCCCTGTGGTTCTTTTGTGATTGCATGTCTCACTATCCTACAATTGATGCTTCATTTCTCCAGGTGGCACATCTCACTATCCTACAATTGATGCTTCATTTCTCCCTATGGTTCTTCTCGATGCCATGCACACACATGTTGGTAATAATAGTATCTCCCGTCATGAGGGTGGTGCTTCAAAGGGCATATTGTAATTGTTTATTTTACACCCTTTGGGACATGATGCATTCTTTTAGTTTGTATCTTTCTTTCCTTTGCATGTAGCTAGTGGTTGTATCTAGGATGCATTCAATTTTGTTTTGTCTTCTTGCTATCTCTAGGAAATGCTGCATTTCTTTGTCCCGTGTCTTTTCTCTTCCCTATGTCTCATTTCAACCTTATGTGTGCCCCTATGGGGCTTTGGGCAGAGAGTAGCATTTTTAATGAATAATCTTTTTCTTTGATTTTCTTCTTCTTCTTCTCCAACTTCTTTCTCCCTCCACACATCCCTCCTCCTAAATTATGTTGTCTCCAATAGGATTTTGTTAGTGATGTGTGTAGGTCTCCTAGGTCTATTGTTTTGTTTAATTGATCATGTTTGCTTCTTTGATCATGATTTCTTTCCAATGTTCTGACTTGACTCCATCATGTGGTGCTTGTTGATTATCAGCAAAAGAGCTTGATTCGTATGCTACCAATCTAGCATTTATATTTGAGGAAATTTTCAAAAAGATCTCTAAATCTATTTCCAAAAGCCCTATAAAAAATGCTTCCTCAAATGTTTGTAGATATGGATTCGTAAGAACATTAGGTGTGAATAGTATGCCATTATTGTGAGGCGACTTAATGCGATAGAGAGATCAAAAACTAAGGCATTGGTTCCTTGGTTAATGCTAATAAAATTCAAAAAAAGTGTGTTTTGCATGCTTGAATACTTTGAAAACAATGAGTAGCATGCTGAGTACTTTATTACTCATTTTGATCATAAGATCCGGTATTTGCATGTATCTAGACAACCAAAACTCAATCATTTTTATCATATATTCCTATGTCGATAGGTAGTTATGTGGTGAGCTTGATAATAGGGGTAAATTGAGCCACTATTTTATTGATATTGCCACTAGTCTATGCTTCCCAAAATTGTGTCCATGAGCAACACCTTGGCACCGACAAAAATAAGGGTTCACTTATAATAAGTAAGGTGCTTCTTGCCAATGCACCTATAGAGTAGGATTCTTTTCCAAAAAAATTATTCGTTATTGTGCTCAGCACCAATACTGACCACTCGGGATTGGAGCAAACCCTTTCATGTCCATGTAGATGCCTCCAATCATGCCATCAGATGTGTGCTAGCACAACCCACGGGTGAAGGAAACCTAGATTTGCAGATAGCATATGCTAGTAGGCAATTAAATGTTGCTGAACGAAACTATACGACAACTGAGAGAGAAGGCTTAGGCATGGTATATGCTGTGAAAAAGTTTAGACACTATTTGTTGGCCAACAAGTTCAAGTTTTTTATTGATCATCAAGCCTTATTGTACTTGGTCAATAAACCTTGCAACACAGGACACTTAGTAAGATGGTTCCTCTTACTAATGGAATACGACTTTGAAGTTGTTGTCAGGAAAGGTAGGACCCACCTTAGGGCGGACCATCTTTCTCGCATCACTTCAGGAGAGCCACCGCAAGGAGTGTCTGATGAACTACCTGATGCTTATTTGTTCAATTTAGAAGTTGTTCCTAAATGGGCAAATAAGTTAGTACTAGTCCTAACCTTCAGACTTGCAAACAAGAATGTGAAAACAAACAAAGAAGAAATTGTAAGAGGATGAGATGCCTTTGAGGCCAATGATGGGAGGACGCGCATTCTCAAAGTGGGGTATAGACTTTGTTGGTCCCATTAATCCCCTAGCTAGGAACTCCCATGCGGAGTACATTGTTGTAGCCACAGATTACCTTACAAAATGGGTGGAAGTAAAAGCCACAACAAAAAATGATGCTCAAGTGACGGCTAAGTTCTTATTCGAGAACATTTTCACCAGATATGGGTTACCAATAGATTTAGTAAGTGATAGAGGTACGCACTTCTTGAACGAAGTCGTTGAAAATCTACTTCACAAATTCATGGTGATACATAAGAAGTCTGCCCCTTATCATCCACAAGCCAATGGACAAGTTGAGAGCACAAATAAGATCCTATGTAATGTGTTGACAAAACTCGTAAATAATAAACGCTCTGATTGGGATAAACAGCTTCATCATGTTGTTTGGGCGTACCGAGTTGCCTACAAAACGGTACTCAATGCCACCCCATTTCAGATGGTCTTCGGACAGAATGCGGTGCTACCATTGGACTTCCTAATCACAGCCCTAAAAGTAGCACAAGAGCATGAGTGGAATGGACGTGAGTTGTTCTCTAGGATCTTTGATCTAGAATGCTTAGGTGAGACGAGGCTACGAGCGGTAGCAGGCATCTATGCTGCAAAGAAAAGACAAAAGGCATACTTTGATGCACACATCAAAGATAAAGGATTGAAAGAGGGAGACCTAGTGCTGGTTTATATGCTAAAGCAACATGCCCAAAAATTGGAGAAACGAGGATATGGACCTATGATCATTAATAGAATCTCCACTAGTGGTGCAGTTCAATTGGCCACCTTAGAAGCTGATATCTTGCCGAACTATATAAGTGGTTGTCGAGTCAAGCTATATCAAGAACCTCTTACAGAGGAGATGCTAACGAGACTCAACACAGCTAAGAAGCGGAAAGAGGAAGAGTTGAGGGTCAGAGAAGAAGCACAGGCAGAAGCTAGAGAGCACATTAGGTGAAATAAGTTAAGGCGATTAGGCCTAGATGTCAACACGAAAGCCCCAAAATATCACATGGACATGTGCCAAAAATCGAGCATAAATACTTCTCGCATAATCGACCGACGACCCTTTGTGAACATAGAGGTAGGACAAGGAAGGAGTGTAAAGACTGTGTGAGCATTGGTTGACTCAGGTGCAGCAACTAGTGCTGTGAGACTTTCATACTGCCAAGACCCGCAATTGGACATCAAGCCCATCGAAGCCTATCTCATAGGAATGGGAGGTGTGGAAACCCCTTGTTTGGGCGAGGTGGAACTTCCCATCTACCTTCAAGATGTTCCAATGAAAGTCAAAATGCTAGTGTGTCACGATGAGGACCTTACAGAGCCACTTATTTTGGGTCAAGATTGGATTTACGACCATGCAGTCAACTTGAACCTAAGAAGTCAACTTCTTCAAGTTTGGAAAAAGGAGCAATGCATTACATTAGAATTAGAGAATTGCATGCTCACAAATCCAGATGTCACACATTCTCTTAGTTTGTCTAAGACTCATCTTAGCAAAGAAGATGTATGTGTCCAAAGCTCTATGTTCCAGAAGAACTCAATCATGGAAGGACAGGCTCAAAGACAAGCAGACTCCTCCTCTTGCTCAAAGACTAAAGAAGTCACAACAACTCAACCAAAGAAGCAAGTAACACAGCCCAAGAGAACCGCTATATCAAGTACGAAAACAAAACTCAAGAAGAAAGAAACTCCATGCACGAAGCAGATATGGGTTAGAAAAGGAGAGCAACCACTAGCTTTGCCGCAAAAATTTCCATCCAAGCGGGCTAATCACGCCAAAAGAAGCAGCAAGAAACAAGGAAAAGCTCAACCACCAGGTCTCCGACTAATGTGGGTACCGAAGCAATCGATGACGGCCGACCACAATGACATACAAATTTGGGTAGCTAAGAAATTAGTGGCAGCTGAGCAAGGGCGATTACATATGTGGGTTCCCAAAGCACTCTTACTTGCACAATGGCCTATGCTCTCCACCATGCAAAAGGTCTCAACAAAGAAGCCAATGAGAGAAAAGGGTAAGAACCGAGCCCAAAGAACAAAAGAAGATAAACTCAATCCTGTGGCAAAAGCAAGAAGACAATCATCTAGGATATGGGTTTGGAAGCCTAAGGTACCAGTAGCATCCACCACACCAAAGAACGAACCACTGTGGATACAAAATTTAAGCAAACAACCAAAGAGGAGGAAGTCAACAAGCACCTGTATGCAGCCCAACACTGTTTTGAAATGGGTCCCCAAAATCAGTGGTCCTTTTGACATCCGATGGATACCTCCAACAAAGGTTGCATCAACATCTACAGGAACATTGAAAGCTTCGACGTGGAGCAACCATGTGCCTTTGGCATAACCTTGTCTTTTGCACCATTGAGGTCATGCATTTCCAAAGTATGCATTATTATAGGGCCACATTACATGGCTGTGCATAGACACAATTGAGAAATCCCAGGCACATGAGACACAATTTCCACTTGTAAAATATTTTCTTGATACTAACCTCTGTCTTCTTGTTTTGTAATTGTTCAAAAAAAAAAAGGGAAGAGGTCCATGAACTCGAAGACACTCATCGGTGAACCACCAGCAAGGATGCTCATCAACCAAAAAGACAAGCCAATTGTCAATCACCATGATGGGTATACAACACAAAGAGACAAAAATCGACCGACCTTTCACCATGGTAAGCACAACCTACTTCGGCAACATGCTCACCATGATAGATTAGGAAGCCTCTTCGTCAGCATACCCTTGAGCAATTAGCTCAAGATCCAATCTCTTGCACCATACTTCTTCCCATGCATTTTCCAAGTACGCATACATAGGGCCACATTACAAGGCCATGCAAAAGGCACCTATTTTTTCCAACCCATTCACTAATGCACTTCACCATCAATCATTATGGGTCACGAGTACTTGGCCGCATATTATGAAACTCATGTTTCAAAGATTCAAGGACATCTAGGGTACAACATCAGTACCCAGGAAGCAATTCACAATAGATAACTGCTCAAGATCAATATTGACAACCTCTTTTGAGCAACGAGCAATCTTTGAAAGCACGAAGATACACTATCTAGCTCACATCCAAGGAAGAAGTACCTACAAGTGGACCAACTCTCGCATGGGCTAGTAGTGGAAACCTGAAGGATTCGACAACCGACCAGGCTACATTGGGAAGATGGACAGCTCCTGTTGATACATGAAGGACACTACCTCTCAACGTACTACATGGAAAAACCACTACAACAAGGGTCTGTCAGGGACGACAGACTCAAGGGGGGGGGGGGAGTGTTAAAGCTCAAGGTCAAGGACAAAGCATGGAAGTGCATCAAGGAAGTGGACACACAAGAAGAAGGAGCAAGTATGGAGCTCCAAGAAGCACATGTCAAATTTTCAGAAGAAATCCCTATAAAAATAGTGATTTTTATCACTAAAAACCATTGTAAATACCATTTTCCATTTTTGCAACTCCATTTTGTTCAAGCCAAGGAGTCCTCAAGCTTGAGGAGTATTATAACTATCATCCTACCAATTTTCATAATTTTTAGACTCCGTTTGAGCCCCCAAATAAGCCCTCGAACCTATTTTTTAACTAGGCCGGACACTAGGTCTGGACAGGGCCAAAACCACTCAAAAAACTATAAAAAGGGCTAGAGAGCTCATTTTTCAGCTTAGCTTGTTGTAGATTTGAGCTTTGTAAGAGAACTCTTTTGCAATCGAAGTCCTTCCATTGCTCCACTCTTTGCTCTTACTTTGTGCGCGTGTGTGTGTATGTGTGTGCATGCTTGTGTGCTTTCACTCACGCACTTGTGCCATCACTTGCTCATGGTCTTCATACCGGTCCTCACGTCTCCACGGGTTGACATTTATGAGGTGAAGCTCCTCACGTTGGTACTTGCCATTGTGGTAGAGTGACAACATGTGTTTTTGGTTAATATTAGTCTATTGGCATCCATAGTCAGAGTCTGCTTCTGTTACCTTGGGTCTCATATTGTTCTTGATCATGTATGCCCATGCATAAGCAAATCATCATATTTGACATACCTGCATAAAATTGGTATTGCTTATGAATATTAGTCATATGTACAAAGGTTCGCCATCCAAGATGTATGTAGTTTTTCCTTGTCTTGTAGATGTAATAATGAGGAGGAACATTCAATAGGTGTTCATATGACCCTAATAAGATTTGATCATGCTATGGGGGTTACTAGCCATGGAACTGGGCATGGCAAAGACTATTGGATTGTGAAGTAAATGGACTAAGGAGTAGGGTTTGGATGGTTAGGTGCACATTCACAAAAAAGGAAAAGGAAACCCACGCGGAGATTTTGTCCGATGTAGTTTGGATCTGTCAACCCTAATATTACATATTTTTGTATTCTTAGTGCATGCTCAAATTTGTTGCTTGTTGAAGGAATTGAGATACATGATTCCATTGTGTCTGATAGATTGAATCTGATGTTGTCATTAGGATTGCACCTGTTAATATGTATGGGAAGTGCAGGTGCTTGTGTAATGCAAAAAGGGTGTTTTTGGGGGATGATTTTTCATAATCTTGTTGCATGGAATGTTATGATCTCATCTCTATTTCTCGATAATCAAGATGAGGATGCTTTGGAGTTTTTTTAGGCAATATTGAGCAAAGGTCATCTTGTAGAAGGTGGTTGTTTGGCTAAAGAGAAAAGGATGATGGGAGTTTTTTTCTTTTGTTTTGTGTTCATATTCTGCATTGAATTTGGACCTATTCTCTTTTTCTGCTATGCACTTAGTAAGTTCGTGCCACAACACAGAGAGGTAAAATGGTAGACACTGAGAAGCAAAATTGGAAGCAACGAAAGTATGAGTCTCTTATGTGATTAACCAACATGAAATAGTTGATCATAATTTAATAACGGGAATCCAAGGGTTGGAAAAGGCATATGTTTTTCTTCTCATAGAACCAATGATCCTTACAATTTGCACTTTGAGAAATGTATTTGTTCAAATTTGGAGCCAATGCACATACTAAGCATTGAATTATTTGTTTGTGATATGTGTTTTTTTTCATGTGTTGGGTTGCTAACATGTATTCAATATGGAAATACACTAGAAAAAATCTCTATGGGGAATACGAGATGAAGCTACCAGAATCATGAAGGTCACATATTATTTAGTGTTCAGCAGTACAAAAGCAAGGGAACAGGCATTGAAGAACATGGAGTGAAAAGGGGGGCGGGCTTTGTCCCTTCTGCACCTCGCGAGCCGGGTCGGCCTCTCCTTGCATGCCGAGGTAGGAGTGTCAGGGCAAGGGGCCTCTTCTACTCAATCAACTGCTACAAGGTCATCTCTTCGTACTCCTCCCCCTCTTATAGTCAGCAAATCTTCACCATCCACATCTTAGAAGACTTCTAGCGAAAGTCTGCAAAGTTCGATGAATAATGTGTTAGTTTCCTCATGTATATCACCAACTATAAGAAATTCCACAACCTCTCTTGTTGCAGGACAAAGGGTACTTAAGTACGTCAAAGGATCAGTGAATCAAGGTTTGTATTATCCATTTGATGATGGATTAAATATACAAGCTTATTGTGATGTTGATTGGGAAGGTTCCAAAGATGACAAGAGGAGCACTAGCGAATATGTTATCATGCTAGGGAAGAAGACCATCTCATGGATGTCAAAGAAACAATCAATAGTGGCTCTCTCATCCATCGAAGCTAAGTATAGAGGCTTAGCACAAGTCTAATGTGAGCTTATGTGGCTCAAGAATTTGTTTGCTGATCTTGATTTGTAGGTTAAGCAAGTACCTATTTTTTGTGGAAACATAAGCAGCATATGCTTGACTCAAAATCCAATGTTCCATGCAAGGTTGAAGCATTAGAGAGAAGATCATGTCAAATGATATGAAGGTTGAGCATGTAAATACAAAGGACCATTATGTAGATATTTTTACCAAAACTTTGGATGGAGTAAAGCTACAACACTTCAAGGCATGCATTGGAATGAAGGACCTAGGCATTGAGACTTGCGGGGGAGTGTTGAGAATCAAGTCTCAATCATGTCAAAGGAGTCAACTATGCATTTTTCAAGTGGACCAATAAAAAAGAGGACCCAAAGTTGTGGAATCAAGTTAGACAAAACATGTAGATGAGCAACCGATGGCTTGCGACCATGTCTAGTCTCATATGGAGTAATAGACTACAATGCTTTGATGGTACACCTATTAAGTGATGGGGGATGATTCGAGCACCCCAATTCAACAATGAAGATGGTTGCTCTCCACTAGGCCCACAAGTAGTGATATATGCTCACTGTTCTAAACTTTTCTCTACACCTCTATAGAGACTTAAAATGAAACTTTGTAAAATTACAATAGAATTTAACAGATACCGAAGAAGCTTTAAGTCATCCAAAATGAATATTCCAAATGGGATAACCATCCTCTACAAAATAGGCTACCTGTTTGCAACACTCTTTGCCTATGTCTAGAGATATACCTTCACAAATTTGGCAATTTCTCACAACTCACTAAATCAAAGCACTTGAAACTTTGGAAAACTTTAGGGCAGTATATTATAGACCAGATGAAGTTTGAAATCAATGAAAATGAGTACAATGAGAGAGCATAATTTGGTTCAACCAGATTTGGAAAAGCCTAACTATAACTCTGGATAGAGGGGAGCAAAATCATGAGAAAATGAGGTAAGCAAGCAAGGGGGACTGCTTTCTAGATTTTATGAATTCACTAGATTAAGTGGTAAACTTGTGGAATGCATACAACTCAAGAAACAAAGGTGGGATGGTGCTTATATAGTGTTTTACTTTTGCCACAATCTAGCTAACCACCCACCAATCAGTGTAGGGGCTCTTTTTGGTGGGTGATTGATGAGATTTGAATTTGATTGAGTTTGGTGGCATGTATTGTCTCATTATGTGGTTGTCTAATTTGAAGATGTACCTGATTTTCTTTTTCTTCTTCTTCATGTGTTGTAGACTTTGTAGCACTTCCCTAAAATGTAACATCCAGTGGAGAATTCTCTGCTACAATCTTGATTCGTGTGAATGGTTCTTGTTCCTCCACATCTTCCTAGACTTTCTCTTTCGTTGGCATCTTTAATGATGTCTCTCCATCCAAGTGAGTTTCTGTAATTTGGATCTTTATTTCTTCATTCATTCTTAATGTGTCGATTTCTCTTGTGATGACCTTTTCTTCGGTGTTTTCGTGGTTGTGTTGTCAGGAGTCTTATTTATCTTTGTACCTTCCTCTTCAATGGATTCCGTGAATTGATTTAACTCATCCCATTTGCCATCATCATTCCATTCACTTTTAATGTACACATTCATCATGCATGGTTCTTGGTCTTCTCGGGTGTTCGAAGATGAACTAGAGTTCATCAATCCCAGTTCTCTGTATTTATGGACTTTTGTCAACCTCTTTCCCTGCAAAGTTTCTACATGAGATGGATGATAGTGATGCCCTTGTAATGGCAGGTTTACTTGTCCTTCCATATATTTGTGAGTGTCTTCCATCGCTTCCTTTAATTCTTCTTCAGTGATGGGCTTGGTGTTATTGACGGTTGTTCTTGGAAGTATGTGTATTCTTTTTGAAGTAGGAAGCGCTTCTTCTGCCTTTAATACTTCTCTTCATCACTTTTGCTCTTCTCATTTTGGGTTGAGAGCTGGTTCCTACTTCCTCGGTCACTTTTACTCCTTTCTTTTTCCTTGGTACAATGGCCAGCTTTGCGTACTGAGCCATTTCCATTGATGAAGTCATCTCCTTAAGATATTCCCAAATACCTAAGGCATGGTAGATCAGAACGATCAATGCTACACTTCCATTCAAGAACTTCTTGTGGCCCCATTGCTTCTTAGCTTCGAATAAACGCTCTTGTATGTAGGGCGTCAGGTTCACTTGATTACCAATTTGTTTTGTTGCTTGGGATAAGAGTTGTACTATGATCTTTTGAGGTGTTGTGTAGTGATGCATGTTTGGAAAGCAGAAATGTTGGTGAATTAGACAAACCTCTTCTGCGATGTCTATATGATTAGTATCCATGAATGTGTAGGTCTTCGTTCCTTGGCTTTCATCCTTTAGGTCTATGTTCCCATCTTTTTCCCATCCAAAGGCTTCTTTAATTAATTCATGAGTGAAATGAATAATTGCCCATTCTCCTTCCACATCTAGAACTTTTGCTTCGGGCACTAATGAGTCATGTAGAGCCGGTTGAAGAGTGTTCATCACCTGAGTACATCGTTGAAAATCCAGCTTGTAAATGGGTAGCTCGAAGTATTTTTGAATGCCTGCCTTTGTCATTACATCCATGGTTGATGGAAGTTCATGTAAGACTTTGAAATTTTGGGACATGACAGGGAACTGATAGTCAGTGTCCATGATCTTTATCATCACCAAGAATAGATGCTCCCCAACAGGCTGGTCTTCTCGAAACCAATGACCTTTAGCTTTTGTTACACTTTGTAGTGGAAATTCCAACACCTCTTCTTGAACGGTTGCCTCAAAATCCTTGGAAGCCATCTGCACTTGTAATAAAGACGGAGTCAGCTTACAAGAGAGACTAATTCATGTGTTTTATGTGTTGTTTAGTGATATGTCATTTCCTTTGTCGCTCCGTTACCCCTTGCTTAAGTAATTAATGTCTCTTACCACACTTCTTTTGACTTTTAATCCTTAAAGAAAACAAAAATTAGCTCTAGCCAAAGCACTTATTTATTTACAATGTACAATCATTCCTATGGCAATAGAAACTTAGACCTATTTCAATGATGGAAATGTGCACCACTAGTTTTGTTGAAGAGATAATGTGTCGAATGCATGGCCTTGTAATGTGGCCCTGTCATGCATACTCTGTGTGCAAATGACTCTTCATGAGTGCAAGTAGTTGAGCTTGTTGTTCTTGTCCTTGCCCTCTTGGGTCTCCATATCCACTTTATAATTGGTGCTTGAGGCATGTGTTTCTGTCGGGCTCCTTGTACTCTGGTCTTTGTCTTCTTCCTCCTTGAAATCTAATTTTTTGATGTGGTGTTCTTTGTTACCCTCGATGAGTCTTTTTGGACTGCTTTGCTTCACTTTTTAGACATGATATCTTGTTAAGCCTTTCTAGTTCTTGATTTGTAGTTTGACTGACATTCTTAGGGATCCATATACATTGTTGTGTCCTCTGGGCCTCTACCAATGACTTTGGAAGCCATACACGAAGAAGTCTTGGTGGCTCTGATTGGGATGGTGAGTAATGGTTGTCTCTTCTTGTCTTTACTGAATGGCTGATCTCCTTCTATGTGGAGTTGTCTAGTTGAGTCATTCGATCCTTCCATACCCATTGTAGATGAGTATTACATGGGTGTGATGTTCGAATAGTAGATGTCCATGTGGGTTTTCTTCTTATTGTGTAGATAGATTTAGAGGTAATGTCTCACTCTATCTCTTAGGTTCATCTCTCATGGGAAAAGTGGTCACACCATCAAGCAACACATCCTGATTTGCAGGCAATTCTAGATTAGGGCATTCTTGGGACACACTCATTACTGAATCATTTTCTTTCTCCTCCTCCACGTTTCCTCCCTTAATTTGATGATCTTATGGATTTGAGACGGCCTTTCTTCCAGCAAACCAAAGATTTCCTTATGTCCTATTTTGGTTGATAGGTATCCTTGTGCTAGATGGATGCTCACTTCATTCTCAATAATCCAATCTTGCCCTAGAATGAGATTTTCAATCAGGTCTTTGTCTTTGCAGACCAAAACTTTTTACTCCATAGTGGAATTTCCTAAGTGAAGGGATATTAGGGCTTCTCCAACACACTCTATAGCTTGACCTCCAATTCCTATCATGCACGCTTTAGTGGGACTTATGGTGGTTTGGAGATGTGTAGCTAGTAACACTCGTTTACAACTTAGAGCCGCTCTTGAATCAATCAGAGCATCTACTAGTTGATACTCCTTGATTCTGATTCCTAGGTTTAAGTATTGTTGGGAAAGGCTATGGCTCTCATTATTGGCATTACTAACTTGGTATTTGGCCATGGGTATAGGTTCCTCTCCCTCTAGATATCGTTCATCCCTTCGTCATATCCACTCCTTTCGTCTCTTGATACGCTCTAAGGCTTCTTGGCGATGCTTCTTCTCTAATTCTCTCTTCTTCCTTCTTTTGATTCTGCGCTCCTACAAGTTGTGCTAGCATCTCATCAGTTAATGGATCCATATATCGCTTCACTCTACATCCACTTATGTAGTTGAGAAGTATATCTCCATCGAATGTAGCTAGATTCACTGCTCCGCTCAATGAGATTCTATTAATCAGTAATGGTCCGTGTCCACGTTGCTGTAGTTTCTTGGCATGTTGCTTCAATGTATATACAAGGAATAAATCTCCTTCTTTTAAGCCCTTTTCTTTGATGTGTGCATCATAATATGCCTTCTGCCTCTGTTTGGCAGCATAAATTCTTGCAACTGCTTGTAGTTTTGTTTCATGTAATTTCTCAATTTGCTCTAATTGCTTGGATAATTCATGTCATGTCCACTTATACTATTGTGCTACACATAAAGTAGGTATTAAAAAATCAATTGGTAAGATCGCATTTTGTCCATAAACTAGGTTAAACAGAGTAGTTCCAATAGATGTCTTGTAAGCCACTCGAAAGGCCCAAATTGCATGATGCAATTGTTTGTCCCAATCTGACCTTCCATTGTTGGCTATATTTGTCAACATGGTACATAACACTTTATTGGAACCCTCTGCTTGACCATTGTCTTGAGGGTGATAGGGAGCTGATTTTTTATGAATTACTAGGAATTTGTTCATCAAGGATTCTATTACTTCATTGATGAAGTGCGTTCCTCTATCAATTACTATCTCTATGGGTAGTCCAACACGAGTAAAGATGTCCTCAAAGAGAAACTTCGCTGTGGTTTGAGCATCATTCTTCCTTGTTGCTTTTGCTTCTACCCATTTAGTTAGATAGTCTGTTTCCACTATTATGTACTCAGCATGTGATCCTTTGGCTAAAGGGTTAATAGGGCATATGAAATCAATGCCCCATTTTGAAAAGACTCTCGCACAAATCATGGGTCTTAGAGGCATATCATCACTCCTAATAGGATGCTTGGCTCTTTGGCACACCTCAGAGCTTCGTACATAAGTGTCTACATCCATATGTAGAGTTGACCACCACAAGCCTGCGAAGAGAATCATTTTCACAATTCTTTCGGCTGAAAATGTCCCGTTGCAGTGCCTGCATGTGCCATCTCTAGAATAGGTAAGTACTCTCCTTCATGGACACATAGCCATAGCTGAGAGTCCTTTCCTCTTTTGAATAATTGCCTTCCCATTATAGTATAGTCCTTGCTCATTTCTTCTAGGGATCGCTTTCTAGCTAGACTTTCTCCTTGATCATGCTTGCGTGTTTTTAAGAACTTAACCAATGTCCTACTCCAATCTGGTGCTATTGTAGAGAATTGTAATGATGTGTGGTCCTCTGGAGTACTTTCTTGGCATTCTAGACAACTACCAATGTACCCATGTACATCTTTTGGCATATCTCATCAGTACACTCCCAATCTTTTTAATTCTCTTAGTGTTCCATGAGATCCTTTGTGCATTCTCCATCGATTTACATGAGCTTGATCCATTAAGTTCTTCTACTCAGCCTCTTCCACACACAACAATACATCGTTGGGTTCCTTATAGTACATGCTTTCTGCCACAATGTGCAAATTACGAGATTGTAGAAATCCTTTCCTAGCATCCTTGTTGATTCTATGATGTGGTCCATGTATGAGTATATGAATCAACTTTTCTGCCCACTTCGGACATACTTATAGGTTGAACAAATAGGTATCTCGTAGGTCATCCGCTACTCCGTTGGGTGGTTCTCCATGTGTTAATCTAGACAGATGATCGGTTCTCACATGATCCTTTTTTGACCACTACTTCGAATCAAACTCCATTAGCAACAGAAAACCATCTCACTAGTCTTCTCATGTTACAAGGCTTATTGACTAGGTACAACAAGGTGTGATGGTTGATGAAGCACTTGAACTTGTTAGCTAGAAGGTAGTGTCTAAATTTCTTAACTGCATACACCATTCATAAAACCTTCTTGTTCCGTAGTCGTATAATTTCTTTTCACTTGGTTTAGTTGTCTACTCGCATATGCAATGGGGTGGTCTAATTTTCCTTCATTTGCAGGTTGAGTTAGGATGCATCATATTGCATAGTGGAGGCATCTACATGTATATCAAATGGTTTATTCCAATTGGGTATCTTCAAAATAGGAGCCGTACTTCATCGTCTTTTCAATTCATTAAACACTTTTTCACATTCGTCTATCCACGTAGGTTGGGTTAATAATCCATATAGTGGCTTAGCAATTATGGCATACATGTGGATGAATCTACGATAGTATCCACAATGGCCCATAAAGGCTTGTACTTCCTTAGCATTTTTCGGTCTTGGTAGCTCTAAGATTACCTTAACCTTATCCTCGTCAGTGGAAATTCCATTCTTAGATATGATGTGTCCTAGGATCTTTCCCTGTCTCACCATAAAGATGCATTTTTTAGGATTCAGGCACACTCAATATCTCTGACACCTCTCAAATATCCTTCATAATTCCAGAATGTGTTCATGTCTCTGACTTGATTAGGTGCATAAGTCATCTACGTATACTTCCATACTTTTCCTTAGGAATTCCTTAAATACATGACACATCAACCTTTGGAAAGTGGTAGGGGCATTTATGAGACCAAATGGCATCACTCTAAAGGCATAAACTCCCCACTCATGTGCAAATGTTGTCTTATGTTGATCCTTTGTAGTGATAGCTACTTGTTTGTACCTCGAGAATCCATCTAAGAAGCTATAAACCTCCTTGTCTGCACCTCTTTCCAAGAGATGATCAATGGTAGGTAATGGGTAGCTATCACGGATTGTGACTGCGTTTACTTTCTTTAGGTTAATACACACTCTTAATTTTCCATTTTTTCTTGGGTACGACCACTAATGGTGACACCCATTTTGTGTGTTCTATCTCATAAATGAATCCGGCTCCCAACAGTTTATTTATCTCCTTCTTAATTTTTGCCAAATAGACATCATTATAAGTATAAGGGCATTGCTTCGACGGTTTTGCATCAGATGTCATTGGGATTTTGTGGGAACAAATGGATGGATCTACACCTTTGAAGTCCTTGTAGGTCCATGGAAATACATCTCAATATTCTCTGATTAGGATTATCAATTCCTCTTCCTCTTCTGGTGACACGTCTTTTCCATTGTACATACATCTCTCTTCTCCATCTTCCATGGTCACTATCACTTTCTTAGTTTGTTCCATGTTATCATAAGCTTCTCCTTATCTAGCCTCCCTTTTGGGCATTTGAATAGCTATCTTCCTCTCTTCTACTTCATATCTTTTGAAGTGCTCTAGGACTTCAAAAAGATTTGGGGGTTGTTCCACCTTATCCGATTTTTCCTCATTGGTCAGTCTTGTCTGAGCTGCTTCTATTGCTAATACCTTGGTTGCTTCATCTTCATTCTCACCCTGGATTGCTTCTAAATATCGTTCCTCCGAATCAAATACTAGCTCCATCTCTATGCTTTTGTAGTCCTCCTTCCATTACTTTTCTAATAATTCTCTTGCCTCTACTTTTTGAAGGACTACCATGTAAAAACTTACATCATAAACTTCTTCATCCACACATCCATTCATGGTTAATACTTCCTCATTTACACACATGTCTAAGGTGGCTAGAATCTCCATCCATCGGTGCAGTTTGAATGCTTCATCTAGGATAATTTGAGGCATATACATAGGATCATCTACGGGTTGGTAATTTCGATGTCCAATAGGCCATAAGTGAGTTTTAATTTCCTCCTGTTTTGTTTCTTTGCACATCCATAATTGAGCATCCTCATGCATCCATGATTGGTCACTTGAACCTGTGCTGTGAATTGGCAAATCATCCTCTTCCTTATGTATGGGGTTCCATTGTAGTGGGGGCACATACCTTTAAGAAAATGTGTGTAAGTTTATCTTAGTAGTGGTCCCCAAATGTTGTAGGTATAAAGTGTCTCTTCCCTAGTCTTGTACTACCCTAAGTTGTCTCATAAAAGGTCGTCCTAATATCATTTTGTAATTATTTTCCTTTCCAAATTGACATACAACTAGAGTGTGTTCGAACTCTACTCCGCAGGTAGTCAACTTGATCTTCTCCAATATTCCTAGGGATCTCTCCACATGAGCATCTAGTAATTGAAGTTTTATATGTGTTGGTCATAGGGCTAGTTTTCCCCACTTCTCCCAAATTTCTTTGGTGGCTATGCCTACACCTACTCCGGTGTCTAAAATAGATTTAGTCATATATCCATTAAAGATGATGGGTAGGCATGTATTTCCTTCATCTCCTTGACTAAATTCTTCGACCTTGTCAACAGGGATTTGTATGGTAGATGGAACTTCAATTTCTTTATTTTCCCTTCTAGTCTCTCCAGTTTCTATTATCAAGTGTCCCGCTAATTGGTTCCATAATTTTGGTTTGGCTCGTAGTAATTCCTCCACGGTAAAGAGGCATTGTACCCTGGTCTTCTTGAGCTCTGCTAGGTTGTGTGAAGTTTTACCTGAAGACCCATCTCCCTTGCCTCGAATTGTGGGAGCATGGAAAACTATAGACCCTTTTTCGTATTCTCTCGTATAATTAGGTAGAGTGGAAAAGTTGTGTGCTTCCTCCCTATTTCGGTCTAACATAGAAACTTCTTCATATACTTCTTCCAAATTTGGGGTCGATTGGTTTTCCCCAATGTCTAATTCCTCAAAGGGTGGTCTTGAACTCTCATTCTTTTTCCATCGCTCTTCCTAGATCTTGGCCCATAAGTCTTGTGGCCAATTGGCTTCTAGTTTTGGGATTATTGAAGTTGGTTTGCTCAAAGTGCTCTATTGTTCTTCCCTACTACATTTCTCTTTAGGTATTCTTGTTAGTTTTCGATCGTTCTCTTTAAAACATTCATTGAATTGATTCTCATATATTCTTGTCTCTGGGAGGACTAGGATAGTCTTTTCTAAAGTGGCTTGGGCTACCTCTATGAGTTTTCTGCATATCACCAATCTCTCCTTTTCTAGCTCTCCTTGTGGGTAGCGTTTCTCATGCTACTCTATATTTGTTCGAGTCGTGATTCTCGATTGATAAGCTTTGAGCCACATGTCCAGGCCTTCTGGTACTGGATCTGCTAGGATTGATCCTCGTTTATCTAGCTTCTGGATGTGGGACTTAGGTGGTATATTATCTTGCACTTCTTGTTCTAGAAGTTTCCTACTATCTTTTACATCCTTCTTGTCCTCTTTATTTTTATTTTTCATCCATTTATTTCTAAGTCTTTCCCTTCTATTCTTCCAACTTTGTGTCTTCTTCGTTTGGTTACTCTCACGTGGACCTTTCGAATCTTCAACTACCTGTATCTTTGGCTCTAGACCCTTATACATCTCTTGTTCATAATCTAATTTCTTTATCTCCTGTCCTTTGGCTTGGGCTCAAGTAATGGCTTTTAATGGTACTCTGTATTCTTTATCACTTCCCAATGATTGAATCACTTCTATCACATTGATCTGTGTAGTGTTATGAGTCTTATTTGGATTCTTTGGGCAATCTCTAAATAGATGTTCTTTTCCACACTCATTGCAATACCCTTCCCATGTTCTAAGAGGTGGTGGGTTGTATGGCAGAGTGCATTCTCTTATGAAATGATCTCCACTGCATCTACAGCATGGTCCTTTTGGCACAGGCAGTGTAATGGGCGGTCTCATAGGTGCTGGTGCCTTAGGTGCAGTGTACATCAGATTCACATGCTTTGGTCCATAAGGATTGTCGTATCCTTCATAACCATAATATTGTTGGTCATAAGTTTGGTCATACGAGTAGTATTCTCCTTGGGTTTTCTCATATCCCTGATTTGTGGTTTTTGCACTAGCTAAAGGCATAGCTGGCACTATGGCTCTTTCCATGTTCTCCTCTGATTGGGTATATTTGACTGGTACTATGTTCTAAGGATGGGGGGTTGTTTTCCTAACACTAGTTGTGGTTGTCCATATCCTCCTTGTTCATAAGGTCTAGGTGCTCCTTGTGGGCTCGGATAAGGCTAGTATCTCGATATCTCTCTTCCTTGCTCTCGGGGTGGGTATATGTAGGGTCTATATTGGGGTTGATTCACTGGCCTTGATTGCCTATTAAATGGGCAGTTTTTAGTAACATGGTTGGTATATTTTTGCTCAATGTGACAATATAGGTTGGGTCCTTGGGGTGACTGCCTATTGTATGGATGGGTTGTTGCATGCCTATTCCTCCTCTTGTACACATATGAGATGGATGATCTCCACCACATAGGCTACATCTCCTTAGCATTGGCATTCTCATTGGTCGGTTCTGGTAATTTCTCTGTCCATGAACTCCTAACTTCTTGGCTACTAGTTCTGCTAAATCCTCCACATTACTAGAACTAGTCATCACTGTACTCCTGGTGTCCTCTAGTTTAGTAGAGCTTGGTGAAATTTTGAGGTCATCAGCTAGGTTATCTTCTAGATTAGGTTCTCTTCTAGATCAATGCATTTCTCGAGGCACTCACTCAATGTCTGAAGTTGTTTCACATAAACTAAAGTTCTCAATGTTCCATTAGTTAACCCGTCTAAGAATAGTGATATCATTTTTTGTTGGGAGGGTCTTTTTGTTACTGAGCACCTATCGACATATTGGTTAAATCTTCAGGTAGCTGTTTTTACTATTTTATTAGGGTTTTTTTTTAACTATGAATCGAGGATGACGAGTTGTGTTTAATCCCTCACTTGGTAAATTCTCCAATGAACTCTTGGAAAAATTGTTCAATGTCTCCAAAATGATTCTAATCCAAGGGTTGGAACCAAGTCAAGGTTGTTCCTATGAGGGTTAGTCCAAAGGACTCATACTGCACGAAGAAGTCATCCACTTGTCTGTTCGTAACACTTGCTTAAATTTTGCTATGTGATCATATGGTTCTCTTGTACCATCATAGTGATTTCTCATACATTTAGCAACTTGAATTGGTCTCAGCCTTCTTAAAGGTTCTAGGGGTCTGGGCATTAGAGGAATTGCTAGTCTAATTGGATGCATTCTTGGTTGCACACCTGGTTGTGGCCTTGTTCTAATGGGTGGACGGTTCGTGTTACCTATCCTTGAGTTGGTTTGGTTGTGTGAATCCATGCTTGGCATTGTGAACTGCACATGTGTTTGGTTGGGAATACTTTGCTGGCTTGTTTGCCCTGACATTGTATTCTCTATTCCTTGATGGGTTGCAAAAGGGTTGTGGAGGTAGTTGCCTACTCTTGAGGAGGGAATATAGGCAACCCCATGTATTTCAATTGAGACCTATAGACTTCATCCACTGGCCAATACCTTCTTTGGTTTTGTTCTAGGTATGTGATTCAAGACTCATCTTCAGGATCCTTCAACTCATAAATAGTCACAGGACTCAACTCTTGTCCTCGGGTGGGTGAATCAATTTGTAATAGCATGTCTAACTTGCGGATAAGGTAGACGTCCAACAGGTTATCATATTGAGGTATCAAATCCCCTCTCAAGACTTGAATCACCACAAATTTGCCCCTTGGGGTAGTCACAAGTCCTTCAGGGTTAGATCTCCGAGAATTTTCTTGTCCCTCTAGTTCTCCTCTCTCGTTGATTTGATCTAGGTTTTTCGTCACTACGTAGATTTGACCTATTTTTTCCATGTAAACTCATCCTTCGTACTTAATTACGGGTCTTGGCACTATTGCAGACTTGGGAGAGTTTACCATTCTTGCGATTGACCTATTTAAGCCATCAAGGTAAATAGGGATTCCTTGTCGATTAGTCGACACATATTGTAGAGAGGTGCAGTATTCACCTTCTACGGTTGACATAAAATTCTCCCTAGGAATAGAACCATGCATGTCCTCTGAGGCCATGGGTAGTTCCTCCTCTGAGTCACTAGAGGTGTCCGAATAGATCGAGTGATTGCTAGCTTGGGTTGCACTTCCTATCGATGAGATGACACTTCTCTGGCTACTTAGCACACGTCCTGATCTTAAGCTCATTAACCCCTTTAGGTCTATATCTGTTCTCCTCTTCCCCTTAATTATCTCCTCAATCACTCCCAATTTTACCTTCAATTAGCTTGAGTCAATACCACTTCTGGTGATACCACATAGGCGATACGATACCACACTTGGCACGATACGATACCAAGGGTGTACCACAATATGATATTGGAGTTGCAGATGATATGATACCTCTGCTACACATGATATGATACCTGCCTCACGATACGATACTAGGATAACTGGCAATACGATACTGGAATGACCCATGATACAATATCAAGGTAGCTCACAATATGATACTGGTAGTTGGAGTCGATATGATACCACTTAGCTCTCGAGACGATACGATGCCACCTTTCCAACAATACAATACCAGATTTATGCACGATACAATATCAGTCCTCACGATGTGATACCAAATCAAGAATCGATACGATACAAGATAATTTTAGGGCCGATACGATACCAACATGCACATGATACGATACTGCTTGGTCAATGATATGATACCTTGATCGAAATGATACGATACCAGGTGGACCGCGATACGATACCACCAACTGATCGCAATCACGATACCAACACTTGACGATACATGATACATTGATGGTATCGTGATGCCTCAAGTGGGCATACATGATATGATATCGGGCGAGTATCGCGATACAAGGGAGTTTTGGTATCACGATACCAAAACTCAACCGATTATGATAGTGCGTCCAAAAAAGATTAAAAATAAAAAGTTTCTTGTGCAATGCATATATTTCTCTCTCCCCTTCACTCTTCACCCCCTATATCACTCAAAAACTACTTAAAATTCTTTTGTTCTACCTCACAATACCAGATGCGACTTTAATCACGTTTGTGTGTGTTCTTGTGATGTTTTTGAGGTACTACAGTTGAAGAACTCACCTTCAAGAGTGCCTTGACTAATTCTTGTGCTCACAAAGTCTATTATTTGTTTGCTTGGCACGATACCAGCTCGGCGATACCAGTCGTTGTTCTCCCACGATACTTGTTCACACAAGTGACTAAATGAATTGCGTTTTTTGGGTTTTATGGCCTTAGTTTGCCAAGTGCCTGAACCAAACTAAATTTGACAAATTTTTTGGGTTTACTTGAGATGTTCTACTTCTCCCTACTCTACTCCTCACTCCTACCTAACCCTAACTCTTCCGTTACTTCCTCACTCCTAGCCCTAAACCTAAAAACTCATTACACACACGGGAAAAGTGAGAAGTAACCAGTGTTGAAATACTTAATGACTTGCCACTGAATGAATTCACCTCTACAAGTATGATTCCTTCACTCTAGAGCTATAACCATCATGAAGGCACCTTGGTTAGGTTTTTTTCCCCTGCAACGGTGCCAAAAACGTGTGTACCTAAGTCATGAAGTCTTAGGGACTTGTGTCAATGAGACTGTACCTCAATCGCCCCACAAGTGCATATAGTGATCGATTAATACACGTTGAATTATCAATCGGAGGAACCAAATGAACCAAGTGTATGAAGATGTGTGCACACATGATGATAAGTGAATTATTTGAGCTACAATGTGTGTGACTAGTCTCAACTACCTCTCCAACTCACTAATTCTAATAGCAGGTCCCTTTCAAATGTCTCGATGAGACGCATCTATTGGTAGTATTTTTAGTCGAATTTGACAAATGGGCTTCAAGTTATGATTAAAATAGTGAATGGCAGGAAACACCAACACTCCCTCCACAACTCATAATGGCTCACACACATAGTACAACAGTTCAAAAGCGATGGGAAGGGGTAGACAACAGTCCTACACACACATTTCAAGCATTACACACACACAAAAGCTCTCCAAGAGGATGGAAATCAGCATGAAAGAGGCAAATTCGAAAATCTCCTTCAATTCTCACAATGGCAAAAAGTTCTTTACAAGAGTCACAAAGTATATACATGTGCCCTAAAAATGGTCCTTTCACACAAGAGACCGGCACTTTTATTGACTAACTCTAATTTCCTAATATTTTACAAGGATTATGATACAATGATTGGGGTTTGTGGATCCAGATGACTCCTCTAGTGCATTTACATAGCTTTAAGGGATTTCCATAGGATTTTGAAGAAGAAGAAAAAATTGTGCTCATAATTTGAGAATTTTTGTGGGCTCCTCTTTTGTGCTTCTTTACTCTGCAAGAGACACTTTTTTGCCTAGTTTTATAAGTAGATAATCAAGTGTTGGTCCAAATGAGGCAATTTCTCATCCATTTATAGGTTTAAAATGATGATATAGATCATTCAATCTTTTATGCATGTTTGCATGACACACCTATTCATGAGAGGGTTGACATAGAAGAGGCAAAAACTATGCCTAAATGTATGGTGCATACTCATTTAGGATCTCATAGTGCTTCGTTTGCATCAGATTGTTATGCAATGGTTGTCTCTCGTATTTGTGATGAGATTGAGCATGTTTCTTTTGTGAAGCACATAAATCAAGAAACTAAATGGTTGCTATGAAATCATAATATGATGCTATTATGAAGAATGGTAATTGGTCTTTATGTGATTTTCCTCCATGCAAAAAGGCCATTGGCACTAAATGGGTATACAAAGTGAAATGTAAGCCTAATGGATCAATTGATAGGTATAAGGCTATGCTTCTTATTAAAGGTTATTCTCACGAGAGAGGCATTGATTTTGATGGAACCTTTGCTCCCATATGATGGATGACAAATGCTCATAGCATTTGGACACTTGAAGATTAGTATGGTTGGAATGTACATCAGTTGGACATTAAAATGAAATTTCTAAATGGTGATTTACATGAAGAAGTGTATGTATTTTAGCCATGTGAGTTTTAGCAAAAAGGCCATGAAAAAAAAATAGTGGAGGCTGAAAAAGGAATTATATGGATCAAAGCAAGCACTACATGCATGGTACAAAAAGATACATGCCTAGTTGGCACATGGTTTTGAGAGCAATCCAACTGAGAGAACCTTACATGCTAAGCATGTAGATGATGTACTTTTAATCATTGTTGTATATATTGATGGTATGTAGCTCACTAGTCCTAATGAGAAATATATTGCTGAATTTAAGGCTGATTTACATGCTTCTTTTGAGATGTAAGATTTGGGGCATTTGCATCATTGTTTGGGCATTCAATTTATGCAAGTTAATGATGGAATAACTTTGCATCAAAAAAATATATTGACATATTATCGTAGCATTTTGGGCTTGAAGATTGTAAACCTATTGCCAATCCCATGGAGACATGTTTACAATTGAGTCTTCATGATGATGAAGATGCATTCGATGTTATTCTCTATCATTAGGCTATTGGATGCTTGATTTACTTATGCAAAACTTGGCATGATTTTCAATTTGTTGTCTCTCAAATGAGTAGTTTTATGCATTGCCAAAGTTTCAAGTGTTGGCACATGATTAAGTGCAAGTTTTGCTACTTGAGTGGCACTCGACTAATTCGATTGATTTATCCCAAGAGGGGATCACTATTGCTAGATTTACATGTTTTTTTATTAGATTAGTGATAGTTTTTTTTTATTCATGCTTGGTAACTTATGCATGACTTGGTTGAGCAAGAAGCAGTTTACTATGGAAAATTCTATTTGTGAGGCTAATTATAGGGTAGCTTTCATAATGATTGTTAAGTTGGTGTGGCACAGATGCCTTTTGGATGATTTTGTTACCGTTAGTGTCCATAAGCGGTATCCATGTGAAAGTCACCGAAGTCACCGTTGGCGCCGTTGGCTGCGCGCGAGGGAGGACCTCAACGATCAAGGAATATAGAGGTTCCCGGTACTTCCCGGGAGGTCACCCATCCCAGTACTGTTCCCCCCAGAGCTCGCTTAACCGCGGCAATCTCTTGCCACTAAGCTACACTCTTGTGGTGTTTGAAGAAGGGGAAAGACTAAGGTTGGCATTACCTTGAACAAGTTTTGGTCCCTCAAAGCTTCATTTTTGCTTTTAAAGCCTATTTCTGAAGCAATTTTGGGGTGTTTTTGGAGCCATTTTGGAGTACTTTCGCATGTAGTTCTCTTCACACAGGTCCAAGAACATCAAGAAGAGTGTTCCTTGTACTTCTCAGACAATAAATATCAACCTTTGGGGCTGTATTTTCAGCCACACTCGTAAAACTACAGGTTTCTCGAGGGGCTTTCAGTTTTGGTGGGAGCAGTCGCTGCAAATTTATGCAGGTTTTTAAAGCCTAAAACATCAGAGTTGACAGACACTTGCAGGTGTTATTGGCTAGTTTTTTGGGCTGTGTATTCAGCCTTTCAGTGTCATTTTACTGCATATATTGAGCACATACACACCATGTACGCTTTTGTGGATACCGCTTATGTACGTCCATGTGGGCATTGATATAGCGGTTACGTTCTTTGCATAAAGCCTTTTACGTTTGATAAAGAGGGTCGTGGTGAGGTTTTCTTAACTGGGAGACACCCAGATGTCGGGGTCTCTTCGGTGATGCAGGTGGAAGACTTACCCAGCCTCGCCATAGGAGATGTATGATAGTTGTTCATAGGTGCTCGATAAGCCTAGTTGGCTTCTATTGGGTAACTGATTATATGCAGTGGAGTCAGTGATTCACTATGCAGGTAGACATGTTAGTACTTGCAGTTTTATGATACTTTGACACTGGTCATATGCTAATTTTACAGAGGATACTCTGGCAAAATTTTTCCAGATTTCTGGTTTAGTCAACTATATAGTGGTCGATTTACTCCTTGATACACTTATTTGTTGGTGTTTGGACTCTTCTAGCTCCATTATCATTCTATTCAGTTCTCTACGATCATGGCATCAGAGGTCTCAGGCACATCCGGTGGATCAGGGTCTAGTGCTAGCGTTCCGAGGAGGAGCTATAACTTGCAGGGCAAAGACCATTTTGAGATCCGAAAATTTGATGGCACAAACTTTGCTCTATGGAAGAATCAGATTAAAGATGTGCTGATTCAAAGAAGGCAATGGAAGCCAGTAAATGGGATTTCAAAGAAGCCTGCTGACATGGATGAAGATGATTGGGATGAGTTAGATGAAATGGCCAGGTCTACCATTCGCTTGCACCTAGCAGATAATGTTTACTTTACAGTATTAGACTGTGAAAGTGCAGAGGAGCTTTGGAAGAAGTTATGCAATACATATGAAAAAGAGACGGCATCAAATAAAGTATATCTGATGAGAAAATTATACGACCTTCGTATGAAGGACACAGATAGTGTTGCTGCTCATCTAAATGAGTTTGATGCCATATTCTCCCAGTTACAGGCTCAGAAAATGGATATGGACAATGAAATGAAAGCAGTATTGCTGTTATGCACCCTGCCATCATCATGGGATACATTTTGCACAGCTATTAGCAATAGTGCACCAGGTGGTAAACTCGTCTATGATGACATATGTGGAGCACTCTTGAGTGAGGAGATTCGTAGAAAATCTATGGTTGGCACTCAGAGTGGAGATGCATATAATGTTCGTGATTCTTACCAAGGAAAGAATCAACAACGTGGCAGGAGCAAGAACAAGGAAAAGAATGGTCAACGGAATAAGAGCAGAAGTAAATCAAGGAAGAGGGATATTGAATGCCATTATTGTCATAAGAAAGGACACATGAAGAAAGACTGTTATGCATTAAAGAATGCTAAAGGTAAAGGACAGAATGTTGATGGGCATGTTAAACAGTTACCTGCACCATCTACTTCGACTGTGAAGATTGAAGAAATTAATGCTATTTCTGATGATGCTGATGTGTTGACACTTGATAGTACTGTGCCATCTGAGGCACTTATGGCTGATTCTCTTTCCCACACCTGGCTGCTAGATTCTGGTGCTTCTTTCCATGTGACACCACATAGAGAATGGTTCTCTAATTATGCAGCAAAGTCTCTTGGTACCGTGAGACTTGGTGACTCTTACCAGTGTGATGTTGTGGGGATTGGAGATGTGGTTGTGCAGTTCATTGACGGTTCAAAATTTACTATGCATAATGTATGCCATGTACCTCAGTTATCACGCAGTTTGATGTCAGTTGGTCAACTTGATGACCTTGGTTACAAGGTGGTCTTCTATGCTCAGTCCTTTCGTATATCAAAGGGCAATATGGTTATTGCAAAAGGAAGGAAAGTTGGCTCACTTTACCCTTTATTTGTATCACAGAAAGAACACTTGTTAGCTGTTACTGAACAGCCTATGGCTTGTATTTGGCATGGTCGTTTGGGCCATATATCTCGTAGTGGAATGGAAAATCTTTCTCGTTCTGGCTACTTACCTGTGTTATCTTTCTCTGATTTTTCATTTTGTGAGCATTGTCAATATGGAAAGCAAACCAGAAATGTGCATAAAATGCGCATTGACTCTTCAATTCAGCCTTTAGATCTTGTTCATACAGATGTGTGTGGTCCTATGCCCACTAGGTCCTTAGGTGGTTCTCTTTACTTTGTTACTTTCATAGATGATGCTACTAGAAAAGTCTGGGTATATCCTATCAAATCGAAGGATGATGTATTCCCTACTTTCAGAAAATGGCTTGCTTCAGTTGAGACTTAAAAAGGAACTAAGCTTAAGGCTTTACGTTCAGATAATGGGGGTGAGTATACCTCATATGAATTCAGCCTTTTCTGTCAGTGTAGAGGGATTCGTAGAGAGTTTACAGCTCCTTATACCCCAGTACAGAATGGTGTAGCTGAGAGGATGAATAGAACTATTCAAGATAGAGTAGTCTCTATGTTGCATCATGCAAACCTCTCACAAGGTTTTTGGGCAGAAGCAGTATTGACTGCAGTTCATGTGATTAACCTTTCACCTAGTACTGCCAAAGGTCTGAAAGTGGCACAAGAGTTATGGACAGGGAAACCACCAGATTATGATCATCTTCGAGTTTTTGGGTGTGAAGCATATGTTCATATACCCAAGAATCTTAGACAGAAGTTGGACCATAAGTCAAAGAAATGCATTTTTCTTGGATATGGTCGAGAAGGACAATTTGGATATTGCTTATGGGATCCTGAAACACGGTCAGTGATCAGAAGTAGTGATGTCATTTTTAATGAGTCTAAGATGCATAAACAGCCGATTAAGGAGGTTGAAGTGAGAAGAGTGGTGTTTGAGGATACTAGTCCTCCGGTTAGCATGCATAAAAATGCTGCACATAGGGATGTTCAAGAGAATGTCCATTCAGATCAGTCTGCACATGTTCCTGTTCAGCAACCATTGAGACGTTCTGCACGTGTCTCATATCCACCTGATAGATATGTTCCAGGTTTAGATTTTGTTATGCTAACAGATGCCGGTGAGCCCTCTTGCTACAAAGAGGCTATGCAGACAGAGGATCATGTCAAGTGGGAGCGTGGCATGAAGAGTGAGTTGGATTCTATTCACAAGAATGGTACTTGGGACTTAGTACCTTTGCCAAAGGGAAGGAAAGCTTTACCATGTAAATGGCTATATAAGCTGAAATTCACATCAGATAGTGCTTCTCCAAAATATAAAGCACGACTTGTTGCAAAGGGTTTTAAGCAACAACATGGTGTTGATTTTGAGGAAATCTTCTCCCCAGTGGTCAAGATGACTACTTTGCGCATGTTGCTTGGATTCGTTGCAATGGAGGACTTAGAGCTAGTCCAAATGGATGTGAAAACAGCTTTCTTGCATGGAGATCTTACAGATGAGATCTATATGGAACAACCAGAGGGTTATGTAGTTCCTGGCAAGGAAAGTCTAGTTTGTAAGCTCAAGAAGAGCTTGTATGGACTTAAACAGTCTCCTAGACAATGGTACCAAAAGTTTGATGCTTTTATGAAGTCCCAAGGCTATTCTCGGAGCAATGAGGATCATTGTCTCTACACAAAGAGATGTTCTGATGGCAGCTTGATATGCTTGATACTTTACGTCGATGATATGTTGATTGCTGGGAAGTCCTCTTATGATTTGTCAATTCTCAAAAAGAAGTTGAGTCAGACATTTGATATGAAGGATTTGGGGGATGCCAAACATATTCTTGGCATGCGCATTACTCGTGATAGGAGTAAAAGATGCATATACTTGTCTCAAAGTGAGTACGTATCCAAAGTACTTCATCGATTCAATATGCAGGGTGGAAAGGCATTGAGTACACCTTTACCCACATATGTGAAATTGAGCAAGGATGACTGCCCCAAATCAGATGAGGAAAAGGAATTCATGACCAAAATTCCCTATCAGTCTGCTGTTGGTAGTCTCATGTATGCTATGGTAGCTACGAGACCAGACATTGCATTTGCAGTGGGAGTTGTGAGCAGATATATGTCTAATCCTGGCAAGAAACATTGGGAAGCGGTCAAAATGATTTTGAGATATCTGAGTGGCACTAAGGACAAGTGTCTATGCTTAGGTAGAGGGAAAGCATCCATTATTGGTTACACAGATTCTGACTATGCTGGTTGTGTAGACAATCGTAAGTCTACATCAGGGTACATTTTTCATTTTGCTGGAGGTGCTATCTCTTGGAGATCTCGTCTTCAAGAATGTACAGCTGTTTCCACCACAGAAGCAGAGTATGTTGCAGCAAGTGAGGCATGTAAGGAAGCATTGTGGCTTTCTCGTCTTGCTTGTGATATGGGTTTGCCTCAGCATGTACCTCACTTGCTCAGTGATAGTCAGAGTGCCATTGCTTTGGCTAAGAATCCGGTCTATCATGCAAAGACCAAGCACATTGAGGTGAGGTATCACTTCATTAGAGATTGCTTAGCCACTGAGAGCATTATTCTTGAGAAGGTTCACACTCGAGATAATGCTGCAGATGCTTTGACTAAAGCTCTACCACAGGATAGCTTTCGACACTGTTGTCACTTGATGGGGGTTACTTGATTCTTGATCTTACACAGTCACTTGTATACTGTGTAACATGCCCATCAGGTGGGAGGTATAGTTTGTATACTTACACTCAGGTATTCTTTATCATTCTTTCTTTTTTCTCCCATAGTTACTCTGGCCATATTGGCCTTTAGTGGGAGATTGTTACCGTTAGTGTCCATGTGAAAGGCCAAATGGCCACCGGACACTTCTTTGTATATGTTCTTTAATAAAACATATAGTGGCCTGGTCAGTCACAGACTGTAAGTTCGACCGCATTTGTAAAACCTAAGAAGTCTGTCTTCGTGCTCCCTGTGTACTGCGTTTTCTGCGTATTCTACAACATCTGTGCGTAGTACTGTGTGTGGCGACCAGAGCTCGGTTTTCTACTTTGAGCATATCGTCGTGGAACTCTCGAGAAGGAGAGTCCAGTGTGGTGCACGCCATCGAATTACTTCAGATTTGGGTGTTGATCAGTCTTCTACCTCCAGCATCTTTACTAACGGTCAAAGCACATTGGAAATTGCAAGGAACCCTATGTTCTATGCTCTCACAAAGCACATTGAGGTGCACTATCATTATGTCAAGGATAGAATCTTTGTTGAAGAGACTAATTTGGATTATTTGCCGGCACAAGATAATGTTGCCAACCTTTTTACAAAGGCTCTACCTAGGGAGAAGTTTGAAGCTTTTTGCAAAAGCTTTAGGCTTGCTTCTTTTTTTGTATTGATTTCTTTCCACATAGTATGACACTTCCTTATACATGAATGCGAGGTCCTTGTTTTCCAAATCATTCTGAGGGGGGATTTCTTGATATATTTTAGTAGTGATGTGTGTGAACATGATTAGGATTACCAAGGCACATTTTTTCCTCTTTAGGAGTTTTTATACTTTTATAACCCTAATGGGTCACTTATCTTTGTACATTCACTTGGTAATGTGGCTTGTATATATGCCAATAACCCTAATGGGTCACTTATCTTTGTACATTTACTTGGTAATACCTTCAACATTGTGTTGTTCTCAAAACTTCTTCTTCCTTGTGCTACTCCTATGCTTCTACAGACTTTAAACTCCAACAATTGTCATATTTGAACATGGGAAGTTGTCTTACATAGATCCATCATGATTTCCCTGAGATGTTGTGATTGCTAGGAGAAATCATAAAGTTTTGGGATATTGTGATTGTTGAGAGGTATTGTGAGGAATCTCAACGATTAGGAAATCACCAATGCAATTGTCCAAAGAAATTGGAACCAAGACATGACTATTGCAATCAACCATCACGATTTCCCAAGAAAATCATGATCACGGATATCGTGATTTCCCACAACTACGCCTTAGAGAAATTGTGTTTTAGGGACATGACCATTGTTTATTTGGGACATTGTGATTTCTAATAGCCATCATAATTGATATTTTCCATTGACAACGTGTGATCTCCCAAGGCCATTCTGATTGCTTTGAGACATCTCCGTTTCCTAAGGAAATTGTGTAGGTTTGGAAATCATGTTTTTCATGCAAATCTTTTTGGAACTTTTGCATATTCTAATCCTTCTCCTCTATTCTACACAATTATAAAGTTAAATTCATTGTGCAATTCTTGGAATTAGACCAGTTCACTAGTTAGGGATTCTAGAGGAGGCATCATACTACCAATTATGTCTCGAGGACTTCAAATTGCAAAGGGATGATCTAACTATATTCATCATGGTCAATTGTGCAACTAAGGGAACAAATGGCTTAATTTGGACACTTAAAACACTACAAACAAAACTAGGCACTACAAACCCCAGCAAGTCCATAACTCACAAATGAAAGCACCAAGCGATGTGAAATTTGATGTATGCACTTGAGGTCAAAATGTACACTAGAATATATAATTGAATCCAAGGGTCAAATATGCTCAAGAGAGAGTGTGACTCAAGCAGCTACTAAGGCACTCACATTTAGTGAGTCTAATGATTTAGAGAGTGATATTGAGGCTATGGAGTGCTCAAACGACATGTAGGGAGTGCCTCTAAGTGAAGATTTTATGACTAAAATTGAAAGCGAGTATCATACTATTGTAGACTTTGTGTGTACCAATTCTCATGGAGTGGTAGTCTACTTGGATGAACTGAATCGCAACATGATACACTTGCAATATTTTCAAGGATATACTCCTTGGAAGAAATTGGGAGTCAAGTTCAATCACTATTTAAATAAACAAGCCACTATTTATGTGGCATGTGACAATACCAATCATGTAAATGATGTGGGAGAGTTAGAAACTAAGAACATGGATATAAAGCAAAAGGTGCACTGGAAAGTTTTTTAGGAGATCAAAGCCAAACTTACCTATCCATGAAAACATATCTTCTCTCCTAAGAAGTAGGAATAAAATAGTGAGGAGAGACTAGAGACTAATGAAGACTCTCAAGATAGAAAAAACTGGAAGGGGAGATGTTCCACATTTCCAATGATGCTAGAAGAGAGAAATGGAATTGATTTAGGAGAAGGAAACCCTTATCCTCAATTGATACCTCCAAGTGAGTAGAGGTATGCTAATTCTCAAGTCATGCAACAAAATTTTCATCCATTTCCACTTGTAAGACCACAAGATGGTGGTAGAAGGCTTTTTCCTTCTCAAGGTACCAAATGCATGAAGAATCACTATGATGGAACAATTGATCTTTACAATCGTATGGTAGAATTTAAAAAAGTTCTTCAAGCGGAGCAAGTAAATTATTTTTTCACTTAATATGAAGCTTTTGGGCTCACATTGGTAGAAAAAAACTGAGTTGGTTTCAACCATTAGATAGAAAAACATTTAGAGATGTTGGTCATTTATAGGTGAGTTCATTGGTGAGGTTTTGAAGAAAGGAGTCAGACATGGGCATCTCTTCTTTGATCCATAGCTTCAAACAACTTAGTCATGATATTGTGAGGCTTTCCTCTCAAAGCTTTAAGTAGTAGGTGGATGAATTCCTAGTTAGGAAGCTTCCTTCCTAAGAAAAGAAGGTTTCATTTTCTTGGATGGATTAACACTAAATTGTGGGGATTCATCTATTGAAAGAACTTGAAAACACTTGTATAGACTTGGAAGAATGTATGGAAAAATACTTAAAGCTTCCACATGCAAACACAACCTCAGGCTCTTCTACAAGCAATGGTTTGCATCTACCCTGTGTTGATGGGCTTTTCAACATGGTAGCCGAATATGGTCGATAGTAGGTTGAGTTCAAAGATCTCGAGAAGAGGCATCCAATGGCATATCTTCAACTGGATCGGATCTCTGTGTTCACCCTATGATAAAAAAATAGAGTGGTAGGAAACACCAACTCGTGCTTCTACTCTTCCTACGCTTCACAAACACACACACCAATACAGCAAAAAGAGATGGGAATGGGGTAGAGGACACCTCTAGGCACACATTCCATGCCTCCAACACACATACAAGATCAACGAGAAGAAGATACATAGAAAAGAAGAAGCAAATCAAAAAATTTACAAAGTTAGTTCTTCACAATGCCAAAATGTCTTTACAAAAGAGTCACTGTGACTTATAAATATGTGCCCTAAATTTATTCCTTTCACATAAGAGATTGACACTTTCTCTATAAATCCCTAAGTTCCTACTAATGTACAAGGATAATGTTACATTCTTCAGGGATCATGCATCTAGAGGACTCTTCTAGAGAAATTACAAGGCTTCTCATAGTTTTACAATGGCTTTTGGAAAAGAAAATGGGCCATTTTACTGAATTTTTTGGGGCTTGCTTTTCCTCTCTTCTTTCTTTTGCTTTTTGTCTTCAATCCTCTACAACACTCTCATGCTCTTAGTCTTTGTCATCGCCTGATAGGCTTCTGTGGGTTTCCTTGAGGTGCCACAAGTGGCAAAACCTAGGATAGATATGGTTAATGAGGCTTGCTATCCTCAATCACCTCTGGCCAACTTGTTCCTCTCTTAGCTAAAGTTGTGGTTTCCCATGGTATATTTCTTTTCATAGCACAAAACCAATGGTCAAGGAAGCCTTCAAGAACCAAAGGAAATTTGTAACCTTATTTGAGCCTCAATCCAATGCTTCTATTTTTCCCTTGACATTCCTTATATTCATACACTAGGGTTGCTGCATTAATTTTGGTTGCCACGCATGCACCCATCGATAATAAAAGCATCTCCCATCATGAAGGTAGTGCTTCAAAGGTCCTACTTGTACTTCTTTGTTCACACCCTTCAAGGCTTGATGCATTCTTTCCACCTCTATCATTCTTTCCCTTGCATGCAGCTAGTGTTGTTCTTGGGATGCATTCAATTCGGTTTTATCTTCTTGCACTTTCGAGGACCTGCTGCATTTCTTCGGCCTCTGTCTTTTCTTTTCCTTATGTCCCATTTTAGCATGATGCTTGCCCCTGTGGGGCTTTGGTGAGAGAGTAATATTTTTATTGAACTAATTTTGTTTCTTTTTGTTTTCTTCTTCTTTTTCTTTTGTTGATTTCTCCCTCCACACGTCCCTCCTCTTGAACTTTTTCATCCCTAACAAGCTTTTGTTGGTAATGTGCATAGGTATGGTATAACTGTTGTTCTATTTGATTGATCATATTTTTTTCTTTGAATTCTTTCCATTGTTCCAACTTGATTCTGTCATGTGGTGCTTGGCGATGATCAACAAGAGAACTTAATTCATATGCTACCAATCTATCATTTAAATTTGAGGACATTTTTAAAAAGGTATATGAATCTATTTCAAAAAAACCTTGTAAAAAATGCTTCCTCAAATATTTTTACATATGGGCTTGGTAAAAACATTAGGCACAAATAGTACACCGTTATGGTGAGGTGGATCAGTGTGATAGAGAGATCAAAAAAATAAGGCGTTGGTGCCTTGGTTAATGCCGATAAAAATAAAAAATGTGTATTTTGCATGCTTGAATACTTTCAAAATGGTGAGAAGCATGCTGAGTACTTTATTCATCACTTTGATTATAAGATCAAGGCCATTAGTATGTGCTTCCCAAAATTATGTCCATGGGTTATGCCTTGGCATTGGGAAAAATGAGGGGTTCACCTATAATAAGTAAGGTGGCTCTTGCCAATGCGCCCGTAGAGTATGATTCTTCTCCAAAACTTTTCATCTCTAGATAGGATTGGCTACTTCAAATTCTTCTTAACAGTAGTTGAAAGTTGTAGCTCTAAAGTTCAAACTATGGTATGTTCATTTAATGGCTTCATTATTCTGTTCGTCCTTGCTTTTTATCTTTGCCTCTTTCATGAATTATACAACTACAACTTCAACACGCTCTCTTTGACTTAATTCTATAGTGTATGGCATTGAATGTTCATCAATTGATGTCTCTTGCGGGATCTTTGATAGGTGAATGAACAATGGGGGTGAAAGAGGATGTACCTCATTAGTCAGAGCTGTGTCTTACACTACCAGTGTCCCCATGTTCGTCTACTTAGGTGTTCTCTCATTTTGAATTTGCATTACTTGAGCTTATAGTGTTTCAATGATTTGATCCTTATCAAAATTCTATGTTTTTACCTCTATGATCTCTTATTCAAATTTGATTTTAGCCTCACACACTTTTCTAAGCTGATCAGCATCTTGTTGACACTCTTTTGTGTATTTTTCAAATGCTTCTTTCCATTTTCTTCTAAGCTCTGTTGTTTCTTGAGCATACTTCAATTCCTCTTGTGCTCGCATCATTTGTTCAAGCTTTAATTGATTTGCATATGTATCTATTTGAGTCTTTAGTGCTTGAATCTCCTCATTCAATGGGTTTGATGTCACTATAGGTTGATTCAATAATAATGAAGTGATTTCCTTATTTCTAAGTTGTAGAGAATCAGCATCTTCCATGTGACCTTTAATTTGTGCTTCTAAGATCTTGCTTCTAGTTATGAGGTGCTCCTTTTTAGCTTCACACTAATCATATTTCTTTTGTATCTCCATGTTCTCCTTCTATAATCTTGTATGATCATTCTTCAATTCATCCACTTGAGTCTTTAAAGTAGCATTCCCAATCTCTAATGTATTCACTTCTTTATTTGCTATTTGGTACTCTCTGTTCCTCTTTCATCTTCTCAAGCTTCAGTACCTAATCAAACAACTTCTCAATCAGGGCTTTGAATTGATGCTTCTCTATGTGTGCTTGCTCATATTCTTGGTTTGCTTCTACTAGTTGTTGTTGTTGTTGGGTGTTCATGGCACTCTAAATCATGTGTTGGACTACCAGTTTGAGTTGTGTTAAATCCACATTGAGCCAAGTTTGTGGTATAATTAGAATCTCTTTGGTAAGAATGTCTTTACATTTATTAGTGTGCACTATTATTAAATGATTGCTAGATTTGGAATTGAATATGCAGCTTAGCCTCTTTCTTTTTATCTACTTTTGAGTTGCTACCTTCATGAAGCCCATCCATAGGAGAATGCTTTGTTATCACCTGTATCCAAATGATGGGTACTTCATTTGGACCCTCTTCTTGGTACTGCTCTTCTTCTTTTGGTTGGATTGGGGTCTTGCTACTTTGAATAATTGTTTCTTTAACATGTAGTTGTACCTAGGATGCATTTAATTTTTTTTGTCTTCTTGTGCTTTCCAAGACCTGCTCCATTTCTTTGGACTGCGTCGTTTTTTTTCCCTATGTCTCATTTCAGCCTGATGCTTGCCCCTGGATTTGTTCCTTAGCTTGCTTTAATGCCTTCTTTGGGATCCATACTTGTCTTTGTGGTATTTGAGCTTCTATGATTCTTTTGGGTAGCCATACCTATATTACCCCTTGGCTTGATTGTTGTGATCTACCTCTTTTGAACTATCTTCTTCTTCTAGGGTTTGTCGGTCGTGCTTGTGCCTGGTTGTATTGGTGTGCTGGGAGCTGATCTTTGCACATCCATATTTTTTTTACTTTCTTGCAAGAATTTTGTCAAGTTCCTTTTAATTTTAGGGTTCTAGATAACTCTTCACTTTCCTCTTTAGAATGAATGGTCTTTCTAGAGATCTTAGGGATACTTTCGTGAGAAGGAGGGTTTGGTTGATTACTAGTGGTAGGGTAAGAATCTTGTAGGAAACACTCAGTGGCTTGAAGCATGAAATATTGAGATATGGAGTTTGGTTGTGGATTCTAATTCATGCATATTGTGGTTTGGTACATTAAGGTTTTCCCTATCCATAGTCTTTAGTGGTTTTTTGTCTAGTAAACTAAAGAATTCCCTATGTCCTACTTTGGTTGATATGTAACCCTAAGCTAAATATATTGTGACATCATATTCATATATCCTATCTTGACCTAAGACGAGTTCTTCCAAAGATCAGAGTCCTTATAGACCAAGAGTATTTGTTGCATGGTGTTGTTTCCTATATGTAATGAGAGGGTTACTTCTCTTAGGCATTCAATGGTATTGCCTCAAATCCATATCATGTACGCTTTATTTGGAGAGAGTGGCATCTTCAATTTCTCAATTGTGCACTACTCAGATATGCTCTAGTATCAATTAAAGAGTCAATCAAATGATATCCTTCATTTCCAATCCCTAGGTTCATATAAGGTTAGTCTAGTATGTTTCATAGGGTTTTACTTGATCCAATTACTGGACAATTCATGTCCTGTCTAGTCATATTTCTGAGCTGCTCGAAGACTAGGAATCAAGAAATCAATTGCTAAAATTGCATTATGATCATAAACTAGATAAAAGGGCGTCGTTCCTATAACAATCTTATACACAATTGGAAATTTCCAAATTGCATGATGCAATTGTTTATCCCAATCAGATCTTCCATCCTTCACTATCTTGGTAGGAATTGTGCACAACACTTTATTTGGACTCTCAAATTGTCCATTAATTTGTGGATGATAGGGTGCTGACTTTTTATGAATCACAAGAAATTAATTCATGAGTGACTCAATGACTTTGTGAATGAAGTACGTACCTCTATCACTTACAATCCCTATAGGTAGTCCAAATCTAGTGAAGATGTTGCCAAATAGGAACTTTGTCATAGTTTGGGCTCACTCTTCCTAATGGTTTTAGCTTCTACCCACTTTGTCAAGTAATACATGGCTAATATGATGTATTCTACATGTGCCTATTTCTAGGGGTTTTTTGGGACTAATGAAGTCTATTCCCCATTTAGGAAAAGCTCTTGCACTAATCATCGGTCTCAAAGGTATGTTGTCTCATCGTATTGGGTACTTGTTTCGTTGGCATACATCACAAATTTGTACATAGGTTTTGGCATCCGTATGTAGCATTGGCCACCATAAGCCTACAAAGAGAATCATTTTAGCAGTCTTGTCGACGAAAAATGACCTCTATCTGCTCCGGCATGAGCCATTTCTAATATGAGAAAATATTCTCCCTCATGCACACATAGTCGTAGTTGATTGTCTTCTCCTCGTTTGAATAGTTGTTTACCCATAATTACATAATCTTTGCTCTGTTCTTCTAGGGATCTTTTTATTTCTAGACTCACTCCTCTGGATACATTTGTGACCTCAAGTAATCTACAAGTGGCTCGCTCTTGTCATGTATTCATGTACATCTTTTTGCATATTTGGCCGATACACTCCTTGTCTTTTTAATTCTTGTGTGGTTCCACTAGCTCCCTTATGCATTCTCCATTTTTTCTGCTCGGCTTGTTTGATCAAGCTACTTCTCTCCTCATCCTCGACAAATCTTAGAAGTATTCCATTGGAATCTTTGAAGTACAAATTGGCTGCCATAATGTGGAGGTTTCTTGTTTTCCAGAGTTCTTAGCTTCCAATCAAGTTAATCCTATGTTTTGGTCCATGTGTGAGTATAGGTATCATTTTTTCAGCCCATTTTGGACATACTTCTAGGTTGAACAAATAGGTGTTTGATAACTCATTTGCTACACTAGTAGGTGGCTCTCCAAGACTCATTCTTGACAAATGGCCAGCTTTTATATGAGTATTACCTTTCTTGACTACTACTTCAAAATAAAATTCCATTAGTAGTAAAAACCATCTCACTAGCCTTCCAGTGTTACAAGGCTTATTGACCAAGTATAACAGAGCTTGGTGATCACTTAAGAACTTGAACTTGTTGGCTAGGAGGTAATGTCTAAATTTCTTGACAACGCAAACCATCCCCATGCCTTCCTGTTGAGTTGTAGTGTAATTGTGTTCCACTTGATTTAGTTCTCTACTAGCATAGGTTATTGGGTGATCTAGCTTCCCTTCATCTCTTGGTTGTGCTAAGATACATCCAATTGCAAAATTAGATGCATCTACGTGGATGTGAAATGACTTATTCCAATCAAGTACTTTCAATATTGGTGCTAAACTCAATCTCCTCTTTAATTCATTGAATGCCTTCTCACACTCTTCTATCCAAGTAGATTGAGTCAAAAATCCATAAAAGGGTTTAAAAATTATGGCGTACATGTGAATAGATTGACGATAGTATCCACAATGACCCATAAAGGCTTGTACTTCCTTTACATTTTCAGGTCTAGGCAATTCCAAGATAACTTTGATTTTATCTTCATCGATTGAGATACCATTTTTGAACACTATGTGTCCCAATATCTTTTCTTGTCTCACCATGAAGACACATTTTTTAGGGTTCAAGCATACTCTATATTGCCTACACTTGTCAAATATTTTTCGTAATTCAGGTATGTTGGCAATAAGTTGAGAAGAGTATGTACATAAATGATCCACATAGACTTCCATACTTTTCTTGAGGAATTCTTTGAATACATGGCACATTAATCTTTGGCAAGTTGGGAGGGCATTTTTCAAGCCAAATGGCATAAACCTAAATGCATAAATCCCCATTCTATAGCAAAAGCATTCTTATGTTAGTCTTCGATAGTGATGGCTACTTGATTATAACTTCAAAACTCATCAAGGAAGTTGAGCGCTTCCTTGCCTACTACTCTTTCCAAAAGATGATCCGTAATGGGTAATGGGTAGCTATCTTGAATGGTGGCAAGATTAAATTTTTGACATTAATACAAACCCTAAGCTTTCCATATTTCTTTGGTACCACTACCAAAGGAGAAACCCATTCAGTGTGTTTTAAATTTTGCATATAAATCCAACTACTAATAGTTTGACTATTTCTTCTTTGATCTTGGCTGAATATACATCATTATATGTGTATGGTCTTTTTTTTTAGGGTTTTGCATTAGGTGTCATCAGAATTCTTTGAGAAAAGATGGAGGGACCTACACCTTTTAGGCCTTTTTAGGTGGAAGGGAACACGTCCCAATATTCTCAAATTAAATGTTATGAGTTCTTGTTCCTCCTCTAAGAACACATCCTTGCCTATGTAAGTGCATCTCTCCCCATCTTCTTCTTTGGTTACCATTACCTTCTTAGTTTGCTCCTTGTTGTCATACGCTATTCCATCCTGCACCTTCTCTTAGGCATTTGGATAGCTATTCTCTTTTCCTCCACTTCATACCTTTTAAAATGTTTTGGCACTTCAAATTTTTCATGTGGTAATTTTTCATCACTTTCATTTCTCTCTATTCTAGGTTTTTCTTGATATTCTTCTACGGAGAATATTTTCTTTTTTTTCTTGGTGTCTTCCATTTCTACTTCCTTTAAGTATTATCCTTCTCAGTCAAACTTAGGCTCCATTTCTATGCTTTCATAATCCTCTTTCCTTTTTGTTTCTAGATCTCACCTTCCTCTACCTCTTGAAGTACCAACCATGTACAAACTTAGGTCATATCCTTCTTCATCCACACAATCGTTCATGATTTATACTTCCTCATTTACACACACATCTAGTGTGGCTAATATTTTCATCCATCCATGTGGCTCAAATGCTTCATCAGGAAATATTTGTGGAATATTATGGGTCTTCTATAGGTCAGCATCTCTCTTTCCCTATTTTCCAACATTGTAATCATTCTTCCTCTCATTTTTCCACCTTGAAATTCCATACTTGGGTATCCTCATTCATCCAGGATTTTTCACTAGAACCAACATGATGGATTGACACATCATCTTGCTCTTTATGTACAAGACTCCATTGAAGAGGTCGTATGTCTCTATATGCAAAGGTTTGGAGATTTATTTTAGTATTAGTGCCTTGGTGTTGGAGATACAAAGCATCTCATCCCCAATCTTGAGCTACCTTTAGCTATCGCATGAATCGTCTACATAGGATCATCTCATAATTGCATGCCTTGCCAAATTGGCATATAGCTAAAGTGTGTTTGAATTCTACTCCACAAGTTGTTAGGATTACATTTTCAAGGAGTCCTAAAGGTTGTTCCACATGACCATCTACTAGTTGTAGCTTCATTCTAGTTGGTCATAGAGCTGGTCTTCCCCATTTCTCCCAAATTTCTTTGGTCGCTATTCCAACTCCAGCTCCCATATATAGAATGGATTTGGTCAAATATCCTTGGAATGTGATAAGAAGGAACATATTTCCTTTGTCTCCCTCACTAAAAGATCCAAATTTATCAATTGGTATCTTGACAATTGCTTCTTTCTCTAGATTTTCTTCTTTAAGATACATGTTTTGTTCATTCAATTTCAATTGGTTAGCTAGCTTCTTCCATAGATGATGTTTTATTTGCAAAAGTTCTTCTAGGGTTATAGAGCATTGCACACTTTTTTTTAATTCTTGTAAGGTGGTTGACACTTCCTCTGTCTTTCTTTTCTCATCGTATCTTATTGTTGGGGCGTGAAAGAAATATGATTTCTATTCATATTCTCTCATACAATTAGGAAGCATAGTTAGATTAATTGCTTCCTCCCTATCCTGATCTGGATTGGATAATTCTTTAAATTCTTCTTCCTATTCCATCCTATGCAGGTTCCTAGAAGCATCTAGTTCTTCAAAGGGAGGGACATCCTCCTCAGTTTTCTTCCATCTCTTCTTGCACTTTGGTCCAAAAATCATATGGCCAATTTTCTTCCACTTTAGGAAACATCGAGTTTCTATACATGTTCTCAAAATCTAAGTATTCTTCAATTTCCTTAGTTTGTTTAGGTTTCATTTGTTGTGATTTATGGTTTTCTAAGCATCCCAAGTCTATAATCGTTTCACATATACTAGGGTTCTCATATTTTCCATTACTTGGACCATCTAGAAATAAACATATAATTTTTTGCTAGGTCAGACACTCTACCATAGGTCATCAATCAACATACCGATTGAATCTCCTAGTTGATAACCTCACAGATTCATTTGGAGCCTGTTTGAAGCTATGGATCAAGGAAGATGAGTTATGTTTGGTACCCCTCTTGGTGAATTCACCAATGAACTCCTCAAAGAATTGTTCTATATTCAAAAAGCGATTGGGATCCAAGGGTTGGAACCAAGTCAAAGTAGTTCTAGTAAGAGTGAAACCAAAAGATTCATATTGGAAAAAGAATTCTTCAACCTGCTCAGCACGAAGCACTTGCTTAAACTCATCCATGTGGTGCTCCTTAACCATCAAAATGATTTCTTATGCACTTTGCTACTTGAATAGGTCTTAGTCTTCTTCCTATCTGAGGAGGTTGAAGAATTACAAGACTCATTGGATGCACACCTTGTCATGTGCCTTGTGGGTCTCTTAGAGGAAATGGTGGTCAATTCATTGGCTTGCTTCTCTAATGTGTGGGAGGCATGGTGTTGGTATCTGGCATGGTGAATTGGACATGTGGCTAGATTGGCACACTTTGTTGGCTTGAATGACCTCTAGGATTTTCATGACTATGTTGCTATCCATGTGGGTTTTGAGAAGTGGTTGCCTGATCCCTAAGAGGGAATACCGGTAGACCCAAGAATTGTAGTCCAAGTCTCTCTAGATCACTGACTTCCCAATACATTCTCTTGTTGTGATCTAGATAGGTGCCTCGAAAAGAGTCTGTAGGGTAGTTTTCCACGTTTTTCCAATTAAAATCTGACCTCAAACTTTATAGCTATCCTAGGTAAAAACTTTTGATTCTGTGGATTTTCTATCTTGCTACTAGCCTATTGAGTCCATCCAAGTATAAGGTAACTCCTTGAAAGTTGCTAGAGATGTATTGTACGGGAGTCCTATACTCTCTTTCTATTGCTGACATGAGCTTTATAGAGTGGATGGAGCTATGCATATCTTCTGAGGCCATGATTGACTCTTCCTCTGATTCACTAGAGGTGTCTGAGTAAATGGAGAGAACACTCTTTTGGGTTACACTCCGTGATGAGGATATCACACTTCATTTACTTCCTAGGACACATCTAGATCTAAGGTTCATTCACAATCTAGGGTCTTAAATGGTTTCCCATGAGTGTAGTTTCTCTGATTCACCTCTAAAGGATATTATCAAGTACGAAGCAAGTTTGGATAGTAAAAGGATCAAGCTCATCACCGACCCAAGCACCAAGAGTAACTTGAACACCACTTAAGTATTCATAGTTATGCAAACATGTAGAACAACCAAACAGTAGAAACAATGATCCAAAGAAGGTATCATCAATAGCTTGATAACTATGGATACCAAAGAATTTGTTAAAAACTCAATGCAATAGGACCAAGATTTGGATACCAAAAAAAACTCTTGGTACATATGGCAAGCCTAAGTTATTTAACATATTTATAGATTACATTGGACTATGATAAACAATGTGTGTGTACACATATATCCTTAGCTCATTCATAAGAATAAGCCTCAAAATATTTTTAGCTATTTTAAAATCCTTTTATGATAAAAAGTTGAGAATTAATCTAGTTTTAAAGCCAAAAGTCACATTTGACTTCAATTTCAAATAGATAACTCAAAAGTTGATTGAATATTTGGTAGATTTATCAATGTCTACCGACTAGAGTCATGAGAAAAGATTTATATATAATTCGTTGTAGAAGTCATGAAGTGTGAAAGAAATATCGCTCACATATTGGAGTCCTCCAAAACCTCCAAGAATTATAATTTAAATATTCATATCATCATCTTGAGGTACCATCCATTACTCTTTATATACTGTTCATGTCTTCCAACTTCACATAGTCATTGAAACAAACCTATGATCTCATTGTCTCATCTAATGATTGTATCATAAAGTTAACACCCTTGTGAGCTTGTGTATAAAATATTTTGATCATTGGAGCTTTTTATGCAAAGATATGCATCAATCACTATGATTGTGTATGTGCATTCTCTACTTCCTAAAATTTTGGGATCACACTTGTGAGTTCTTAAGTATATTGCTCTTTCTTATTCATTCTAAATTCGTGATATAATTTGGTATAGATCTTTTACCTTCCTATTGAAGCTATGCAAAAGGATTTTCCTCAATTCATAATAGATTGGGAGCATTGGGCATTTTTTTGAATATCTTTATCCATAAATAAAAGGTTTTCCTTTGATGCTCAAAAACTAGAAGTAGTTTTTCTTGACTAATATGCTTGAGATCGATGCTCCAAAGCCCTATGTTTATATTCATGTTTAATTTTCAAGCTCAAGCAATCTAATATCGTTTCCAAGCAAGAAATAGGCTATTCTAGATCAGGATTTTGTAAAGACACTCTCATCTCTATACTTTGCCATCACCTCCTCAAAGTGGTATCACAACATTATCATAATATATACATCATGGGTGTTGGTTATATTTCTTTGATTGATAAATGGGATCAAAGTAACTACTCAACATGGTCCCTAAAGATGGAAGCATATCTTCAAGGAAGAAATAGCTATGGTTACATCTCTAAATATGAGTTGATATCTAAGCTAAGGACTAAAGGACAACCAAGTCAAGAAGGAAAAAGAGGTTGAATACATTGTGTACAAAGGATTCTTTGGAAAGCTCATACATTCTAAAATCTATTTTTGATTTCTTACTTCTACACACTAGGGGTTGTAAGAATTCACAAGAGACATAAAATGCACTTGAAGCATTCTTCTCTTGAAGCACCATGGCCAAGAACAATCAACTATGGATGGAGTTCTCCTCCCTCAAGAAGCAACCCAAAAAGAATGTCACCAACTTTGTCTCCAAGATAAGTGACATAGTTGAACACTTGGGAAGCATTAGAGAGGTCATAGAAGAAGAGTAAATATTCAAAGAAGTCATCAATGGAATCAAATCAAATGGTAAGTGGGAAGCATTCACCATTGTCATGGATTTATATAGGGATGTGGAAGTACTAGATTTCAATGCACTCATGGGGTAACTCTCCATTCATGACGCCAAGCTTATGAATAATAGAGATACATCAAAATTTAATCAATCCTCTACCCTATACATTGATAAATGTATAAGTAAGAATGCCAATGGAAAAGAGAAGAAGCGTAATGAAGAAGAAAGTACCTCCAAAGCTAATTTTGCAGGTACATGGAGAAGTTCAAGAGGAAGATGCAAAGGAGGTAGACAATTTAGGGGGGGGTCTCAAAGCTTCTCAATGTGTGCCATATGTGGACTTAAAATCCATATCATTGAGCATTGCTTCAAGAATCCAAGAAACTGGAGAGGAAGAGGATACAACAGATGAGGATATGGAGATCCTAGAGGCAATTACAACAACAACTATGGTTACAATGGCATGAACAATTTCAACAAAAACTCTCAAGGAGGTTACAAAGACAAAAGAGATTAGAACAATGGCACAATGATCAATCACAAGAAGACTCACTTCTACTTATGAACATTACTATGAAAGGAGGTAAATCAATTGAACATGTATTCTATATTGACTCTCGATGTTCAAACCACGTAACAAGAAATGTATCACTAGTCTAAATTATAATACCCCAAGAACAAACATGAAGTGCAAATAGGATATGACATAAGGCATCTTGTGCATACGATTGGAAATGTGAAGACATCAAATAGTAACATGAATTTATTGAGCTAAGTTCTCTATGTACCTAGCATTACCAAGAATTTGATAAGTGTAGATTAGATTGTGGAAAAGGGATTGCAAGTGACAAGGTATGTGATCCTATGTGGAAGATCCATACCAAGGATTTAAGAAGATTTTGAAAGATGAAAAGACAAGTTGACTATTCACCTTTGAACTCCAAGACAGAAGGACCATAGCATTGTTCAATTATGGCACACAAGATCTATTCGAATTAGAAGTTTGGCACAAAAGGTTGACTCACATTGGAGAGAGGACCTTGAAGCAAATTATTAGGAATCAAAGTGTACTTGGACTACCTAATATCACAAATCAACATATGATTTACAAATGCAATGCATGCCAATTTGGCAAGTCTCATAGACAACCTTTCACAAAAAAGGGATAAATACTATTCTGATGCAGATTGGGTTGGCTCAAAGGATGAGAAGAGGAGCACTTCCGCTTTGGCTTCTTATTGGCTTCCTCGTAAGATGAGGGTTCTTCAGAGTTCATATCCTAAGCCATGTATACAGAGTGGTTAGTGAGCAATGAGGTATCATATTCATACCTTTCTAGCTTCTTCTTTTCCCTTTTTTATCTTCTCATTATTTGTTAAGATGAGTTGGCTACATCTCTTAACTCTTACATGGTTTGCCTTTAAAATTCCATGACTTGTCTTGCCTTCTATGTGTCTTTAGATCATCCTTTGACTCACTTAGTTCTTCGAGAGTTAATGGAGGTTTACTTGAAAATGTTGAAAAATCATCCTCCAAGTCATAAGGCAAATTGATTTTCCCACAATCATCTTCAAACCAAGATTTATTCTCATCAAATACTACATCTTGAATTAAAATGAATCCTTTTCTAGGGCATATAGTCTATAATACTTTTGGTTTAGGTCATACCCTAGGAATGCATATTTGTTTTGCCTTGGGATCAAGTTTTCCTCTGATTTGTAAACGTATGTGTGCATATGCAATGTACCCAAATACTCTAAAATGATTTAAGCTTGGTCTTCTTCCATTCCAAGCTTTATATGGTGTCATAACTTCCAAGTAATTTGAGAGTAACCTATTTATAAGGTAAGTGTCGATGGATACTACCTATGCCCAAAGGTAATTAGGCAACCTTTTCTCATTAAGCATTGACCTAGTTGCTTCCACAATGGTCCTATTCCTCCTTTCTACCACATCATTTTTTTGAGGTATGTATCTAGTTATTTTATGATGGTAATTGTTTCCTCCATTATTGAACCTGCCTTTGGATTGTCCATAGCATCCTCTGCAGAAGCCTCTTCCTCTTTGATTCTTTTTGTTCTCAAAGCACTCATTTGTGCTATGATTGGTTAAGCCACATATATTGCAAGGTGAAGAGTTTTATGATCTCCCCCTACCTTGCTTTCCTCCTCTACCCCTTCCTCTAATACCTCTTCCTCTATGTGTAAAGTCCACTTGAGAGATACTTGCCTCTTCTTCATTCCTTTTACCTTTGCCTTGATCTTTACTCTTATTTCTATCTGTGTAAAGGCTAGAAGATTGGCTACCTCTAGAGTTATCTCCATTCTTGTTGAGCTTTGTCTCATGTGTGAAGAGTTGCCCCATCAATGTGTTGAGGTCAGGTATCTGCATGTCCATATATAGGTCCATTGTTGTGGTGAAGGATTCCCATTTGTCATCAACTTTGATGCCATTTATGATCTACCTTACTATTTGCTCCTCTTCTATTTCCTCTCCAATGGTCCCAAGTTGTTCAGCTATATCCTTCATCTTGGTCACATAGTCAGCTACACTTTGCTTTGGTTGCTTCTTCAAGGTTGTGAACTCCATCCAAAGCTGGTTCTTCCTAGCCCTTGTATTTGATGAGAAGTATGATGAAAGTACTTCCCAAGTCTCTTGGGAGGTCTTGCAAATCCCAATATGAGCTAATAAGAAATCATATATTGAGTTAAGTATATAAGACCTGACTAGATCATCCTTTGCACACCATGTAGCTAGTCTTTCTTGCTCTTCTCTTGTAGGTTGATATTTGTTTCTGAATATTAGCATTTCTTCATCTCTAGAGATGTATCCATACAAACTTCTTCCTTGAAGGTAAGCTTGCATCCTTAGGACCATGATGGATAATTTCCCTTGTCCAAATGGATCATGATAATCCATCTTCCATTTTGCTTTGATGTTGCTCTGATACCACTGTTTGAGGAGATGGTGGATAGATTCTCAAGTGGTGCTGCAAATCCGTGTTTTACACCAGGCAAGAACAAGTTGAGGGGTGTAAAGTAGACCCCTTGAGCTTCCAAAAATCACAAATAGTTACCTAATTTCTTTGGATTATGATCCTCTAATCAATGAATCAAAATAGATGAGTAGAAGATTCAACTATGAGCTAAGACTTGCTATTTTGGTCAATACTACAACTAAAACTACCTTTATGGTTAGGCATCCCACCCTTTTCTAGACTTTAGCATGCCAGAAAAATATTTTCTATGTAACTTTCTAGAATAAACATGTATATATTGAAGATGTTAACTTTCTTTAACCTGCATATAGGCTCAATGATTTTGTCCCTTTTTATGCCCTAACCTTAATTCAAGTAGTTCTTGAGCTTGCTATGCATGTCATGTCATGCATCCATTCACAATCATACTATTTTGCTACCTTTAAAAAACATATAAACATGCATGTGCACAAACTTGAGTATCAAATACCTTTCTTCAAACAACAAGGAAGCATGTGTTGTACATGAAAACATCCTTTTGGAAAGAAAGATGCACAAAAAATCATTTATTTCCGTGCATGAACTGATGTTCCCATGTTATGCACCAAGTGCTTTTTGTGCTTCTCATGCTTGAAATAATAAGCTAGTTTCATTACCTTAGACTAGGTTTAATCTTACTCTATGAAAGTATTTACCCTACTTCAACTTTTCTTAAGATGATGTGCAAAGTAATGAAAAGAAGATCAAACATGAATTGAAAACAATCCTCAATTGGAAAATAATTATCTCCAATTTATGTTAATCCTTCCATTGTCCATGAGAAGATCCATTTTCCATCCTTTGGGCCACGAGAAGTCCAAAGCTATCACCACACTTGTGGATAAGTGGATATTACCCACTGACAAATATACTAGCATAATCTCACCCACAAAGTCCTAAGTTGGAATATAAGAAGCGAAAGCTAGGACTTCATCTGAAAGATTTTGGGACATAGTGAAGATGAATAAGATATGAACATTCTGGAGGAAACTATGTTCGCAACAGTAAAAGTTCTTCGTGGTGAAGACATATCCTACAAATCCTTCATGTCATGGGATCAATACCCATCTAGAACTAGAGGATTTGTTTTTCTTTTTCTCCGTAATTGCAGACATTATAAGTTGTAATATGTATATATGATGTCTATCCAATGAAATTGTGGCTCAATAAAATAGTGGTTGCTCCTCATAGGGAGATCATGGGGTCAAATCCCATAAACATGGAAGTTCCGAATTGTTCCTCTTTTGCTCATGGATGAATGAATGATTACCATATTTCCCTTACTTTATTAAAAGAAAATGGAAAACCTTTTATTATAGTAGAATGGAATATCCCAAATTTTGTAAAATTGAGAAAGAGTATTCCCCCTATGTATTTGTACTTATATATTTTTTGTAGAATTTTTAGAGCTCTTGAGATAGTGTATTTTTAGAATAGAAATTTTGAAGGACCTATTTAAGTGTGAAATGCAACACTTAAAAATGTGTAAAACTCAATTACGACTCATTTGTAGAGACATCTTGTATTTTTGGAGTTAAGAAGAACTTGAGAGCTCTTTCTTCTTTACTATTCTTGTCATCAAGATTTAATGGTGATTTCAAGTGGATTATGTGAGTATTTTTCATGTATTTATCTTTGTGATCAGTAGCTCTTTGAGTGTTTCATGCTTCTATCGTCTCATTTTACCTTCTAAGCTCCATTAATAAAGTAAATTATTGTTTCTTAATTACTATGTGAATCTGTCAAAATCGTGATTCTCTTATCATAGGGGTATGTATTGAAAGTTGAATTTTACTTCACCATTGTCTTTATATCCAAAATAGCACACTCTAGGCACAAGAATCACTGAAAAATCTTACTTCTAGCTAAATCTACATAAAAAAGCAGCATTATCAAGAATTTTTGTGAAATTTCTCATTTTATGCATCTTGATGATAAGTCTTGGAGTCCATTGATAAACAAAGGGCTAGGGTCTAAGCATGCTCCCTGGAATAACAATTAAAGTGTTTGAGGTTGTTGGTCCTTTATGCTATGATGATTGGAGAAGACAACTCTAAAGTACAGCAAACATTCTTTGGCTCAGTTGCAGAGGAATAATTGAAGCAAAGCTTTGGACCTTCCCAAATCTTCCAAGTTTATGGTAGCAAATGCTTTTCCAAAATACCTTTGAATCAACAATTGTGGTAAAGATGAAAAGGTGAGTGTGTTTTAATCTTGGAAAGAGATTTCTTCATTCATCTTGTTGAAAAGATAATGTAAGAGCTTTGTTTTGTTCTTTAATTCCATATATGAGATTGCAATATTTCATCATAAGCTTTTAGCTTCATTTTCTAGAAAACCCTAGAAATATTATCTTAATTTGTTTGGAAAAAATAAAAGACAAAATTGTTGAATATCTCATGAGCAAATATCAACATATATTGGATAATAAACTCTGAGATTAGGAAATGAAAAAAGAATGGAGAAGATTAAAGAGAGAATTTGTATGGAAATTATTTTGACCTAAAAATCCTTTTCGTGATCATAATCAAAAGATTTGTTAATTTCTAGGCAAAAGAAGGAAGAAGAACATTCTTGGACCTCGATTCAAGATTCTTCATCAGAAAAATTGATTTTAAAAAATACAAAAACAAGAGTAAACAAAAAATCATAATTTTTTTGTAGAGAATCGTGATTCTCTGTGGAAGGTAACGATTACCAAAAATATTGAAAAATGGAAAATATAAAGATTGAACCAAAGGTAAGAAAGGGTACCAAAGATTTATCAAGAAGCAACCACAAATTTTCATCCAAAAAGTTGAAAATCATGATTGTGAGTAAATAGTATAAAAATGAGACTTAGTGAAAAAATGTTCATTCAGTGAGAGAATAGATAGAGAGCACAAAATCGCAAATTTCAGATCAAAAGCAAAATAAACTTTTTCTACCACTATTTTTCAACTCAAGAAATGGTGAACTTATTTTCTACTCATCTTTCACTGATTTTGAAATTTCTTTGCTTGAAAAATGAAATAAAAAGGAAGGTAATAGAATCACAATTGCTTTAAAGTACCATTAAAATAGGAAAAATTTGTCATATGTCTTGATATTTTGCATTGCATGGAAGTTTTATAGAAAGGCATATATATTAGATACAAAAGAATAACCAAAAAAGACACAAAAAGTTCACACAATAAAGACACACAGAATCTCGATTCTGTGGAAAAATAAAAAACATGATTCTCTGCAAAAAACATGATTGTCTACTGACAATCGCAGAAATCACAATTGTGAGCAATCACGATTATGAAAATGAATGACAATGCTGATAGAGAATCATGATTGTGAAGCATTCAAGTTTCACAATTTTGACATTGCAATCACAAAAAAAATGATTGTGTGATAACACAATTGTGTCCAAAAACAAGATTATGTTCACCTTTGAAAACCACAATTATATTCTCACAGGGAAACACAATTTTTTACACAAAATTGAGATTTTTTGAAAAAAAAATGCAATTCTCACTAGGAATCGTGTTCTAAAGAAAATCATGGTTTTTGGAGTGTTGAAATTGCGATTCTCAATAGAGAACCCTGGTTTACTAGAAGTTGCAATTTTGAGCTGGAAACACGATTTTGAGCATAGGATCACGATTTACTAGAAATTGCAGTTTTTAGTTGGAAACATGATTTTGAGCACAAATCGTGATTTTTTTAAAATCAAACTAAAACACGTTTTTTCAAAGTATTTTGGAAAGTGGAAAATTGAGAATCGTAATTCTCAGTGGAAATCATGATTCTATGCATTGAATCGTGATTTCTCAATTATGGTCAAAACTTCAAATTTTCCATTCGAAAAGTGAAAAGATAAAATTGCTTTCTATTGTGAGGTAGTGCTGAGAGAAAAATTCTAGAGAAAGAGGAAGAAAAATTGAAACCGTAGTTTCCAAAAAGAAAAAAAAATAAGGGTTTACTTGGAAAAAGTCCTAAATTGATGAGATCGAGGTTAGGGTTTCTCATTAGATATAATCAAAGACCAAGAAAGCATCTAGCACACCAACACCAAGGTAGGGAGGATCAAAGAACACCTTTGCTACAAATAGACATATAGGAATCCTAATGGGGAAGCAAGAACATCTGGCCAAGGAGATTATATAAATATCCTCAAGTACTTGTACACAAGTAGGTTTTGTGTCTGTGTATCAAAATGGATGGTAGAAGGAACTCATCAGATTGAGAAACTTAAAAATTCCTTAAACTTAATGCTAGTGGATCTATCTAAGGATGGTAAATGTGAGGATAGACAAGGATGTATTTATGTATATGCAAAAAAACTTGAAACAAATGATATTTCTCAATGTTCAGAGCAGAGGACTTAGGACTTGGGATCAAAACTTAGAACAACTAGATAATCCAAGAAATAGCATACATCATACTTTTGTAGAGCCACAAGAAGGTATCAAACTTCACCTAATCCCTTTTTTAGAGAAAGAGAATTAGCGGATGAGTTTCCAATCAGAAGGAGAAATGTGTAGAACAATCCTTGGTGAAGATTGAGACCATATCAAGTAACAAAGTGTGTGCAAAAAAAAATGAAGAATCTACACATGTTCATGACCATATAGCTGAGTACATAACAAATTTTGAGAGTAGATAAGATAGTATAATACAAAACACAATTTGAAGCCTTTCAATGAACCCTAATAGCACTTGCCTTATCATGGTTCTTACCACTAAGTATGGAAATGTTTGCAAACATAGAAAGATTCTTGGACGAATCTATAAGCGAATTTTTCAAAACAGGCATCAAACAATACTGCTACACGAATTCATACATTTAAGTGAAAACCCAAGTAAAGTGTGAGGATAGCTGCAAGATGATTTAGGAAATATCTAGATATATGCCCAAATGATGAAAAGCCATCTACGACAAAAGGAATATCATTATAAATTGAAGAATTGAATAATGCACAACTAAGGACAATGGTTCATTGTAAGAGATGTCTAGATCTAGACTCTTGCATCAAAGAACCATTGATTTAGAAGACAATAGAGGAAATGATCTTCTAATATAAGATCAACAAATCAATGGAGAGAGTAAAATATCACCCACACAAGAATTAGCTCAAGCCATAGCAAAAGCTTTAAGACCTACATACCCTAGAATAAGACAAGACAGAAAATGTTATGTGTGTGGCGAAAACTATCTTGTATGCCATTCAAGTCATCTCTTGTCACAATTATGGCATCTAAATATACACACAAATATATGACTTCATTGTGATCATTCTTGATGAACAAAGAAGGTTCTACATTGCTTGACATGAAACCTTAATCTTCTAGATAGGTTACCAATCTAAAACTCCAAGCTCTAGGAGCTTGTTTCAATCCATACAATGCCTTTTTGAGTATGCATACATAAGATGCATAATTAGGGTTTTTAAATCTTGGAGTTTGTGACATGTATACCTCTTCACTTATCCAACCATTGAGAAAGGAATTCTTCACATCAAGTTGAAGTAGTCTCCAATTTGTTGCAGTTACTACATGTGGAAATTTCCTAATTGTATTCATATTGGCAACTAGTGAGAAGGTCTCCTCATAGTCTATGCCATGAGTTTGAGCACATCCTTTAGCAACTAATCTATCTTTGTACCTACAAATTGATCCATCTGAATTTCTTTTTAGCTTAGAGACCCATCTCCAACCTACTACCTTTTGATTAGTTTTCATTGGAACCAACTCCCAAATGTCCATTTCTTTCAATTCTTCTATCTCCTCTTTCATAGCTTTTTCCTAATTAGGGTTTCCTTTTGCTTCTTCATATTTTGAAGGTTCTTCTAAAATTGAGTCTTTGGCCAAATAAATAGAGTGCTTTGTAACAGATGCAGATTCATATCCATACCTATCTTGTTGTTTTCTCTCCCTTGTTGACCTTCTAGGAGTATGCTTGGATTATTCTCCACATTCTTGCTTTTTTGCCTTTCCTCTTGACTTCCAGAGCTTATAGTCTCTTTTCTTCTTATCTTGATCATCATCAGATTCACTTCTTGGATCCTAGACAAATGCGACATGTTTGCTACCTAATGGATGAAAGTCAGAATCAAGATCATATGGTAGGTTTACCTTCTATTTGTCTTCATCATACCATGATGTGTGTTCTTTAAACAAAACATCCCTGCTTGTAGTGAATTGCTTGGGCCGAACGATTATAAAAGCTAAAGCCCATTTGAGTTGAATCATAGCTAATGAATACTACCTTGGTTGCCCTTTCATCTAGTTTACCTTTGATTTGTGAAGGTATATGAACAAAATCTAAACGACCAAATACCTTGGAATGAGCAAGACTTGGTTTTCTACCATTCCATGCTTCATAAGGAGTCATACCTTCAAGAGATTTTGATGGAAGTCTATTTAGAGGGTATACAACTCTTGAGATTGCTTCTGCCCATAAATAGTGTGGCAACTTCTTTTCTTCAAGCATTGTTCTAGGTAATCCAACTAGGGTCTTGTTTCTTCTCTCTACAATACCATTCAACTAAGAAGAATACATGATATTCGCTTCCCTTTTGATGCCTTTATCCTACAAGGAATCATCAAAAATTTTGGAAAAGTATTCTCCCCCTCTATCAAATTTGAGTCTTTTCAATGATCTACCTGTATGATTCTCCACATGTGCTAGGTACTTCTTGAATCGTTCAAAAACTTCATTCTTGTTCTTGATAAAGTACATAATGGTCCATCTACTATGATCACCAACAAAGAAAACATAATTCCTTGAGCATATCAATGAAGTTTCTTGACTTGGTCCCCAAGCATTGGTGTGTAGTAAGTCCAAAGGATTGTTGTGTATGTAGCCTTTTGGTTGAATGGTTGTCTTTTTGGCTTCCCAATTTGACAAGCATCACATCCATTGATCATGTATTGCTTTAATATGTTTGGTAGCCCTAGAAAACTTTGATCCTTGTATATCTCCTTCAAGGTTCTTTCATTCACATGAGCAAGTCCCTTATGCCACACTTCAAGCTCACTTAGGGTTTGAGACCCAAAGTTGAATAGAGATATGTTCTTGGTTTCTCCTACTTCAAAAGTATAGAGCCTACCATGCTTCTCACCTCTAGCTATCTTCTTGAAGCCTTGACATGGATCTTCCACAAAAGCTCCTTGTTGTGTGAACCTAACTAGCAAGCCTTTTTCCAACTATTCGGCCTACACTTATTAGGTTTTTAGTGATATTGGGTACATAGAGAACCTTACTCGGAATGTTTTTTTTCCTTCCATTGGAAGCTTTGACATTACCAATCTTCTCCACATTGTGCTTGGTGTCATCCCCTATTTGTATTTCATGTCTATGCTTTGGACTTTCCAAGTCAGATAGAAGAGGAATGTTGCCTACAGCATGGTTTGAACATCTTGAATCTATGTAGAATAAATAATCATCTTCTTTACCGTACTTGTGGCTTAGATTCATTAGAAGTAATTATTCTTCATGTGCTTGATCTTATGAATAATTGTTGAAGTCCCTTCAGTTGTGACTTTTATTGTTGTTGTTGAAGTTGTATCAACCTCTACCTCTAGTGTTTCCAAATCCACCTCCTTTTTGGGTCCTTCCATTGAACCTGAAACTTTGAGTGGTATAGTTGGTCTTATTACGAGTGGAACAAAGTGCAACATCTTGATCTATTGAATTTTCATGCTTTTCTCCTTTCTTCTTCCCTTTCCACTTGCTTTTGCTTGCATAGTTGGCTTGGGAAATCTCTTCTTCATCATCATCCTTCTTCTTGCCTTTGTGCTTCTTGTCTTTCTCATCTACATAAAGAGCACTATTTGAATTATCTTGATAAGATTTACCTTCCTTAAGATTATTATTGGCCTCTTGGTTGAAGAGTCGTCCAAGGAATATGTTAAAATATAGGGTTTGTACATCCATGATGAGATCATAAGCTGTGGTGAAGGATTGTAATTGCTTATACCTTCTAATTCCATTTAGAATCTTCCTCATGATGTCCTCTTCTTCAATCAGCTCTCCAATGGATTCTAATTAATTTGCAACCTCCTTGACCTTGGTAACAAAATCTCTTATAGTTTTCTTTTGGTGTCTTCTTCATTTGGTTGAACTCATTCCATAGATGGTTCTTTCTTGATTTGGTACTAGCATAAAAGAAGGTCTCATGTGCATCCCAAGTCCCTAGATGTTTTGGATCCTCTAGTATGTGATAACAAAAAATAAAAGATAGATTTTAGTATATATGACCTTGCTTGAGCATCCCTTGCACAACAAAGTGTGAGCATATCTATCTTCTCTTCTGTAGGTCCTCCTTTGGATCTTGGAATAGGCATAGCTTCATCACCTGCTACAATTCCACAAAGATTTCTACCTTGCAAATAGGATTCCATTTTGATTTCCCAAGAAACATGGTTGTTTCTATCAAGCTTCTCAATCATTGAGGGAGAGTCATTACCCATCTTGATGTAGCCATAATACCACTAAGAGGACTTGGAGAAGCTTGAAGGAGGTAGAAAGGTGAGTTGCCAAGTGATGAAGTTTGGTCTAGGCAACAAGAAAATGACCAAACCTTGAGGTTTTGGAGAGTTTAATATACTTTATAGGCTTGCAACTAATGCAACAAAAGTGAATATGTACTTTGGAACATCTATGAGAAATAGTTGATCCAAAATAGATGAGTTTGCACAATGACTAGCTCAAAAAATTTGCTATTTTGGAATGAAACATTCAACTTCAAATGCTCCGAGTAGCCAACATGATTACATCGGAATTTTTTTTTTGGACGAATGTTATACATAGGATTGAGTAGCCAAGATGCACAAGAGAAGGAATTTAGATCAAGCTATGTAATTGCAATGATCTTAACACTAATTTACTAAACCAAATGCTAGCAAATTTTGTATAAAAAGGTTAGACATTGATATCTTTTGAATGAATGCTGACTCATCCAATTTGGAGCTCTATAGAGAGAGAACCAACCTCTATAAGATAACTGTTGTTGAAGATGATGGTGCAGAGAAATGAAGCAACAACACAATGATGACAAAAAGTGTATGTATATTGCTTGAATGTATTATACAAGTGATTGAGATTCTTTATATAGGCTCTTGAAGCCTTTCATGTCTCTTTCAAGTGGTTTTTGAATTTGAATCAAAGCGGGATAGTTTGTTGGAAGATCAATTCCCTACAATCTAGGAAAAATGATCTAATTTGATCTAATTTGACCTAATTTTTGGTGATTGATTTGAACACCAAACTTAACCACCTTCAAAAATCATGGAATATGAATTTTCCTTTTTATCTTTTCACAAAGATAAAGCTTTAAGCTTTTACAAGAATAAGTGATCATAAAAAATCCTTATAAAATACCAAAATATGAATATTGATGAATAATGTCTTTAAGAGATATCTTTAAAATAATCCAAATGATATCTATTTGATGTAGAACGATTCCACATCAAGCATAATGTAAGCTTGATTATATGACAATTGAGACAAAGGGTCATCTATGCATGATGCTATGTTAGGGGTTTCTCTTAACCTGGCCCATAGCCATATGATACCTTAGGGCTTGATCATTCAGGGCTCTATGCTTATCTAAGCTTTTTCTTCTCAACCTCATGCATCAAATACAATCTAAGGGCTCCACCTATGCTTCTTCATGAATTCTTTTCTCTTCTTCCTTGCTTTTCGTAGCTACATTGAGTCAACTTATTGTTTCTTCTGTCAAAGACTCTAGGTAATCCTCCTCATTGTTTCTCGATGTACGATCTAGGCACAAACATATGAAATGGATGGATTCCAATTACTAGTCCATTTCTAGGCATAATTGATGCATGGACTTAGTAATGATGGTGGGATTCTTATCCCTCGCAAGACTTTGAGAACTCTTGATTCATATGAATTTGATTCGGATAACTTGAAGTGTGGTTGATCCAAATATCAAACTTGGATGTTTGTGCTATGTTTTACTTTCATCCAATAGTTACTTGATTTTTTCACCTGCTTGGAGGACCACTTTGTCCTAATGGGCTTGAAAATCCTATGTAAACTAAAGGAGAAAGTTTTCCATTTATTTTGGACCAAGCTTACTATACCTTGAGCAAGTCAAATTCAAAATGAAAATCATCCATCTTAGGACACTTTTCTCAAAGACTTTAGCTAAAAGTCATTTTTGGGAATTGCCAATCTTATGAGAAATTTCTAACTTCACTGTTCTAGAGTGTACTGAACTTTAGAAAGTCATGAGAGTTATTCTAGTAACTGGGAGCAAACCCAAATGAATAAGTCAATCTTGGACTTGTCATCTTTTGAAGATTGAATAAGTTCTTATACAGAACATCTATTTGGGATGTTTAATTTAGTTACCTAGTTCCAATCAGTTAACCCTGGACTGTTGCGAAAAGAAGCAGATACCATATCTGAGTCAATTCCAAAAGATTTGGAAAGCAAAACGAAATCACAAAGACTCTGTATAACCAATCAAATTCTAAGATATAAACTTACTATGAGTCAAATACGTGATGACCCAAAACTTTAACTGAAGAATTTAATTTCTTAATTATCTGTTTCAACAAGATATTGAAGCTTTCTATCTATCTTTAAGAGAAAGGGACTCCATTCTCAAAAAGATTCATAGAGTAAATCTAAACATCATCCAAGCACAAGATACTAGTGTGGTTATCAACATCAATGTATCAACTCACTGAGGTTCCACTGATGCAATTTTACTCAAATAATACTTCATTTGAGATTAAGTTCATGCCTATATTCAATCTTTATGACTCCTTACTAGGAATGCAATTCTTGTGCATTTCTTCGAGTCAAAGGAATGAATTTATCAAGTTACACTAGGAACTTGTTGCTTGACTTAGTCAGTTTATTCCTTAGTTGAAAGGATTATTTCAATGTCAAAATCTTACTTCTTCAAAAATTTATCAAATCTTTCTAAATCATTAACACTTTATCTTGAAGTGTTCCAAGAAGATCTTGGAAGTTACTTACTTCGTATCTTCATACATACTTGATTTTGAAGTATCTTGAGATCATACTTTTATCCTCCTTGAATTCAAACTTCTCCTTTGAAGTCTTTAATTCCCTTGAGGATTAGATCTAACTCCAAGATTTATTTTAGGACTAAAAGATGATTTGTAAGACAATAGTTATGCAATATAACACACGAGCAATAGTAGAGAAGATAACAGATATAGGAGAATCTCAACAATTTTCTACTAACAGCAAGTACAAAGATGATGGCGCTGTCCACCCGTGCGCTCTCAAGGTAGAGCTTAAATGGTGATCTAGACAACTCTAGATAGGGAGATACAAGGTAGAGGTATGTTGGCTCAACTTGATGTCTCAGGTAGTGCAGAAGTCATGTATATATAGGATCATGGGTGGCCTTCCGTGGACGGCTATACATGGGTGGTAGAGCATGGGCAGCCACCGCCCGCATAATTGTCATACACGGCTTAGACCGGTTGAACCGACCTAACAAATATAAATGATTTCTGACTCCAACAGGGAATATTCTATGGAATATTCCCTTTACCGTCGCGTCGGGGGCGCTGCCCCCGGACCCCCACCAGGGGGCCTGCTGGCCCCCTTGGACCCCCCAGCCGGGGCTGCTCCCCGCTACCCCGGACCCCCCAATTGGGGACCCTGGTAACTCCCTTTCCTTACAATACCTTACATGGTCCAATATGACCTTCATCCAACATGCAAGTTAGGATTCCCATCAATTGGGTAATGCACGCTTGGCTTCTCCTCATAATGGGGGCCTTACAAAATGTGCATACAATCATGAGGGGTAGACATTGATCATATACTAACATAATTATCATCGCATGGTCCGATGTCCCATACCATCTTTCCTACATCAATCTGAGTATAAAATTTGGTGTCCCATACCACCCTATTTTATATTCACATTGACGTGTGAGTGATATTTATCCTAAAGTCTAAACATCTCTTGATAGAGTTCCTTGTTACTCCAAGAATTATGAAGTTTCAGGCATTACCTCTAATTGAATATTCTAGGTTTTGATCCCTTCAGATGATCATTTCATGATCTTGTGCTTTTCTTTGGGAACTTGAAAACCTCTTGATAGAATATCTATCCTCTTTGCTCGAGTTTTCAAATGAAAACTGATTATAATTCCAAGTACTTGAATTCTCACAATTTCAAGTCCAATTGGTTATAGTTGACCATTGTAGTGACAAGAGTTGTTTACTTGTCTTTAGATTCCTTTCTTATTATAGCTTTAAAAAGCTACCCTGGCCAGGACTTTACAGGAATTTGTCTACTGCTTAAGTATAAGCATCCACTAATGCTTTTGGATTCCATCTTTAAGAAATCCCTTTAAGTATAGGTAAAATTTTATGTTACACCTTTCACAGACTTAATTACCATTGACACGGTTGCACACTACATACTTGGAATATCTACTATGTTTAGACTTGGAACAACTTACTATTTCGATTGCCAATACTTAGGCAAACATCAAAGTAGTTCCAATTTGCAAATTCTCGAACAACCATGGCCAAGATTGATCAAGTCTTGTTGATCGTGTGATAAAATAAAGACTTGTTCTTTAACATTGAGATCTCTTGAACTATCGAAAGCTTCTTTGCTTACCCATGGGATTTTAGAGATCTTTTGCTAGCTCAATTCCAAGCATATACTAATGCCTTTCAGATTCTAAATCTAAGAATCTTTGTTATACTTCCAAGAGATATCAATCATTGGACTTTAAGTACCACCTCTAGTGGTTTGGGACTTCTGAGGAACTACTTGTTTGTCTAACGAGTTTGAAGAATTTCATTCTCACTACTTGGGAGAATGTTATTCGTCAAGGACTTGAGATTCATTCTAGGGAATCAAATAACCTAAGCAAATGATTCATCTTGGAATCTTTTGCAATGCTAAAAGGATACTTGAAAGAATTTCTTAGACTTTCAAACAATATCTAGAAGGTTTACTGATTCACTTGTGTTCATTTCCCGAGTATCAAACTAAAGGATAAATATTACCTTCATGATATAATTTCCCATTCCACTATGAAAGTTTGACTTGAACTTCCATTTATGTGATATTGATTCTTGTTCTTGAGTTTGATACAAGATTCATTATTATTGGACAATCTTTAGATGTTACTAGAGTACTTTCAACATAATCTGGCAATCAACATTATGTTTAAAGTCCAAGCATCTTTTGATGATTGATCCAATAGTAATGCTATCATGAACACATAACTTTGAACTTTATAGCTTGTTTAGGAAAAGTTCATGGATTGGAGATCCATATCTTGGAACTTTATATTCCTAAATGAAAAGTTCACAGTTCGAATCATTTCTTTGGGAATTTGCTCATTTCCTAAAGATCAGTTGATAAGGTTTCCTCGTGAAGCTTTGATTAGCTTAAATGAAACCAAAAATTAATACTCTAATTATTATACAAGGAAGAGTTCTTTCAAGTTTCCACTTGTGCTTAGCAAGTTGCATCGTTACCAAAGATGCAATCATGGAACCTATCATCCACCTATTGAACGTCAAAGTTCAATTATTGCTAAACTTTAAGCACTTCTCTCATTTTTCATCGCTCTTTGGGATGAATTCAAAGTAGAAACTTCAAAAACTCTATGGTTTTACAAATCTGGAACAACTCAACTATCTTTTGAACTTTAAAAGTTCAATTAGTTTAGGTTCCAATTGAGTTTATTTGATTGCTATCACATCTTGGGATAGAATCATCTAAAACTTCCAAAGAAAACTTTATAAACCTACTTGGATGCATGATTTCTCAAATCCAAGCTAACAACTACATCTAGGTTTTTCATTAGGATTCTCTAAGTTTTCTCCTAAACTTAGAGTCATCATGGAAATTTTCAAGTAGCCCTATTTTCTTGACAATCCAATGAGCAAGAAAATTGAACACTTGACTTTTGAAGGGGCTACTTTTCCTAATCAAGACTCCTAATTTGTGATACCCAAGTATCACATTTGGGGAAAACAAACTAGCTACTTAAGTTGCATGGCAGCCAGGAACCTTGAAACTACCTAGTTTGTTATTTTCCCTAGCTATCTAAGTTGAGTTAGAAAAAAGGAGATAACGAAAGTATAAGTATTTAACTACTTAGCAAACAATCATGCATATGTGAATGCCTATTTTTTGCATGCAAATGCATGTGAGTGCATGCACGTGTTGGCATTCTCCTTTCGTGCACCAAACTTGAATCAAGCAATTCTTGGGCTTGAAAATGCATGTTCCCTATCATCCATGCACAAACATTGTACTTGCTAGCTTTTGTAAAAAGATATAACCATTCATGTGCATAAACTTGAGCATTAACTATCTTTTTTAAGCAAGAAGAAAATGTATTTTGCATGAAAACATTCTTTGAAAAGGAGAAATGCACCAATTTTCTTTCAGAGATGCATGTCTATGCATGATACGTGTTTCCATACTTCGATGCTCTCCTATTTTGCTTTCATTAAATTGCATACAGTGCTTTCAAAATTGAAGATTCCTTCCCTACTTCAATGATAATAGCAATGAAAGCATAGAGCAAAGCAAATACTGAAATGAAAACGTCAACTTGTAAAGTACTTATCTCCCAGTTAAGCTACGTCCTTCCATTGATCCTTGAGAAGAGCCACTTTCCATCCTTTGGTCTTACGGAAGGAGCTAAATTCCATCCTTCTCAGCTATGTTGAACCTCCTTGCTTCATATAGTACATGCAATTTTGCTAGCTTGTTGAATTCGACGTCATTCAGATGACTAGGGTTTCAATCCATCATTCGATTTGCTTCAATCTTCATCATGAAGTCACACCACCAAAATATATATGAACATTGCCATATTTCCTATAGGGAATTGTGTGGCTACATGGGCATAAGAGCACATAGAGTTGATGAGTTCAACACCCAGGTGCAATCATGCTTCCAAGCTCAGGGTCTATAATTATAAAACAAAGAAAGCAATTGACCACTCTTCACCTTACGGTGTTGCCTGTGCGACTAAAAGAGAAGTCAAGCACTGATGAGGTCACCAGATCGAGCCTTCTGTTCATCATCTCAGAATAGAGAATATTGTTTTGGTTCCATAACTCTTTTGATTACTGAATCAAATATTCAGACACAATGGCGCTACGGGTGCACTAGCTAGGTTTTCTATGGAGGTGCCATGATCGAATCTCGTTCCTCCAATCTCTATAATTGTGTGATAACAAAAAGGAATGGTTGAGATCTATTGTTGTGAATTTTGGACCATTTTGAATTGCATCCATTAGATCCTTTCTTGATCTAATGGTTGTGAAGACTTATTCTTGAGAAGACCCCAAGGTTACTTGAAGCCATTTGATGATTGGACCATCAGATGGAGCAAAATCAATCATGCCACAAAACTACGCCAAGCTTTTTGACTTTTTGTGCAAGTCTACATATCCCTCACCTCATTGAATGCTTTCAATTTTGTCTTTTTGTGATAGAGACACTCTTCAATTGTGGCCATCTGTGAGAATCTCATCTAATGGACAAGAATGCCCACAACTGCTCATATTTTAGAGGAAGTTTTGTCCTTTTGTGTCGAACACACCAAACTTAATCATAGTGCTCCGAGCTCTTATCCAAGGGACAAGAATGCTCACGAATCCATTTGAACTGAGCACAAACTTTAGAAAAAATATTTTATTGCAAAAACCACTAGTGTTTTTTTTTTTTTGCATTAATCCCTCTTTTTGTTAATTCTAATCCTTGAAAATTAAGAGTCCTTACAAGCCCCATACAGCATTCCTTTTTCCCCCCTGATGCTTTAGGTGCATTCTTATCTAATCATGGCCTTGTAGGAGTTCGATATCCGGACTGATTTTCTTATAACGAAGATATGTATCATGTGTTTTGGACTTCTCCACAAGTGCAGAGATTTTTATGGTAGAACATTTTTTTTATTTTTTCCATATGGAAGGGGAGGCCTGACAAAATCAAATGCACATTTCAGATTTACAAACAAAGGACAATCATTTGAGGTGGTTGATGCATAGATGTACTTTATTCCTCCTTTTGAATATTTGGAAGCATAAAAATAAATTGGTTCTTGGCAACAAGTTTCCCCATGCTACATTCTCATGGGAAATGTGCAAAGCTAAATAATGGGCAATAGATTGCATAATCTGTAGGATTGGGGCTTCGAAAGTGTTCCATGTAGGCATTGTTGTGGTTGCGATAGTTTGTTGAGAACTGTAGTGTCATAGATTGATTAGATTGTTTCAGTGGGGATGCAATAAAATGAGAATTCCCACCCAGAAAAAAAAAAAGATAGATAGCAGATTGGATATAAAAGAGCCATTGCAAAAAGTTAATCCCTTAACCAATTTCCATTTTAACCATAAAACAAAGTTTCGATCCTGATTTTAAGATACAAACTAAAAAGGTTATTACATTCTGTGTTTGTTTATGATACAGGCCAATCCCCATCTTCAATATGGTGCAGAGGCCTCACCTTAGCCCAAGAGCATAAGCACAAAGCTTATGATATTTATATACAACCCAAGGCATCCAAAGCTTAAATGTATACCCTAGGTCCAAAGACAAATGTATGCAGACTTCTATCATCAACATAATGCCCTCACTATCAGAAAAGCAGCTAAGAATAGTGATTGTCTTGGTCAAGATTACAATATAACACCTTCCTATATAGTGTAGCACCCGTTTGCAGCTGCTTTTTGCCTTATCGCCTCTATTTCTATTGCATGCTCTGGCAAGCCGGCTGTAGCATAGATGTCTGACATCATGACATATGTAATCAGATTTGTGGGTTGCAGCTGTATAGCATGATTGAATGCAATTCTTGCTAGTTCTACATTTTCATGTGCTTGACATGCTCCCAACAAACACATCCACATTGTTAGATCTACTTGCAGATGCATGAGACCTAGCATTTCCACCACTGATTGGAAATCCCCAGCTCTACTAAGGAGATCCAAAACAATTCCATAGTGATTTAAACCAGGAATTATGCCATAATCAGTAACCATGGACTGGAAAAACTGGACTCCCCTCACAATACAGCCAGCATGGCAACAAACTAAGAGAATAGAAGTAAAAGTTAGCTCATCTGGCATAACATCTGCCAGTATAAGCCTCTCAAACATTTTGAAACAGGCACTGACATCTCCTTCACTTGCATGACCAGCGATGCATGCACTCCATGAGACAATATCAGGTGCTGAAAGGTCATCAAAGATGGCCTGTGCATCAACCATGGAACCACAGTTTCCATATGCATGTATCAAAGTAGGTGCCAGAGATTCCAATACATCGTAACCCAGACAAACAATCATAGAATGAACTTTCATACAGACATTTACACTTCCAGTAAGGCAGCAAGCTTGCAAAACACATTTCAGAGCAACATCATCCAGCATGGTGCCTTCTTTCTCCATCATATCAAACAACTCTAAAGCTTCTGTTCCTTTTCCTTTCTCGACCAATCCTGAAAGCATGGCAGTCCATGACAACATGAGGGAAACATCGTCCAGAATGATTTGATGGTTTCGCATCTTTCTATGCAACTTCAGAGCTTTTGCCCCTTGTCCAAGGTCCAGATATGCAGAAAACAATGCATTCCAAGAAACATCATCATGACTAGGCATATCATTGAATATTGTCTCAAATTCTTTGATGCATCCACATTTTCCATACATAGTCAAAAGGGCAGTGCCAATGAGAACATTAGAATCAAACTCTTTCATATATACATCTAAATGTAGTGCTTGCCCAATTCTAAGCGCCAAGGCCTTGTTTGAGCATTCACCTGAAACCATGGAACAATTACCTTCTGCAATCACTGAGCATGATTGTATGGCAGATACATATGTCAAATTGTTCGGAGGCATGCCCATAGTTAAAATGGTTTTAAACAGATGCAAAGCTTGTGTGCCTTGATTTTGGCCAACATAAGCTGCAAGCATAGCATTGCAAGATATGATGCTCTTTTCGTGTAGTATATTAAAGACATGCTCTGCCATCTTGATGCTGCCACACTTCCCATACATACTTATGAGGGTTGTACCAATGAGAGGATCTGATAGAAGATCATTTTTCCTTGCGTAAGCATGTATCGACTGGCCTAATTCTAAAGAGAATGATTTAGCTAGCTCATCATTCACTTCTTTCTCACCCAAGCTAATGCAGATCTTCAAAGCAACTATACAGGTTAAGTGATTAGGAAGCATGCCTTCTTCATGCATCTGCCTGAAAAGCTGGATAGCCTTATTTATTTGTTTCTGCTCCAAGTATGCAGAAAGCATAGCTGTCCAAGAAACAATGTCCCGGTAAGACAATTCCAGAAAGGCATTCTCTGCAGCAAGAATGTCTCCACACTTCCCGTACATTGAGACAAGACAGTTTCCCACCAAATTGTCGGCAGCTAGTCCTTGTTCGCGAATATCTACATGTATCATGCTCCCCAAAGGAAGATCGCGTAAATTACTACAAGCTTTCAATAAGCTGACATATGTAAAGGGATTCGCACTTATATTTTCCTTTCGCATGCACTCATACATTTCTAAGGCTTCCGACTCACTCCCAAGATCAACAAATGCGGATATGATTGCAGTATAAGAAAAAACAGTGCGATGTTGTAGTCCTTTGGCAATTTTCTGTGCATCATCAACAGCACCACATTTAGCAAGAGCCGCCACCAAGTAGTCGCCAAGGATCCCTGTAATAGGAGTACAGAATTGAACAATATGATCCCTAACATTCTTCACGTTGATCAAACATTTTGCCTTGATACAAAGCCTGAGCAGACACACATAAATCTCTGTAGTGGTTGACTCCTCCATGTCCAAAAGGACATCCACAGCCTCTTGAAGATGTCTTCCATTGCATAAAGACTGAAGAGTATAATATTTTTGGCCTCCATTTTGATTATAAAGATAAAAACATGATTTGACAGGGCCAAGAGCCCCCCGTTGATCTTTCTTATTGACTTGAAGCAGGGGATCATTATCATCATCGATGTTAAATCGCTTCTTACGACCACAAAGACAAGAATCAAAGTTCTGGTTAAATTTTTCAGTGTCCTGAAGCTGAACAAAATTATTATCCGAATAGATAGTTATGGCCTGATGAGAACAGACAAGGGAGTTGCCTCTGCCTGCCCCCATGTCTTCATTCCCGTTGAAGAGCCTTCTGTGGCTTTGAAGTTGTGCAGCAACACCCAGATAGATAGTAGGAGCAGATAAAGTAGGAAAACTACTTAACTGTGCAGTTCCTGCAACGTTGGCGGTACACGCTTCCATTTTCATAACTTCTCCATATTTTGAGGAAATCATCAATGATCCAGAGGCGGGCAGTTCTGGCTCAAAAGAACGGAGGTTGCCGCCGCTATGTCCGTTCCGTACGTCAGAAATTCCCATAATGGCATGTCAGTTCGCCTCCCACGCGAGACGGGACTGAAAATAAACGAAGTTTTGCCCATGTGATCAGACTTCTTGTATATGCCCTCGATTAAAATTCCTTCTATGAAAGCTCTGGTGTCACCCTCTTTAAAGCCTGCTTGATATCCTAAATTAAGCTCAGAGAGCTGATTTGTACAGCGCAAGCCCCTAAATAATGCTCCCCAAGCTCCTGCAATGGAGGGTAGCTGACTTTCGTCTTATGCAGCTCTTCTGAGTGCTGGACTAAAACCAGGTAGTATCAATCGACACTAATCTTCTGTTCATTCTCCCGTCCCTGCGCGCACTAATAATGCTTCGTAGATGCAGTCAAATTTTGAAGATATGCATGCCAACTTTGCAATTCAAATCCAGGCTCGATCCAGTGAAGAGGATGCTTTGCTGCAATAGTTGGGCGCAGTGCACAAAAGTACGGATACGGTCTCCCTCAGTCCATTATGATATTTTCACTACAATGAGTTTCCCTTACGTGTTGCAGCGCATTTTATCGAGATGTCGTATCCAAATAATCTTACTTCGGAATAATAATGATCATATGACTTACTATCCTATCCATCATCCGGGACGAGGCCGTAGTCTTGGTGAGGCCGTCATAGGTTGTCTGTGCTAAGGAGGCTTAACTGATAGATTCCTGTTGGCATTCAATCTTGCTTCAACGCAGAAAATCTTTCCTTCCTCGTCTCCCATTTTCTTCATTGTTTACCGAGGTGCTGATATGATAATGCTAATAACATCGTCGACCATTTTGAGCCGCCTCTGTGAAACAGTTCGACAGCAATATTTCTGAGGCCTGAGACAAGGAAAAGATTGCACATGGGACAATCCAGGATCTTCGCTGTCAAACAAGCAATATAGAAGGCGATTTCAAAGAGACAAGCGCCCTGCTGAATTTTTAAAATGGAGGTTCGGCCGAGGCCTACTCCCCCTTGACTTTAACTTTGAAATTACAACTGTACAGGAAGGGCATAGTACCATGGGACCCCCCTTATCCCACAAGAACAGGGGTTAGACTCAGACCGGAAAGGACTTACATCACAGGGTAGACGGCCCGAAGGCACTTGCAAAGTTTCCACGCCCGAAGGCAGCTTCACTTCATACACGCCCGAAGGCTCAGATGTCCCGCCGCGCAGGGGGGTTGAACCCACGCCCCCGCCTCAAGAGGCGAGGGATTCAACCATCAAGCCACGCTTCTGGGACCACCCTGCTGAATTTTCTTTTGAGCTGATTCGTGTTGTATTGATTACTTTTTTTTTCTTTAAGAAGTTGGGCCGAAGTCTACTCTCCCCCGGTTTGAATGTATCGAAACAATAAGTAGAGCATAGTAATACTATTGACCCCCCTATTTCACAAAGCAAAGGTGAGACTACGGAAGCATTACAGGAAAAGGGCTGCCCGAAGGCATATAGTTTATGGACCCCCCCTATTTCACAAAGCAAAGGTGAGACTACGGAAGCATTACAGGAAAAGGGCTGCCCGAAGGCATATAGTTTCAACGACCCGAAGACATTACATGGATAGACTTGTCATATTGGCTCACACATGTTCAACAGCCCATAGAGATTGAACACACAACCTCCACCTCAAAAGGTAAGTGCCCAACCAACTCACCTACAAGTTTTGGACAATGGTATTGATTACTTTGGATTTCGAGGTCTCAACTTAATAAATCGAAGATAGCAAATGTCAATGCTACCTCGACATACCAATTCCTACCCTCAATGGGCATTTGGTCTCTCTCATTGGACTATGCCATTAGTGGGAAGGGTCCTTCTCATTGCAATAGAGTTGACTTTGTTAGACATGCTCAATGTTCCACCCTCATGGAGGACTTGGCATCATGCCAAATAGGTAGTTCACCTTTGGGTGATTGAGGGGGGTGTTAGATATGCTCAATATCTCACCCTTATGTAGAACCACCATTGTTCCATGACACTCTATTTTGTAAGGCCCCTAATAGGTGGAGAAGCCATGTGATAGTGTTGGGCATTGTGAGGTTCCTGATTTTGAGGTCATATGAAGTCTAGAGTAGGTTGTCGATGGATAGCTAGCGGGGTTACTTCTAAGCCATTGGATTTGGGATTGATCCTATGTAAGGATCAACCTAAATCAAGGGCTAAAAATAAAAATAGGTTTCTTAACTTGGGAAAGAGTCTATTTGATGTGGGCCATTAGATCTAGACTTGATCTTAATGATGGATTAAGCAAGAGGTCTACAGACAAATGGTTGTTGATCCTGCATTTCTAACATTGGATTTACCACATAGATCAATGGTGGAGACTATTTTTGGTATGGATCAAGCTACCATGACTCTAGAACATGGGTAGGCCAATCTAGGCTTGAAGGAACTTATAAGGATGGTCCCCTACCCATGTAAGATCATAGTTTGTAGTGTTTGGAACCATTCGGGTATCCATCTTAGGACCCATTGTGTTGACCTATAGCCCTTCACCTAGCTTCTATCTAGATCAACATCTAAGCTCCATATAGGAAATGCATGGGTGGAGAGAGCCATCTATATCTTGTATAGTTTTTGAGTTCCATTGTATTAGAGTTTTGAGTTTGAGTTGAATTGAGTTTAGTTCATCTTCTACTCATCATGTGTCCACTTTCCATTACAAGCATATCTCTTGTGCCATTCCCATGAGAAGCAATATCTCTCTTTTTCTCTAACCTTGATCCTATATATGATGTGTTGACTCCTACATGGTATTAGAGTTGCACCACTAGTCCATCATTATTCTTCATTTTCTTTTTTCTTACATGGTATCAAAGCTTGGGAAGGTATAGAAGATTGCACAAATCATGGAGGCCAAGGAATCAACTCTAGCATTTGTGGAAAGAATGCTTCAATATTCAAGCTTGTGAGAGGTAAATTCTTCAACTCCAGAGTTTCTGACATGCAAAGGCTTCAACACTGGAGTTCTTGGGAGGCAAAGGCTTCAACATTATATATGCTATAGTGGCAACTGTGTGGACTCTATTGTACCCCTTATTCAACATACATCCAAGGCAAGTGGGGCGGAGTATATTGAGGAGTCACTACAAGGTAAGAAAACAAAAATATATTCAAAATCTAGAAAATCAATTGGAAGTAGAAAATTTTGCAAAAGGACTGAAGGCTAAGGTATCCATTAATCAGATTAAGAAGCCGTGTGATGGAATGGCTTGTGAAGGGATAGAGAAGAATGGTGAGGGGCTAGCTCAAAGGCATCTCCAAGATACTCCGCCAAACTATGATGGAAGGGTAACTACTCTCAATAGTCAGGTGACGCCTCAAGCTTTGATCTTTGATGAGTTCTATTCACTACCAAGGGAAGAGGATTTGTAGGTCCAAGCCCAAGTAAGTAGTAGTAGTGAAGATGCTGCATTCTCCAAGAATGCATCAGGAAAAGGTGGTTCCTCAACCAAAGGTGAAAGTGAAAAAAAGAGGAGGATGAGTAAGAAGACGTTTCAAGGGCAAGTCTTTCATTGCAAAAGGAAGGGATAGACAATTGCAAACTGTCATGTCAAGAGGATAGATGAAGAGAGTAAGTAGGATACAATAGCTATAGCTCAAGCGAAGGTAGTATGCTCCTCAACACAGGAAGAATCAATTGTGGATTCATTGGTACTAGACAATGGTGCATCTTCAAATGACCAATGAGATAGGTCAATCTAGTTCTATGCAGCCTCCACAAGAACCCATCATAGTGACAGGGATAGTATTGAAGGAGATGCAAAAGCAAGATATTGCTCATCACTTACCTATAATGAATGGAATGAAGGAACCTTATAGAGCTTGTTTGATGGGAAAGCAATAGAGAGAGAGAGAGAGAGAGACATTCCCACATGAAATCAAGAGTAGGTCAAAGGCTCCTCTAGTGCTGGTATATGCTAACTTGTGTGGTAAGATATTTATTCATGCCTTGGGAGGATCTTCCTATCTTGTGATCATCGAGAACTATAGCAAGAATATGTGGATGTACTTTCTTCGTGGTAAGGCTTAAAGCTCTTGATGGTATTTGAGAACAATAAAAAATTGTTGAAAATGAACTAGGGAAAAGTGTAAAGAAGCTTGGAATAGGAGGTGATGGTGAGCTCGGCTCAGAGGAGTTGGGTTTTTGCAAGGGCAAAGGGATAAAGTGTCGATCAATGACACCTCACACATCACATCGAGATGGCATGATGTAATGCAAGAGTCACACCATTTTTGAGATAAATGTGTGTGAGGGGAGGCATGGGCTTTCCTAATCAAATAAAAAAGATTCATCATGAAGATCACATTGGTAAGAATCCATATGTCTCACACTTTGGAATTTCTAAGAGTGTGTGTTATGCTCTTGTCCTAGGCCAAAGACTTCTTAGGTCATAGTGAAAAGCAAAGGGCTTTCATATTATATGACCACTAGGCAAAGAATATCAAAAGGAATTGTGATGCGGTGTTTATAGAGTAGCCACATGTAGTGGAAAAGAAAGGATTTTGCACTTTACCATCAACCGAAGGACTAATTCACTATATACCTAGCCCAAGAGTCATCCCTACCTATGACCAAGAGGAAGAATCATCATCAGATGGTGAGAAGAGATTCTACCAACCTAATATCACCCAAACAGGTTGGTTGTCAATGCAGTGGGTGAAGAAGAAGCTATATGGTCGGAGTAATCCTATGCCAATAACTATTAAGGAGAGGGAAGAAGGACCAAGGAGATCACAAAGAATAGAGGAGCACAAGTAAACTTCTACTCACATAGTAGAAGTCCTCTAGCACCAAGTGGGTTTGATAGGTGAAGGACATGATGAGTCATCATCATGTCCTTCACCTATCAGACCCACTTGCTAGTGAGCTCCCATGCTTCTACTCACATGAAGCATGGGAGCTCACTAGCACCAAGTGGGTTTGATAGGTGAAGGACATGATGAGTCCTCATCTGCACCATATTCAAATAGGTAGTTCACCATACCAAAGAAGAATGGTTTTGGGTGATGATTTTGTTGAGACTTTTGGAGGACATTCCATATATTCGATGGGTGATCTTTATTCAAGGTATGAGCAGTTTAAACTTGCCTTGGAAAGTAGAGACATCACCACCATGAAGACTCTAAATTGGGTTGATAAGGATGTGTACATTGCCTTAAGGGACTACTAATTCTTTAGCTCATATGTTGAATGCCATGAACACTATTTTGCATGATTTTATTCCTAAAACTACCCAACCTTTTCTTGATGACATTCCGATAAAAGGATGCATTGAGAGTGGAAAGAATGTTGCATTGTGTGATATTTAATGTAGAAAATTTGTGCTTGATCATATTGATGAATGTGAAAACATTTTGAAAAGGTTTGAGGAAGTTGGAATAACATTTTCAAGAGATAAATCAATGTTTGTTGGTAATGGAGTAATTATTGTAGGTCACTTATGTGGCTACTATGGAAGAAGGCCCTACCCTCCAAAGGTAGAAGCCACTAGTAGAATCCCTAAGTTATGCACATCAATTAATGAGGTGAAGTATTTTCTTGGTGCTTGTGTATTCTACTCTATTTGGATTTCTCATTATGCTCTTGTTTCTAATGATTTATACCAATTATTAAGAAAGCACCAAAAATTCTTTTGGATATATCATTATTGAAGTGTTATGAGGAAGCTGAAAGGACTATTACTTGAAGCTCAAATCTTGAGGAAAGTAAATTACAAGAATTGTAAGCCTATTATCCTAAGTATTGATACAAGCCCCCTTGGCATAGGTTGGATGATAAGACAAGACATTGATGATGGGAAGAGGTATGCTATTTGTTTTGGAGAAAAAATTCTTCATGATAGGCAAAAGAAGTATCCACAAATAAAAAGGAATCTATGGGGAGTTACCACTTTGAAGACACATGGAGATTATTTCATTGGAGCTTGTGTCATTGTTGACACCAATTGCCTACCTCTTCTAGGTATGATTCTAAACTCATCCATACCTAATATTGCTATGTTGAGATGGATTTTGTACATAAAGTTCATCAATCCCAAATTCATTCACATTGTGGGTAAGCATAATCCTATTGCCGACATTCTCTCAAGAGCAAGGTTTGATGAGAGAGATGATTATAATCATGTTAATGTTACTAAAGTTTTGAATGAGAATTTTGACAATGAAGGATTTAATAGTGATGAATATGATGATGATTGGTGTGAGATTGGTGAATATTTGAGTACATTATCATCTAATCCAAAGTGGCCTAGAAATAAGTTTAGAGATATAAGAAAATGTTCTTATAATTTCTTTTTGACACGGGGTCATATTTGGAGATATACAAATGGGAATCTTCACAAGCCGCAAAGAGTGGTGGGTAAAAAAGAACTTCAAAAGAAGGTAATGACAGAAATGGATGACTCATTATGGGTGAGGCATAAAGGATTTTTTTGCACATAATAAAAGATAAAGGAGAAATGTTGGTGGCCAAAAATGTATATTCATGTGAAGAATTATGTTAACACTTGCAAAGAATGCCAAATGCACTCCATTGTGAAGCATCGTGATGCACTTTATCCCACTTATCCATTGGATATTTATTATAAATGGGTAGTTGATTTAGTCACCATGCCTATTGGATTGCAACAAATGTGTTACATATTTCTTGCACGAGAGGACCCTCCTAACAATGTAGAAGGGAGAGCTTTTGTAGGTTTGGCTATGTGGAGAATATTATTGTAGATCGTGGTGAACTAGAAACTCAAGAGGCTAAGGATTTTAGCAAGGTATGGAATTCATTTTTGTTTGACAACTGCTTACAGTATTGAAGAAAATGGTAAGATAGAGAGGGGATATCCACCTATTATCAAAGATATAACAAAGGTTTGTAAAGTTAAGATAAAAGATTTGCCTAAATTCCTTCCTTTTGCTTTATGGGCCGATCACATGACATGCACTAGAACCATTGGATTCATGCTTACTGAGTTAACGTATAGCCTAAAACCACTTTTTCCCATTGAGTCACACATTGTTGCATGGAATTCACTATCTTGGAAAGATAATGTATCACATGAAGATTTGCTTGCTTTGAAAATTGAGCAAATTAAACAAGGATTAATGAATGTAGAAAAAGACATTTGTTAGACTAAAGGAATCACATTTGAAAAATAAAGTACTTTTGATAAGACTCATCATTTGCATCCACATTCTATTTCGATTAATGCTTGGATCTTAGTCTATGATAGTTCCTTAGATAATCAAAATGATGCACATCAAAAGCTCATAAAAAGATGGTTTGGTACCTATGTATTCACTCATGTGTATGATAATGGAACTTACTCACTAAAAGAACTTGATGGAACTATGTTAAAGAACCCAATAGCGGAAAAAAGAGTAAAACTCTTTAAGAAATGTGAGTGTGAGGACTATAGTATGGATGAGAACATTAACGAGAATGAAAGTGATAGTGAAAATGATGAGATTAATGAAAGTGAAGTGGATTTTTGAAACATCAAAAGAAAAAGAAAAAAGTGCAACTTTTTTTTCTCTCTTAATTCATATTTTATCACAAAAAAATAAAAAAAAAACATTGCTTTTCTATTTACTCTTTACTACAAAAGCTCAAAGATCTATTATTTTTTATTTTTAGGAAAAGCAAAAAAGAAAGAGGGATCTCCAACATTCTTCTTTCCTTTATAAATGGTAATGAAAACATGCTTTAAATTTTTTAACATCATGATAATTGTGCATTATCTAATTTTGAGAGTATGGTCTTGTGTTATTTGATACGAATTAAGCTTGCCTCATGTCTTATGAAGAAGAAAGCTAACTTCAAATGAGTGAAAATGCCTCTTCATCAAAATCTTTGAATCTTGTCTATGCACCATTGTATTTTTTCTCATGCATCTAAAGTTTCATTGCATAGAGTCATACACTATCAATAGCTTGCATATATACACTAAGGTTCAACCTAAGCACAATCATTCATTCACACATGTGTGAATGTGAGGATATGTTTGAATGAATTCCATCCATTGAAGTATTGAAATGACAAGACTATGCCTCATCATCAATGTGCCACTTGGAATTTCCAAAAATCTTTTTTTTGCATTATGTGGGTATAAAACTGCACTTCAAGTATGCATGCCTAGGGCAACACTAAAACACAATTCCTTTCACAAAGACAAAAACTTAAGGGTCTAAATAAATTGTGAGAACATTAGTGTTCATCCTTGAACCACTTGACAATCACTCACGTACCTCATGATGCACCATAATTTCTCTCATTTAATTAAAGAGTATGCAAATGATAGGGCTATATTCCATGGCCTTGCATGAAACCATATAATTTGCTTTACCCATGCATAATTTGATCTTGAATTCATGATGAAAGATCATCACTTCTAATATTCTATGTGTTAACCTCTCTATTTCCTTCCACTTAAGTATAGGAATACGTCAACTTTGTGTTCTTGGGTGGGATGACCTAGATTGCTCTAAGTTTTTTAGTTTCTCCAAATCTCCAAACTAGTGGATTACAACCAACTAACTAACAGTATCAGAATGTACAACAACTTTTATAGATTTCATCACTAAACTTCTAGAATACACACATACTATTACACACCATTGTACACTGCTTCTTACTGAACTTTATAACCAAATATACTTTAGTTGGAGAATTACTTACAAAATTATTACTACCACAAATCTATCACACTGTCATTTAGATTCTCACTCATACTATTACACCATTATTAGCAACATCTGCAATAGCTCATACACCAAATTAATTATAAAAATCTTCAATAACTCCAATAAATAGATAATAGATCATAGATAGACAGAAAAAATGCTATAGTGACTATCGAACATAGTGAATTATGCATGAAACAACATGCCTGAAGCACCATTGGTCAAATACACATGTACACATTGGGCAATCTCTACACAACAAGCATGTACACCTTTTCATTAACTTTGGCAAATAGTTACAATGCAAAGTCCTGCCTTTTTGGTCAAGAACCACCAAAGAACCACTTGAGAATCACTCAGTTACCTCAAGATACAATATAAATCTCTCATATAGTTAATGAGTATGCAAATGATAGGGCTACATTCCATGGCCTTGCATGAAGGCACATAATTTGTTTTACACTCTAATGCTAGTAGATTTTTTTGGGTAAAACTTTAGAGGACTTATTTTGAGTGTGAAATGGGACACTTGAACAAATATATAAGTGAATTATGACTCAACTATAGGAGATCTTGTATTTTTGGCAGTCAATGAGAACTTGAGATCTCTTCTTTCTTTCAAATATCATCATCAAACTTTAATGGTGATTTCAAGTTAAATTTTTGAGTATTTTCATGCATTTATCTTTGTGATCGGTAGTTCTTTGAGTGTTTCATACTTTCATAAGTCTATCTTCATCTTCTAAGCTCCATTAATCCTCCAAAATGCTATTTCATCTTGACTGTGTGAATATATTAGAATCATGATTCTCTCATCAAGGGGCCATAGGTATTGAAATTTCAAATTGATGTTACCAATGTCTTTATTATGAAAAATAGCAAACTTTTGACACAAGAATCATTGAAAAAGCTTATTCTTAACTCAATCTACAAGAATTATGAGTATTATCCATATCTTTTGTGAAACCTCTAATGAAACTGATATTGTGATGATAAATCTTGGATTCTATTGATGAACAAGGGGCTAGGATCTTAGCATACTTCCCAAATGACAATTTACATATTTGAGGTTGTTGTTCTTTGTACTATGATGATTGGAGAGGACAACTCCATAGTACAACAAACATCTTTTGGGGCCCTTGTCGGGAATCATTGAAGCAAAGCTTTGGACCTTGTTGGATCTTCCAAGTTGATGGTAAAAAATACTTGTTCAAAACTCTTTTGAATCATCAAGTGTGGCAAAGATGAAAAGATGAGTGTATTTAATGTTACAGAGAGAGATTTCTTCATTTATCTTGTTGAGAAAGTGTTGTAAAGAGTTGTATGTTGTTTTCTAATTCCATATATAAGATGACAATCTCTCATTACAAGCTTTTTAGCTTTATTTTCTAGAAAACCCTTCACAAATTGTTTTTGTTTGCTTGGGAAAATACCAAAAAACAAAGTGGTGGAATTTTGCATGAGTAGTTTTCAACATCATTGGACCATCAATACTGAGAATATGAAGGGAAAGATGTTTAAAAATTAAAGAAAGAAATAGAAGAGATTTTTTGTTAACCAAGAAAAAATAATTTCCTTTGGAATAATCACAATCTATGATGATTTGCAGGCAAAGAGGTAAGGAGGAGTATCATTGGACCTCAAGTCAAGAAACATCTTCAAAAGAGTTGGCAAAAAATGAAAAAGCAATGGTATATGCAAAAACATGTTTCTCTACAAAGAATTGTGATTCTTTGTGGAAGGTAAAGTGTTGGTGCATGACAAACATCAATTGATGTTTTAGACAAAGGTTTGAAGTCAAAAGATGAAGCAAAGACCAATATATGAAGCTTGAAGTTAGTGCATGATCGGAAAATGAAGTCTTGCATATACATGTACACTGGACTTGTAATTAACTCACTTATACCTTTGTTATGGTAAAGATTTTTGACATATATGCTTATATATACAAGTAAAAATTCGGTGCATGTATTAGAGATGATGAATGACATGTTTAAAGATTCATTAGACACTTTTAGAAGTGAAGGGAATACCTCTTATCAAACAGATGTAATGTTTTCTTGAATAGAAGAAACATTGTGGCTGATATTTTGCTCAGTGCTCCTTCTGTGTCTATTCTTTTGTGAAATGATTTTGTACAAGTCTAATTCTATAGTTGAGTGACCTTTGTACAAATTTTCAGATCCTAATTAAGATCAGGCTGAGAGAATTGAGAGTAGGAACATTTACATGTGTAAATGTGAAGAAGAGAAGAATGCAGGAGGTGCAAATTTGATGATAATGTTTTGGTCAGTTCTCCTTCCACAGTGTAAAGTTTTGAGAAAGTGAGCACTCATTCTTTAAGTTGGAAGGTAAGCTACCTATGGCTAAAAGCATTTGAATAAATGAGTTCTATTTTAAGAGAACTATGCATTAGAATTTGCAGGTGTCAAATTCAACTATAGAAAAGTACAGTTTTAGACATAGGGGAATTGTTTGGAGTAAATCTCAAGATTTACTAAACCTTTTGAGAGGTTTTAACTTGGAGAAGGTGCAAAACCTTTAGCTGACACTTTCTACAAAGTTTCATTAGAAACTTTACACATTTTATCAGCCAATCAATGAGTTAAGTGCAACAAACTTTTCTGTGTAATGACTTTCTTCATACTTAGATAAAATCTTGATGATTTGGCATTGGTCTTCCAAAATTGCTTAAGGTTTTGAGTTTTTCTTGATATAGAGGTGCTATAACATCAAGGATAATGTGTTATTTTGGAGATTAACACTCTCCATCAGTGGTATCAGAGCAGGAGTCATCAAAATTAAAGAAAGGAGGACCCCGACTGTTGCAACTATACAGAAATCAACCTTTAAAGATTCAAAAAGTGAAAAGTTTGAAGTGAAAGCTAGAGAAAGAGGCATGAAGCTATCAAGAAGATAAAAAGGAGCTTCATTCAAAGTAAAGGTACATTTATTATTCATAAAGTTTGAAGAATTTAATACACAGGTGAAGAAAGGATGGGAGATTCTCTTCAGATAGAGAAATTGGATAGAGAAAACTATCAAGCTTGGTCAATGAGGATGGAAGCTCATCTCATGAGCAAAGACCTGATAGGTTATATCACATGTGAAGAAGAAAAACCAGAATTCAGAGATCCTAGTGTTCCAACTAGGGATGAACTCTGAGATTTGAAGACATGGATGAAGAAGGATGCTCAAGCTAGGAGCATTATCTACATGGGAGTCAATAATTATTTTCTTCCTCACATTAGAGGACTTGAAAGTGCAAGTGACATGTGGAATGCTTTGAAGGATCATTTTCAAAATACTACAAAGTCAAGGAAGGCATCTTTATGGGCAGAGTTTACCACATTCAAGAAGAAGGCTTCTAAATCCATTTCTGATTATGTAGCAAGGATGAAGGATATTGCAGATGCATTAGGAGCAATTGATGAAGATATTGAAGAGGATAAATTGGTAAGGCAAATCCTCACAGGTTTGAGAGGAGATGAGAAATGGAAGCCATTTATTTTGTCTACTGAATTGTCACTAGATCATTTCACTCTTGATTTGAATCAGTTGCTAGGACATATGCTAACCTTTGAGTAGGATGTCAAAGGTGATGTTGATAAAAGTATAGGTCAAGCAATGCATTCAAAGGACAAGAAGAAGTTTAACAAAGGCAAGCAACAATTGAATGAAGAAGCAGGTGCAACTAGCCAACCTAACTTCCTAAGAGGAAGAGGTGGTGGCAAAGGAAGAGGTAGAGACATAAGCAATAAAGATGGAGTCAAATCTTGCTAGATTTGTGGTAAGACTAATCACTTAGCTCATGAATGTTGGCATAATAATCAGAATGGTGGAGGATACAATCAGAATTTTAACTCAAGAGGAAGAGATAATAGAATTCAGAGAGGTAATTTCAGAGTTAGAGGTAGTAGAGGTTACTTTGGAAGAAATGCAGGTAGAGGCTTCCAAAGTAAATCCTACAATAATACCTACTACAACTATGCTTCAGATCAGAAGGAGGATTCAACCTTAATTATGAATGCAACTTGTGAAAGACAAAGTGAAGATCAAAGAGTCTTCCACATTGACTCAGGGTGTAGCAATCAACTGAGTGGTAACATAGCTTTGATTATTGATTTGGAGAATAAGGTGATTAATCATGTGGTTCAAATAGGTGATAACAGAAAGCATAATGTGAAGTCCGTTGGATCAGTAAAGGCCAAGGATGGAAGCACTCTTTTGAGTAAGGTTTTGTATGCTCCTACAATTCCAAAGAATCTAATAAGTGTAGGACAAATTGTTGAGAAAAGTTATGAAGTAAGGTTCACTAATGATGGAGTTTTTGTAGAAGACCCTAGAAATGGGTATAAACAAATTGTTTCAGGAAAGAAAGAAGGAAGGCTCTTTACGTTGAAGATTCAAGGCAATGTTGGTCATGCCTTGTTCACCTATGGAGGATCATAAGATCTCTGAGTTAGATCTTTGGCATAAAAGGCTTGGACATTTCAATGAAAGAGGTATTAAGGATATGATTAACAATGGTTCAATGCTTGGATTGCCTAATTTTGCAGGTCAACACATGACATACACATGTGAGGCATGTCAATTAGGTAAGGATCACAAGCAATCATATAGTAAGCATGGTTTCATGTACTTAGAGAAGCTTGAGTTGGTACACACAGATGTGTGGTGACCATCAAAAGACTTTAGCATTAATGGTTTAAGATATTATGTGATTTATGTTGATGGTGCTACTAGGTGGATCACCATATATGTGATCAAAGATAAATCAGAAGTGTTCAATACATGTAAACATTATCATATGTATGCAGAGAGAATCACAGGGCAAAAGTTGAAGAGACTAAGGTCAGATGGAGGGGGAGAGTATTTCTTTAATGAATTCAGTGATTACTTGTGGAATGTAGGTATAAAAAGAGAAGTTACTTGCATGTATTCTCCTAAAAAAAATGGGGTAGCAGAAAGGATAAATAGAACTCTTGTTGAGTTTGCAAGGTCAATGATGAAAGAAAAGAATTGCCCCAATTATTTGTGGGTTGAGGCTGTAAATACAACCACATACTTGGTTAATAGGTTACCATGTAAAGCTTTGCAGGGTATGACACCATATGAAGCTTGGTGGGGTAAGAGACCTACCTTAGACCATTGCAAAGTGTTTGGATGTTTGGCTTATGCATATGTGCCATCACAATTAAGGCATAAATTGTTCCCCCGAGCAAGGAACTTTTCGTTCCTCCAAGCATGTACATCTCTTGAATATAACACTCTCTCCCCCTTCTAAAGATCATTGTCCTCAATGATATAGAAGGAGCTATAAACCAAGGAATCAAAATCTGTGATTCCAAATAATAAGAGTAGAGTGTGCTAGGTGTGTGAAATGCTAGATGCTCAAAAAAGTAGACAACTAGTCTCTGTGCTTTCTATCGAGCATTTCCACAAATCAATCGTAGTCCTTGCCTTGGGCATACTATAGGAATCCCTCTGAGGCCCAATGAGTCCATATGTGTGCAGCATAAGTATTCGGAATATCCTCGGACTCCCTATGCCTAGACCTTGACCACTAACTTGTGATGGCTTGTCACCTATAGAGACCTCGGTAGCTTGCCCTTGTCTCCCTGAAATACCCACTGGCAACTTTTCATATGGTATAATCATGAAAAATCACTTACTCCACTAGAGTAATGAAAAAAAATCCTATGCTAATTCAAAACAATGTGACTATGTCCCAATCTCTGTGGAAAAAATATTAAAGATAAATGGAAATCTTTTCCAAATAGTGTTTTATCTCTAAGCTCAAGTAAATCTACTTGATTTACTATCTCTATGCTCGAGTAAATCTACTTGATTTATCTATTGTAATAAAAACGAAACTCAAGAAAGTCCCAGCATGATCCAAACTATAAATCCAAGATGACAATATATCAATGATCCAAACTATGGACCAAAATATCAATATATCAATCTATCAACTGTGGACCAAGATATCAATATGTCAATGATCCATACTATGGACCAAAATATCAATCTCTCACATCCAAACTATGGACTAAGATCTCAATCAGTCACATCCAAACACTGACTAAGATCTCAATCAGTCACATCCAAACATTGACTAAGATCTCAATCAGTGACATCCAAACTATGGATCCAAATCTCAATCTATCATATATAACAATCCAAACTATGGATCAAAATATCTCTCCCCGATATAATGAGGACCATACTATGAGTCCACCAAATACACTGAAAAATGGTAAGTAGATGTGTGCACACTCATAGCCCACTAGGCTAAGCATCTAGCTCACCTCATACACACTATGTATGAACCGTGGCCTATTCTCAGGCATATCAAATAAACTAGTACGTACTGTTTGAATTTCTTCTTAATGCAATCACCTATTCATAGTCCTTATGTGCAAAGCTTGCCTTTCCGCTTCTAGGCCACTTGCTTGCGGACTTGCCTTGTTTGCGATCATGTAGAGAGTGACTGTCTCAACTGCCCCTCCGTTGTCTAATAATAAGATGATACCAAAAGATCATATAAATGAACTCCAAATCATTTAAAAAATACAATCTCAGAGACTTCTCTCCCATACCATCTGTCCTACACCTAGGTAGAATACAAAGTTTGATGTCCCATACCACCAACTTTATACTCCACATAGATACATGTATGAGATAAAAGTCGAACACTTCTCTCAAAAATGATAAGAATATCTCGGTTACTCACAACCATAAATAATGTAATGAAATCATGAAGTGTTCCTGAAGTGTTTCCTTCCCTCGATGGAAAGAACAGAGTCATTCCCATGACTCTATCACTCATAACTATCTGTATTAAATCAACCCAAATAGAGTTGTGAAGGATGCGAATTGCATCAGATATCAACTCATGCAACTTGAAGCAAATATTAACTTACAGCAAATTGGAATTTATACAACTTGTATGAATCCACTTATACGAAATGAGAACAAGTAGCAAAGTTCTCCTGTTCCATGCTCTCATGGCACTATATATATTCTTGAAAATTTTGACAAAGTCTCCTCTGTCCTACTGAAAATGGTCACCAAAAACCAATGCTCAATAAACAAAGATCTAAGGCATAGCTAGCCCATGGTGATCACACCATCTCAAAAACGTATCATAAAAAACCTGTGAAAAGTCTTTTTCTTTCAACAATGCCTCCTGCATAAACAATTTCCAATAGTAGCAAATTAAATCTTAATTTTAACTAACTTTTACTCATCCAAAATCTATGAAATTTTCTAGCCTTTTGTAGCTTTTCCCAAGCTTTCATTAGGCACAAAAATCACTTGACTTGGATATTTGCTCAGAGTTTTATGACCATTTTACTAGACAATCAAAAGAAAGGATGCATAGGGTAGTCAGCTTGACCACTAGAAAGAATATTTCCTCGAAATCAACACCATGTTGTTACTTAAAACCCTTTGTAGCAAGTCATGCTTTATACTTTGGAGAAGCACTATCTGATGTGAATTTCAGCTTATATACCCATTTAAATGGTAAAGCTTTCTTGCCCTTTGGCAAAGGTACTAAATCACAAGTAACATTCTTGTGAATAGAATCCAACTCGCTCTCCATGGAACGCTCCCACTTGACATGATCCTCTGTCTGCAGAGCCTCTTTGTAGCAAGAAGACTCATCGACATCTATTAGCATAACAAAATCTAAACCTGGAACATATCTATCAGGTGGATGTGAGACACGTGCAGAGCATCTCAATGGTTGTTGAACAAGAACATGTGCATACTGATCTAATCAGACATTCTCTTGAATGTCCTATGTGCAACATTTTTATGCATGCTAATTGGAGGACCACTATCCTCAAACACCGCTCTTCTCACTTCTACCTCCTTAATGGGTTGTTTATGCATCTTAGACTCATTGAAAATGACATCACTACTTTTGATCACTGACCGTGTTTGAGGATCCCATAAGCAATATCCAAATTGTCCTTCTTGACCATATCAAAGAAAAATGCATTTTTTGACTTATGGTCCAACTTTTTCCTAAGATTCTTGGATATATGAACATATGCTCCACACCCAAAAACTCAAAGATGATCATATGGTGGCTTCCATGTCCATAACTCTTTTGCCACTTTGAGACCTTTGGTAGTACTAGGTCAAAGGTTAATCACATGAACTACAGTCAATATTGTGTCTGCCCAAAAACCTTGTGAGAGGTTTGCATGATGTAACATAGAAACTACTCTATCTTGAATAGTTCTATTCATCCTTTCCGCTAGACCATTCTGTACTAGGGTATAAAAAGCTCTAAACTCTCTATGAATCCCTCTAGACTGACAGAAAAGGTTCAATTCATGTGAGGTATACTCACCCCCATAAAGCCTTAAGCTTATTTCCTTTTTCAATCTCAAATGAAGCATGCCATTTTCGAAAAGTAGGGAATACCTCATCCTTCGATTTGATAGGATATACCCAAACTTTTCTAGTAGCATCATCTATGAAAGTGAAAAAGTAAAGAGAACCACCTAAGGACCTAGTGGGCATAGGACCACACACATTTGTATGAACAAGATATAAAGGTTGAATTGAGGGAGTCAATGTGTGTTTTATGCACATTTCTGGTTTACTTTCCATATTGACAAAACTCAAAAAATGAAAAATCAGAGAAAGATAACACAGAAGTAGTCAAAATGAGAAAGATTTTCCATTCAACTATGAGATATATGGCCCAAACAACCATGCAAAATACAAGCCATAGGCTGTTCAGTAATAGCTAACAAGTGTTCTTCTTGTGATACAAGTAAAGGATAAAGTGAGCCAACTTTGCTTCTTTTTGCAATAACCACATTGCCCTTTGATATACGAAAGGATTGAGCATAGAAGACCACCTTGTAACCAAGGTCATCAAGTTGACGAATTGACGTCAGACTATGTGATAATTGAGGTACATGGTTTACATTATTCATAGTAAATTTTGAACCATCAATGAAGTGCACAATCACATCTCCAATCCCCACAACTTCACACTCAGTAAGAGTCACCAAGTCTCACGGTACCAAGAGACTTTGCTGCATAATTAGAGAACCATTCTGTATGTGGTTTCACATGGAAAGAAGCACCAAAATCTAGCGGCCATGTGTGGGAAAGAGAATAAGCCATAAGAGCCTCAGTTGGCACAGTACTATCAAGTATCAACACCTCAGCATCATTAGAAATAGCATTAATTTCTTCAATCTTCACAGTTGAAGTAGATGGTGCAAGTAACTATTTAACATGCTCATCAACATTTTGTCCTTTACCTTTAGCATTCTTTAATGCATAATAGTCTTTCTTCATGTGTCTTTTCTTATGACAATAATGGCATTCGATATCCCTCTTCCTTGATTTACTTCTACTCTTATTCTGTTGATCATTCTTTTCCTTGTTCTTGCTCCTGCCATGTTGCTAATTCTTTCCTTGGTAAGAATCAGGAACATTATATGCATCTCCACTCTGAGGACCAACCATAGATTTTCTACAAATCTCCTCACTCAAGAGTTCTCCACATATGTCATCATAGACGAGTTTACCATCAGGTGCACTATTGTTAATAGCTGTGAAAAGCGTATCCCATGATGATGGCAAGGTGCATAATAGCAATACTACTTTCATTTCATTATCCATATCCATTTTTTGAGCCTCTAACTGGGAGAGTTTTGCATCAAACTCATTTAAATGAGCAACAACACTATCTGTGTCCTTCTTGCAAAGATCATATAATTTTCTCATCAGATAAACTTTATTTGATGCCATCTCTTTTTCATATGTATTGCATAAGTTCTTCCAAATCTCCTTTGCACTTTCACAGTCTAATACTATAAAGTAAACATTATCTGCCAGGTTCAAGCAAATGGTAGACATGGACATTTCATCTAACTCATCCCAATCATCTTCATCCATGTCAGCAGGCTTCTTTGAAATCCCATTTACTAGCTTCCATTGCCTCCCTTGAATCAACACATCTCTAATCTCATTCTTCCATAGAGCAAAGTTTGTGCCACAAATTTTCAGATCTCAAAATGGTTCTTTGCCCTACAAGTTTTAACTCCTCCTTGAAACATTAGCATTAGACCCTGATCCACTAGATGTGCTTGAGATCAATTGTTGGCATCATACGGGAAGAAGCAGGTACGGGCATACATGCAGATCTAGCATTGAGGCAACCCATTAAAATTTTTCCAGTCCCTACATCATTTTAAAAGTGATTCTCATCACTAAAAACCATTGTAAATACCATTTCACCTTTTTGTAGCTCCATTTTGTGCAAGCCGAGGAGTCCTCGAGCTTGAGGAGCCTTAGAAGAAAGTGCCTACCAATTTTCATGACCTCGTTTGAGCCCTCAAATAAGCTCTGGAACCTAATTTTTAACTAGGCCGGACACTAGGTTTGGACAGGGCCAAAGCTAGTCAAAAACTATAAATAGAGCTAGAGAGCTCATTTTTTGGGGGAGCTTCTTCTAGTTTTGAACATGTATGAGAACTTGGTTGTAATAGAAGTAATTCCATTGTCTTACTCTCTTTGTTCTTGCCGTGTGTGCGCGTGTGTGTGTATGTGTGTGCATGTTTGCTGCGAGTTTGAGAGAGACTGAGTGTGTGTTCTTGTTTTTGTGTGTTTTTGCATGATTCTTGTGTTGGAGAAACAATCACTAATTAGACATATATTTGAAGGTCAAATCTTAGAAAGAAAACCCCATGCCTATGTGAAGGGACAAATTCACAAGTGTATCATACTTGTAAAGTTAGTTCACTTTAGTTCTAGAAGTTTTTTAAAAAATCACGGGAATGAGAAAATCTATATAAGTTAGTTAGTATTAACTGACGCGAAGAGAAGAAGAAGGAGGAAGACAATGAGAAAGTGAGAAGAACTCATTTTTGTATGACTGAGTATAGTCGGGCTTCTCTGAGTGAGAAAGCATTTGTAAAACTTCTGAGTTTTTTATAGTTATGAGAAGAACTGAGTAAAGTTCTGTGTATGAGCCTCTCTCCATCATCTCCATGATTACCTACTGTGTGATGAGTTACAAAGATCAAGTTTTCCAAGCAACTCGATGCCTGGCATCGAATCTCTGTTGATAAGTCATATTTTCTTTTATATTTTTCATTCAGTACTGAAGTGTTTGAAAAACATGATGTTGTTGGAGCAACTCGATGCCTGGCATCGAATTCCAGTTGATAAGTCATATTCTAAGTGTGCATGAAATCACCTATAGTTTTGGTGTCCAAAAGATCAAGACTTTATGCGGGAAGTCGATGCCCGGCATCGAATCCCTGCTGAAAAGTGGCCAAAAACATCCCAAGTCGATGCCCGGCATCGAATTCTCGTTGCAAGTCCATGCTAGGCATCGAATTCTAATTTTAAACAGGCGCTCTTACTAAAACAGGTAAAATTTCCAGTTTTGGAAGGTCATACATGGTCATCTTGTGAGAGCCATAACTTGAGTTCTAGAGATCCGTTTGATGCATATGATAGCTTGTTGGAAAGCTCTACTCTTCTAGTTTCAGCCTATAAATTTTCATGGAGAATTAATACTTGAGCTAGGAGAAATTAGCAAAATACTGAAGGTATGTCATTTCGGTGACTAGGAATTTCTGTAGAAGCAAAGTTCTCACTTTAGGCTATCATTTCTCAAAGTTTGGAGTGGCAATGAGTTAATGGTGACCATAGAGGTGTTCTAGTGTCACATTAACTCATTTCTTGTGGTGTTTCATACATCAACAAGTGGTATCAGAGCAGAAAGATTCTCGAGAGCAGAAGACGACAAAGTTTTGTAAAGTTTTCCATTAAAGTTTCAAAGGTGAAGCAATTGAAGACACAGAGAATCAAAAGGTTACTTCAAAAGTATCCTCATACACAAAGAACTTCAAAAGGTATTATCCTTTATCCTTTAAGCTCACAGGTAGCAGCAGAAGGAAAGAACTATGGCAGATCATATCTCCATTGACAAACTGGACAGAGATAATTACCCCGCATGGGTAATGAGAATGGAAGCCTTACTTATGAGTAAGGATCTCATGATATATGTAACAGGTGAAGAAGAGAAGCCAGTATTTGAAGATGAAAGCCGACCAAAGAAAGAGGAACTTGATGCTTTAAAGCATTGGCAGAAGAAGGATGCAAGTGCAAAAGCATACATCTACAATACAATCTCTGATCATTTACTACCACACATCAGAGGATTGGAATCATCTGAAGATATATGGAATGCATTGGAGTATCATTTCCAAAGTACTACTAAAGCACGGAAAGCAAGTCTATGGTCAGAGTTTACAACATTCAAGAAGAAGCCAAGTCAAACCATTAGTGATTATGTCACTAAGATGAAGGATCTTGCCGATAGTCTTGGATCCATAGATGAAGATGTTGAAGATCACAGATTGATTGCTCAACTACTTGCAGGTTTGAGAGGAGATGAAAGGTGGAAACCTTTTGTCTTATCAACAGAACTTTCATTAAATCATTATGTTCCAGATTTGAACCAGTTGCTTGGTTTGATGCTCACATATGAGCAAGACTTGAAGGGAGATGGAGATAAAGGACAAAGTTCTGCAATGTACATGAAGAACAAGAAGAAAGGAGATAAAGGTAAAGCAAAGGATGAAGAAGAGTCAACTTCTCAAGTTTATTATGCAAGAGGTAAAGGCACTGGCAGAGGAAGAGCAAGAGGTTTTGGAAGAGGAAGAGGTAATCAAAATAACAACAAGAAGGCTTGCTGGATCTGTGGATTGAGTAATCATTTGGCTCATGACTGTTGGCACAACCAACAAGGATCAAACCAGAATCAAAACAACAATAGCAGAGGCCGAGGTGGAAGATATCAAAGTAATTTTCAAAGAGGTAGACAAAGTCAAAGAGGAGGCTATGGTAGAGGTGGAGGAAGAAGTTGGGGACAAAATCAATCCTACAACACCACCTACTACAACTATGCAAATGACACACAGAATGAAAGTCATACATCATTGATGATGAATTCAATCAGCACATCAGACAAAGAAGATCTAAAGGTATTTTACATTGACTCTGGATGTTCTAATCATTTGTCAGGAAACATAGAATTGATGTCAGAATTGGAAAAAGGCATTTCTAGTCATACTGTTCAAACAGGTGATAATACAAGACATAGTGTACATTCAATTGGAAAGGTGAAATGTAAGAGCAGATTTGCTAACCAATGTTTTGTATGTTCCCACAATACCTAAAAACTTGATTAGTGTGGGACAGATAGTTGAAAAAGGTTTTCAAGTCAGGTTTACAAATGAAGGAGTTTTTGTGGAAGATCCAGAGAATGGATATAATCAGATTGTCTCTGGTAAGAAAGAAGGTAGACTCTTTACTTTAAGAGTGCAAGGGAACATTGATCAAGCTTTGCTCACACATGGTGAAGCAGTGATTACAGAACTTGATCTCTGGCATAAGAGATTAGGTCATTTCAATGAAAGAGGAATTAAAGCTATGGTTGCTAATCAGTCTGTACTAGGATTACCAAATGTGCAAAGTCAACATATGGTTTATAAATGTGAAGCATGTCAAATGGGTAAAGCACACAGGTTACCATTTCAAAAGAAAGGATTCAAACATGATGGAGTACTTGAGCTCATTCATACAGATGTATGGGGACCAACAAAAGAAGGATCTATCAGTGGCTCAAGGTACTATGTTCTTTTTATTGATGATGCTACAAGATGGATAACATTATATGTTTTGAAGGAAAGATCAGAAGTGTTTGGAGCTTTCAAGCATTTTCATGCATATGCAGAGAGATTCACAGGTCAAAAGCTTAAGAGACTGAGGTCTGATGGAGGGGGAGAATATTTCTCCCAAGAGTTCAATGATTATCTTTGGAATGCAGGTATTAAGAGAGAAATAACTTGCAGGTATACACCACAACAAAATGGTGTAGCAGAAAGAAGGAACAGGACTTTGGTTGAGTTTGCTAGAGCTATGCTAAAGGAGAAGAATTGTCCAAATTATCTTTGGGCTGAGGCTGTAAATACAGCTACATATCTTGTGAATAGATTACCATGTGCAGCTCTCAATGGTATGACTCCATATGAAGCTTGGTGGGGTAAGAAACCAACACTAGATCATTGTAGAGTGTTTGGATCAATTGCATATGCTTATGTGCCATCACAGCTTAGGCATAAACTTGAACCAAAGGCAGAAAAATATGTGTTCATTGGTTATGATGAAAAGCAGATGGGTTACAGGTTGTGGAATCCTTTAACCAAACAATTTCTTGTTTCTAGAGATGTTACATTTGATGAACAGAAAAGTTGGTATGCAGATCAAAGTAATACAGTTGAGGAATTTGAAGAAGAGGTAAGAAGATGTGAGAAAGGAAAATCAATTGTGCAGGTGAATAGAGATGAAGACTATATGCAAGCAAGTACATCCAGAAGTGGATTAACAAGAAGGAATGAAGAAGCTCCTATATTTGATGAAGAGGTGTATCCAGAAACTTATGAAGAATGTGAACCAAGAAGGTCAAGCAGGACTAGAAGACAACCAGAAAGGTATTCTTATGATACTTCTTACATAACTCAGAAGAACTATGCACATATGGTCAAAGATGATGAAGAACCTCAGAACTATGATGAAGCTAAAGGTAAGAAGCAATGGGAAGAAGCAATGAAGGAAGAATTCAATGCACTAGAGGAGAACAAGACATGGGAGCTTGTTCCTAAACCAAATGGTAAGAAAGTTATTGGAAATAAATGGGTTTATAAAGTGAAGAAGCTTGCAGATGGAAGTATAGCCAGATACAAAGCTAGACTGGTGGTGAAAGGCTATGCCCAGACCAATGGCATAGATTATGATGAGACATTCAGTCCTGTAGCCAAGATGTCAACTATAAGGACAATCATTGCTATTGCAGCTTCAAAAGGATGGACTCTAAGTCAATTGGATATAAAGAATGCATTCTTGAATGGATACATATCAGATGAGGTATACATGGAACAACCTCAAGGATTTATAGATTCCAGGTATCCAAATTTTGTTTGCAGGTTGAGAAGAGCATTGTATGGATTGAAGCAAGCTCCAAGAGCTTGGAACTATAGACTGGTGAAGTATCTCAATGATCTTGGATATCAAAGTTCAAAAGTAGATTCAAGTCTACTTATCAAAAGAACAGAGGAAGGTACAATCTACATTTGTATTTATGTAGATGACATTATAATCACAGGTACTTCAGATGAAGGAATCAAAGAGGTAAAGAGATTACTTGAAAAAGAATTCAAGATCAGTGATCTAGGAAAGTTATCATACTTTCTTGGAATGGAAGTTACTCATACAGATCATGGCATATATGTGTCACAAGAAAGGTATCTTCTGAACTTGTTGAAGAAGTTTGATATGGAAAATTGCAGAGAAGCTTCAACTCCACTTGAAGTTAATCACAAGCTCAGTAAATATGATGGTGCAGACTACAAAGATATGAGGAAGTATCAATCTCTTGTGGGTAGTTTGATTTATGCTACACTAACAAGACCTGATCTTAGTTATGCAGTGGGAGTTTTGTCACAATTCATGCATTGTCCAAAGGACCCACATTGGATTGCAGGTCAAAGAGTTCTCAGATATATCAAAGGAACTATAAAGGAAGGATTATATTATCCTTTTACATTAGATTTGAAGTTGAGAGCCTATAGTGATTCAGATTGGGCAGGTAATCAAGATGACAGAAGATCAGCTCATGGTTACATGATATATATTGGTGATAAGCTTGTAAGTTGGTGTTCAAAGAAACAACATACAGTAGCATTATCATCAACTGAAGCAGAGTACAAAGGACTTGTGGAAGCAGCTAAGGAAGTCATATGGATGCAGACATTGTTCAAGAGCTTAGGCATTGATCAAGGTACACCTACAATACATGGAGATAATATGAGTTCACTTTATCTTGCAGCAAATCCAGTATTTCATGCAAGGACAAAGCACATAGAGATACAGTATCATTTTCTCAGAGAAAAGGTAATGGAGAAGGAGATTGAAGTGGAGTACATTTCTACTAAAGATCAGTTAGCAGACATAATGACAAAGAGCTTGGATGGTGTGAAGACCAGCAGATTCAAAAGCATGGCAGGAGTAAAAGAAAAGAAGAAGATATGAAGAAACAGGGAATGTCAATTAGTGATTGAGGGGGAGCTGTTGGAGAAACAATCACTAATTAGACATATATTTGAAGGTCAAATCTTAGAAAGAAAACCCCATGCCTATGTGAAGGGACAAATTCACAAGTGTATCATACTTGTAAAGTTAGTTCACTTTAGTTCTAGAAGTTTTTTAAAAAATCACGGGAATGAGAAAATCTATATAAGTTAGTTAGTATTAACTGACGCGAAGAGAAGAAGAAGGAGGAAGACAATGAGAAAGTGAGAAGAACTCATTTTTGTATGACTGAGTATAGTCGGGCTTCTCTGAGTGAGAAAGCATTTGTAAAACTTCTGAGTTTTTTATAGTTATGAGAAGAACTGAGTAAAGTTCTGTGTATGAGCCTCTCTCCATCATCTCCATGATTACCTACTGTGTGATGAGTTACAAAGATCAAGTTTTCCAAGCAACTCGATGCCTGGCATCGAATCTCTGTTGATAAGTCATATTTTCTTTTATATTTTTCATTCAGTACTGAAGTGTTTGAAAAACATGATGTTGTTGGAGCAACTCGATGCCTGGCATCGAATTCCAGTTGATAAGTCATATTCTAAGTGTGCATGAAATCACCTATAGTTTTGGTGTCCAAAAGATCAAGACTTTATGCGGGAAGTCGATGCCCGGCATCGAATCCCTGCTGAAAAGTGGCCAAAAACATCCCAAGTCGATGCCCGGCATCGAATTCTCGTTGCAAGTCGATGCTAGGCATCGAATTCTAATTTTAAACAGGCGCTCTTACTAAAACAGGTAAAATTTCTAGTTTTGGAAGGTCATACAGGGTCATCTTGTGAGAGCCATAACTTGAGTTCTAGAGATCCGTTTGATGCATATGATAGCTTGTTGGAAAGCTCTACTCTTCTAGTTTCAGCCTATAAATTTTCATGGAGAAGTAATACTTGAGATAGGAGAAATTAGCAAAATACTGAAGGTATGTCATTTCGGTGACTAGGAATTTCTGTAGAAGCAAAGTTCTCACTTTAGGCTATCATTTCTCAAAGTTTGGAGTGGCAATGAGTTAATGGTGACCATAGAGGTGTTCTAGTGTCACATTAATTCATTTCTTGTGGTGTTTCATACATCAACAAGTGGTATCAGAGCAGAAAGATTCTCGAGAGCAGAAGACGACAAAGTTTTGTAAAGTTTTCCATTAAAGTTTCAAAGGTGAAGCAATTGAAGACACAGAGAATCAAAAGGTTACTTCAAAAGTATCCTCATACACAAAGAACTTCAAAAGGTATTATCCTTTATCCTTTAAGCTCACAGGTAGCAGCAGAAGGAAAGAACTATGGCAGATCATATCTCCATTGACAAACTGGACAGAGATAATTACCCCGCATGGGTAATGAGAATGGAAGCCTTACTTATGAGTAAGGATCTCATGATATATGTAACAGGTGAAGAAGAGAAGCCAGTATTTGAAGATGAAAGCCGACCAAAGAAAGAGGAACTTGATGCTTTAAAGCATTGGCAGAAGAAGGATGCAAGTGCAAAAGCATACATCTACAATACAATCTCTGATCATTTACTACCACACATCAGAGGATTGGAATCATCTGAAGATATATGGAATGCATTGGAGTATCATTTCCAAAGTACTACTAAAGCACGGAAAGCAAGTCTATGGTCAGAGTTTACAACATTCAAGAAGAAGCCAAGTCAAACCATTAGTGATTATGTCACTAAGATGAAGGATCTTGCCGATAGTCTTGGATCCATAGATGAAGATGTTGAAGATCACAGATTGATTGCTCAACTACTTGCAGGTTTGAGAGGAGATGAAAGGTGGAAACCTTTTGTCTTATCAACAGAACTTTCATTAAATCATTATGTTCCAGATTTGAACCAGTTGCTTGGTTTGATGCTCACATATGAGCAAGACTTGAAGGGAGATGGAGATAAAGGACAAAGTTCTGCAATGTACATGAAGAACAAGAAGAAAGGAGATAAAGGTAAAGCAAAGGATGAAGAAGAGTCAACTTCTCAAGTTTATTATGCAAGAGGTAAAGGCACTGGCAGAGGAAGAGCAAGAGGTTTTGGAAGAGGAAGAGGTAATCAAAATAACAACAAGAAGGCTTGCTGGATCTGTGGATTGAGTAATCATTTGGCTCATGACTGTTGGCACAACCAACAAGGATCAAACCAGAATCAAAACAACAATAGCAGAGGCCGAGGTGGAAGATATCAAAGTAATTTTCAAAGAGGTAGACAAAGTCAAAGAGGAGGCTATGGTAGAGGTGGAGGAAGAAGTTGGGGACAAAATCAATCCTACAACACCACCTACTACAACTATGCAAATGACACACAGAATGAAAGTCATACATCATTGATGATGAATTCAATCAGCACATCAGACAAAGAAGATCTAAAGGTATTTTACATTGACTCTGGATGTTCTAATCATTTGTCAGGAAACATAGAATTGATGTCAGAATTGGAAAAAGGCATTTCTAGTCATACTGTTCAAACAGGTGATAATACAAGACATAGTGTACATTCAATTGGAAAGGTGAAATGTAAGAGCAGATTTGCTAACCAATGTTTTGTATGTTCCCACAATACCTAAAAACTTGATTAGTGTGGGACAGATAGTTGAAAAAGGTTTTCAAGTCAGGTTTACAAATGAAGGAGTTTTTGTGGAAGATCCAGAGAATGGATATAATCAGATTGTCTCTGGTAAGAAAGAAGGTAGACTCTTTACTTTAAGAGTGCAAGGGAACATTGGTCAAGCTTTGCTCACACATGGTGAAGAAGTGATTACAGAACTTGATCTCTGGCATAAGAGATTATGTCATTTCAATGAAAGAGGAATTAAAGCTATGGTTGCTAATCAGTCTGTACTAGGATTACCAAATGTGCAAAGTCAACATATGGTTTATAAATGTGAAGCATGTCAAATGGGTAAAGCACACAGGTTACCATTTCAAAAGAAAGGATTCAAACATGATGGAGTACTTGAGCTCATTCATACAGATGTATGGGGACCAACAAAAGAAGGATCTATCAGTGGCTCAAGGTACTATGTTCTTTTTATTGATGATGCTACAAGATGGATAACATTATATGTTTTGAAGGAAAGATCAGAAGTGTTTGGAGCTTTCAAGCATTTTCATGCATATGCAGAGAGAGTCATAGGTCAAAAGCTTAAGAGACTGAGGTCTGATGGAGGGGGAGAATATTTCTCCCAAGAGTTCAATGATTATCTTTGGAATGCAGGTATTAAGAGAGAAATAACTTGCAGGTATACACCACAACAAAATGGTGTAGCAGAAAGAAGGAACAAGGACTTTGGTTGAGTTTGCTAGAGCTATGCTAAAGGAGAAGAATTGTCCAAATTATCTTTGGGCTGAGGCTGTAAATACAGCTACATATCTTGTGAATAGATTACCATGTGCAGCTCTCAATGGTATGACTCCATATGAAGCTTGGTGGGGTAAGAAACCAACACTAGATCATTGTAGAGTGTTTGGATCAATTGCATATGCTTATGTGCCATCACAGCTTAGGCATAAACTTGAACCAAAGGCAGAAAAATATGTGTTCATTGGTTATGATGAAAAGCAGATGGGTTACAGGTTGTGGAATCCTTTAACCAAACAATTTCTTGTTTCTAGAGATGTTACATTTGATGAACAGAAAAGTTGGTATGCAGATCAAAGTAATACAGTTGAGGAATTTGAAGAAGAGGTAAGAAGATGTGAGAAAGGAAAATCAATTGTGCAGGTGAATAGAGATGAAGACTATATGCAAGCAAGTACATCCAGAAGTGGATTAACAAGAAGGAATGAAGAAGCTCCTATATTTGATGAAGAGGTGTATCCAGAAACTTATGAAGAATGTGAACCAAGAAGGTCAAGCAGGACTAGAAGACAACCAGAAAGGTATTCTTATGATACTTCTTACATAACTCAGAAGAACTATGCACATATGGTCAAAGATGATGAAGAACCTCAGAACTATGATGAAGCTAAAGGTAAGAAGCAATGGGAAGAAGCAATGAAGGAAGAATTCAATGCACTAGAGGAGAACAAGACATGGGAGCTTGTTCCTAAACCAAATGGTAAGAAAGTTATTGGAAATAAATGGGTTTATAAAGTGAAGAAGCTTGCAGATGGAAGTATAGCCAGATACAAAGCTAGACTGGTGGTGAAAGGCTATGCCCAGACCTATGGCATAGATTATGATGAGACATTCAGTCCTGTAGCCAAGATGTCAACTATAAGGACAATCATTGCTATTGCAGCTTCAAAAGGATGGACTCTAAGTCAATTGGATATAAAGAATGCATTCTTGAATGGATACATATCAGATGAGGTATACATGGAACAACCTCAAGGATTTATAGATTCCAGGTATCCAAATTTTGTTTGCAGGTTGAGAAGAGCATTGTATGGATTGAAGCAAGCTCCAAGAGCTTGGAACTATAGACTGGTGAAGTATCTCAATGATCTTGGATATCAAAGTTCAAAAGTAGATTCAAGTCTACTTATCAAAAGAACAGAGGAAGGTACAATCTACATTTGTATTTATGTAGATGACATTATAATCACAGGTACTTCAGATGAAGGAATCAAAGAGGTAAAGAGATTACTTGAAAAAGAATTCAAGATCAGTGATCTAGGAAAGTTATCATACTTTCTTGGAATGGAAGTTACTCATACAGATCATGGCATATATGTGTCACAAGAAAGGTATCTTCTGAACTTGTTGAAGAAGTTTGATATGGAAAATTGCAGAGAAGCTTCAACTCCACTTGAAGTTAATCACAAGCTCAGTAAATATGATGGTGCAGACTACAAAGATATGAGGAAGTATCAATCTCTTGTGGGTAGTTTGATTTATGCTACACTAACAAGACCTGATCTTAGTTATGCAGTGGGAGTTTTGTCACAATTCATGCATTGTCCAAAGGACCCACATTGGATTGCAGGTCAAAGAGTTCTCAGATATATCAAAGGAACTATAAAGGAAGGATTATATTATCCTTTTACATTAGATTTGAAGTTGAGAGCCTATAGTGATTCAGATTGGGCAGGTAATCAAGATGACAGAAGATCAACTCATGGTTACATGATATATATTGGTGATAAGCTTGTAAGTTGGTGTTCAAAGAAACAACATACAGTAGCATTATCATCAACTGAAGCAGAGTACAAAGGACTTGTGGAAGCAGCTAAGGAAGTCATATGGATGCAGACATTGTTCAAGAGCTTAGGCATTGATCAAGGTACACCTACAATACATGGAGATAATATGAGTTCACTTTATCTTGCAGCAAATCCAGTATTTCATGCAAGGACAAAGCACATAGAGATACAGTATCATTTTCTCAGAGAAAAGGTAATGGAGAAGGAGATTGAAGTGGAGTACATTTCTACTAAAGATCAGTTAGCAGACATAATGACAAAGAGCTTGGATGGTGTGAAGACCAGCAGATTCAAAAGCATGGCAGGAGTAAAAGAAAAGAAGAAGATATGAAGAAACAGGGAATGTCAATTAGTGATTGAGGGGGAGCTGTTGGAGAAACAATCACTAATTAGACATATATTTGAAGGTCAAATCTTAGAAAGAAAACCCCATGCCTATGTGAAGGGACAAATTCACAAGTGTATCATACTTGTAAAGTTAGTTCACTTTAGTTCTAGAAGTTTTTTAAAAAATCACGGGAATGAGAAAATCTATATAAGTTAGTTAGTATTAACTGACGCGAAGAGAAGAAGAAGGAGGAAGACAATGAGAAAGTGAGAAGAACTCATTTTTGTATGACTGAGTATAGTCGGGCTTCTCTGAGTGAGAAAGCATTTGTAAAACTTCTGAGTTTTTTATAGTTATGAGAAGAACTGAGTAAAGTTCTGTGTATGAGCCTCTCTCCATCATCTCCATGATTACCTACTGTGTGATGAGTTACAAAGATCAAGTTTTCCAAGCAACTCGATGCCTGGCATCGAATCTCTGTTGATAAGTCATATTTTCTTTTATATTTTTCATTCAGTACTGAAGTGTTTGAAAAACATGATGTTGTTGGAGCAACTCGATGCCTGGCATCGAATTCCAGTTGATAAGTCATATTCTAAGTGTGCATGAAATCACCTATAGTTTTGGTGTCCAAAAGATCAAGACTTTATGCGGGAAGTCGATGCCCGGCATCGAATCCCTGCTGAAAAGTGGCCAAAAACATCCCAAGTCGATGCCCGGCATCGAATTCTCGTTGCAAGTCGATGCTAGGCATCGAATTCTAATTTTAAACAGGCGCTCTTACTAAAACAGGTAAAATTTCTAGTTTTGGAAGGTCATACAGGGTCATCTTGTGAGAGCCATAACTTGAGTTCTAGAGATCCGTTTGATGCATATGATAGCTTGTTGGAAAGCTCTACTCTTCTAGTTTCAGCCTATAAATTTTCATGGAGAAGTAATACTTGAGATAGGAGAAATTAGCAAAATACTGAAGGTATGTCATTTCGGTGACTAGGAATTTCTGTAGAAGCAAAGTTCTCACTTTAGGCTATCATTTCTCAAAGTTTGGAGTGGCAATGAGTTAATGGTGACCATAGAGGTGTTCTAGTGTCACATTAATTCATTTCTTGTGGTGTTTCATACATCAACAAGTGGTATCAGAGCAGAAAGATTCTCGAGAGCAGAAGACGACAAAGTTTTGTAAAGTTTTCCATTAAAGTTTCAAAGGTGAAGCAATTGAAGACACAGAGAATCAAAAGGTTACTTCAAAAGTATCCTCATACACAAAGAACTTCAAAAGGTATTATCCTTTATCCTTTAAGCTCACAGGTAGCAGCAGAAGGAAAGAACTATGGCAGATCATATCTCCATTGACAAACTGGACAGAGATAATTACCCCGCATGGGTAATGAGAATGGAAGCCTTACTTATGAGTAAGGATCTCATGATATATGTAACAGGTGAAGAAGAGAAGCCAGTATTTGAAGATGAAAGCCGACCAAAGAAAGAGGAACTTGATGCTTTAAAGCATTGGCAGAAGAAGGATGCAAGTGCAAAAGCATACATCTACAATACAATCTCTGATCATTTACTACCACACATCAGAGGATTGGAATCATCTGAAGATATATGGAATGCATTGGAGTATCATTTCCAAAGTACTACTAAAGCACGGAAAGCAAGTCTATGGTCAGAGTTTACAACATTCAAGAAGAAGCCAAGTCAAACCATTAGTGATTATGTCACTAAGATGAAGGATCTTGCCGATAGTCTTGGATCCATAGATGAAGATGTTGAAGATCACAGATTGATTGCTCAACTACTTGCAGGTTTGAGAGGAGATGAAAGGTGGAAACCTTTTGTCTTATCAACAGAACTTTCATTAAATCATTATGTTCCAGATTTGAACCAGTTGCTTGGTTTGATGCTCACATATGAGCAAGACTTGAAGGGAGATGGAGATAAAGGACAAAGTTCTGCAATGTACATGAAGAACAAGAAGAAAGGAGATAAAGGTAAAGCAAAGGATGAAGAAGAGTCAACTTCTCAAGTTTATTATGCAAGAGGTAAAGGCACTGGCAGAGGAAGAGCAAGAGGTTTTGGAAGAGGAAGAGGTAATCAAAATAACAACAAGAAGGCTTGCTGGATCTGTGGATTGAGTAATCATTTGGCTCATGACTGTTGGCACAACCAACAAGGATCAAACCAGAATCAAAACAACAATAGCAGAGGCCGAGGTGGAAGATATCAAAGTAATTTTCAAAGAGGTAGACAAAGTCAAAGAGGAGGCTATGGTAGAGGTGGAGGAAGAAGTTGGGGACAAAATCAATCCTACAACACCACCTACTACAACTATGCAAATGACACACAGAATGAAAGTCATACATCATTGATGATGAATTCAATCAGCACATCAGACAAAGAAGATCTAAAGGTATTTTACATTGACTCTGGATGTTCTAATCATTTGTCAGGAAACATAGAATTGATGTCAGAATTGGAAAAAGGCATTTCTAGTCATACTGTTCAAACAGGTGATAATACAAGACATAGTGTACATTCAATTGGAAAGGTGAAATGTAAGAGCAGATTTGCTAACCAATGTTTTGTATGTTCCCACAATACCTAAAAACTTGATTAGTGTGGGACAGATAGTTGAAAAAGGTTTTCAAGTCAGGTTTACAAATGAAGGAGTTTTTGTGGAAGATCCAGAGAATGGATATAATCAGATTGTCTCTGGTAAGAAAGAAGGTAGACTCTTTACTTTAAGAGTGCAAGGGAACATTGGTCAAGCTTTGCTCACACATGGTGAAGCAGTGATTACAGAACTTGATCTCTGGCATAAGAGATTAGGTCATTTCAATGAAAGAGGAATTAAAGCTATGGTTGCTAATCAGTCTGTACTAGGATTACCAAATGTGCAAAGTCAACATATGGTTTATAAATGTGAAGCATGTCAAATGGGTAAAGCACACAGGTTACCATTTCAAAAGAAAGGATTCAAACATGATGGAGTACTTGAGCTCATTCATACAGATGTATGGGGACCAACAAAAGAAGGATCTATCAGTGGCTCAAGGTACTATGTTCTTTTTATTGATGATGCTACAAGATGGATAACATTATATGTTTTGAAGGAAAGATCAGAAGTGTTTGGAGCTTTCAAGCATTTTCATGCATATGCAGAGAGAGTCACAGGTCAAAAGCTTAAGAGACTGAGGTCTGATGGAGGGGGAGAATATTTCTCCCAAGAGTTCAATGATTATCTTTGGAATGCAGGTATTAAGAGAGAAATAACTTGCAGGTATACACCACAACAAAATGGTGTAGCAGAAAGAAGGAACAGGACTTTGGTTGAGTTTGCTAGAGCTATGCTAAAGGAGAAGAATTGTCCAAATTATCTTTGGGCTGAGGCTGTAAATACAGCTACATATCTTGTGAATAGATTACCATGTGCAGCTCTCAATGGTATGACTCCATATGAAGCTTGGTGGGGTAAGAAACCAACACTAGATCATTGTAGAGTGTTTGGATCAATTGCATATGCTTATGTGCCATCACAGCTTAGGCATAAACTTGAACCAAAGGCAGAAAAATATGTGTTCATTGGTTATGATGAAAAGCAGATGGGTTACAGGTTGTGGAATCCTTTAACCAAACAATTTCTTGTTTCTAGAGATGTTACATTTGATGAACAGAAAAGTTGGTATGCAGATCAAAGTAATACAGTTGAGGAATTTGAAGAAGAGGTAAGAAGATGTGAGAAAGGAAAATCAATTGTGCAGGTGAATAGAGATGAAGACTATATGCAAGCAAGTACATCCAGAAGTGGATTAACAAGAAGGAATGAAGAAGCTCCTATATTTGATGAAGAGGTGTATCCAGAAACTTATGAAGAATGTGAACCAAGAAGGTCAAGCAGGACTAGAAGACAACCAGAAAGGTATTCTTATGATACTTCTTACATAACTCAGAAGAACTATGCACATATGGTCAAAGATGATGAAGAACCTCAGAACTATGATGAAGCTAAAGGTAAGAAGCAATGGGAAGAAGCAATGAAGGAAGAATTCAATGCACTAGAGGAGAACAAGACATGGGAGCTTGTTCCTAAACCAAATGGTAAGAAAGTTATTGGAAATAAATGGGTTTATAAAGTGAAGAAGCTTGCAGATGGAAGTATAGCCAGATACAAAGCTAGACTGGTGGTGAAAGGCTATGCCCAGACCTATGGCATAGATTATGATGAGACATTCAGTCCTGTAGCCAAGATGTCAACTATAAGGACAATCATTGCTATTGCAGCTTCAAAAGGATGGACTCTAAGTCAATTGGATATAAAGAATGCATTCTTGAATGGATACATATCAGATGAGGTATACATGGAACAAGCTCAAGGATTTATAGATTCCAGGTATCCAAATTTTGTTTGCAGGTTGAGAAGAGCATTGTATGGATTGAAGCAAGCTCCAAGAGCTTGGAACTATAGACTGGTGAAGTATCTCAATGATCTTGGATATCAAAGTTCAAAAGTAGATTCAAGTCTACTTATCAAAAGAACAGAGGAAGGTACAATCTACATTTGTATTTATGTAGATGACATTATAATCACAGGTACTTCAGATGAAGGAATCAAAGAGGTAAAGAGATTACTTGAAAAAGAATTCAAGATCAGTGATCTAGGAAAGTTATCATACTTTCTTGGAATGGAAGTTACTCATACAGATCATGGCATATATGTGTCACAAGAAAGGTATCTTCTGAACTTGTTGAAGAAGTTTGATATGGAAAATTGCAGAGAAGCTTCAACTCCACTTGAAGTTAATCACAAGCTCAGTAAATATGATGGTGCAGACTACAAAGATATGAGGAAGTATCAATCTCTTGTGGGTAGTTTGATTTATGCTACACTAACAAGACCTGATCTTAGTTATGCAGTGGGAGTTTTGTCACAATTCATGCATTGTCCAAAGGACCCACATTGGATTGCAGGTCAAAGAGTTCTCAGATATATCAAAGGAACTATAAAGGAAGGATTATATTATCCTTTTACATCAGATTTGAAGTTGAGAGCCTATAGTGATTCAGATTGGGCAGGTAATCAAGATGACAGAAGATCAACTCATGGTTACATGATATATATTGGTGATAAGCTTGTAAGTTGGTGTTCAAAGAAACAACATACAGTAGCATTATCATCAACTGAAGCAGAGTACAAAGGACTTGTGGAAGCAGCTAAGGAAGTCATATGGATGCAGACATTGTTCAAGAGCTTAGGCATTGATCAAGGTACACCTACAATACATGGAGATAATATGAGTTCACTTTATCTTGCAGCAAATCCAGTATTTCATGCAAGGACAAAGCACATAGAGATACAGTATCATTTTCTCCGAGAAAAGGTAATGGAGAAGGAGATTGAAGTGGAGTACATTTCTACTAAAGATCAGTTAGCAGACATAATGACAAAGAGCTTGGATGGTGTGAAGACCAGCAGATTCAAAAGCATGGCAGGAGTAAAAGAAAAGAAGAAGATATGAAGAAACAGGGAATGTCAATTAGTGATTGAGGGGGAGCTGTTGGAGAAACAATCACTAATTAGACATATATTTGAAGGTCAAATCTTAGAAAGAAAACCCCATGCCTATGTGAAGGGACAAATTCACAAGTGTATCATACTTGTAAAGTTAGTTCACTTTAGTTCTAGAAGTTTTTTAAAAAATCACGGGAATGAGAAAATCTATATAAGTTAGTTAGTATTAACTGACGCGAAGAGAAGAAGAAGGAGGAAGACAATGAGAAAGTGAGAAGAACTCATTTTTGTATGACTGAGTATAGTCGGGCTTCTCTGAGTGAGAAAGCATTTGTAAAACTTCTGAGTTTTTTATAGTTATGAGAAGAACTGAGTAAAGTTCTGTGTATGAGCCTCTCTCCATCATCTCCATGATTACCTACTGTGTGATGAGTTACAAAGATCAAGTTTTCCAAGCAACTCGATGCCTGGCATCGAATCTCTGTTGATAAGTCATATTTTCTTTTATATTTTTCATTCAGTACTGAAGTGTTTGAAAAACATGATGTTGTTGGAGCAACTCGATGCCTGGCATCGAATTCCAGTTGATAAGTCATATTCTAAGTGTGCATGAAATCACCTATAGTTTTGGTGTCCAAAAGATCAAGACTTTATGCGGGAAGTCGATGCCCGGCATCGAATCCCTGCTGAAAAGTGGCCAAAAACATCCCAAGTCGATGCCCGGCATCGAATTCTCGTTGCAAGTCGATGCTAGGCATCGAATTCTAATTTTAAACAGGCGCTCTTACTAAAACAGGTAAAATTTCTAGTTTTGGAAGGTCATACAGGGTCATCTTGTGAGAGCCATAACTTGAGTTCTAGAGATCCGTTTGATGCATATGATAGCTTGTTGGAAAGCTCTACTCTTCTAGTTTCAGCCTATAAATTTTCATGGAGAAGTAATACTTGAGATAGGAGAAATTAGCAAAATACTGAAGGTATGTCATTTCGGTGACTAGGAATTTCTGTAGAAGCAAAGTTCTCACTTTAGGCTATCATTTCTCAAAGTTTGGAGTGGCAATGAGTTAATGGTGACCATAGAGGTGTTCTAGTGTCACATTAATTCATTTCTTGTGGTGTTTCATACATCAACAAGTGGTATCAGAGCAGAAAGATTCTCGAGAGCAGAAGACGACAAAGTTTTGTAAAGTTTTCCATTAAAGTTTCAAAGGTGAAGCAATTGAAGACACAGAGAATCAAAAGGTTACTTCAAAAGTATCCTCATACACAAAGAACTTCAAAAGGTATTATCCTTTATCCTTTAAGCTCACAGGTAGCAGCAGAAGGAAAGAACTATGGCAGATCATATCTCCATTGACAAACTGGACAGAGATAATTACCCCGCATGGGTAATGAGAATGGAAGCCTTACTTATGAGTAAGGATCTCATGATATATGTAACAGGTGAAGAAGAGAAGCCAGTATTTGAAGATGAAAGCCGACCAAAGAAAGAGGAACTTGATGCTTTAAAGCATTGGCAGAAGAAGGATGCAAGTGCAAAAGCATACATCTACAATACAATCTCTGATCATTTACTACCACACATCAGAGGATTGGAATCATCTGAAGATATATGGAATGCATTGGAGTATCATTTCCAAAGTACTACTAAAGCACGGAAAGCAAGTCTATGGTCAGAGTTTACAACATTCAAGAAGAAGCCAAGTCAAACCATTAGTGATTATGTCACTAAGATGAAGGATCTTGCCGATAGTCTTGGATCCATAGATGAAGATGTTGAAGATCACAGATTGATTGCTCAACTACTTGCAGGTTTGAGAGGAGATGAAAGGTGGAAACCTTTTGTCTTATCAACAGAACTTTCATTAAATCATTATGTTCCAGATTTGAACCAGTTGCTTGGTTTGATGCTCACATATGAGCAAGACTTGAAGGGAGATGGAGATAAAGGACAAAGTTCTGCAATGTACATGAAGAACAAGAAGAAAGGAGATAAAGGTAAAGCAAAGGATGAAGAAGAGTCAACTTCTCAAGTTTATTATGCAAGAGGTAAAGGCACTGGCAGAGGAAGAGCAAGAGGTTTTGGAAGAGGAAGAGGTAATCAAAATAACAACAAGAAGGCTTGCTGGATCTGTGGATTGAGTAATCATTTGGCTCATGACTGTTGGCACAACCAACAAGGATCAAACCAGAATCAAAACAACAATAGCAGAGGCCGAGGTGGAAGATATCAAAGTAATTTTCAAAGAGGTAGACAAAGTCAAAGAGGAGGCTATGGTAGAGGTGGAGGAAGAAGTTGGGGACAAAATCAATCCTACAACACCACCTACTACAACTATGCAAATGACACACAGAATGAAAGTCATACATCATTGATGATGAATTCAATCAGCACATCAGACAAAGAAGATCTAAAGGTATTTTACATTGACTCTGGATGTTCTAATCATTTGTCAGGAAACATAGAATTGATGTCAGAATTGGAAAAAGGCATTTCTAGTCATACTGTTCAAACAGGTGATAATACAAGACATAGTGTACATTCAATTGGAAAGGTGAAATGTAAGAGCAGATTTGCTAACCAATGTTTTGTATGTTCCCACAATACCTAAAAACTTGATTAGTGTGGGACAGATAGTTGAAAAAGGTTTTCAAGTCAGGTTTACAAATGAAGGAGTTTTTGTGGAAGATCCAGAGAATGGATATAATCAGATTGTCTCTGGTAAGAAAGAAGGTAGACTCTTTACTTTAAGAGTGCAAGGGAACATTGGTCAAGCTTTGCTCACACATGGTGAAGCAGTGATTACAGAACTTGATCTCTGGCATAAGAGATTAGGTCATTTCAATGAAAGAGGAATTAAAGCTATGGTTGCTAATCAGTCTGTACTAGGATTACCAAATGTGCAAAGTCAACATATGGTTTATAAATGTGAAGCATGTCAAATGGGTAAAGCACACAGGTTACCATTTCAAAAGAAAGGATTCAAACATGATGGAGTACTTGAGCTCATTCATACAGATGTATGGGGACCAACAAAAGAAGGATCTATCAGTGGCTCAAGGTACTATGTTCTTTTTATTGATGATGCTACAAGATGGATAACATTATATGTTTTGAAGGAAAGATCAGAAGTGTTTGGAGCTTTCAAGCATTTTCATGCATATGCAGAGAGAGTCACAGGTCAAAAGCTTAAGAGACTGAGGTCTGATGGAGGGGGAGAATATTTCTCCCAAGAGTTCAATGATTATCTTTGGAATGCAGGTATTAAGAGAGAAATAACTTGCAGGTATACACCACAACAAAATGGTGTAGCAGAAAGAAGGAACAGGACTTTGGTTGAGTTTGCTAGAGCTATGCTAAAGGAGAAGAATTGTCCAAATTATCTTTGGGCTGAGGCTGTAAATACAGCTACATATCTTGTGAATAGATTACCATGTGCAGCTCTCAATGGTATGACTCCATATGAAGCTTGGTGGGGTAAGAAACCAACACTAGATCATTGTAGAGTGTTTGGATCAATTGCATATGCTTATGTGCCATCACAGCTTAGGCATAAACTTGAACCAAAGGCAGAAAAATATGTGTTCATTGGTTATGATGAAAATCAGATGGGTTACAGGTTGTGGAATCCTTTAACCAAACAATTTCTTGTTTCTAGAGATGTTACATTTGATGAACAGAAAAGTTGGTATGCAGATCAAAGTAATACAGTTGAGGAATTTGAAGAAGAGGTAAGAAGATGTGAGAAAGGAAAATCAATTGTGCAGGTGAATAGAGATGAAGACTATATGCAAGCAAGTACATCCAGAAGTGGATTAACAAGAAGGAATGAAGAAGCTCCTATATTTGATGAAGAGGTGTATCCAGAAACTTATGAAGAATGTGAACCAAGAAGGTCAAGCAGGACTAGAAGACAACCAGAAAGGTATTCTTATGATACTTCTTACATAACTCAGAAGAACTATGCACATATGGTCAAAGATGATGAAGAACCTCAGAACTATGATGAAGCTAAAGGTAAGAAGCAATGGGAAGAAGCAATGAAGGAAGAATTCAATGCACTAGAGGAGAACAAGACATGGGAGCTTGTTCCTAAACCAAATGGTAAGAAAGTTATTGGAAATAAATGGGTTTATAAAGTGAAGAAGCTTGCAGATGGAAGTATAGCCAGATACAAAGCTAGACTGGTGGTGAAAGGCTATGCCCAGACCTATGGCATAGATTATGATGAGACATTCAGTCCTGTAGCCAAGATGTCAACTATAAGGACAATCATTGCTATTGCAGCTTCAAAAGGATGGACTCTAAGTCAATTGGATATAAAGAATGCATTCTTGAATGGATACATATCAGATGAGGTATACATGGAACAACCTCAAGGATTTATAGATTCCAGGTATCCAAATTTTGTTTGCAGGTTGAGAAGAGCATTGTATGGATTGAAGCAAGCTCCAAGAGCTTGGAACTATAGACTGGTGAAGTATCTCAATGATCTTGGATATCAAAGTTCAAAAGTAGATTCAAGTCTACTTATCAAAAGAACAGAGGAAGGTACAATCTACATTTGTATTTATGTAGATGACATTATAATCACAGGTACTTCAGATGAAGGAATCAAAGAGGTAAAGAGATTACTTGAAAAAGAATTCAAGATCAGTGATCTAGGAAAGTTATCATACTTTCTTGGAATGGAAGTTACTCATACAGATCATGGCATATATGTGTCACAAGAAAGGTATCTTCTGAACTTGTTGAAGAAGTTTGATATGGAAAATTGCAGAGAAGCTTCAACTCCACTTGAAGTTAATCACAAGCTCAGTAAATATGATGGTGCAGACTACAAAGATATGAGGAAGTATCAATCTCTTGTGGGTAGTTTGATTTATGCTACACTAACAAGACCTGATCTTAGTTATGCAGTGGGAGTTTTGTCACAATTCATGCATTGTCCAAAGGACCCACATTGGATTGCAGGTCAAAGAGTTCTCAGATATATCAAAGGAACTATAAAGGAAGGATTATATTATCCTTTTACATCAGATTTGAAGTTGAGAGCCTATAGTGATTCAGATTGGGCAGGTAATCAAGATGACAGAAGATCAACTCATGGTTACATGATATATATTGGTGATAAGCTTGTAAGTTGGTGTTCAAAGAAACAACATACAGTAGCATTATCATCAACTGAAGCAGAGTACAAAGGACTTGTGGAAGCAGCTAAGGAAGTCATATGGATGCAGACATTGTTCAAGAGCTTAGGCATTGATCAAGGTACACCTACAATACATGGAGATAATATGAGTTCACTTTATCTTGCAGCAAATCCAGTATTTCATGCAAGGACAAAGCACATAGAGATACAGTATCATTTTCTCAGAGAAAAGGTAATGGAGAAGGAGATTGAAGTGGAGTACATTTCTACTAAAGATCAGTTAGCAGACATAATGACAAAGAGCTTGGATGGTGTGAAGACCAGCAGATTCAAAAGCATGGCAGGAGTAAAAGAAAAGAAGAAGATATGAAGAAACAGGGAATGTCAATTAGTGATTGAGGGGGAGCTGTTGGAGAAACAATCACTAATTAGACATATATTTGAAGGTCAAATCTTAGAAAGAAAACCCCATGCCTATGTGAAGGGACAAATTCACAAGTGTATCATACTTGTAAAGTTAGTTCACTTTAGTTCTAGAAGTTTTTTAAAAAATCACGGGAATGAGAAAATCTATATAAGTTAGTTAGTATTAACTGACGCGAAGAGAAGAAGAAGGAGGAAGACAATGAGAAAGTGAGAAGAACTCATTTTTGTATGACTGAGTATAGTCGGGCTTCTCTGAGTGAGAAAGCATTTGTAAAACTTCTGAGTTTTTTATAGTTATGAGAAGAACTGAGTAAAGTTCTGTGTATGAGCCTCTCTCCATCATCTCCATGATTACCTACTGTGTGATGAGTTACAAAGATCAAGTTTTCCAAGCAACTCGATGCCTGGCATCGAATCTCTGTTGATAAGTCATATTTTCTTTTATATTTTTCATTCAGTACTGAAGTGTTTGAAAAACATGATGTTGTTGGAGCAACTCGATGCCTGGCATCGAATTCCAGTTGATAAGTCATATTCTAAGTGTGCATGAAATCACCTATAGTTTTGGTGTCCAAAAGATCAAGACTTTATGCGGGAAGTCGATGCCCGGCATCGAATCCCTGCTGAAAAGTGGCCAAAAACATCCCAAGTCGATGCCCGGCATCGAATTCTCGTTGCAAGTCGATGCTAGGCATCGAATTCTAATTTTAAACAGGCGCTCTTACTAAAACAGGTAAAATTTCTAGTTTTGGAAGGTCATACAGGGTCATCTTGTGAGAGCCATAACTTGAGTTCTAGAGATCCGTTTGATGCATATGATAGCTTGTTGGAAAGCTCTACTCTTCTAGTTTCAGCCTATAAATTTTCATGGAGAAGTAATACTTGAGATAGGAGAAATTAGCAAAATACTGAAGGTATGTCATTTCGGTGACTAGGAATTTCTGTAGAAGCAAAGTTCTCACTTTAGGCTATCATTTCTCAAAGTTTGGAGTGGCAATGAGTTAATGGTGACCATAGAGGTGTTCTAGTGTCACATTAATTCATTTCTTGTGGTGTTTCATACATCAACAAGTGGTATCAGAGCAGAAAGATTCTCGAGAGCAGAAGACGACAAAGTTTTGTAAAGTTTTCCATTAAAGTTTCAAAGGTGAAGCAATTGAAGACACAGAGAATCAAAAGGTTACTTCAAAAGTATCCTCATACACAAAGAACTTCAAAAGGTATTATCCTTTATCCTTTAAGCTCACAGGTAGCAGCAGAAGGAAAGAACTATGGCAGATCATATCTCCATTGACAAACTGGACAGAGATAATTACCCCGCATGGGTAATGAGAATGGAAGCCTTACTTATGAGTAAGGATCTCATGATATATGTAACAGGTGAAGAAGAGAAGCCAGTATTTGAAGATGAAAGCCGACCAAAGAAAGAGGAACTTGATGCTTTAAAGCATTGGCAGAAGAAGGATGCAAGTGCAAAAGCATACATCTACAATACAATCTCTGATCATTTACTACCACACATCAGAGGATTGGAATCATCTGAAGATATATGGAATGCATTGGAGTATCATTTCCAAAGTACTACTAAAGCACGGAAAGCAAGTCTATGGTCAGAGTTTACAACATTCAAGAAGAAGCCAAGTCAAACCATTAGTGATTATGTCACTAAGATGAAGGATCTTGCCGATAGTCTTGGATCCATAGATGAAGATGTTGAAGATCACAGATTGATTGCTCAACTACTTGCAGGTTTGAGAGGAGATGAAAGGTGGAAACCTTTTGTCTTATCAACAGAACTTTCATTAAATCATTATGTTCCAGATTTGAACCAGTTGCTTGGTTTGATGCTCACATATGAGCAAGACTTGAAGGGAGATGGAGATAAAGGACAAAGTTCTGCAATGTACATGAAGAACAAGAAGAAAGGAGATAAAGGTAAAGCAAAGGATGAAGAAGAGTCAACTTCTCAAGTTTATTATGCAAGAGGTAAAGGCACTGGCAGAGGAAGAGCAAGAGGTTTTGGAAGAGGAAGAGGTAATCAAAATAACAACAAGAAGGCTTGCTGGATCTGTGGATTGAGTAATCATTTGGCTCATGACTGTTGGCACAACCAACAAGGATCAAACCAGAATCAAAACAACAATAGCAGAGGCCGAGGTGGAAGATATCAAAGTAATTTTCAAAGAGGTAGACAAAGTCAAAGAGGAGGCTATGGTAGAGGTGGAGGAAGAAGTTGGGGACAAAATCAATCCTACAACACCACCTACTACAACTATGCAAATGACACACAGAATGAAAGTCATACATCATTGATGATGAATTCAATCAGCACATCAGACAAAGAAGATCTAAAGGTATTTTACATTGACTCTGGATGTTCTAATCATTTGTCAGGAAACATAGAATTGATGTCAGAATTGGAAAAAGGCATTTCTAGTCATACTGTTCAAACAGGTGATAATACAAGACATAGTGTACATTCAATTGGAAAGGTGAAATGTAAGAGCAGATTTGCTAACCAATGTTTTGTATGTTCCCACAATACCTAAAAACTTGATTAGTGTGGGACAGATAGTTGAAAAAGGTTTTCAAGTCAGGTTTACAAATGAAGGAGTTTTTGTGGAAGATCCAGAGAATGGATATAATCAGATTGTCTCTGGTAAGAAAGAAGGTAGACTCTTTACTTTAAGAGTGCAAGGGAACATTGGTCAAGCTTTGCTCACACATGGTGAAGCAGTGATTACAGAACTTGATCTCTGGCATAAGAGATTAGGTCATTTCAATGAAAGAGGAATTAAAGCTATGGTTGCTAATCAGTCTGTACTAGGATTACCAAATGTGCAAAGTCAACATATGGTTTATAAATGTGAAGCATGTCAAATGGGTAAAGCACACAGGTTACCATTTCAAAAGAAAGGATTCAAACATGATGGAGTACTTGAGCTCATTCATGCAGATGTATGGGGACCAACAAAAGAAGGATCTATCAGTGGCTCAAGGTACTATGTTCTTTTTATTGATGATGCTACAAGATGGATAACATTATATGTTTTGAAGGAAAGATCAGAAGTGTTTGGAGCTTTCAAGCATTTTCATGCATATGCAGAGAGAGTCACAGGTCAAAAGCTTAAGAGACTGAGGTCTGATGGAGGGGGAGAATATTTCTCCCAAGAGTTCAATGATTATCTTTGGAATGCAGGTATTAAGAGAGAAATAACTTGCAGGTATACACCACAACAAAATGGTGTAGCAGAAAGAAGGAACAGGACTTTGGTTGAGTTTGCTAGAGCTATGCTAAAGGAGAAGAATTGTCCAAATTATCTTTGGGCTGAGGCTGTAAATACAGCTACATATCTTGTGAATAGATTACCATGTGCAGCTCTCAATGGTATGACTCCATATGAAGCTTGGTGGGGTAAGAAACCAACACTAGATCATTGTAGAGTGTTTGGATCAATTGCATATGCTTATGTGCCATCACAGCTTAGGCATAAACTTGAACCAAAGGCAGAAAAATATGTGTTCATTGGTTATGATGAAAAGCAGATGGGTTACAGGTTGTGGAATCCTTTAACCAAACAATTTCTTGTTTCTAGAGATGTTACATTTGATGAACAGAAAAGTTGGTATGCAGATCAAAGTAATACAGTTGAGGAATTTGAAGAAGAGGTAAGAAGATGTGAGAAAGGAAAATCAATTGTGCAGGTGAATAGAGATGAAGACTATATGCAAGCAAGTACATCCAGAAGTGGATTAACAAGAAGGAATGAAGAAGCTCCTATATTTGATGAAGAGGTGTATCCAGAAACTTATGAAGAATGTGAACCAAGAAGGTCAAGCAGGACTAGAAGACAACCAGAAAGGTATTCTTATGATACTTCTTACATAACTCAGAAGAACTATGCACATATGGTCAAAGATGATGAAGAACCTCAGAACTATGATGAAGCTAAAGGTAAGAAGCAATGGGAAGAAGCAATGAAGGAAGAATTCAATGCACTAGAGGAGAACAAGACATGGGAGCTTGTTCCTAAACCAAATGGTAAGAAAGTTATTGGAAATAAATGGGTTTATAAAGTGAAGAAGCTTGCAGATGGAAGTATAGCCAGATACAAAGCTAGACTGGTGGTGAAAGGCTATGCCCAGACCTATGGCATAGATTATGATGAGACATTCAGTCCTGTAGCCAAGATGTCAACTATAAGGACAATCATTGCTATTGCAGCTTCAAAAGGATGGACTCTAAGTCAATTGGATATAAAGAATGCATTCTTGAATGGATACATATCAGATGAGGTATACATGGAACAACCTCAAGGATTTATAGATTCCAGGTATCCAAATTTTGTTTGCAGGTTGAGAAGAGCATTGTATGGATTGAAGCAAGCTCCAAGAGCTTGGAACTATAGACTGGTGAAGTATCTCAATGATCTTGGATATCAAAGTTCAAAAGTAGATTCAAGTCTACTTATCAAAAGAACAGAGGAAGGTACAATCTACATTTGTATTTATGTAGATGACATTATAATCACAGGTACTTCAGATGAAGGAATCAAAGAGGTAAAGAGATTACTTGAAAAAGAATTCAAGATCAGTGATCTAGGAAAGTTATCATACTTTCTTGGAATGGAAGTTACTCATACAGATCATGGCATATATGTGTCACAAGAAAGGTATCTTCTGAACTTGTTGAAGAAGTTTGATATGGAAAATTGCAGAGAAGCTTCAACTCCACTTGAAGTTAATCACAAGCTCAGTAAATATGATGGTGCAGACTACAAAGATATGAGGAAGTATCAATCTCTTGTGGGTAGTTTGATTTATGCTACACTAACAAGACCTGATCTTAGTTATGCAGTGGGAGTTTTGTCACAATTCATGCATTGTCCAAAGGACCCACATTGGATTGCAGGTCAAAGAGTTCTCAGATATATCAAAGGAACTATAAAGGAAGGATTATATTATCCTTTTACTATCAGATTTGAAGTTGAGAGCCTATAGTGATTCAGATTGGGCAGGTAATCAAGATGACAGAAGATCAACTCATGGTTACATGATATATATTGGTGATAAGCTTGTAAGTTGGTGTTCAAAGAAACAACATACAGTAGCATTATCATCAACTGAAGCAGAGTACAAAGGACTTGTGGAAGCAGCTAAGGAAGTCATATGGATGCAGACATTGTTCAAGAGCTTAGGCATTGATCAAGGTACACCTACAATACATGGAGATAATATGAGTTCACTTTATCTTGCAGCAAATCCAGTATTTCATGCAAGGACAAAGCACATAGAGATACAGTATCATTTTCTCAGAGAAAAGGTAATGGAGAAGGAGATTGAAGTGGAGTACATTTCTACTAAAGATCAGTTAGCAGACATAATGACAAAGAGCTTGGATGGTGTGAAGACCAGCAGATTCAAAAGCATGGCAGGAGTAAAAGAAAAGAAGAAGATATGAAGAAACAGGGAATGTCAATTAGTGATTGAGGGGGAGCTGTTGGAGAAACAATCACTAATTAGACATATATTTGAAGGTCAAATCTTAGAAAGAAAACCCCATGCCTATGTGAAGGGACAAATTCACAAGTGTATCATACTTGTAAAGTTAGTTCACTTTAGTTCTAGAAGTTTTTTAAAAAATCACGGGAATGAGAAAATCTATATAAGTTAGTTAGTATTAACTGACGCGAAGAGAAGAAGAAGGAGGAAGACAATGAGAAAGTGAGAAGAACTCATTTTTGTATGACTGAGTATAGTCGGGCTTCTCTGAGTGAGAAAGCATTTGTAAAACTTCTGAGTTTTTTATAGTTATGAGAAGAACTGAGTAAAGTTCTGTGTATGAGCCTCTCTCCATCATCTCCATGATTACCTACTGTGTGATGAGTTACAAAGATCAAGTTTTCCAAGCAACTCGATGCCTGGCATCGAATCTCTGTTGATAAGTCATATTTTCTTTTATATTTTTCATTCAGTACTGAAGTGTTTGAAAAACATGATGTTGTTGGAGCAACTCGATGCCTGGCATCGAATTCCAGTTGATAAGTCATATTCTAAGTGTGCATGAAATCACCTATAGTTTTGGTGTCCAAAAGATCAAGACTTTATGCGGGAAGTCGATGCCCGGCATCGAATCCCTGCTGAAAAGTGGCCAAAAACATCCCAAGTCGATGCCCGGCATCGAATTCTCGTTGCAAGTCGATGCTAGGCATCGAATTCTAATTTTAAACAGGCGCTCTTACTAAAACAGGTAAAATTTCCAGTTTTGGAAGGTCATACAGGGTCATCTTGTGAGAGCCATAACTTGAGTTCTAGAGATCCGTTTGATGCATATGATAGCTTGTTGGAAAGCTCTACTCTTCTAGTTTCAGCCTATAAATTTTCATGGAGAAGTAATACTTGAGATAGGAGAAATTAGCAAAATACTGAAGGTATGTCATTTCGGTGACTAGGAATTTCTGTAGAAGCAAAGTTCTCACTTTAGGCTATCATTTCTCAAAGTTTGGAGTGGCAATGAGTTAATGGTGACCATAGAGGTGTTCTAGTGTCACATTAATTCATTTCTTGTGGTGTTTCATACATCAACATCTTGCAGGTTGCAGCATCCTCACCATCTCCAGCAAGCTCAACAGGTACGGATTTTCTCTGCACAAGCCACGAGGCATCGAGCTCGACCTATTGCGACATGCCGAAAAGTTGACCCAATCACCATTCTGAGTGCACCACGACACAACACAGGCTGAGAGCTCCTAGGATCATTAACCAGATCAAAAAAATTCACCATATCCCGACCTATCGTGACACTCCCAAGTATCACGACACTTTGACCTATCGCGACACTCCCAAGTATCGCGACACTTCGACCTATCGTGACACTCCCAAGTATCGCGACACTTCGACCTATCGTGACACTCCCAAGTATCGCGACACTTCCACCTATCGTGACACTCCCAAGTATCGCGACACTTTGACCTATCACGACACTCCCAAGTATCGCGACACTTCCACCTATCGTGACACTCCCAAGTATCACGACACTTCCACCTATCGCGACACTTCCACCTATCGCGACAGTCCCAAGTATCGCGACACTTCGACCTATCACGACACTTCCACCTATCGTGACACACCGACCCGAGCTATCACGATACATCGGCTTAACGCATGAATTTTTGGGTGAATTAATTGATTGAATGGAGGTACTTTTGGGCTTAATTTTGGACACATTGGGATGATGTTAGAGCCTTAGAAGTGGGCAAAATACCTAAAAACCAGGAAGGAATTTCTTGAACCCTGAGAGCCTGTTTTGACCCCTAAATGCCTGAATGGTCATAACTTCACCATATGAACTCCGATTGATAAGATTTTGGTCTCGTTGGAAGGCTTGTTGAGAATCCTACGTGGACCTCGGCTGGTTTTTGTAAGAATCATACGTGGAGTTTTAGAACATGTATTTTTAAGTTGGCCTTTAGGTGGGACTAGGTGGTCATAAGATTTTGGGGGTACAGTGAGTTACTCCAATGGGGGCCTGTAATTGTTGATGTGTGTATTTCAATCCATTGTGGTAAAGGAGCTATATTAACTTGTGAACTTTTGCAGGAACATTGCGTGCACTCAAGGCATTCCAAGGCAAGCTAGCAAGGGTGAGTACCAAGCTTGGGAGAAGGCTTCCTAGGCCGGTGTAGCAGTCTGAGCAACCAGAGGATTGAAGTTGGAAGTTCTCTCAACCCTCCTTCATCAATTCCTAGCTTAGGCTAAGTATGACTTAGGTGTGGTAATTAAATAGGGTAACGTCAGGCAGAAATCAAGTCCAAGAGAACTAATCACCTAAGTGCAAGCATTAAGTAGGTCTTAAGTGTGAAAACCCTAAGAGACAAAAGTCAACTTGAATCGATCACTTATCAAGTGCGAAATTCACTTAAATACTCTTGACGACGTGATTTCAAACAAGAGCTTAACACAATATTCAACTAAAAAGAACAAAGTGATTGGAACAAATTAACCTGCAACGAGAGTGTACTTGGGACCAAGGGGGTAGATAAACCAGGCATATGAACCTTAGGTCAGGAAGACACCTAGGCCGAGACAGACAAAGCCTCAGATCCTCTAAAGCTAGTGTCAATCACATTGCTAGGTCTTAGGCCCAGCAGCTGAGCAGCTATTCAAACCAACCTAACTCTGAGTCTAGCGAATCCGAGATGTCTCAGGGTATTGAGAGGCCCACAGGAAGTTCAGGTGTGGCCTACCTACAAAAGGTTGAAGGTCCTTACAAAACTCAACTTGAATATCTTAGAACCAACCGATTAGGTGCTTACATCTATGAGGACGGTCTAAGAAGATCCGTAGTCCAGATTAAAAACTCGGATCAACCTATTGGACTAGAACATCCAGCAGTGAAGTTTGAAAATGGCGCATACCTGGACAAAGAGGGAACTATGTATGTAGTCACTGATCACCCAGACAGGACAGACGAATTTGGTAATGTGATCCCAAAAACGGACATAGGTGACATTGAGTAAGGAAACTTAGGGAGAGAGCCGAGGACCCCTCGAGGTAAATCAGTCCTGACTAGAATCATGACACCAGAGTGGGTTCCCCAGGACAATAAGAGTATAGATTTACTTTTAAATCGTGAAACCGATGAGGCTTTTTGAAGGTATAAGGCTGCCCAACCTCAGGAAGTAGGAGCCCTCACCGTTTATGAGTTTAAAGACCCTGAAAGCCCAGGCAAAGTAACGTACCTAGACAATATGTCAGAGCGGATCTTCATGGTCTCTGACCATGGGAGACATGCCTACACTTGGAAAGGTGAATTTGTTTTTCCCCAACCTTGGTCCCATGTGTCTTACAGCCACCAAGGAGCTGGAACCTCCCAAGCTCATGGAGCTCAAAGGGATAGAAGTAGAGACAGACCTGAGGTAAGCTTTGCCAACCCCTTGGGAAGAGAAAGGATGAGAACAGAGACGGATAGAGAAGAAACCGAGAGACCTAGAGCCCCAAGGAACCAAAGAAATGCTGACGATTTCCCTTTGCCAAGGCCGAGAGAACACACTAGGACCTTGAGGCCAACTCAGCTGGTGAAGTCCATGAAGAACTACTTCGATGGTACTGGAGACCCTTATGATCATGTAGCTGAATTTAGACAAGTCTTGAGAGCTGAACAAGTGGAGGACCTATTCATGCAATACAATGCTTTTGGTCTAACCCTTAGGAACACCGCCCTTACATGGTTTCAACCCCTGAATGAGAGGCAGTTTAGGAGCATAGACCAACTGTTGGAGGCATTCATCATGGAGTTTTCTAAGAGTGGCATAAGGCATAACACTTCCTCACTAATTCATAGCTTCAAGCAAACACCGCACGAGACTGTTAGGCTTGCAAGAAGATGGTTTAGGCAATACCTAGAGAGGTGCCCAATGCCTGAGTTACCCACACCAGCCAAGCAAGTGGCTTTGTTCTTAGATGGATTGTTGAGCACCAAGCTCAGGTCATATGTGTATCTGGAGGACCCCATAACTATAGAAGAGTGCGTGCGCATGTGCAGAGACATTGAGGACAATCTAGGCGAGGAGTTGGAGCTATCAAAAATCTACAAGGATACGGATAGCTCTAGTAGCATCATGTCTGGTCAATCCACATCCATTGAGGAACTTGCAGAGAAGGTAGCTCAAAAACTAGGTGTCGCTAACAAACAAATTCCAAGATTTGCCCCAGTTAAGCGGTGCTATATGTGGAGGTGACCATATGGCAAGTGTATGTCCCATTATGGCCCAACCCCAAGTGAATCCTAGTAGCCAATACTGCACCATAGAGCGAAGGTACACCAACCACACCGCACAAGACTGCCCTTATAACAAGCAAACTGTCAGGAAAAATTACCCTCAGCCATATCCACAACAGGGTAGATACCAGAATCAGTACCCACCACAGTAATACGGAAGACCACAACAACCTTATGAGCCACCTTATCAAGGGTAGCAAAGACCTCAACCAGTCCTAGCGCAGCAACCCCCTTCTCCAACCAATGTGATCTTAGTAAAATATGCATCGCCTGATGAAAATCTGAACAGAGCCATAGTCCCAGTCACACCATTGCTATCAGATAGTGATCCAAGTGACCATAGTTTTGACTCCACACATATTGATAACCCACAGGCTTACTACATGCAGTCACCCGAGAATAACGAGTCATACTATTATGAGGACCCAAGTGAAAATAGTGGGGAGCCTGAGTATGCTAATGTCATGTACACAAACCCCAACTCTAGACTTCAACCTAGGCAAGCGTGACCCCCATTTCCTAGAGGACCATGCTTCAGATGTCAGGGAGATCACCTTATACGTGTTTGTCCACTGCCTGCCCCTACACAACCCCAACCAGTGACAATTCAGGGCTTCTGTCAAGATTGCAGAAAGGAGCATCTCTTACGAGATTGCCCGAAGAACCCCAATAACCTACCAAAAATCACTCCTATCAACGTCATTGGGTTAGTGGTAGACTCTATGAGAAGTATAACTTCCACAACCCCCGTGCATGTGGTCACTAGAGCCCAAGCCTTGCAGCAAACCCAAGGAGTAGGACAGGAAAAGAGTTCTGAGGTTAGTGAGACAGAGAGTATAACCAAGAAGAGGACAAGAGCATGGAGAGATAGCCGGGAGAGAATGAAAAGACAATGGTCACATAAAATGAGCAAACTTGAAGAAAACTTGAGAGAAACCAAAGCAAAGATAAGTGAACTCGCATCTCAAAATCACTCTCACACCACCCCTCCACCACTGTTTCCATCTCCCGCCAATCCATCACCTTCCGTTCCCCAACCTTCTAATTCACAACACTTAACCCACCCACCACCCAAAGTAGGATCAGTCCTAGCGGATCCCACTCCTGAGGATCTAGACATGATTCTTAAAGCATATCAGGCCAGAACCTAGGAAGGGCCAAACGTGAAAGATCATGACAAATGTTACCCTAGAGTCGATCTAGAGATAGAGCGAACAAAGCTTTGTGCTAAAATGGTCAAATTGGCGCAAGCCATGTTCAAAGCAAGTCGCTTGTTCAATAGCCCTAGCTCCACCAGAACACCGTTGCATTTTGATGGTCTATTGGATAGGTTGGAGAGGTTACTTACAAAGTCTAGAAGAGAAGCCACCTCCCAGGCTAAGGAGAGGGCAAGAGATAGAATAAGCCTTCCTCCCCAAGAAGTGTATGTGCCTAATTCTATCGAACCAGATACCTCTTCTTCTATGAATAAGTATTCACCAGAGTTCTTGAGAGAGATTCAGGAAGAGAAGTGGGCAAGGGAAAGTGAAGCCCCTCCTCCCATTGAACTTGTGGATGATGCACATGATCAATTTCCACAGGACATCCCTTCTATTTATGAAGCGCAGGAGAGTGCCTAGTCTCATGAGAGATTAGACTTTGAGTCTAATTCCTTGCAGGAATTACCCCATTTTACAGGCCCCTGGGAAACTAAGTCAACTTGCATGAGAGCACCCACAGTCATGATAAGAAATGAGGATTCGATCATACCTAGGAATACGGAGGTAGTGAAGAACACTAAAGTGCAGTGCAATCTCACTTTAGAAGAGCTACTCAAAGTTAAACTAGAAGTACAGAAACATGTAGCCAAACAAGTGCCAGAAGTAGCGAAATCGCGTTCCCAGGTAGGATCTCATAGAACAGTGCCAGAAATACCATTGGATAAAATAGGAGACATGAGTGAAGGAGAAGAAGGAAATACCTATCTCCCAGTTACCCATCAGGGATACACAACCAAGGCAATTTTGGACTTAGGTGCAGGAGTTGCAATTGCTACCACATCCCTATGGAAGCGTTGGGGCAAGCCATCACTCAGGCCGACAAGAATGAAATTGCAACTGGCTGATGGTCATATTGAAAGGCCCTTAGGATTGCTAGAAGGAATAACTCTCACTACATGTGGTGTTGAGTTCAAGCATACTTTTGCTATATGCGACTTTAGCAAAAACCAAGCCTACAAGATGATTTTGGGAAGGCCATTTATGCGGCAATTGCAAGTGGTACAGGATTGGGGAACCAATTCCTTGTATTTGCAACACCTAGGTGTTACAACCAAAGTCAATCTTAAGGATTACTCTCATAGAGATGTACTGCCTCTCCAATGGAATCCCATCCATAGAGCCAAGGATGACATGGAGTCAGTGCACTCCATAGGATCAGGATCCTCATGGATGCATGAAGACACCCACTTATGGATGTGTAAAGTAGTAGTAGAAGAAGAGAAGAGAGAGAAAGCCAGAGATCTAGGTGCGAAGGAAACCCATAGATCGATTCAAGACCCAACCTATGCACCTGTAGTATTCCCTAACGAAGAGTTTGAACCTCACGGATGGGCAGAGATTTTAGCAACAATGGATGTAGCCATCCATGAAGAACAATGGACACCCCACTGTGATGAGGATGGCTATGACATTTCAGTCTTCTCCATAGAACCAATCATGGGGGACTCAATTTTAGAAGAATGCGAACCTAGCCCTGATGCATTTGAGGATGCAAGTGACTCCGATCTAGAGTCCATCATTATGGACCCACCTTTTGCATCAGATGAATAATACTTCTATGAGGTAGAAGTTCACTCTCAAAGACATAAAGAGATCATTAATGATATGCGATTAGCCACACAACTTTAAAAAATATGAGATAGATGATAGGAGAGTCATGATAAGAATGCCTAAACGCGAAGCCCAAGTAGGAGAGGCCTATGATAGCAAGGAAACTACCAAGAAAATAGTTGTAGCCATAGAAGAGGGAGAAGAAAGATGCACTTACATAGGGCATGACCTGACGGAAGAAGAAGAGCAAGAGTTGATAGCTTTGCTAAGAGAGTACAGAGATGTATTTGCTTGGAGCTACAAGGACTTGAAAGGTGTAGACCCTGACATATGCTCACACACGATCCCCATGACCTCAGAGGCCAGACCCTCTAAACAAAAACCATACACATACAATGATAACTATGCTACCAAGATTAAAGAAGAGATAGATCGCTTGGTTGAAGCTGGATTTATCTATGAAATTGAGCACACTGAATGGGTATCCCCCATTGTAGTGGCACCCAAAAAGAATGGCAAATTACGTGTATGCATTAACTTGAAGAAGGTTAACGCAGCCACTATCAGAGATAGCTATCCGCTTCCTATCATTGAGCATCTATTAGAAAGGGTAGCAGGCAAGGAAGTGTACAACTTCCTGGATGGGTTCTCTGGCTACAATCAGGTAGCCATTGCACCAGAAGATCAGCATAAGACGGCTTTTGCCATGGAGTGGGGCATATTTGCTTTTCGGGTAATGCCACTTGGGCTTACCAATGCACCCGCTACCTTCCAAAGACTGATGTGCCATGTATTCAAAGAATTCTTGAGGAAAAATTTGGAAGTCTATGTTGATGATCTTTGCGCTCATTCCAACATTAGACAGACCCATATACCTGAACTCAAACAAATCTTTGACAAATGTAGAGAATATCAAGTCTGCTTGAACCTAGAAAAGTGTGTTTTCATGGTCAGGCAAGGCAAAATTGTAGGACACATTGTGTCTAAAAATGGCATATTCACGGATGAGGAGAAAGTGAGAGCCATTGCAGAACTACCTAGGCCAAGGAATGTCAAGGAAGTAAAAGCCTTCATGGGGCATTGTGGTTACTACCGCTGGTTCATTCACATGTATGCCGCCATTGCAAAGCCTCTGTATGCCCTTCTCACTAATTTTGAGTGGACTGATGAATGTGAGAACTCTTTCAAGGAGCTCAAACGGAGATTGTGTTCAGCACCAATCTTGACCACACCAGATTGGAATAAGCCATTCCATGTCCATGTAGATGCATCCAATTATGCAATTGGATGCGTGCTAGCACAACCTACAGGTGAAGGTAATATGGATCTTCCAATTGCCTATGCCAGTAGACAGTTGAATGCGGCTGAATGAAATTATACCACCACTGAACGAGAAGGGTTAGGCATGGTATATGCAGTTAAAAAGTTTAGACACTATTTGATTGCAAATAAGTTTAAAGTTTTTACTGATCATCAAGCTCTGTTGTACTTGGTAAACAAGCCATGCAATACAGGTAGATTGGTAAGATGGTTCCTCTTACTAATGGAATATGACTTTGAGGTTGTGGTGAGGAAAGGCAAGACCCACCTGAGAGCAGATCATCTCTCAAGGCTCACATCAGGAGAGGACCCACAAGGAGTGTCAGATCACTTACCTGATGCTTACTTGTTTAATTTGGAAGTTGTACCTCAGTGGGCTAAGCCATTAGTGCCAGTATTGACATACGGCCCTAATCACCTAGTAATACACACAAAAGATAGAGAGATAGTAAAAGCTCAAAAGTATCATATCTTGGCAGGAAGTATGTACAAGCATACCGATCAAGGAGTATTAGCCTGTTGTGTGGAAGAGGACGAGTACGCTAAATGGTTGCAATTAGCACATGTAGGTGCATTAGAGCAACACCACTCAAAACAACGAACCCTACAGACACTAAGGAAACTAGGAGTGCATTGGCCAACTATGGAAGTTGATGTCCATAGAATGTGCAAAGAATGCCCAATCTGTCGCACTAAACCACTAGTGGAAATGCTACTCTTTATCGAATATCTTTAGTACCAGATTGGAGTGAACCATTAGTAGCCTTTTTGAGGACAAAAACATTCCCTCAAGATATGAATTTGACTAGACAAAGGAGTTTAGAACAAGAAGCCTTAGATTACGCAATCATTGGTGATAATTTATACAAATGTGGTAAAGATGGTTACCTAAGACTGTGTCTCCATGAGAGCGAATACCTCAAGATATTAGAAACTGCTCACCAAGGTGTAGCAAGGGGACACTTTGGTCCAGATCGGGTGATCAAGGCAATACTATTTGCAGGATTTTGGTGGCTCACCCTTCACATGGATGCACACACCTACGTGAAGAGGTGTGAGGTTTGTCAGCGGACTCAGTATCCTATACGCAAGGATGAGATGCCATTGAAACCTATGATGGGTGTACGTGCATTCTCTAAGTGGGGAATAGACTTTGTTGGTCCTATTAATCCCCCAGCTAAGGGTTCACATACTGAGTATATCATTGTGGCCACAGACTATCTAACCAAGTGGGAAGAAGGGAAAGCCACTACGAAGAATGATGCTCAAACAACAACAAAGTTCCTATTTGAAAATGTGTTCACTAGATACGGATTGCCAATAGAATTAGTGAGTGATAGAGGCACACACTTCTTGAATGAAGTCATAGAAAACCTTCTACAAGAATTCTTGGTGGTACATAAAAAGTCTGCCCCCTATCATCCTCAAGCTAATGGCCAGGCTGAGAGCACAAATAAGATTCTATGCAATGTGTTGACTAAATTGGTGAATAGCAAACGCTCTGATTGGGACAAACAGCTACACCACGCTGTTTGGGCATACCGAGTTGCCTATAAAACGGTACTCCAAGCCACACCCTTTTAGATGGTGTTTGGCCAGAATGCGGTGCTACCATTGGACTTTTTGATACCTACATTAAAAGTAGCACAAGAGCATGACTGGACAGGCCATGAACTCTCCTCTAGAATCTTTGATCTTGAACGTTTAGGTGAGACACGATTGAGAGCTGTAGCAGGAATCTATGCAGCCAAGAAGAGGCAAAAGGCGTATTTTGATACACATGTGAAGGATAAAGGCTTGAAAGCAGGAGACCTAGTCCTAGTCTACACATTGAGGCAACATGCACGAAAGTTAGAGAAAAGAGGCTATGGACCAATGATTATCAGTAGGATCTCCACAAGTGGAGCAGTACAACTAGCCACTCTAGAAGGTGACGTACTACCAAGTTACATAAGCAGATGTAGAGTCAAGCTATATCAAGAACCCCTAACTGAAGAAATGCTCAATCGACTTAATACTGCAAAGAAACGTAAGGAAGAGGAAAAGCGAATTCGAGAAGAAGCACATGTCGAAGCTTTAGAACACATTCGACGAATGAAATTGAGAAGGCAAGGTAGAGATCAACCCATGACTGATGCTCATGAAGCTCTAGGTTATCACATAGCCATGTGTGAAGCTTCAGGTGAACGGCCTCATAAGATAGTTGATCGACGACCTTTTGTGACCCTAGAAGTAGGACAAGGAGAGAGTGTAAGGACCGTGAGAGCTTTAATTGATTCAGGAGCAGCCACTAGTGCAGTTCGGCTCTCGTATTGCCAAAAATTACAATTGGAGGTAAAAACCCTAGATACAGCGAGGCCGAAAGAGTTCCTGAATGTGCGAAGAATTCCCATCTCGGATCCACCGAGTGGCCTAACAGAAAGAGTGAAAGGACATTCTCATTGGTTCAATGAGATGCCAGGAGATTTGGGAGATGCTGATCATATTTGGGAATCCAAGTTGGAATTTGGAGGAGTTTGGTGACCTTTCAGTTCTTCTCACGAGAATTTGAAGCATTGCAGAATGTAGCTCCTCTTCAAGATATTTGAGAGAAAGCGGGATTGCAGGATTATTTTAGTGCATCTCTGCCTAAACCTGATTTCCTTAGGTGCTATTACTTAATTGCAACTCTGAAGGCGACAGGAGATAAAGATCATTGAGGCACATTCTTGGTGCCCTCTCTATCAAACCAGGAGGAAATGAAAAAGTTTGAGTTGAACATCACTTTAATCAGGGAGGCCCTTCAGATGTATGGCACCCATGTACCCTCCGATCGAGATCCTTTGATACCGGAGTCTATGAAGAACAATAAACTCAAGAAATTGAAAGAAATGTGTGCCCTCACCCCGAACATTGCTATACCATTGCGAATGTGTCTTCAACATTTTGCATTTTCGATGCAAGACCGATTCACACAGCCTCATAAGAAGATCTGGTATGGGTTATACCTAGCGGAGACTAGAAGCTTACCTATTAAAATGCCAGTGTGGATCCTTGACCAGTTATATGAAGCAGGCAAACAAGGAGTGAGGAAGCCTACTTTGAATGGTTGCTGCGCCATTACAAGAATAATCTACAGATGCCTCGCTTATGATGTGCCAATCGCACGGGCCCTTAAGTACTCATAGTTGCAATTCTTCTAGGGGCAGAAATCAGGGGTTCAACCCACTAAACGAATGCGGGGATCACTTTCATAGGTTCTAATTCCTCGCGAAGTCACCACTGAAGCCTCCTGTAGAGAAGAAGAACAAGTAGCCCCTTTCATGATCCATCTCCAGGGACCACAATCAGGGGGCATGGCATAGCCCACTCCATCAGCCCCTCCACTACCCACGGATGCTGAGTTTGCCTCCATGGCTACTTTGGCAGAGGATACATCTTTTGACTTTGAAAGCTTCTTGCAAACAGCCCACTTATCTGAGAGTGAGTTCTTCTCAGACACTAACGGCCCCGAATCATCATCCCAGAGAGGACGGCCACAAATTGATGCACAAAGAGTACATTGAAAGATGAGGCACAACATACTCATGCTGAAGACACACATGGTCAAGAAGAGGCATAGGGAAATAACTCAGAGGAGAGTGAGGAGGAAGCCCCTGCTTACACTGTACAACTCAAACGGCTCTACAAAACGATCAAGCAGGTACAAAAGAGGCATAAGCTATCAAAAGAGGCAAATAGAGCGATGGTGAATCAAATGCTTCAAGCAGAGAACGCGGACCCCCACTTTGTTGAATCATTGAACCTTTTGGCTGAGACATATGGGATTATAGAAGCTATGCGGATCATGTTACATCACAACCCTCCTCAATACGATCAACGAAGGCTGGATACGCTACCACGAAGGGGAAAGATGATTCAAATGGAAGTGTCTACCTCCCTCCCTACTACAGCTCAAGAAGATGTTCACATGGCTAGCCCGACTAACACTGAGGAACCCTATGACAGCACACGGATACCCTCTCCCCCATCACCTCCCACCCAACCCACCGAATCCCTAGCCACTAGCATCATGGAACAATCCACAACCATCCCTACTGAGCCTATACCTCACACCCCCATTTTGCCATCCTTACCTATCCCTACCTCTAGCAGTGCTTGCCAATTTTCGGAACCCCCTATATCACTCTGCCACTGATCAAACTATAATAGGTCACCATTCATATTTTCTAACTCTCGGAGAGCCACTGGCCAATACCCAAACCTTAACACACCCATTTCTCCTCACCAATACTCTTCCTCTTTCCCAACCCCAAACTTGTGAGACCCAATTAACCTCCTCAGATCCTACACAAGCCAGCCTACCTCCATTCTTGGCAAACCTTGTTGAACAAATTGAGAATTATAAGAGAAAATCCCATTCCCACCCCACATTCCTCACATTCACGGCCACCACTAACACACCACCCACCATTCCTGTATTCACAATTCACACTTCACACACAATCACGTCCGATCCCATGGACATTTCACACTCCACATGACCACTCACCACCACTTTTGTCTCAATATCACCACTTGTAACTCCATGCACATCACCACATACACCCACTGTTAGCACATCATCCACTTTTCCCTTCCCCACTTCCCAACCCCTTGCATCTCTCACCTCCACCTCTGCATCCACATCATTTATTCATGCACTGGACACTATGTTCGAAGTTGCGGCCCAGCTTAAACAGGAATACATATTATTAGAAGAAAACAATAAAGAGCTTGGGACTCTGTCGTCCCACCTCCAGGCACGTGTCAAGGCCTTGGAGCTGATTAATATTGCATTACAACAAGAGGTTACCACTCTCCAACAATCTCATGTAGAGCTTGAAGCCAAGTATACAGAGACGGGTAAGGCAATGGAAGAACAACTCAGAGATCAGCTAGCCCGCAATGCTAGACTACAAAGAAACATGGCCTTACTTCGCCATCACTTAGCCACTGCTCAAGAAGAGAACAGAAGATTACAACAACAGAATCAAGATAATCTCGAAGCAACCATAGAAAACACTCCAGGGGCACTTATAGACCCTGGCAAATTCCAAGCTATTCCATCAGAACACATTCAACAGGTATTGGAAGATTATGTGACCCTTTTGGAAGCACACGACCAGCTAGCAGACCAGGTCAAAGAACTACAAAGATCCCAAGTGCTCCCATCACACCCAATGGAACCTAAAGAGATGGTCAATGCTGCTACTTCACCAGAACCCGAATCTTCAACGGCCAATGAGGTACTTGAGCTACGACAACAAATTGTAGAATTAAATATTAAGTTGCTACAATACGAACAACCCCCCTCTCCACCAGCTCAACCAACAGAAGAGGAGGCCATCACCATTCCAGTGGAGGAAACATTTGAAGATACTTATGAGCCTCAACCTTTTCCAGGAGGCACAACCACTGACGAGGGACAAGACACATACGAGGAACCCCCTCCGGCATGGATGAAACAAGTAGAAGAGATGGGGGTGACTCACGAGGAGCGTATCTCAACTCAGATGGTGGCCATGAAAACTATTGAGGAGACCATACTTCAATCGGAATATTTCAAGCACTTGGCTCCTAGGTGATTGATAACTAGTTCAGAGTTACAGTATAAGCCATACTTTGTATTGTTGGCAGACTACAACGCTGAGATCAAATGCAAAACCAACAAGTACCCTACTTTTGCTACCCAATTTGAACTCGAGGACATTCCAGAGGACGCCCACAAAGGGAACATATACCAACCCACCTAGAGGCAAAAGTTACTGGAGACCTATCTGGAGATGCTACGAACATGGGATCACGCACCCATGCACTTGAAGTATAACAATTGCTTCGGGCCAGTGCAATGCAGAAGATCATGGAAGGCATTTGCCATAAAAGTTAACAATGCCAATTGCAAAGAATGGCTCAATTACCCCGCCATTGCACCCCCAACCGGCACACCTACTGTAGCTTACATGATGGCTACCATCAGACATTGGATGCCACGCCTCCACCCCATGCCTGACATCGTTGCGCAGATGATGCTCAAGATACTGGACATGATGCAAGTAGTGTTAAAGACTTTCCGCAATGTATGTCACATCCAGCCACCAATTTCGGGCTTCATAAATGGTAATTATGACTTACTTTATGATATGAGCACGACCCCGAGTATTTGAGTTGCTTATGCATGGCATGCAAGGATCAGATATCTCCCTGCCTGCTACAAGCAAACCTTTGATGACATGTTCACCAAGGGGTTTTGGGAATCACACTCAGAAGTGTTCGCGCCACGCCCAACTCATCTGCTACAATTATTCACGTGCGAACAAACAATGCATTCAGAGCTCTACACCACGCCACAACTTGACATGCCTGGCATAGTTAATTGGGATGCCTTGCAAAGAGACCTGGTCAAGGGACTACGAATCAGAGAACAAGAGTTGGCAACTGACATACTACAACACTACATTGATCAAATTGCCGAGCAAAGGTCTGTCAGAGACGACAGATGCTAGGGAGGGAGAGTGTTGGCATCATACGGGAAGAAGAAGGTACGGGCATACATGCAGATCTAGCATTGAGGCAACCCATTAAAATTTTTCCAGTCCCTACATCATTTTAAAAGTGATTCTCATCACTAAAAACCATTGTAAATACCATTTCACCTTTTTGTAGCTCCATTTTGTGCAAGCCGAGGAGTCCTCAAGCTTGAGGAGCCTTAGAAGTAAGTGCCTACCAATTTTCATATTTTTTAGACCTCGTTTGAGCCCTCAAATAAGCTCTGGAACCTAATTTTTAACTAGGTCAAACACTAGGTCTGGACAGGGCCAAAGCTAGTAAAAAACTATAAATAGAGCTAGAGAGCTCATTTTTGGGGGGAGCTTCTTGTAGTTTTGAACTTCTATGAGAACTTGGTTGTAATAGAAGTAATTCCATTGTCTTACTCTCTTTGTTCTTGCCGTGTGTGTGCGTGTGTGTATGTGTGTGCATGTTTATGTGCTTCTCACGCACACATTTGTGCCTTCACTTGCTCGAGGTCTTCATACCATCCTCATGTCTTCCCGGATTGACATTAAAGGAGGTGCTACTCATTACTGAGCTACATCAATGATGCCATGATGGTAGAGAATTGAATAGAATGATGATGGAGCTATAAGGGTCCAAACACCAACGAGTAAGTATATCAAGGAGTAAATCGACCACTATATAGTTGACAAAACCAAAAAATCTCGAAAAATTTGCCAGAGTATTCTCTACAGAATGAGCATATGACCAATGTCAAAATATCATAAAACTGCAAGTACTAACATGTTTACCTGCATAGTGAATCACTGACTCCACTATATATAATCAGTTACCCAATAGAAGCCAACTAGGCTTATCAAGCACCTATGAACAACTATCATACATCTCCTATGGCGAGGCTAGGTAAGTCTTCCACCTACATCACCGAAGAGACCCCGACATCTTGGTGTCTCCCAATCAAGAAAACCTCACCACGACCCTCTTTATCAAATGTAAAAGGATTTATGCAAAAAACTTAACCGCTATATCAATGACCACATGGACGTACATAAGTGATATCCACAGAAGCGTACATGGTGTGTATGTGCTCAATATATTTAGTAAAATGACACAAAAAGGTTGAATGCACGTCCCAAAAACTAGCCAACAACACCTGCAAGTGTCTGTCAACTCTGACATTTTAGGCTCAAAAAGCCTGCATAAATTTTTAGCGGTTGCTCCCACCAAAACTGAATACCAGTTTTTCTTTGCCATTATAAGCGTCTCGAAGTTTGCTACATGTCTAGCGGAATTTGTCTCGACAGTTTTGTTCAACTTTTTGAGATACAGTCAATTTTCTGCATCAAGGTATTTTAGTCACCGACCATGGCTGAAAACAGTGATGTATTCCGTATGTTGGCTATTGAGGATAAGTTAGATGGTACCAACTACCCGTTATGGGCTTATATGATGCGACATGTGTTAGTTGCAAAAGGACTTTGGAACATTGTGTAGGGTGTCGAAAAATGTCCTATCACATCTGTGACTGTTACAACTGCAGGTACTGAAGCTTATGCAGAAGGTGTCGAAGATGATGGTATTCTGCATATTCATGTTCGTGCACCTACTACAGAGCAGATTTGCTGGGATGGCAGAGATGCCCAGACACATGCATTTATAACTTTGTTTGTCAAACGTGCCATTATTCCTCATATTCGCTCTTGCAGAACATCTAAGGATGCTTGGGATACACTTACCACATTGTACCAAGCTACGAATGAGGCTCGTGTTGCTTACATCCAAAAACAGTCGGAGAGTGAGCACATGAATGAAGGTGATTCTATGGACAGTTTCCTAATGAAGATCAAAGACTTGAAGGAATAGTTGATTTTTGTTGATGAGGTTATACCAGATAGCTCACTTGTGAAGACCGTTGTGAATGGTCTTCTTGATTCATATCAGAGTTTTGCTTCTACTCTTCGGTTGATGATGAAAGGCAATCCAAATGCCTTATCATTTGAGGAGTTAGTCTCTGTTCTATTGCAGGAAGATCAGTCCAAGCAGAACAGGTCCATTATGCGAGTTGCAGATCAAGCTTTCTTGGCTAGTCAGAAGGGCAAAGGAAAATGGAGCTCTTCAACTAGTAAGCCGAAATCTGCTAATTCTGCACATTCGAAGAAGGAAGATAAAGATGAGAAGAAATCAGAAAAGCTGAAATTGTTTTGTAAGCACTGTAAAGGGAATGATCATATCATAAAGAACTGTCCAAAACTGGCTGCTAAAGAGGCAAAGAAGAAAGAGGTTGGAATGGTTGTTGTAGAGGCCTCTACACCAAAAACAGAGTTTGCTAATCTTCTGCAGGAAGAAGAAATATATAGAATGAGCGTTTACTACTGTCTACAGTTTTGACCCATCTTCTCATGAGCAGTGCATGTCTGCAGTAGACTCAGATCTTTGGTATTTTGACAGTGGGGCAACCAAACATATTACCTCACAGCATAGTTTCTTCTCTTCACTCGAGCCTGCCTCTACAGGGAATATTGTTACATGTGCCACAACAACTCCTCTTATCCTGTTATGGGAGTTGGTAAGATCATTTTGACTACTGTTGATGGTAGTTCTTTCACTTTGTCAAATGCTTTATTTGTGCCAGGGATCAAGAAGAACTTGTTATCAGTTTCTACATTAGCCAAGATTGGCTTGGTTGTGAAATTTGTTGATGACAGATATACAGTTCATGATATGTCAAATGGCGATGTGATTATTGCTTCTAGCATTTTATGTAGTGGGTTGTATAAGCTCATAAACTATGAAAGATCTGTAAATGATTTGGCATGTGTAGTAAATGATTCTCAGGCTATGTCAGATGCAAAGCTTTGGCATGCATGCTTTGGTCATCTGAATTTTGCTAGTTTGCTACGGCTGCAGAAATCTGAAATGGTCTCCTCTTTGCCCAAACTTGAGGCACCTAGAAAACATGTTTGTGAAGGTTGTATTTTGGGCAAAATGTAGCCATCATCCTTTCCAAAAGATGGTTCAGTTTGGGCTACTCAGAAATTGCAAGTTGTACATAGTGATGTCTGTGGTCCTATGTAGACACCTTCTTTCGGGAATTATCTTTACTTCGTAACTTTCATCGATGATTTTTCCAGGCATGCATGGGTATATCCATTGAAGGCAAAGTCCGAAGTATTCATGTGCTTCAAACAGTTTTTGGTTTTGGCTGAAAATTTGTCAGCATGTAAAATGGGCACCCTCCATTGTGATCGGGGGGGGGGGGGGGATATATGTCTTCTGATTTTAATGCATTTCTGGTTGAACGTGGGATAAAACACCAGCGTACAATGCCGTATACACCTCAATAGAATGGAGTTGCTGAACAAAAGAACAGGTCACTCATGGAGATGACGAGGTGTATGGTCAAGAGTTAGGCTTTACCACATAGTTTCTAGCTTGAGGCCGTCATGTGTGCAACATATGTACTAAACAGGTGTCCCACTAAAGTGCTACAGTCTATCACTCCATATGAGGCTTGGCATGATCGAAAGCCATCTATTGCTCATTTGCGTGTTTTTGGTTGTTTGGCATATGCATTAGTGCCTGAACAACATCGCAGAAAATTGGATGATAAAGCAGTAAAATGTATTTTTGTTGTGTACAGTTCTGAAAGTAAAGGCTATCGTCTGTATCATCCACAGACTAAACACATTCTGGTTAGCCGTGATGTTGTTTTTAGATGCTATTCAGCCATTGCTTTCATGTACTAAGGAGACATCTGTTAGCTCAAAGACATGTATGATACTTTGCTGCCTCTTTTTACAGGTGGACAGTCTAGTGCTGGCCCCAATGAGGCAACTTTTTAGCCTTTGCAGGTTTCATGTGATGATGCAGATCATTCCATTTCTGATGCAGATTTACATAATGCACTAGTCGATGAGAGAGCTGATATTGAGCAGGCAAAAACTATGCCAAAGTGGCTGGTGCAGACTTTGCGTGATAGCAAATTAGATCCACCTCTGTCATATCGTACTCGTTCAGGCTCTCATAGTGCCTCTTTTGCATCAGATTGCTATGCTATGGCTGCATCTAGTCTCTATGATTAGGATGAGCATGTTTCGTTTAATGAAGCACAAAATTCAGAAAATTGGATGGCTGCTGTGCAATCTGAATATGATGCTATAATGAAGAATGGTACTTGGTCTTTATGTGACTTGCCTCCTGGCAAGAAAGCCATTGGCACTAAGTGGGTATACAAGCTTAAGCGTGAATCGGATGGTACAATTGACAGGTATAAGGCTAGGCTTGTTCCAAAGGGTTATGCACAGGAAAGAGGCATTGATTTTGAAGAGACCTTTGCACCTACATGCCGTATGACTACTGTTCGGAGCATATGTGCACTTGCAGCTCATCATGGTTGGAATGTACATCAGTTGGACATTAAAACAACATTTGTGAATGGTGACTTGCATGAAGAAGTGTATGTTTTTCAGCCCCGTGGCTTTGTGCAGAAAGGACATGAAAACCAGGTGTGCAGGTTAAAGAAGGCATTATATGGTTTAAAGCAAGCACCACGTGCTTGGTATGAGAAGATACATGCCTATCTGCTTGCACATGGTTTTGAGAACAGTCCAACTGAAAGCACCTTATATGTTAAGCGTGCTAATGATGTGCTTCTAATCATTGTTGTCTATGTTGGTGACATGCTGCTCACTGGTCCTATTGAGAAGCATATTGCTGATTTTAAGGCTGATTTGCATGCCTCATTTGAGATTTCTGATTTGGGGCATTTGCATCACTATTTGGGCATTCAGTTTATGCAAGTTGATGGTGGAATGGCTTTGTGTCAAACAAAATATATTGACACATTATTTCAGCGTTTTGGCCTTGAAGACTGTAAGCCTATTGCCACTCCTATGGAGATAGGTTTACGATTGAGTCTTCATGATGTTGGAGATGCATTTGGTGCTGTTCTCTATCAGCAAGCTATTGGATGCTTGATTTACTTATGCATTACTCGGCTAGATATTCAGTTTGTTGTCTCACAGATGAGCAGGTTTATGCATTGCCCAAGAGTCAAGCATTGGCAGGCAGTTAAGCGCATCTTTCGCTACTTGAGTGGTACTCGAATATTTGGGTTGTTTTATCCCAAGGGGGGATCACTACCGCTCGATTTTCATGCTTTTTCTGACTCTGATTGGGCTGGTTGCTATGACACTCGTGTGTCCACTAGTGGTTTTTGCTTCATGCTTGGTAGATCATGTATATCTTGGTTGAGCAAGAAGCAACCTACTATGGCCACTTCCAATTGTGAGGCTGAGTATAGGGCAGCTTTCATAGCAATTGTTGAGTGTGTGTGGCTTAGATGCCTTATGGCTGATTTGGGTGTTGGTCAGAATTCTACCACCACCATCTTCACTAGCAGTCAAAATGCATTGGCAGTTGCAAGGAACCTTGTGTTCCATGCTCGCACTAAGCACATTGAGGTGCGTTATCACTATGTCAGGGAGAGGTTCTCTGCTAGGGAGATCAGTCTGGCATATGTGCCCACATAGGAGAACATTGCAGACCTTTTCACGAAGGCTCTGCCTAGGGAGAAGTTTGAAGCTTTCCGCAAAGCTTTGGGATTACTTCCTTTTGTGGAGTGATTTCGACATAGCTTGGCACTTCGTTATACATGAGTACCAGCTCCTTGTTCACCGCATCACTCCCAGGGGGGATTTGTTGATATATTTAGGTAGTGATGTGTGTGAACACACTAGGACCATCGGGGCACTTTTCTCCTTCTTTAGGGGTTTTTTTTTTCCTCGGCTTGTATAGACGCCTATTGCCCTAATGGGCTACTTATCTTTGTACATTCTCTAGTAATAATACATTCAGTATTGTGTGTTGTGCTCCAAGCTTCTTCTTCTTCCTTGTGCTGTTCGCGTGCTTTCACAGACGTCTATCTCCAACAATACCCGAGATATGAGCTTGTGAAGTTACTATTCTAAATGAGTATAGCAGAGAATAAAATAGAGAAGAAGTAAATGATGAATGTATAGATTCACATATAGTTACAACCACATTGGCAATGAATACTTGCACAATGGGAGTAGAATGATAGAGCTATGGAGTAAGCTCTTCAATCTCTACAAATGAACATGAAGTGGGCATGAATCAAGCTTTCTAATGGAAACTTCCTTCTTGCTCTTCATTAGGGGAAAAAGTGAACCCTGCATGGGCCTTCTAAGGATCCCTAATTTTTAGGGATTAAAATTAATCATGTGTGGTATTGAGGAAGAAAAAAATTGCTAGTGGTTTTTAACATAAAAATACTAGTTGTAAGAGACCACATTTGATTTCCTTCCTATGTTTGATTCATGGCTATTAAGAGCCATTGGATACTCCTCATGAACGCATGAGATTAACTTGTGTATCTGGAAAAAAAAATTGAGCTCTCAGTGTGCTTAGATTCATGAGTATTTGAAGCCATTAGATGTTCTTCATTGATGGACACGATTGAACAATGTTTCTCTGGCAAAAAAAGACAAAATAAGTAAGCACATCACTAGTAAGATGTGGCATAAATGGAGAGAGAGAGAGAGTACAATCTCGTTGGTAGCTCAAGGCCATTCGATCTCTCTCACGGATGCATACGATTCAGCTTGGGAAGTCTAGAAGAAAAGGACAAAATAAGGTCACATCACTCATGGGAGATGGGAGAAAGTAAGAAAGAGAATGTCGGAATCCAAACTCGACAGAATACCATCCATTGGATGTTTGAAAATTGGACGTAGGAGATTAGTATTCCGCTTTTGCATGGCTAGGACTCAAATGGGGCCATTGGATCCTTTGTTGATATGATGGCCTTAAAAGAAAATTTCCATCTATTTAATGTAGTGTCTTGAGAGTCATCCAATTAAGATTAAATCCAATGGGCTATATTAAAGGATGCTCAATCTTCTACAAGAGAAATCTCACACCTTGGATTGATATCCCCATCCAACAATGCAAAATTAAAGGCATATTTTTTTCCTTCTCTCAAGCTCCATCATTGGATCTTCTCAATATTCAAGGGCTCAAATCAAATTCGACTGGACAACTTCGAAATTCATTCTCCATGAAACCACTCTCAACACATTTTAGTTGTTTTGACTACCCCAAACCGAGGGAAACATAGGCCCAACCTACTTGATTGAGGCTCTAGACTATGGCCACCACCCTTCTCTCATTGGTCCATCACCAATCACCCCTTAATCTAAACGGCCCATGCAGGGTTCACTTTTTCCCCGAATGCTTTACAACTAAATCTGGAGGTAGTTTTGAATTTGAATTCAAATAACTTCACCTAAAAGTGATGCTAAGAATTAGGAGATATTCTCTCAATTGATGGATTCGTGGTTTTAGGACAGTTAAAGCCACAAATTTCCTTTTTACATCACAGATGAATTAATCCATTCTTTCTTTCACAATTACAAGAGATAAAATATACTCTTTTACAAGAGGTGTTTATATGCCTATGCATATGACTATAAATGAACATAAATCAAATCATATCAAGCATGTATGCTTGGGTAAAATGCACCAACAGTCTTGGTTATATCTTCTATTTTGATCCTAATTTGGTGATATCCAAATCTTAAGTCAATATTAGTGAATACATTGGCTCCACTTAATTGACCTAATAATTCATCTATGTGAGGGAGTGGGTAACTATTTTTAGTTTTTCTTTTATTCAACCCCCTATAGTCAATACATAATCTATAATAGCTATCTTTCTTGTTGTGAAAAAAATAGGTGCACCGCAAGGTGAAACACTCTGTGTTATCAAGCCTTTCTTCAAAAGATCATCTAATTGAATCATAAGCTCCTTTAATTCATCTATGTTAAATATGTAGGGTGCTCTAGAATATGGTTCACTCCTTGGATATAGGTCAATGGTGTGGTCAATTTACCTAGGTGGAGGTATACTAGGCAAGTTTTCTAGAAATACATATGCATATTCTTTAAAAATATTTTCTACGTAATTTGGAAGATTTTTATCGCTAGCTTCCTCATGCAGATTTTTCACATACACTACAAATGTTCTACAACCATCACATATAGCTCTAATTATGTGCATAGCAAAAATGAGCAAAGGATTAGGATAATGGGCTTCACCTAGAATGTGGACAGATTAATCATCTAGGCTTAAAGTGATTCTTCTATGTTCACAATCAATTGTTGTAGAATTTTGAACTACCCAGTCCATGCCTATAATTGCATCACTCTATTTCATTTCAATCACATGGAAACTCCCACAAAAGCACCTATTAGAAAAAGTAAATGCAAGGTTTTTAATGTATCCTTTTTTCTTGAAGTGTAGAAGCTATAGCAAGTTGAATTTCTTGATTTGGAGCTTCCATTAGCAAGTTATGACCAAAACAATGAAGCTAGGTGAGTGGGCAGCATACCTCTTGAAATGATATGCAGAGAATTAAATGCTCTCTACAGGTGGTTTATAATTATCCAATGATAGGTTCCAGCCACTTATTGGAAAGCTCTTGAAGTCTACTTCCTATATCAAGTGAAATCATCCAATTTGGATATCGTATGAGAGAGTTACGGACAGTTTTGTGAAGATAGGTATGCTAATCTTGCCTCTTTTTTTTTTCTCTTACTTCCTACCTTTTATTTTTTTTCTCGTTCTTTACTCTTCTCTCTAATATTTTCATTCTCTCTCTAGTCTTAACTTTATCTCACTCAGGATCTTCTTCTTATTCTCTCTTTATCCTTCTCCTCTTTCTCCTTCTCTTTCTTTCTCTCTTTCTTTAATCCTTTCTCTTTTTTTCTCTATAAATCTCTTTTTTTCTTCTTCCTTCTCTTCTTCTTTTCTTGTCTCTCTATTTCTCTCTCTCTTTCTCTGTATCTCTCTTGATATGTCTCTCTTCCATCACCTCCTTTTCCTTCTCTCTTTTTCATTCTCTTTCTATGTCTTTCATTCCTTCTCTTTCTTTCTATCTCTACTTCTTCTCTTTCTCTATTCTCTTTATTTCTTCTCTTTCTTTCTCTCTTTCTATCTTTCTCCTTCTTCTCTTTCTTTCTTTCTTTCTTTCTCTTTCTTTTTCTTCATCCTTCTCTTTCTCTCCCTTTTTTTCTCTCTCTCAATCTCTCTTTGAGAGAGGCACATACAAAATATATATTATATATTAAATTTGCACAACACCCTGCATCAAAGTGAAGTAGCTTAATGGGTAGAACGTCTGTCCTCCATGGAGGAGGTCACGAGATCAAAATCTCTACGCTGCAATTACATCTAGATAGAAGATATGTATACTTACTTGCGTTCGTGAGCAGCGCTTCACAATTGTTTGCCCTTTTACCTCCCGAATGTGACTCCTACACGATTTGCTTCTCCCTTGCGCAACCGCCATGGATTTGATGACGAATCTTAGCTCGAAGATGGAGAAGATGTTTATCCATAACCTCGAAAACAATTAAAAATATATCGTCTTGTCCCTTCCATCTTCATCTCTACCTTGCCCTCCATGGATCTCTCCACCATGCTTTGATACTTGTGAGAAGTGGAGAATGAAATGCCTGGGACTCACCTCCCAGCCTAGTTATAGCCCTTGCCTAGTCACCATTTAGAGTTCTCTCTAAGGCCCCTCTACTCATCTGGCCATCATGAGTAGGCACCTCGTATGAACTCTCTGGCTTTTGGCCTTGGCTATCCCCTGAGCAAGGAACTTCTCGTTCCTCCAAGCATGTACATCTCTGGAATATAACACAAAGTACTTGGTATGCAGGTACAATTAATATTCATGCAGGTGATGAAGAAGTTTTAAATCAGAAGAAAGGTAAATCAAAGGTTCAAATATTTGATGAAGAAGAGAATAATGAAGCACAAGTTGAAGTTGAAGAAGTGACTAGGTTTGATCCAGAATGTGATGAACCAGAAACTTTAAGAAGTGGAGAACTCAAGGTCATCAATGCACAAATGAAAACCTACAAGGTATATCTATGATACTTGATTTTTGACCACTAAAGATTATGCTTATATGGTGAAAGTAGAGGAAGACCCTTCTACATATGAAGAGGCAAAAGGTAAGGAAAATTGGGAGAAAGCTATGCAGGAAGAGTACAATGAAAGAAGAATGAAACATGGGATTTGGTTCCCAACCCAAATAGTCAGAAGATCATTGGATGGAAATGGGTCTACAAGACAAAGAGGTATGCAGATGGAAGTGTGTTTAGATATAAAGCTAAACTTGTTGTGAAGGGGTATGCTCAAACATATGGTATAGATTATGATGAGACTTATAGTCTTGTGGCAAAAATGACAACTACAAGGACTCTCATAGCTATTGCTGCATTAATGTAAAGGTTGGAAGATATGTCAATTAGATGTGAAGAATTCTTTTCTAAATGGTTACATTTCAGATGATGTTTTCATGGAGCAACCAGAAGGGTTCAAAGATAAAAGGTATCCAGAGTATGTATGTAAGCTCAAGAGAGCTTTGTATGGTATGAAGCAGGCCCCAAGGGCATGGAATTATAGACTTGTGAAGTTCTTGAAAGAACTTGGTTTCCAAGTATCTAAAGCATATAGTGCTTGCTTGTTAAAACAAGTGATGATGGGTTCATTTACATGTGTATATATGTTGATGACATAATTCTTACAGGTACAGACGAGAAGGGCATACAAGATCTTAAGAAGCAAATGGAGAAAGAGTTCAAGATTAGTGACTTGGGAGATTTGTCATATTTCTTGGGCACGGAGATAACATATACTCAACATGGAGTATATGTAACTCAAGAAAGGTATTTGAATAACTTGCTAATCAAGTTTGAAATGGAAGATTACAGGGTAATCCAATGGAGGTGAATCACAAATTGAGCAGACATGGAGAAGAATTCAAAGACATGAAGCTATATCAAAGTCTGGTTGGTAGCTTAATCTATGCTACATTAACTAGGCCCTGATTTGTCATATGCAGTTGGAGTGTTGTCTCAATTCATGCATTTTCCTAGGAGAGAACATTGGGTTGCAGGACAAAGAATGTTAAGATACATTAAGGGTACACTCAAGGAAGGTTTGTATTATGGTTTCACATCAGATACAAACATCAAGATATATAGTGATACAGATTGGGCAGGTAATCCTCATGATAGGAGATCAACCTATGGGTATCTATGTTATGTGCGAGATAAGCCAATCTCTTGGTGTTCTAAGAAGCAACACACAATTGCTTTGTCATCTACAGAAGCATGTTACACTTATGTGTTCCTCAGGTAGCTTTGATGTGAACCTTTTCCCTATACATGGGCACTTTTTACTCTAGTGCTGGCTAGAGGTTTTTTCCCCATGTTACCACATACTTGATACTCTCATATGTGGTGGTACTTTGTACTTAGGGATATTATTCAGCTCTTACTTCAGTTCAATTCATCGATCAATAGAGAGAGCTATTCCAGCCATCGTCTTCTCCGTGTGTCTTGCTGCGTTTGTGCTCCTTGTGTGTGCTTCTTGTATGTCTCTCTCACTTCTACACACACCCAACAGTGGTATCAGAGCAGGTTCAGCTTCTTCTCAAGTTTTGGTTTTTCGCGTCGCGGCGCATGCGCACTTTAACAGTGCAAATCGACTTCGGAGCATAGAAGTGTGAATTTCAGCAGCCCGGAAACATTTCCATCAGGTGCGCTGGGGTTTTACCTTCATTTCGAAGCCATTCGTGCACTCAGAATCGCCATCAGAGTGACGGTTTGTGAGCTGAAATTTCAGCACTCATTTTAGTTTTCGTCAAAGTGAAGATTTTGTCATATTCTTGTTCCTTAGTGAAATGGCGGGCAGCAATGACTTGTTTGGCATGCTTCAAGCTGAAGATAAGCTTGATGGGACCAACTATCCGATGTGGTCTTACATGATGAAGCATGTTCTTGTTGCAAAACAACTTTGGAACATAGTGGCAGATGTAGATCGAAGACCGGCAGGTGCTTCTACTTCACAATCTACTGTCACAGATGGAGCTTCTTCTTCGAGTACAGTGGTTTCTCCTTCTCCACCTACATAGGAGCAGCTTAGATGGGATGGAAAAGATGCTCAAGCTCATGCTTTGATTGCCCTTTCAGTGAAGCGTCATATAGTTCCACACATTCGGTCATGTTCTACATCACGACAGGCATGGGATACTCTTGCTTCTTTGTATGCCGTGCGTAATGAAGCACGTGTTGCATACTTGAGGAAGCAACTTGAGGATGTATGTATGGCTGAAAATGAGTCTGTGGATGTGTATGTGACATGCATCAAGGACTTGAAAGTGCAATTGGCAAACATAGATGAGATCATTCCGGATGCATCACTCATTTCTACATTGTTGAAAGGATTACCGGAATCTTTTCAAAGCTTTGCTACTACACTTCATTTGGTTGCAAAAGGAAATCCTAATATGTATGCATTTGATGAGGTTGTGTCTCTTCTTTTGCAAGAAGAGCAATCTAGAGTGAATAGGAGTGGTTTGATTGAGGGAACGCAAGCACTTGCTATCTCACAAAAGGGGAAAAGCAAGTATGGTTCAGCTTTGGGTTCATCAAAACCAAAGCCTCAAGCTTCCTCTTCCACTCATTCCTCTAATGATGGTGATTTGCAAAAGAAGAAGAGATGCAAATATTGCCGGAAGGCTGGTCATACTATTGATGAGTGTAGAAAGCTTGCTAAACGCAATGAAAAGAAGAAGGAATCGGGCATGTCTATTGCTGAAAATTCAGCAAATGCAAAGAATGATGAAGCTAACATGGCTCAAGATTTTTGGGCATGTGTTGTTACATGTCATTATGATGCTTCTTTACATTCTAAATGTATGGTTGTGAGTGAGGCTGATTCGGATTGGTTCTTTGATAGTGGTGCTTCAAAGCACATAACATCATGCAAAAGATTTTTTGCCTCTTTGAAAGATGCATCTAAAGGAGGACATGTGGTATGTGCAAACAATGCCTCTTATCCTATCATTGGAGTAGGAGAAATTGAGCTTACGACTGCAAATGGAGGTGTGATTCTCTTGAAAAATGCATTGTATGTGCCCGGTATAAAAAAGAACTTAATTTCAGTTCCGTTGATTGCCAAAGCTGGACTTCATGTACACTTTGTTGATGATAAGTGTATGGTTCATGATTTCAGCAATGGTGATGTTATTGTGATGTCCGGTACATTATGTAATGGTTTGTATCGCATGGATACATACAAGAGGGCTGCCTCGAATGCTTTAGTTGCTCATACTTCTTCCATGGCTGAAATGGAGCTTTGGCATGCTCGTTTTGGTCATTTAAACTTCAATAGTTTGCTCTACTTGCAAAAGAAGGACATGGTTATTGGCTTGCCTACACTTGAGTCCATTGAAAAGCATGCATGTGAAGGTTGCATTCTTGGAAAAATGCATCGTGCTTCTTTTCCAAAAGATAGTCATACACACACTACAAGAAAATTGCAACTTGTTCATAGTGATGTACGTGGTCCGGTCAAGACTCCATCTTTTGGGAAGCATGTATATTTTGTTACCTTCATTGATGATGCTACTCGCCATACATGGGTGTATCCTATGAAAGCAAAGAATGAGGTATTTTCTTGCTTCAAAGCATTTTTAGCTATGGCTGAAAATTTTTCTTCACAAAAGCTTTTGACTCTACGCACGGATCGTGGTGGTGAGTACATGTCACATGAGTTTAGTGCTTTTCTTTGTGAAAGAGATATTTCACACCAATGTACGGTGCCATATACACCTCAACAAAATGGTGTTGCCGTTAATAAAAATAGAAATCTACTTGAAATGGCACGATGTATGGTTAAAGGAAAGCATCTTCCTCATAAGTTTTGGATGGAAGCGGTCATGTGTGCAAATTATGTGTTGAATCCCTGCCCTACAAAAGCATTAAGAGTCATCACTCCTTGTGAGGCTTGGAATGGTCATAAGCCTATGGTTAGTCATATGCGTGTGTTTGGTTGTTTGGCATATGCTCTTGTGCCATCACAACAATGTCACAAACTTGATGACAAGGCAAAGAAATGTATATTTGTTGGTTATAATGCTGAAAGTAAGGGATATCGGTTGTACCATCCATTGACGAACACAATTATTGTGAGTCGAGATGTGGTATTTGCTGAAAATTCAGTTTTCCCTCTACTTGAATGCAAAAAACTGCCAACAGTTAGCTCACAAGATGTGTTCGATACACTCATGCCTTTGTTCCAAAATGGTGCGCTTGACTATGGCCATGTAGACCAGCCAACTGAGGCTCAAAGGGCTGAAAAATTACAGCCAAATGGGGCTGAAAATGCAAAGAATTTCCAGCCAAACATGGCTGAAAAAATTCAGCCAAAAAATGTCAAAACTGTTGGAAATTTCCAGCCACATATGGCTGAACATTTGCGTCAAAATATGGCTGAAACTGAGCATGAAATTCAGCCCACGCATGATGTACATATTGAAGATGTATTACATAATGAACGCATGTCTATCAAGAGTGCACAATCTATGCCAAAGTGGCTGAAACAAACTTTGCAGGACAGCAAATTGAGTGCACCTTTACTTGGTAGAACAAGATCAAGCTCTCACCATGCATCAAATAATTTTGTGGATTATTCTCTTATTGCTACAACATGTAATGAAGAGCCACTTTCTTTTGAAGATGCATGTGACGATCCACAATGGATGAGTGCTATGCAATCAGAAATGGATTCCATACATAGGAATGGTACTTGGGAGTTATGTGAATTGCCAAAAGGAAAGAATGCCATTGGTACAAAGTGGGTTTACAAGATTAAGAGAAAATCTGATGGTAGCATTGATCGCTACAAAGCTAGATTGGTTGCCAAAAGATATGCGCAACAATATGGCATTGACTATGAGGAAACTTTTGCACCTACTTCACGCATGACTACCATTCGTACCGTGGTTGCATTGGCTGCCCATCGAGGTTGGAAAGTGCATCAGTTGGATATAAAAACAGCCTTCTTGAATGGTGATTTGCAAGAAGAGGTTTATGTGAAGCAACCTCCTGGATTTGCTATGAAAGGGAAAGAGCATATGGTTTGTCACTTGCATAAAGCCTCGTATGGTCTCAAGCAAGCTCCACGTGCATGGTATGACAAAATACATAAGCACTTGATTGCTCTTGGCTTCACATGTAGTCCGATTGAAAGCACACTCTATGTACGCAATAATGGGGCTGATCTTATAGTGCTTGTTCTTTATGTCGATGACATACTCTTGACTGGGTCATGTGATGCAAAACTTGACATTCTTATGGCTGATTTGCAGCATACTTTTGATGTCACTTATCTTGGTCTTTTGAGCTACTATCTTGGCATCCAATTTGTATCCATTGAGGGGGGAATTGTTATGCATAAAGAAAAGTATGTTGAAAAACTACTTCAGCGTTTTGACTTTGAGGATTGTAAGCCAGTTTCCACACCAGTTGAGACAGGATTCAGGTTCTCAGTTGAGGATTCCAGTGATGCATTTGACACTTCTCTTTATCAGCAAGCTATGGGATGTCTTATATATGCATGCAACACAAGGCCGGATATACAGTATGCAGTTTCCCAGTTGAGTCGATTCATGCATAGCCCTGGCACTAAGCATTCGCAAGCGGTGAAACGTGTGTTTAGATATCTCCGAGGCACTTTGAGCTTAGGTCTCTTTTATGGCAGAGATGTTCAGTCATGCTTGCATGCTTTTACAGATAGTGATTGGGTTGGTTGTTATGATACTCGTGTGTCCACTAGTGGTAATTGCTTTTTCCTTGGAGACTCATGCATATCTTGGTTGAGTAAGAAGCAACCTACAGTGGCGACATCGAGTTGTGAAGCTGAGTACAGGGCAGTTTTCACAGCTACAGTGGAGTGTATATGGCTAAGACGCCTATTGATGGATCTTTGCATGGAGATTGATGCTGCTACGCATATTCTCACTGATAGTCAGAGTGCTTTGGCTATTGCACGAAACCCAGTGTTTCATGCACGGACCAAACATATTGAGGTGCATTATCACTATGTGAGAGAGCGCCTTCATGTAGGAGATATTGATTTGGTATATGTGCCTACACAAGATAATGTGGCAGACATATTCACCAAAGCTCTTCCACGGCAAAAGTTTGAAGCTTTTCGCAAAGCTTTAGGCTTGTTACCTTGTGGGGGCTGATCTGTCACTCCCTGTATGTGTTCACATCATTCGCTCCAGGGGGGTTTGTTACACTTATGTGTTCCTCAGGTAACTTTGATGTGAACCTTTTCCCTATACATGGACACTTTTTACTCTAGTGCTAGCTAGAGGTTTTTTCCCCATGTTACCACATACTTGATACTCTCATATGTGGTGGTACTTTGTACTTAGGGATGTTATTAAGCTCTTACTTCAGTTCAGTTCATCGATCAATAGAGAGAGCTATTCCAGCCATCGTCTTCTCCGCGTGTCTTGCTGCGTTTGTGCTCCTTATGTGTGCTTCTTGTGTGTCTCTCGCACTTCTACACACACCCAATAAAGCAGAGTATAAAGGAATGGTTGAAGCTGCAAAGGAAGTCATATGGTTGAAGATCCTCATGAAGATTTTTGATATCATTCCGAGTACACCCACTATTCAGGGAGATGATATGAGTTCATTGTATCTAGCTGCTAACCCTGTTTTTCATGCCAGGACTAAACACATTGAGATTCAGTATCATTTCTTGAGAGAGAAGGTGATTGATAAGGAGATTGAAGTCATACATACTTCAACAAAAGATCAAATTGCAGACATGCTAACCAAAAGCTTGGATGGACCAAAGCTACGAAGATTCAAAGACATGGCAAGTACAAAGAAGATGGAGAAAACAACAATTGATGATTGAGGGGAGCTCTTGGTGCATGAAAACCATCAATTGATGTTTTAGAAAAAGGTTTGAAGTCAAAAGATGAAGCAAAGACCAATATATGAAGCTTGAAGTTAGTGCATGATCAGAGAATGAAGTCTTGTATATACATGTACACTAGACTTGTAATTAACTCACTTATACCTTTATTATGGTTAAGAGTTTGGACATATATGCCTATATATACAAGAAAAAGTTGGGGCATGTATGAGAGATGATGAATGACAAGTTTTAAGAGTCATTAGACACTTTTAGAAGTGAAGGGAATATCTCTTATCAACCAGATGTAATGTTTTCTTGAATAGAAGAAAAGTTGCACCTGATATTTTGCTGAGTGCTCCTTCTGTGTTTATTCTTCTGTGGAATGCTTTTGTAGAAGTCTAATTCTATAGTTGAGTGACCTCTATACAAATTTTTAGATCCTAGTTGTGATCCGGCTGAGAGAATTGAGAGTAGGAACATTTACATGTGTAAATGTGAAGAAGAGAAGAATGCAGCAGGCACAAATTTGATTATAATGTTTTGGTCAATTATCCTTCCATAGGGTAAAGTTTTGAGCAAGTGAGCACTCATTCTTTAAGTTGGAAGGTAAGCTACCTATAGATAAAAGCATTTGAATAAACGGGTTCTAGTTTAAGAGAACTATGCATTAGAAGTTGTAGGTGTCAAAGTCGACTGTAGAAAAGTACAATTTTAGACATAAGTGAATTGTTTGGAGTAAATCTCAAGATTTACTAAACATTTTGAGAAGTTTTTTAACTTGGAGAAGGTATGGAAGCTTTAGGTGACACTTTATGCAAAGTTTCATTAGAAACTTTACACATTTGGTCAACCAATGAATGAGTTAAGTGCAGCAAACTTTTCTGTGTAATGACTTTCTTCAGAGTTAGATAAAATCTTGATGATTTGGCATTGGTCTTCAAACATTGGTTAAGGTTTTGAGTTTTTCTTGATATAGAGTCTCTAACATCAATGATAACTTGTTCTTTTGGAGATTAACACTCTCCATCATAAAAGTCATCAAAAAATTGCATAGGTTGTAAAAATTTTAGTGAAAAGGAGGAAGGAGAGCACACCAAGGCTCAATTTAAGGTAAAACTTTAAATTTTCATGCAAAAGGGTGGAAGTCACGATTTTGAGTGAATGGTATAAAAGCAGGACTTGGAAAAAAATTAGTTCATTGTGAGAGAGAGTGACTGAGAGTGAGAGAGCTAAAAATATTTTTCAAGATTTCTATACAAGCAAAGTAAAGGTATACTCTTTTGATAATTAATATTTCAATGTTTTGAAATTTTTTTTGTTGAAAAATGGTAGATTGTAAGTAATAACATAATTATGACTTTTGGTTTTTCATGTTTTAATCATAAAAAATCATTTTTTGTTAGATTTTCTTGACTACATGGCACTAAAGGCCCTTCTAATGCATGTGAAAAAATCACAAAAAGAGAGGAACAAAAAATACACTTATCACAAAGAAACTTGGAAAATCATAATGAAGTAGAAACATCAGACCAAGGAGAGTATAGAAACATCCTTAAATACCTGTATACAAATAGATTTCGAGCATATGTGTACCAGGATGGACTGCGTAAAGAACTCATTAGGTTGAGGAACTTAGAAATTACTTTAAACTTGATGCCAATGGCTCAGTTTAAGAATGGCAAATATGAAGATAGACAAGGATGTATACATTTCTTTACAAATAACCTTGATTATACAAATGATTTAGGTTAGTGTTTAGAGAAAGGAACTTGGGACCAAAACCTAGAATAACCATAAAGTCCAAGGCATAGTAGACATCACACTCCTATAGAGCCATAGAGAGAAAAGAGAAATCATACTTCACCTAAACCTTTTCTAAAGGAAGGAGAAGTAGTGAATGAGTTCCCTATTATAAGAAGAATGAATGGAATAATCCTAAAAGAACTATGAGACCATACCAAGTAGAAAAACATATGAAAAACCAACATGAAGGATCTATAAATCTTCATGATCATGTAGCTGAGCACAAACAAATCCTAAGAGCAGAAGAGATAGGAGAGTATAAGATCCAATTCGAAGCTTTTGGATTAACTTTATCAAGAGCTTCCTTAACTTGGTTTCTACCATTAATGAGGGAAATTTTTACAGACATAGATAAGTTTTTGGAAGAATTCATAGGGGAAGTCTCTAAAACTGGCATTAAACATAGTATTGCTACATTAATTCATACATTCAAGCAGAAACATGATGAAAGTTTAAGGATAGCAACAAAGAGATTCAAACAATATCTAGAGATGTGCGCTCAGGAACCATCAATGTCCAAGAGAGTGTCATTGTTCATTGAAGGAATGAATAATGCACAATCAAGAAAAATGGTGTGCTGTAGGTGATGTCTAGATTAAGCCTCCTGTATTAGGAAAGCTATTGATCTAGAAGAGAATAGTGGAACTAATCTTTTAATCTTTGATCAACATGGGAATAGTGAAAACAAAATACCACCCATAGAAGAGTTAACTCAAGCCATAGCAAAAGCTTTAGGACTTAATCAACCATAGAATAACACAAACAAAAAAAATGCTATGTGTGTGGAGAGAACCATCCTACTCATTTGTCCAAGTATAAAAAACCATTACACCTACAAGATAGAAGAACACTAAAATTTTGCACACTAGAAAAGAAATGGAAAGATCATACAAGGCAGGAGTGCTTTTATAACAATCAACTAGTAAGAGAGAGAAAATATCAAAACTAGCCATTACAATTGAGAGAAAGAGATTTTTTGGATCACCCTAGACCTATCCTAGGACAAAAACCACCCATACCAAATAATGTGGTTCCAGTAAAGTATACATTAGTGAAGCAAAATTTAGAGAGATCTCTGGTACCAAGTAGAGATTATTTTGATGGATATAACAACCATTCAATCAATCATTTTGAAGATACCAGTTGGGACTATACATATAACAAAGAACTCGATCTTCAAGCTTTGGATTTAGGGATTGAGAGAATTGAAATGGATGCAACCACATTCATGTATATAACAAATAATTACATATGAAACCCAAAATCTCAATTAAAGAACACACAAAAGTTGATTCGTTATAGGTGTGGGGGAGATCATTTCGTGAGAGATTGGCCTCGACACCTACTTTAAGAGTAGAAGGAGCCCATTGTAAGGATTGTTGGAGAGAACATTTTATCAACGATTGTCCAAAAAATCAAAATAGGCAAAATGCAAACACTCACATACCTTTAAAGGTAGTAGAAATTATGGAAAATCCTGGGAGTGAGCATGAGGAAATAACACATATTCAACTAGTGACAAGAGCTCAAGCCAAGCAACAAAACTAAACATGGAGGAGGATAAGAGAGAACTGAAAAAGAATTCTTCATGAAGAAAAGGAGAGCTAAACAAAAAGCAAAGTGGGAAAAGAAAGTAGAAGAATTAGAAAAGATAGTACATACCAAACTCCAAAAGAAATCAGAAGAAGATGATTGAAAACAAAAAAATGAGTACAAACACATGCAAAATTTATCAAAAAAATTAGACACTTTGACCACGGAATAAGAAGAAAAATAGAAGAGGGTTAAATTATCAAACTGAGAGCTTGACCTTGTCAAGTGCATGAAAACATGTGTTTCAATGATGGTTAATGTGGGAAAGGGACAAGTGATGCATGCAAACAGGGAACATCCACCTCACATGACACCTATTACACCCATGTGTATTGGGATACTTAGTGCAATAGTAGACACAAATAAAGCGATATCTCCTAGCTCTGGTACCCCAATATGGTCAATAGCAGGTTCATTTCGAAGCTCTTGACAAGATGCATATGATAGAACCTTGTGCTTCAAGTTATGGCAAAAAAATGGAGCAATGGGAATCACCTACTCTCACTTCAAGACTTCCTACACTTCACACACACAACAATCACAATGAAAAAAGATGGGGAAGGGGTAGACAAAACCTCTACACACATTTTACTCCTCAAACACACACAAAAGTTCATGAAGAAGAAGGTACACAAGCAAAAAGAATCAAATCTGAAATTTCAAAGTTACCTCTTGATTATGACAAAAAGTCTTTACAAAAGAGTTATAAGTGGCTTATATACATGTGCTCTAATGTTGGTCCTTTAACATAAGAGATCAACACTTTCTCTAAAAATCACTAAGTTCCTCCTATTATACAAGGGTATATTACAATCTTCAAGATTCATGCATATAGAGGACTCCTCTAGAGCATTTACAAAGCTTTTCAATGTTTTACAATGGGTTTTAGAAAAAGCAAGTGAGCCATTTCTTGAAAATTTTAGGGGCTTAATTTTCTTCTCTTCTTCCTTCTCCTTTTTTCTTTCTCTCATCTTGAGTCCTCTACAAAACTCTCCCCCTCTTAGTCTCTATCGTCCCTTGATAGGCTTCATTCTAAAGTGGCTAAACTTGGGATCTTTAAACTTGCTATCCTCCTTCCCCACTCACCAAATTATTCCTCCATGATTGATGCTTCGTTGATTGCGTGCACCCAATGGTCAAGGAAGCATTCAAGACTCAGAGACTATTTATCAACTTATATGAGCCTCATTCCAATGCTTCCATTTCCCCTTGATAATTCTTTACTTTCATTCACTAGGGTCTCTTGTATTATTGTGTTCACCATGCATGCCACCAGTGAATGACATCCAAAAATTGATGTGTGGTGCTTCAAAGGTACAACTTTTACTTCTTTTCGCATCCTTAGGGAATTGTTGCATTCTTTAGCCAATGTCCTTTTCTTTTGTGTCTCGTTATCACCTTGATGTGTGCCCCTACGGGGCTCTAGGCAGAATGTAGAGCTTAATGAATTACTTTCTTTTTTTATTTCCTTGTTCTCTATCTCTATATTGTCTTTGCCTCCACATGTCCTTGCTCTTGAACTCTATCATCCTCGATAGGCTTTTGATGGCGAAACATGTATGTTTGATAGCTTCTTGAAGACTTTAAGTACCATAAGTATCATGCTGAGGATCTTATTGGTAATCTTGATCGTTAAGTCTGGTATGTGAGCATGTAGAGATAGCTAAAATTCTATTGTTATGACCATATAATCTTTGGTGGGTAGGTATTCATGTAGTGGGCTCAGTAATAGTGGAAAGTTGAGCCATTGATGATTTATTGTACTCTTTTGTTGTCCTTCCCAAAATTCAGGCCATGTCCCTAGCTGTTGTCCGAGTGGTTGAGCCTCTCGCCTCTTATGGTGGGGGTGAGGGTTCAACCCCCATTGGCAATATTTGTGAGGGACATGTTAACTTGGAATGATTTATCTTGTGGTTGATGTGCAATCACCTATTCTGCCCTGTGGTAGTTGTGACTGTTGTTTAACCTAGCTACGTAAACCCCTGTTCATGTGGGATAAGGGGGTCCCATGGGTACTATGCACTTCCTTGTATAATTGCAATTTCAAAGTTAAAGCCCAAGGGAATAGGCCTCGCCTAAACCTCCATTAAAAAAAAAATTCAGGCCATGGTCAAGACTTTATCACTAGGCAAAAAGAGGGATTTACCTATAATAAGCATGGTGTGTCTTGCCAATGCACCTGCAAGGTATGATTTTTTTCCAAAAATCATTTCTCTAGACAAGGTTATTTGCATCAAATTCCTCTAGTGTGTAGGTAAATGTGTTAGCTATAAAATTGAGATTTTTATTTAGATCCTTTTGGGTAATTTTCTTCATATATCTTTGGGTATGATCTTTCATGATTTTGTATGGTACATTGAAGGGATTTATGATCTGATCTAGATCTTTGCTTTCTAACAATTGCATCTTCAAAATTTTGTGTCCTCTAAGACACCAATAATGCTTGTTCCTTTTGGTCTAATTCTGCAGTGTATGGCATGTGAATACCATCATGAATGATTTCATGCAAATCTTGTATCAAAGATGGAACTATGGGGGGAGAAAGAGGATGTACCTCAGTCACCTGAGTAGCCATATTTGGATTTGGCACTACTGGTATCTCCATGTTCATTGGTTGATTGTTGTTTGTGTTTTGGAGCTTTAGTATCTGCTGTTGCAATTGAGCGATCAATTCATCTTTCTCCATGACATTATACCTTATCTCTTTGAGCTCTTCTCTAGCTTGATTTTGCTTGCACAAATCTTGTTCAACTATTTTGCATCTTGACTATATTGTTTGGCATATAATTTGAGTAAGTGGTCCTAGTTTTTTTTAATTCTGTTGTGTCTTGAGCATACTTTGCTTCTACTTTTGCACAAAGTGTTTGTTCTACCTTCATCTAATCTTCATATTTTTCTAATTGCCTCTTGAGGCTCTGAATTTCTTCACCATTGGACAATGACTTGTCAATTGGTTGATTGAGTAGCAGGGATGGCATTAGTTCTTTATTTTAATTGCATAGAAAGTTGGCTTCTTCCATGTATCCTTCTATTTGCATTTTTAAGATTTTCCTATGTGTAGAAAGGTGTACCTTTTTAGCTTCATATTTTGAACACATCTTTTGTAGCTCTGCATTCGCTATCTTCAACTTATCAGATGCATGATTTATCTCTTGCACTTGATATTGCATGGTAGTATTTTCTTTCATTTGTGCGTCGGCTTGGTGTAGTGCCACCTTTAGTTTGCCTTTTATCTTTTCAAGCTCTACCCGAGTCTTTATTAACTGTACTGATAGGTTATCACTCAGGGCCTTGAATTGATTCCTCTCCACATGAGCTTGTTCATATTCTTTGTCAGCCTCCATGAGTTGTTGTGTGTCCATGGCACTCTGAATCATGTGTTTGACTACCAGTTTCAATTGCGCCATGTCCAGGTTCAACCAAGTCTTTGGGATGATTGGAGGTTCACTTGTTTGCATGTCCTTACCTTTGACTGTATGCAATATATCATTGAATGGTTGTCATATTTTCAAGTGGACATTCAGCTCAACCTCTTTCTCAGGGAATGCTTTAGAGCTACTACTCTTAGGGATGGTCATTGATTTCGCATACTTTGCCATTTCCAATGTTGATGGCATTTCTCTTAAGTACTCCCATATTTCCATGGCATGGTATATCAAAATGATTAATGACATGCTACTATTCAAGAACTTCCTTATGCACCATTAATTCTTAGTTTTGAATAGTCTTTCTTGCACATATGGAGTCAAATTAATTTGATTACCCACTTGCGTCACAACATGGGATAATAATTGAACCACTATTTTTTGTGGAGCTGTGTATCTCCTCATATTTGGGAAGTAGAAATGATGATGCACAAGTCACACTTCTTCCTCTATGTCTAATCTGTTGATATCCATGAATGTTCACTTCTTTGCTTTGTGACTTTCATCCTTCAAGTCCATGATCCCATCCTTAACCCATCCAAACACATCCTTGATTAATTCATGTGTAAATCGGATGTTCCTCAAGTTGCCTTGCAAGTCAATAACTTGCGCTTCTGGGATTGATGGTTTATGTGCAACTAAATGTAAGGTGTTCATCACTTGAGTACATCTATCAAAATCACACTTGTAAATAGGGAGCTTCAAATAAGCATCTATTCCTTCTTTTATCCATGTCTCGATGGTTCTAGGCATACTGTGTAGAATGCAAAAATCCAAATACTGTGTCTCGATGGTTCTAGGCATACTTGACTCGTCACAGGCAATTGATGGTCATGATCCATAATTCGTACTGTTAAGAAGACATGACCATTGAAGGGTTGATCGTCCCTAAACTAGTGACCACGAGCTTTTACTGTGCATTCCAAGGGAAATTCATTGACTTCCATTGGTTGTTGCCTTAGATTCCTCGAGTGCCATCTACTTTGAAGCCAATGATTTGATTATCATGAGAGAATATGGAAGCTAATGTTGCATAGTGCTCATGCAATTGATTTCCATCATTTATGTGAGTCCCCTCTCACATAAGTTGAGCTTGTCGTGATATTACCAATACCTAAAGATACAGATTTATTTTTCTCTTTTTGGTTTTTCTTTTCATTTTTTAATAGAAAAAAGTTCACAAACAAGTTAGTGACTCAAAGTAAAAAGTTAGTTGTTTGTTAGTAGCAGTCCTACACTACTAGAGTACAAGTGAAGACCTATTTCCTTTGAAGAAAATGTGCACCATTAGAGATTTTAAAGAAGCTATGTGTCGAATGCGAAGCCTTATAAAGTGACCTTGTTGTGCATACTTTTGGTGCATTCAACTTCGCATGAGTGCAATCTTGACACTGCTTCTCCAGTTGTTGTTTTGCTTGAGTTTTATTTGGTTTCCAAATTTGATATGCTTTTGTAGCTCTTTTTTTTTCTTTTTTCAATGTTGGTTAGTGTGGTTCTGATGCTACTTCCTCCTTCTTTTTTTTAACTTCCCAGATGTATTTGCATTGATCAGGAGTCTTCCTTGGTTTCTTCAACCTTGTTTGTCCAGTACTCTCTTGAAGTCTTTGATTAGCCTTTAGTTGAAACCGGATTACATCGTTGAATGAACTAATTTCTTCTCTGGCTTTGTCCATTGTCTTCCTCGGTGTCCAAATTTACTTTTGTTGTCTTTGAGCTTTAGTGAGTTGTTTGGGTATACATACTTGAATTTTCTTTGATTTGGTCGGTAGTGCTCTTTCTACCTTTAATGACTTTCTTTGTCTAGGGTTTGTTGGTTGTGATTGTCGCTTATTGCATTGATACTCCTAAAGTTGATCTTTGTGAATCCATATCTATTTGATTCTCCTGTTGGATTGCTGGTGAGTCATCCTTGATGCCAAATTTATAGCTAGCTCTCTACATTCCTCTCTTGCATTAACGAGCTCACTATGGCTTTGTGAAATGTTTTCTTTAGAAGGGGGCTGATCACATGTAGTAGGAGAAGAAATTTGATTGACACCTAAGCTAGGTTGAAGAATGGAATCGTTAGATAGAGAGCTTGGGTGGGGTTCTAAGTCATGCATACTTAGGTTAGGTACATTAGGGTTTTCCATTTCAACTGTATAGATACATAAATAATCTACATAGACTTTCATACTTTTTCTGCAAAATCTTTGAAGACATGACACATTAATCTTTGGAATGTCACTAGGGCATTGGTTAAACCGAAAGGCACAACCAAAATGCATGCACTCCCCATTTTGTAGCAAAAGCAATTTTGTGTTGGTCTTCAGTAGCAATTGCTACTTGATTTTAAATTGAAAATCCATCAAAAGTTGGACACTTCCTTCCCTTGTACTCTTTCCAAAAGATGATCTATAATGGGAAATGGATATTTTTATTGAATAGTGGCAACATTAAACTTTTTTAAAATACAGACCCTAAGCTATTCTTCTTTGGTACAACCACCAAGGGAGAAACCCATTTAGTGTGTACAATCTCATAAATGAATCTTGTTGCTAATGATTTGTCTATCTCATCTTTAATTTTGGCTGAATATACATCATTATAAGTGTAAGGTCCTTTTTAGAGGGTTTAGCATCAGGTGTCATTGGAATTATATGAGAACATATCGATGGATCAACTCCTTCTAGATCTTTGTAAGTCAAAGCGAACACATCCCTATACTCTTGTAACGATTGTATGAGCTCTCTTTACTCTTCTATGGACACATCCTTGCCTATGTAGGTGCATCTCTTTCATCACCTTCTCGAGTTACTACAATTTTTTTCTTTTGCTCTTTGTTGTCATATGCTACTCCATCTTATGCTTCTCTCTTCGACATTTGAATAGTAATTTTTTGCCTTCCAATTTCATGCCTTTCAAAATGTTAAGGTACTTCAAAGTGTTCTTGTTTTTTATTTTCTTCCTCCATTTCACTATTCTCCTTCTTAAGGGTTTCTAGGTATTCTTCTATGGAGAATATTTTTCTATTCTCCTTTGAATTTTCCGTTTTAATTTCTTTTAGGTATAACTCTTTTGAATTAAACTTCGGTTCCATTTCTATACTTTCACATTCCTCTTTTCATTCCTTTTCTATTATTTGTCCTTCCTCTACCTCTTGGAGAACTACCATGTACAAGCTCAAGTCATAAGCTTCTTCATCTACACATTTATTCATGGTTTTCACTTTTTCATTCACACACAAATCTAAGGTTGCTAATATTTCCATCCATCTATGTGGCTCAAAAGCTTCATCAAGAAATATATGTGGCAATATGTACATAAGATCTTCTATATGTTTGTGTAATCAAGTGATAGGTAGGAGATGGTTGAACCACACCCTTCACAGATAGGAGATGGTTGAACTACACCCTATGAGAAAGGATTAGGAAGTAATCATCAACCATGGATTTTGGGGCAAGTGGTTAGCCCATCACATTCCTAACCAAAAGGTTGTGAGTTCAATTCCTTACATTGGTATCAGAGCCTAAGCTTCTATGGAGAGCTTGATGGACTTATCATCATCATTAGAGAATGATCATCTTTTCTAATGAAATTATCTCTCCTCGCAAACATCCCTATCTCTTAATCTTCGTATGAGCAACAAATCCCATCTCTTCAGATTTCAAGAGCGCACTTCCTTCTGCATTAGCAAAATGGTAGTTATTCCAATCTAGCTCCCGCATATGCAGGTGCTAGGACTCAAATCCACGCTCTTAATTTGCAAGGCAGAGGAGTTAGCCAAGATGCCCTTCGATCAATTTGGTAATAGAATATTAGCATGCAAACATACATGTCTTATCAAATCCTAGACGGATGCACTCAGCCACCTGTAGCTCTGTTTTGCTTGTCGAAGGGGTTTCAAACGTGAGGATGATATAGTGATGCCCAAACACAAACCACAGGACTCGAACCATGTACTATTGAGGAGAAATTGTTATGCACGAACAAATTCTATACAATGTTTTTGTCTTGTGCATAGCACAAAAAAAACCATATTCGCAGCTCTTCAAGAGTATGAAGGTCAGATTCGAACCCGAACCCATGACCGCTGTTCATTCGGTTTCTACGCTAACCCATGCACTGCACTCCTTTGATTTTCGATTAGATGTCAATTATCTACCTAGAGAACATGCTATGCGTTTCAAGTACTGTAGTGAGTCATACATACATACATAAATACATACATACACACTTACGCACGTACGTACATACATATATATATATACGTACACACACACACACACACACATATATATATATATATATATATATATATATATATATATATATATATATATATATATATATATGGACCTGCACTACTGATTCTCTGCTTCCTTTTTATTATGTTCTTCACTCTTGAGATTGAAACAAGACCCATGATTTGTCAATTAGGGTATACAAGGCTTATGCATAGCTGTCCAAAAGTGTTATTTATGGATTAGATACATGTGCACTTTACTGCTACATAGTTAGTTTTTTTTTTTGTTAGTTTTACAACAGAATGGGGAGAGGTATTTAAAGAAACTACAATGATGAGGATAGGTGACAAATGCAAGTGGTTCATATACACAAGGCTATAGAAGAATTCAAGGATTTACATTATAATGGCTAGCATGTCTAATGTGCCCAATGCCATAAAAGTGATAGAAGACTCATATTATAATGAAACAATACCTCAAACCCAATTATGCGAAGTGGTTGATGGAGCCAAACTAAGGGTAATAATGGAAGAAGATCTTACACATGATGAGAATGTGAAAGGTTCTTTGAATGTTAATATTCACCCCTCCTTGGTATGGTACTCTTTGTCATGTTTTATGAAAGGGGTGTGCTTCTTTTTTAAATAACAAGAATTCCCTTGGTAATTGATGCGGCTTTGGCAATTAATGCAAATATTGGTTCAAAAGTGGTCAAACAAGTGTTTCCGGAAATGGACTATCCAAAGTTATTTTTGGTGATGCAAAAGTTAAGTCTCAATTATTGGAGAAGCAAATTGTTTTCCTTTGTGGTCACATAGCTGACATGTTCCCATGGAAGCTTGTAAAAGGAATGAAGGAAGAGCTTCTTTAAAAATTCCTAGTGGGTTGAATTGGTTGACCCTCCTTCATTTCTATGGCCTAATATTGGGCATGTAACCAAGATATTGGGGAATGTTCTCTATACTCCCTCAGTATCTTCCTTGAATAAGAGCAAGATCTGTGTGTTATAGAATACATCTAGACCCTTTCCCAAGACCTTGTATATAAATTGCTTGTTGTTGTTAGAATAGTGATCTATTGAAATGGGTAAATATGGAATGATTTTGTTTTCATTGTGGAAATTTGAGCCACTATACAAAAAAGTGTCCCACTCTCAAGTATTAGGGAGTTATGATACTATCTTCTTTTCATAATAGTGAGATTATGGTCCCTGAAGTCCAAACTTTTGGTAAACAAATTTCCATCCATTGAAGTTATGACAACTCCTAGGTCTTCAATGATACAATTACTGAGTAATAGTTTCCTCCCTTGCCCCATTATGCCAATTAAGGGTTAACTAGTTGAATGGTGAGGGGAGTAGTAAGGATCCTATGTTGGCAAAAAGGTGGATAATCTTCAAGAACAAATATTGATAAGCATGAGTTCGCCATGATGACTAACAAAAACGCACTTTTGCATGGAAAACATAATAAGTTCCAATCAAGATACTTTGTGTTTTCTATAAATGATGCTAATTTTGCACCTCAAAATGAGCAATTGATGTTAGACTATCTTGACAAAATGGATATCATTCTTCAACATCTAGCTCCAACTCTAACGTATATGGATTCCCTTGATATTTCACAATGGATACCATGAAATTAACTATAAAGAACATAGGTTTAGGAGAATATAGAAAATTGATGAGATTGTGGAGATGGATTAGTAGATATGGACTAGGCATAGTCTAAATACAAGAACACAAGAAGCATGACCATGGCGTTCTTCTTGTGCATATGAAAGATTATCGGCTCCACTAGAATGGTGTTAAAAATACATATTTAGGTTTGCTTCTCATTATAAGAAGAGATACAAAATTTTCGAGTATTTTCAATGAACCTTCTAATATATCTCATATTTTTCATATCAGCATGCATGGAATGTCATACATTTGGTTGAATGTATATGCCCTTAATTCACCTATAGATAGAATGCAAATGTGGAAAGCTTTGTTGAATGTTATTCATCCATTTGGTTGAATGTATATGCCCTTAATTCACCTATAGATAGAATGCAAATGTGGAAAGCTTTGTTGAATGTTATTCATCATTGTTAAGAGTTCTACTTATATTTATGGAATGATGCTTGTTTCAATTTGTGTATGGATTTTAATACAATGGATGTTGGTGAAGATTGTATGATAAGTGCCTCATTGTTAGTTCCTTAAGAAAAGAGACTATATTTATGGAGTTATGATAAGTGCCTCATTGTTAGCTCCATTTTGGGGTTATTGAATTGTGATTATTTATGGTTTACTATTGGGGGAGATAAGCTTTGTTTTATATCTTTCATTCAAGATCTCATAGGAATGTGATGAGCAGTTGGTTTGTTGTTATTATTCTCATGATTTTGCTTTGCATTCTACCTAAAAAAATGTTTGTTGATGCTACGATGCTCCTTTTATATCATGGTCCTCTTGTTATCTTCCTTCTAAATTTTGATTGGAAGTCCATCATCCTTGATCACTTTCCAAAGAATCCACTGAAGATTCATCACGTATGGACAAAAACCCTCGATGTTCAAATAGAAAGATTCCAAAAGCTTTTAAGCTCAATGTTGTTGCATGCATGAGGTGGGAATATATTGTTTGTCATATGCAACAGGTAATCACTGACTGTGGAAAGAACTATAGTACAATGCTAAATAAATCACTTCAGTATAGTGCTAAATACAATGCTAGTATAGGCATCGGAATAAGCATTGACATAGATGCCAGTATGTGCCAGAGTATTATCGATGCTTATACCGACGCTTATATTAGAGATAATATCGGTGTATATTCCGATGACTATACAGCCGTCGGGTTTTTAGTGTTTTCCTAAGAATTTTCCAATGGTCATATTGATGCTGAGGATAATCATCGGTATGGCTAGTATCGGTATGAGGCTCATACGTTGTAGTGAAAGTTAACATGAGACACACTGAAGTCCCTCATGTGCATGCCAATTCTAAGCATTTTTTTTATTGCTTACATGCTAAGCAATTGAAAAACTTTATTTTCCCGGTAAATGTTAATGGACTAGTTTTAAAGGAGGAAAATTCTATTGTCAAAGTATACATACATCACTTTAAACGATCGTTCGCTCCTCCCTCCGTTAGACTAAGATTGGTGGTCGATCTTAAAAGAATCATTGAATTACACTCCACGATTATTTGACTATAAAATGGTGGATGCATTGGAAAGATATACTGATGAGGAAAAAGTTATAATGGTAGTTTATTCTTGAAAAAAATAGGAAATCACTATTGGAAAACAATGTCATCTCGTGAGAATATGAACCCTAATTTCTAGAAAACCCTAATTTTGGTGACCATTTTTAAGAGTTGTCTTTGATTAAAAAAACATCAAAATTATTATTGCATAATCTTAAAGTGATTATTGAAAGCTATCCAAATGATCACATTTAGCCCATGAAATAGTAAATCCTAATGTTCATCAAAGTTCGCTAAAAAGTCGAAATTCTTTGTGAAATGTTTAAACTTGAAAAAGCCACATAATCAACGGACCAAAATCATGGCACCTATTTTTAGAGATTTTTGATGACACATAAGCCCCATATCATAAAAAAAAAAGATAATCACTATTAGGTTTTCTTGTGTGAAAACTTCCACCCCATGTTGTATCTATAAACAAAGGTGCTTGGATGCTACACTTAGTCACGACACATATGAACAACATGTGCATGAAGAAGAACATGAAAACATGGATTTGGGAATAGATCACAGAGATACCATTATGAAAAAACTAAAAGACAATTTTCTATACGATTCCAAGGTTAAGTATACATGTGAAAGAATTAGAAGCACGAAAAAGCCAAGTACTGAATGCTCAAACTGAGTTGGCTGAACTTTGTACTTCTGTGAATAAAGCACAAGATCAAGGATCACCAATTATTGATGACTTTTGCGTGTCTAAGACAATGTTTTCCTAAAAGGTAATGGAAACCTTCTCTCATAAGTGAGAGTCAAAATATAAGAAAATCTAAGGTAAGTTTAGATCCTTGCGTCACGAATGCGATCCTTTTGACTATTCCTATTGGCTTCATTCTACTTTGGTGTGCCATAGTTATAGTAAATTGTGCTTCCTTAGTTGGTTGGATTCCTAACCTCTTCATCATTGATTCCGGCATCAAGTTGATTCAAGACCTGACATCTATGATAACTCTTGTAATGTGTTGACCAACTATGTTGATTCCTACCTAGAGGCTATGATAATCAATCAATGGGGCATGTTCTATAAAGCAATTACGTAGGATACTCTCCACGGAGATTGGTGCTCCCAACGAGGCAACAATGCTTATCATCTCACTCTTGAATCGTGCATCCATTTGCAATAGTTCATATAGGTTGACTTGATAGTACCTGTTCCTTAGGATCAAGTTCACAGATAGAGTCATTGTTAGAGCGCTTATGGTTAGTTCCAGCACCTTACCTTTGAGATCTTATTGGGTTTCTTGATACGCATCTTCTATCATTCTTTTCTTCTCTCGATCCTTCTCCTTGATCTTCTGTGACCCTACAGTCTAACTCAATATCAGTGTTTCTGGTCTTTGCACTTCTCTTTCCATCTTCCTTGTTAGTTCCTCTTCCTCCATAGTTGGGATAATTTTTTCCTTGGTTATCGTATCCTTTGTCTTGGAAAGCTCATGATTTTTCTCGATTTCTTTTGCCTTGTCCTTCTTCTACCATTGGGTGAAGATTGTTTTCTCGGGGCTAGGCAATGGACTCACATCACTCCCTTGTTGTCGTCTGATTTCCTCATCCTTTATCACTTCCATCCTTACTTCTTGCATCTAGGTCCTACTTTGAATCATGAGTGAGGAGATCTCTTGGAGTTGCACCACATGAGCAGTTGGTGACTATCATCGTACATCCCTCATTGGAGGTGGTTGTATCGAAATATGGAAAGCATTGTTCACTGTTTTTTGGTTTGCCATCGCTTTCCTAGGGAAATCTCTATTATAGTGATCCTTGGACTCCAGAGAGTTGGAGCATGGTGGCACATTTTCTGGTAAAAGGTAGTGAGCTTGCATGTGGCCATATTCCCCACATCTAAAACATATTATGGGCTATCCAGACCTGATGGTTCATATTGTTCTGCGTACCTATATTAATAGGAGTAGCATAAAAAGTAGGAGCTACAAGAATATTACTCGGAATAGGTCTTGGAGCTGCCATCGGTTGTGTCATCGACAACATGGGTGGTGCTTGTGTGGCAAATTGTCCCCAAAATGCAAGTGCTTGTAGTTTCACCATTCCTTTCAAGTAATAGTAGTTGCGGGCTTCATACCTCCATTTTCCACAAAATTGGCAGACTATCTTGTTTGGACACTGTTTGCGGGTGCCCTTGTTGGTGGAAGATGGTACACTAGAGGCTTACCCTTCTCTCCACTCCTTTAGTTCTTCAATTTCTTTTTGCAACTTTGCTACTATATGTTCTTTTTTGGTTGCAAACCATTGATGCTCTTGGATGTTAGCCCACCTCTCAAGGTGTGATGAGGTGTCATTGAAGTGAAATCGGGCTTGCTCTATCCTCATGGCCATGGCTACAAAATCTTCTATTGAAGTACTTGGCACTAGCAAGTCTTTGAGCTTGTGCTTGCTGCTCATCGAAAGTGCCTTCTCCAGCCATTTCTTGATTAAGAAATCGTGAAGTGCCACCGGTAGCTTTGCTACTAGTGCCTTTGTCCTAGTCGTTAGTTTTGAAAATGACTCATCTTTTCTTATATAGAAATTTTCAAGCTTGTCCAATACTTGTTTGGTTGAGTTTCCTAGCCTAAATGCGAAATAAAATTCAGTCTTCATCTCGTGCTAGGTTGTGAAGTGATTGTCCTCAAACTGGTTGAACCATTTATTAGCTAGCATGTCTAATGCTTGGGGGAATAGAGACATGAAGGCATCAGTTCATCCTTCTAACCCTCTACCACCTAACATGATCGTCGAGGTCCTCCACTAAGGCTCCCTTCCACATAGCTTAACTGCAAGAGGACGTTACACATGGACTCGCACCGATCACTAAGTTGATCTGAATGTATTCAACAAATGTAAGCACGAATTGAACCAAGTGAGAGTGTTTATATTAATGTGAAAGGAGTTACAAAATAAAATGGATCCACCAAAAACCTTTTACAAGATTTACAAGGGAAGAAGACCCTTTTCGACCTGAGAACTTATACCTTATATAAATCCCTTTGTCACATAATGTATACAGAGTAGTAAAGTAATACAGATGTTTTAGCAGACCATAGTAAAGTAATACAAGTGTCTATGTCTAAAATGGATGGGATGTCACAGCTTCAGTCGCCTTCCTAGTCGTGGAGATCCTTCAACATCTAGAGTCTAATAGTCTTAGGCCAGAAGGAATGAAGAAACCATCCTTGAATTGTGGGAAGTAGAAATTGAAGCTAATTGAACCTTCCCTCCCCTGTCGCCTTTCGATCACCTCTGACACTAGCCCTTTCGCTGAATCACCACCTCGCCAGTCCAAAACCTCCTGTGGTTCTCTGACGATGCACTGGTATCTGATGCACAGACCAATCAAAGCCCACACCATGGTAGCTTCCACACTTCGAGAGCTTGAATCCAACAATTGCTCTCTTCTTCCCAACATTGTCACTCATGCCTTCAGTTGTCTTCCCTCCTCCTAAGCATTCTCAACTTCTTCAAAGTTAGCACTCATCAATCAATGCCTGCACACTTGTCTTCCTCTTCAACACCGTAGGTAGCCTATCTAGTCCTACCAGAATAATCAATTATCCTATATCTTGGTTCTTGACCTTCTCCACTGCATCTCTCGTAGCCTCGCCTTTGAACATACCAAAATCTTCTGCCTTCGCATATGCTTTCCCCACTCTGGGATTTTATGTTCCCACTATATTTACCACCTCTTGGATGCTGCTATTTCTTTTTACTTGGAGTACTTGTTTAAATTCTACCACATAATCATATAGACATGTATTGCCATCATAGTATTTTCTCATATACTTGGCAACTTGGGAAGATCAAAGACTTCTTCCTAGTTCTCATGGACATGGAAATGGAAAAAATTGCACTACTTGAGAATTAGGAGATCTCTACCCAATCAGAGCTCTAAAGTGAAGATTAGGGTTTCCTTTTTATATCCCTAATCCATTGACAATGCTTGGCATAAATGGAATTTAGGATTGCTCCTCATCCAATTTCTTTTCTCTTGAGATTCTTCACTAGCCTTGGCTCTCTCTTCAGTCTTTGCTCCTACTTCTTTGGAGAGAAGACATGTTTTCCTAGGTAGGAATGTTTTGATCTCCCCTCTTCAATAACTTTCCAATATTCTATCTACTTGCTACCTATGTATATGTAAAGCTCATTCTTTGGATCCTTCATCTTTTGGACAATTATAGAACTTGTTCATGAATCATTTGGAGATCCAAAACTCCAAAAAGCTAGTTATGTTCCATAATACCATGCGCATGCCCTGAATTAATGCATATTTGTAATTTGTAGAGCCATGCAGAGGTTCAAATTTCAATGACACATAGTAGTTATAAGAAAGAAAATATCATGCCATTCCAGTGGTATATGGTGAAGCAATAGAAAACATATTGGACGTATAAAAATTATGTACGCGCAAGTAAAGTCATGCAAAATTGGAACAATATATAATTGAGAGAATGATTCTTCAAGGACCCTATAATCATCTCATGCAAGACAATTCATGAAGCCATTAATCTATTTTCCATGCAACAAACAATTTTCTCATAACAGAAGTTCTCTTTCAAAACAATTGATCGCTTTTTTTTTCTTTTTTCCAAAAAGCGTTTTTCAATTAATTAAATTAAAAAAAAAAAAAAACTCGCTTGTGCTGTGAGGAAAAGAAAAAACAACGTTTCACATGAATTTCCAATAATGCATCTTCTTCTTGGGAAAACTTTTATTGGTATCGACTTGGAAGCAACATATACATACGTTACATCTCTTTTGTTAAAACCCACCGTCTTTGGGAGTAGAGCCAAGGAATGCTTCTAGTTCTATCTTAGAACTTGAAGCATTCTAGAAAATTGAAGCATAATGCAATAGCTGGAACATACTCATCAAGCCAAGCCAAGTGTAGGAGTTGACAGAGAAGTACTCCTGCAACACACAAGGAGTTCCATAGATGCAAAACATGATATAATTCCGCCTTCAATGCCATTCCCTCCTTCAACTTATGGAATCATGGTGCAAGAGGAACCATCCTCATAAGACATGATATGCCAACATTAAAATTGCCTTCCATAGGTGCATTGGCCTCAAATTTACTCTGTAAGCTCCTTTAAAAAACACAATAATAGTAAAGCATTTGCTGGTTTCTTTTTCCATGATCTACATGAGCATTAAAAACACAAGATCTCTTTGATCTTTTTGTCTTTGATGAAAGAATTGCACCACTACCTAAATTTTTGTCTTTGATGTTGAGGCTTCTGCATTCGCTTCACATACATTTCAATTTTCTATGTGCAAATAGGAACTTCAAATCATCCATACATCTGACCATGGTGCTAAAGGAAGGAATATGGATGTTAATGACTAGGATTTTTCCTTCAAGAAACAAATTCCAACTTTTTTTCATGCTATGTACAAATTTTATTTTTGCAAATGGATGTGCTTCTAAAGAACAAACAAGAATGTGCAATGCAAACTCTTCATGCAAACTCCAGATGCAAACATGTTTTTCATGGTCCAAAAATATAAATAAATGAAAAGAAGCCTAAGAAACAATACTCTCATCACTCTCATCATTCTCACTCACATCACTCTCAAATTGATCTATAATTGTATCATCCATGGCAAAATTATCACCTTCTCTCATCTTGAATAGCTTCACTTGCTTTCCTACAAAAGGGACTCTAAAGACAAAATTATCAAGTTCTTTTAAAATATAAGTACCATTATCATTAACTTCATAAAATAGTCCAATTCATCTTACGATTAGCTTCTTACAAACTCCAAACTGTATACCAGCTACCATAAAACAATGACCAATCACCTCTTTCTATCTTTCTTGGCCTCAAATGGTCTCTTTTATCAAACTAGGTCTTGTTCTTCAATCCAAAATCTTTCTAATTCTCCGTTGCCCCTTCTAAATGCTCTTGCCTACATTCCAATTGTTGCAATCTAAGTGACAATAATTCTTCACGACACATGTTAATCTACCAAGTCATGAAATCCAAGAAAGCACATGTTATTCAACAAAAAAAAAAAATTTGTCTTTTTAACAATACATTAATTCAACACGCATCAATCCAGTAGTGTGAGTGCATGTCATATGATCAATGGAAGAAAATACGGCCTTGACAATAAGTGAATGTGCGTGTTCAATCTTCCCATTTGCCTTTGGGTTGAAAACCATTGTAACTGTCAGTAAATACCATGTTTAGCAAAAAAGTCCCTTTCTTCTTTTGCAGCTAATTCTCCTCTATTTGCAATAACTTTTTCCATGTATCAAGCCTGCAAGTCATAAATTTACAAACATTAATAGTTGATTTAGTCCGCAATGTGCAGGCTTCAACATTATTAGTCAAATGATCTCGTTCTAGTACAATATAATGCATATTATGTATGTATAATGGCATCATAACTAAATCAACCACCCATTTATTATGAATGCTAAGTGATAAGTGAAATGTAGTCCATCTAATGTTTGATAGATGAAAGTAATCACAAGACATGTAGCAACATAATTAGACACAATTACATACGTACCTAGCCATCAACACATTTCCTTAATTTTGTCATATCTACCAAAAAATCCTTTGTGGTTACCCATATGCATCTCAACCATAACTTTACTTTGAAACTCCTTTCAACCTACAACTCTTTGTGGAGTTATAGTTTTCCCTTTTGCATGTCTCCAAAACCAACCATGTTTAAGCAAGAAATTGCATTTCCTTTTTCTAATATTCCTAAGCTTGGTTTTAGGAAAATGTTCATTAGAATTTAAAGTACTCAAGTACCTTGGAACGTCTTTCCAATCTCCTTAATATTCATTCTCATTAAATTTATCAAGTTAATATACATTAGTATTATAAAAATATTAATGTAAATTCTTTTTTCTTTTGTTATTATCTTCATCATTCTATTTAGCAAAATATTCAAAACTTGCACTAGAGAGCATAACAACAACTAGATTTGCCTTTTTTGTTACGTGAAAACAATCTGAATTAATAAAATTTATATTTGTTATCCATCTTAGCATAGCTATATCGAGACTTGAGAAACGTATGATCATCTCTAGCAAAGGTGAACAATCAATTTTGACAACAATATTTGCTCGGACAAAGTAGTTCCTATCACACTTAAAGGCAATTTAATATGAGGATATCTTTTTTGTTGTTGTTCTTGGAATATTTTGATTTTGAATCCTGTAGCATACTTGTTCCCATCATCATCTTCCTAATGCAACCTATATCGATGGGACTTGTGTCAATAATTAGGAAGATTCACTTTCCATTTTTATAGTCTACCTTATTTAGAATAAGTGCTTGCATCAACAAACCATTTAGTTTTTTCATAGCATTTGTATGTTTCTCTAGCCAAATGAACTTCTAATCCTTCCTCAATAGAGCATATAGGTTGTCTACAACATGGTGAAAGTGAGGGATCCATATGGAATAGAACACACATGTTCCAAGAAATCTTCTCACCTCACTTACCGATTTGCAAACATTTGTCATCTTGTTAATGGAATCATTTTTTGGAGGATAAGATTTATGAACATAAAATCTACATATGTGGCCTACAATTAGCACTCCATTCACTCCAAAAGTCAAATTTTCTATAGAAAATGTTAGTTCCACATCTTCAAATGCTTGAAGGATTTTTCTTTTGCAGTCATGTATATGAACCTTAACAACTTTCTTCAACCATCAACATATTGGTATGATCTCTTTCTTTATTGATGCATCCTTTGATACAAATATCATCATCTTCCTAATGCAACCTATATCGATGGGACTTCTGTCAATACTTAGGAAGATTCACTTTCCATTTTTATATTCTACCTTATTTAGAATATAAGTGTTTGCATCAACAAAACATTTAGTTTTTTCATAGCATTTGTATGTTTCTCTAGCCAAATGAACTTCTAATCCTTCCTCAATAGAGCATATAGGTTGTCTACAACATGGTCAAAGTGAGGGATCCATATGGAATAGCACACACATGTTCCAAGAAATCTTCTCACCTCACTTACCAATTTTCAAACATTTGTCATCTTGTTAATGGAATCAACTTTTGGAGGATAAGATTTATGAACATAAAATCTACATATGTGGCCTACATTTAGCACTCCATTCACTCCAAAAGTTAAATTTTCTATGGAAAATGTTAGTTCCACATCTTCAAATGCTTGAAGGATTTTCTTTTTTTGTAGTCATGTATATGAACCTTAAGAACTTTCTTCAACCATCAACATCTAGGTATGATCTCTTTCTTTATTGATGCATCCTTTGATACAAATATCATCATCTTCCTAATGCAACCTATATCGATGGGACTTGTGTCAATAGTTAGGAAGATTCACTTTCCATTTTTGTAGTCTACCTTATTTAGAATAAGTGCTTGCATCAATAAACCATTTAGTTTTTTCATAGCATTTGTATGTTTCTATAGCCAAATGAACTTCTAATCCTTCCTCAATAGAGCATATAGGTTTTCTACAACATGGTCAAAGTGAGGGATCCATATGGAATAGAACACACATGTTCCAAGAAATCTTCTCACCTCATTTACCAATTTGAAAACATTTGTCATCTTGTTAATGGAATCAACTTTTGGAGGATAAGATTTATGAACAGAAAATCTACGTATGTGGCTTACAATTAGCACTCCATTCACTCCAAAAGTCAAATTTTCTATAGAAAATGTTAGTTCAACATCTTGAAATGCTTGAAGGAATTTTTTTATTTATTTTTTTTTTTTTGCAGTCATGTATATGAACCTTAACAACTTTCTTCAACCATCAACATCTAGGTATGATCTCTTTCTTCCTTTGATACAAATATCATCAATAAATGGCATGGTTATGTGCAAGATAAAAACATGCAAAGCCAAACTCATTGCATTCATCATGTGAGCAACTGAATTGGTTGCACCTTGAGGCAATGTGCACATTCTCACCAATCCAAGAGGTGTTTTCATGGTTGTGATGTCTCTATTTTCCACATCCAATTGGAATTGGTTATAGCTAGAGTATAAATCATCCATTGAATATATTGCATGTCCTACAAAGGCATCTACAAGCTCATCCATAATTGGCCATGTGCCTAGATTGCAAATTTCCACTTTGTTCAAAGGTTGAAGTTTTTTGATAAATCAAAGTTTTCCATTCTTCTTGGGCATTGTAAACTAGCTCGTTATGGAGCAAACGATGGCTCTAATATATGCATACTTATGTTCTCTTTCAATAAATGCATTAGCTACAAGGATTGAATACTAGGTTCCTAGCACCTTCCATTGCATGCTAATTATCCATATGTATGTTGGTACCAAAGGTCTAAAGAACACCCAAGTCATACATAAGGCATCTAAGCCATAGACACTCAAGAGTAGCTTTGAAAGTTGCCCTATGTTCAACCTCACAACTAAAAAGTGGCCATAGTCGGCTCCTTCTTGATCATGCAAGACATGCATGAAGTACTTGGCATAAAAAAAGGGACCACTTATGTACACAAACCAAACTACTGGGTACTTATTGTATAAACCATGGTTCATAAGACTAAATATATGTATTCTAAGGGTTATATTATGATGTATATTAGACTCCATTTAGCCCATTGGTTTACTTGGCACATATTGAACCTTTGGCTTTAACCATTGGTTTGAACCCTTGGAGTATCTATTCACATGAGCTTCCAATTGAATGGTTGTGACCCTTGGGATTGATTTATCCTAACATGTGGGAACCTTGATCGTGGGAGAAGCTTCTCTAAGTTCCACCTTAGGATGTATGTGAGAGAAAGCCCCATTTGATTTAGAAGGCATGTGATGGCCTTTAAGCAAGTAGAAGGTATGTGAAGGTCCTTGGGAAAGTCTCGATGTATGGGGCACTTGGATGGGCATTTGGATGAATCAAAGGACATGCAACCCCATGGCTTAGAGGTATATATATCAGTGGAGCTGGATAGGTGCATACATACTTTCTCTTCATGGCCTTGCTAGTTAGCTTAGGTGGTTAGTTCGTTTGTTTGCACATATAATGATTCTAGAACAATACCACATAAGTAGCAAAAGTTATAGAGTTAATTGTGTTCCAATGCATAACACTTAGGCTATGCATAAATCTACTAATTCAAATGACATCAAATTGAACATCAAGCCAAGTGATTCATGCATAAGTAAGGCATCCAATAACTTGTTAATAAAGTGCATCAAGTGCATCTCAAACATAATGAAGTGTATCTCAAACATAATGAAGAAATTTTAAACTTACTCCCATGGGAATGGCAATGGATTTATAATGCTTAAGACCAAACACTTGCAATAAAATGCCAATGTATTTTGTTTGATACAAAGAAATAGCTCCATCGGCTTGCATAAATTGAATGTCTGAATAATGATGATGATGCCTCAACTTGGATACTTCAAAATGCAAATCAACCTTGAACTCAAAAATATGCATCTTATTAGGATTAGTGAGTGTCATGTCATCTACATAAATAACAATGATGAGAAAAACATAATTTGCATGCACCACATACAATGTGCTTTCAATTGCAATACATTCATACACATAGAAATCCATGTGCTAATAAGTCGGTATGTATTTTCACATACCAAGCATGTTGTGCTCACTTTAATCCATACAATGCCTTGGTTTAACTTGCACACTTTGTTTTCATATCCTTTTTGCACAAAATTAGAGGACTGAAAACACACACAGTTTTTCATGCATGGCACCATTCAAAAGTTCATTTTGATGCCCAATTGATGTACATTCTAGTTATTATGAGCTACAAGCATATAGACGCTATGAACAGATTTCATATGACATGTAGGAGCAAAGTTCTCATCAAAATCAATGACTTTTTCTACCTTTAGTGATAAGCGTAGCCTTATAACAATCAACATTATCATCTGGTTTGCATTTCAATTTATGAGACCATTTAGTGCCAATGTCTTTCTTTCCAAGAGGCAGGTCACATAAAGAACAAGTAGCATTCTTCATAGTAGCATGAAATTCAAATTTCATAGCAACCATCCAATTTTATGTTTCATCAAGCAACCATGCTCATTCTCATCATGAAGGATACATACAACCATTTCATTGTAGATGGATGCAAAGGAAGCACCATTGGAGCCTGATCAAGTACAATAAAGTAAAAGTGCATCTAATTTATTATCCCTCAAAGTTGGTGCTAGCCATTTTGTTAGCTACAATCGACAACATATATGGACACCACCACAATAGTGTTACTCATCCACTAAAGTAGCTTATATAGTGATCCATAACGTAAGTTGCATGGCTCATATTAAACCAAACACAAAAAATAACAAAAATTAAAAGATATCAATGGAAATGGGTGAATACACAATAAAGAAAAAAACATGGAAAGTTTGGCTAAATGTATAGTAGGAGCTTCAACAGCATGCTCCCTCTATTTTTGACATTGCCTCAGTCGCGATAAACTTTATTATTGCTTCATTAAATAATACAATGAATGTGGGGACAATCATGGAAGGTGGACTATAGGATGCCACCTATTATAACCAACAAAGTATCCTCACTACAAGCATTAATGGTGAGATCAGTGTGCACCCACCATCAGAGATGTCCAACCATATAGAGGCTTTGCTCCATGACAAATCTACGAAAACATTAAATAGTATCAAAAGAATTCCCACCAAAGATTGGACATGACATTTCCTTCATGCCAATCACAAGTGAGCATTCGGGATTGCACTTACGAGAGTAAGCTCCCACTAGAATGCACTAATCCATCAAAACTCATTCAATTGTAATTCTTTGTTGGAACAAAAGTAGGATCGTGAATCTGCCCACCTAACGGGCATGGTGCACTATACAATTGGAATAAGACCAAAACATTGCCATAGTTAGATGACTCCCATTAACCCTACACATTAGTTGTTCTTGAAATATTTTGATTTTGAATCCTATAGCATACTTGTTCCCATCATCATCTTCCTAATGCAACCTATATCGATGGGACTTGTGTCAATAATTAGGAAGATTCACTTTCCATTTTTATAGTCTACCTTATTTAGAATAAGTGCTTGCATCAACAAACCATTTAGTTTTTTCATAGCATTTGTATGTTTCTCTAGCCAAATGAACTTCTAATCCTTCCTCAATAGAGCATATAGGTTGTCTACAACATGGTCAAAGTGAGGGATCCATATGGAATAGAACACACATGTTCCAAGAAATCTTCTCACCTCACTTACCGATTTGCAAACATTTGTCATCTTGTTAATGGAATCAATTTTTGGAGGATAAGATTTATGAACATAAAATCTACATATGTGGCCTACAATTAGCACTCCATTCACTCCAAAAGCCAAATTTTCTATAGAAAATGTTAGTTCCACATCTTCAAATGCTTGAAGGATTTTTCTTTTGCAGTCATGTATATGAACCTTAACAACTTTCTTCAACCATCAACATATAGGTATGATCTCTTTCTTTATTGATGCATCCTTTGATACAAATATCATCATCTTCCTAATGCAACCTATATCGATGGGACTTCTGTCAATACTTAGGAAGATTCACTTTCCATTTTTATATTCTACCTTATTTAGAATAAGTGTTTGCATCAACAAAACATTTAGTTTTTTCATAGCATTTGTATGTTTCTCTAGCCAAATGAACTTCTAATCCTTCCTCAATAGAGCATATAGGTTGTCTACAACATGGTCAAAGTGAGGGATCCATATGGAATAGCACACACATGTTCCAAGAAATCTTCTCACCTCACTTACCAATTTTCAAACATTTGTCATCTTGTTAATGGAATCAACTTTTGGAGGATAAGATTTATGAACATAAAATCTACATATGTGGCCTACATTTAGCACTCCATTCACTCCAAAAGTTAAATTTTCTATGGAAAATGTTAGTTCCACATCTTCAAATGCTTGAAGGATTTTCTTTTTTTGTAGTCATGTATATGAACCTTAAGAACTTTCTTCAACCATCAACATCTAGGTATGATCTCTTTCTTTATTGATGCATCCTTTGATACAAATATCACCATCTTCCTAATGCAACCTATATCGATGGAACTTGTGTCAATAGTTAGGAAGATTCACTTTCCATTTTTGTAGTCTACCTTATTTAGAATAAGTGCTTGCATCAACAAACCATTTAGTTTTTTCATAGCATTTGTATGTTTCTATAGCCAAATGAACTTCTAATCCTTCCTCAATAGGGCATATAGGTTTTCTACAACATGGTCAAAGTGAGGGATCCATATGGAATAGAACACACATGTTCCAAGAAATCTTCTCACCTCATTTACCGATTTGAAAACATTTTTCATCTTGTTAATGGAATCAACTTTTGGAGGATAAGATTTATGAACAGAAAATCTACATATGTGGCTTATAATTAGCACTCCATTCACTCCAAAAGTCAAATTTTCTATAGAAAATGTTAGTTCAACATCTTGAAATGCTTGAAGGATTTTTTTATTTTTTTTTTTTGCAGTCATGTATATGAACCTTAACAACTTTCTTCAACCATCAACATCTAGGTATGATCTCTTTCTTCCTTTGATACAAATATCATCAATAAATGGCATGGTTATGTGCAAGATAAAAACATGCAAAGCCAAATTCATTGCATTCATCATGTGAGCAACTGAATTGGTTGCACCTTGAGGTAATGTGCACATTCTCACCAATCCAAGATTTTCATGGTTGTGATGTCTCTATTTTCCACATCCAATTGGAATTGGTTATAGATAGAGTATAAATCATCCATTGAATATATTGCATGTCCTACAAAGGCATCTACAAGCTCATCCATAATTGGCCATGTGCCTAGATTGCAAATTTCCACTTTGTTCAAAGGTTGAAGTTTTTTGATAAATCAAAGTTTTCCATTCTTCTTGGGCATCGTAAACTAGCTCTTTATGGAGCAAACGATGGCTATAATATATGCATACTTATGTTCTCTTTCAATAAATGCATTAGCTACAAGGATTGAATACTAGGTTCCTAGCACCTTCCATTGCATGCTAATTATCCATATGTATGTTGGTACCAAAGGTCTAAAGAACACTCAAGTCATACATAAGGCATCTAAGCTATAGACACTCAAGAGTAGCTTTGAAAGTTGCCCTATGTTCAACCTCACAACTAAAAAGTGGCCATAGTCGGCTCCTTCTTGATCATGCAAGACATGCATGAAGTACTTGGCATAAAAAAAGGGACCACTTATGTACACAAACCAAACTACTGGGTACTTATTGTATAAACCATTGTTCATAAGACTAAATATATGTATTCTAAGGGTTATATTATGATGTATATTAGACTCCATTTAGCCCATTGGTTTACTTGGCACATATTGAACCTTTGGCTTTAATCATTGGTTTGAACCTTTGGAGTATTTTTTCACATGAGCTTCCAATTGAATGGTTGTGACCCTTGGGATTGATTTATCCTAACATGTGGGAACCTTGATCGTGGGAGAAGCTTCTCTAAGTTCCACCTTAGGATGTATGTGAGAGAAATCCCCATTTGATGTAGAAGGCATGTGATGGCCTTTAAGCAAGTAGAAGGTATGTGAAGGTCCTTGGGAAAGTCTCGATGTATGGGGCACTTGGATGGGCATTTGGATGAATCAAAGGACATGCGACCCCATGGCTTAGAGGTATATATACCAGTGGAGCTGAATAGGTGCAGACATACTTTCTCTTCATGGCCTTGCTAGTTAGCTTAGGTGGTTAGTTCGTTTGTTTGCACATATAATGATTCTAGAACAATACCACATAAGTAGCAAAAGTTATAGAGTTAATTGTGTTCCAATGCATAACACTTAGGCTATGCATAAATCTACTAATTCAAATGACATCAAATTGAACATCAATCCAAGTGATTCATGCATAAGTAAGGCATCCAATAACTTGTTAATAAAGTGCATCAAGTGCATCTCAAACATAATGAAGTGTATCTCAAACATAATGAAGAAATTTTAAACTTACTCCCATGGGAATGACAATGGATTTATAATGCTTAAGACCAAACACTTGCAATAAAATGCCAATGTATTTTGTTTGATACAAAGAAATAGCTCCATCGGCTTGCATAAATTGAATGTCTGAATAATGATGATGATGCCTCAACTTGGATACTTCAAAATGCAAATCAACCTTGAACTCAAAAATATGCATCTTATTAGGATTAGTGAGTGTCATGTCATCTACATAAATAACAATGATGAGAAAAACATAATTTGCATGCACCACATACAATGTGCTTTCAATTGCAATACATTCATACACATAGAAATCCATGTGCTAATAAGTCGGTATGTATTTTCACATACCAAGCATGTTGTGCTCACTTTAATCCATACAATGCCTTGGTTTAACTTGCACACTTTGTTTTCATATCCTTTTTGCACAAAATTAGAGGACTGAAAACACACACAGTTTTTCATGCATGGCACCATTCAAAAGTTCATTTTGATGCCCAATTGATGTACATTCTAGTTATTATGAGCTACAAGCATATAGACGCTATGAACAGATTTCATATGACATGTAGGAGCAAAGTTCTCATCAAAATCAATGACTTTTTCTACCTTTAGTGATAAGCGTAGCCTTATAACAATCAACATTATCATCTGGTTTGCATTTCAATTTATAAGACCATTTAGTGCCAATTTCTTTCTTTCCAAGAGGCACGTCACATAAAGAACAAGTAGCATTCTTCATAGTAGCATGAAATTCAAATTTCATAGCAACCATCCAATTTTATGTTTCATCAAGCAACCATGCTCATTCTCATCATGAAGGATACATACAACCATTTCATTGTAGATGGATGCAAAGGAAGCACCATTGGAGCCTGATCAAGTACAATAAAGTAAAAGTGCATCTAATTTATTATCCCTCAAAGTTGGTGCTAGCCATTTTGTTGGCTACAATCGACAACATATATGGACACCACCACAATAGTGTCACCCATCCACTAAAGTAGCTTATATAGTGATCCATAACGTAAGTTGCATGGCTCATATTAAACCAAACACAAAAAATAACAAAAATTAAAAGAAGATATCAATGGAAATGGGTGAATACACAATAAAGAAACAAACATGGAAAGTTTGGCTAAATGTATAGTAGGAGCTTCAACAGCATGCTCCCTCTATTTTTGACATTGCCTCAGTCGCGATAAAACTTTATTATTGCTTCATTAAATAACACAATGAATGTGGGGACAATCATGGAAGGTGGACTATAGGATGCCACCTATTATAACCAACAAAGTATCCTCACTACAAGCATTAATGGTGAGATCAGTGTGCACCCACCATCAGAGATGTCCAACCATATAGAGGCTTTGCTCCTTGACAAATCTACAAAAACATTAAATAGTATCAAAAAAATTCCCACCAAAGATTGGACATGAAATTTCATTCATGCCAATCACAAGTGAGCATTCGGGATTGCACTTACCAGAGTAAGCTCCCACTAGAATGCACTAATCCATCAAGACTCATTCAATTGTAATTCTTTGTTGGAACAAAAGTAGGATCGTGAATCCGCCCACCTAACAGGCATGGTGCACTATACAATTGGAATAAGACCAAAACATTTCCATAGTTAGATGACTCCCATCAACCCTACACATTAGTTGAACCGATTTTTCATGAATGACTTGATCAAGGTGTTTGCCTCATTCTCATCAGTGACACTTTTTTGAAAAGAAGCCTTCCATTATCTATGCATTCGTGGATGAAGTGATACTGCACATCAATGTGCTTGGTCGTTGCATTGTAGATCAAATTCTACACATGCGGAATCATACAACTATAACACATTAGGTATATTGCAGGCTATTAAACATCAAACTTGGTAGCACGCCTTGATATATACATAAGACTTCCTTGCAAGATTCAATAGTTGCAACATATTTTGCTTCAATTTTGGATACCAAAACACATTCTTGGAGTTTTGAGCTCCAAGAAATTGCACCAACTACAAAGTGAAACACATATTCAAATGTTGAACATCAACTATCTAAGCATTCAACATAGTCAAAATCTAAGTACCTTTGTATCCACATCATTCCATGATAAAACACAAGTCTCCTATGCCTAGTAGCACTCAAATACTATATTATCATCTTGGCTACCTCCCAATGTCTCCCTTCAGGGTTTCTCATGAACTTGGTCATAATTTCAATATTCATGTCATGAATACAAAATATATAAGTGTACGCACCATGGATTGGTAAGGAATTCTTTCCTTGAATTCACTTTCTGCTTGTGATTTGGGAGTGTAATCCTTAGTTACTTTACATGCTAAAATAATGTTTTACTCAGCAACTTGCACCCATCCATAGAAAATTCTTGACCACTATGTGATATACACTATACTTGTGATAGAAAGATGAGCCAATTACTCTTATCTTGAGTAAAACACATGCCTAGGATAAGCCTTGCCTTCCCCGAATCATTAATGTCAAATGTTTGAATCAGATTTTGCTTTATCTTAGCTAACTCCTATGAATATTTACTAGAAAATTAGCATGTCATCCACTATATAGAATTAGTAGATCAAACTTCCATAAGTCTTTCATTCTATGCATAAGCATGGATCCCTATTACTCTACTCAAACCCTTGAGCACAAACAGATTTATCAAACTTTTGATACCATTTTCATGGAGACTTCTTGAAACCATACAAACTCTTCTTTAGTCCACGTACTACGCCTTCTCAATCCTTGATTAAAAAACTTCTTGTTGTTCCATATAGACCTTGTCACTAAAATTTTAGTGTAAGAATGCCACATCTATATCAATTCCAAGTTTTCCATAGCTGAAATTGCACGAAGCATCTGCAAGATGCATCCAAGGGTTTTTCATCTTGTCCATCAAAGAAAATACTTCCTCAAAGTCAATTCCCTAGTCTTGTCAGAATCTTTTGCAGCTAAGCAAGCTTTGTACTCCAGTGAAGTACAATCACTTGTTTGCTTTAGGTTGTACACCACTTACAAGGAAATTATTCCCTACCTTCTAATAGAACGAGCAACTCCCAAGTATCGTTCTCAAGAATCGTTTCCATTTCACACACCATCACTTTTAGCCCTTGTTTTGATGATCAGGCCATGTAGCTTCTCTATATCATGAGGGCTCTCTTGCATCTATCAACATGACGAATTCCACCCTTTGAAAATATATTATCAGTAGGTGTAACACTATGCTCAAACACTAGAAATCAGATGTTGTAGATACTTTAACTTCAATCCAAACTAGTACCTCCTTCAATGTAGAACATGGTCCCTTGCTTGAACCACAAAATGAACTAGAAATCAACCTTTGCATCATAGTTTGTGTAGGGAGCATAAAGGTGTCTGGGAACACAACTTGATTTACCTCCACCCTTTTGATTTGTTTTCTATGGATCATCAACTCTTGAAGTCCACATTGCTATTGCACATGATGGTCCTAAATGTTGGATCCCACAAACAATATCAAATATCCCTACTTGTGCCATGACTAGGAAACATACATTTTTGCAATTGGGGATTGAACTTCCATCAAAATTATTTTGGAACATGAGAATAGGCCTTTCCACTAAAGGCATTTAAGTCATCATATTTTGGTGATTGTCATGCCCATAGTTTTTGTGCTACCTTCAAAATCTTTATTATGATTGGTGTCAATTTGATCGCATGTAGTGCTATCAACAACACCTCTACCCAAAAACCTTTTGGCATATTTGTAGGATGTAGCATCAAAACAAATCATTATTGGATAGTTCAATTCATCCATTTTGCTACTCCATTCGAAGCTAGAGTATAAAGAGTCATCAACTTTTGCCATATGATTGTTGATATTTTTAGGTAGTGATGTGTGTGAACACACTAGGACCACCGGGGCACTTTTTCCCTCTTTAGGAGATTTTTTTTCCCTTGGCTTGTATATATGCCTATAACCCTAACAGTTCATTCATCTTTGTACATTCTCTTGGTAATACATTCAGTATTGTGTATTGTGCTCCAAGCTTCTTCTTCTTCCTTGTGTTTTTTGAGTGCTTCTACAGACCTCAAACTCCTACAATTGGTATCAAAGCAGCTCACCACTTCAGTGTTGTCCACATCCCTCTGCTCACAGTCTCATAATCGCACAAAAATTGATGAGCATACTTAGGGCAATTAGGATTTCAAAATAGCTTTGTTGTGTGGTTTCCAAATCACGGTTTGAGTTCATTTTAGCCTCTGAACGCACTATCATAGTGCTTGTGTAGGTAATTTCATCTTTTTGTGCCAAAGAGATATACAAGTTTTGGTTCGCAAGTATAAGCAGCTCAAAGTCTGCTATAGGTTTAGCAGATCTCGATAGGGTAATTCTATTCAACTTTTTTAGATATAGTCATTTTTTTGCATCTGGGTATTTTAGTCAGTGGTCATGGCTGAAAGTAGTGATGTATTCTGTATGTTGGTTGTTGAGGATAAGTTGAATGATACCAATTATCGGAGACATCAATTAGCTGCAAAGACATGTATGACACTTTGCTGCCTCTTTTTATAGGTGGACAGGCTAGTGCTCGTCCAAATGAGGCAACTTTTTAGCCTTTACAAGTTTCATGTGATGATGCAGATCATTCCGTTTCTGATGCAGATTTACATGATGCACTTGTTGATGAGAGAGTTGATATTGAGGAGGCAAAAACTATGCCAAAATGGCTAGTGCAAACTTTGTGTGATAGCAAATTAGATGCACCTCTTTCATATTGTACTCGTTCTGCCTCTCATAGTGCTTCTTTTGCATCAGGTTGCTATGCCATGGCTACCTCTAGTCTTTGTGATGAGAATGAGCCTATTTCGTTTGATGAAGCACAAAATTCAAAAAATTGGATGGCTGCTATGCAATCTGAATATGATGCTATAATGAAGAATCATACCTAGTCTTTATGTGACCTGCCTCCAAGCAAGAAGGCCATTGGCACTAAGTGCGTATACAAGCTAAAGTGTAAGATTGATGGAACAATTGACAGGTACAAGGTTAGGCTTGTTGCAAAGGGTTATGCTCAGGAAAGAGGCATTGATTTTGATGAGACCTTTGCTCCCACTTACTGAATGACTATTATTCGAAGCTCATCATGGTTTGAATGTACATCAGTTGTGTGAACACTTGCAGCTCATCATGGTTGGAATGTACATCAGTTGTGTGAACACTCTAGGACCGCGGGGGCACTTTTTTCCCTCTTTAGGAGGTTTTTTTCCCTCGGCTTGTATATACGCCTATTTCCCTAATGGGCTACTTATCTTTGTACATTCTCTAGTAATACATTCAGTATTGTGTGTTGTGCTCCAAGCTTCTTCTTCTTCCTTCATTTTGACTACTGCTGATGGTAGTTCTTTCACTTTGTCAGATGCTTTATTTGTGCCAAGGATCAAGAAGAACTTGTTATCAGTTTCTGCATTAGCCAAGATTGGCTTGGTTGTGAAATTTGTTGATGACAGGTGTACAATTCATGATCTGTCAAATGGTGATGTGATTATTGCTTTTGGCATTTTATGTCATGGGCTGTATAAGCTCATAGACTATGAAAGACCAGTAAATGATTTGGCATGTGCAGTAAATGATTCTCAGGCTATGTCAGATGCAAAGCTTTGGCATGCACACTTTGCTCATCTGAATTTTGCTAGTTTGCTACGCCTGCAGAAATCTGAAATGGTGTCCTCCTTGCCCAAACTTGAGGCACCTGGAAAACATGTTTGTGAAGGCTCTATTTTGGGCAAAATGCAGTGTTCATCCTTTCTAAAAGATGGTTCAGTTCGGGCTACTCAGAAATTGTAGCTTGTACATAGTGATGTCTGTGGTCCTATGCAGACACCTTCTTTTGGGAATTATCTTTACTTTGTGACCTTCATCGATGATTTTTCCAGGCATGCATGGGTATATCCATTGAAGGCAAAGTCTGAAGTGTTCATGTGCTTCAAACAGTTTTTGGTTTTGGCTGAAAATCTGTCAGCATGTAAAATGGGCACCCTCTGTTCTGATCGAGGGGAGAATATATGTCTTCTGATTTTAATGCATTTGTGGCTGAACGTGGGATAAAACACCAGTGTATAGTGCTGTATACACCTCAATAGAATGGAGTTGCTGGAAGAACATGTCACTCATGGAGATGGCAAGGTGTATGGTCAAGAGTCAGGCTTTACCACATAGTTTCTGGCTTGAGGCTGTGATGTGTGCAACATATGTACTGAACAGGTGTCCCACCAAAGCACTGCACTCTATCACTCATATGAGGCTTGGCATGACCGCAAGCCATGTGTTGCTAATCTGCGTGTTTTTGGTTGTTTGGCATATGCATTAGTGCCTGAACAACATTGCAAAAAATTGGATGATAAAGGAGTAAAATGTATTTTTATAAGGTATAGTTCTGAAAGTAAAGGCTATCGTCTGTATCATCCACAGGCTAAATGCATTCTGGTTAGCTGTGATGTTGTTTTTGTGGAGGATGCTATTCAACCATTGCTTTCATGTACTAAGGAGACATCTGTTAGCTCCAAAGACATGTATGATACTTTTCTGCCTCTTTTTACAGGTGGACAGTCTAGTGCTGGTCCTAATGAGACAACTTCTCAGCCTTTGCAGGTTTCATGTGATGATGCAGATCATTCCATTTCTGATGCAGATTTACACGATGCACTTATTGATGAGAGAGCTGATATTGAGCATGCAAGAACTATGCCAAAATGGCTGGTGCAGACCTTGCGTGATAGCAAATTAGATGCACCTCTGTCATATCGTACTCGATCAGGCTCTCATAGTGCCTCTTTTGCATCAGATTGCTATGTTATGGCTGCATCTAGTCTATGTGATGAGACTGAGCCTGTTTCGTTTGATGAAGCACAAAATTTAGAAAATTGGATGGTTGCTATGGAATCTGAATATGATGCAATAATGAAGAGTGGTACTTGGTCTTTATGTGACTTGCCTCCTGGCAAGAAGGCCATTGGCACTAAGTGGGTATACAAGCTGAAGCATAAACCTGATGGTACAGTTGACAGGTATAAGGCTAGGCTTGTTGCAAAGGGTTATGCACAGGAAAGAGGCATTGATTTTGATGAGACCTTTGCACCTACATGCGATATGACTATTGTTCGGAGCATATGTGCACTTGCAGCCCATCATGGTTGGAATGTACATCAGTTGGACATTAAAACAACATTTCTGAATGGTGACTTGCATGAAGAAGTGTATGTTTTTTAGCCCCGTGGCTTTGTGCAGAAACGGCATGAAAACCAAGTGTGCAGGTTAAAGAAGGCATTATATGGTTTAAAGCAAGCACCAATTGCTTGGTATGAGAAGATACATGCCTATCTGATTTCACATGGTTTTGAGATCAGTCCAACTGAAAGCACCTTATATGTTAAGCGTGCTAATGATGTGCTTCTGATCATTGTTGTCTATGTTGACGACATGCTACTCACTGGTCCTATTGAGAAGCATATTGCTGATTTTAAGGCTGATTTGCATGCCTCATTTGAGATGTCTGATTTGGGGCATTTGCATCATTATTTGGGCATTCGGTTTATGCACATTGATGATGGAATGGCTTTGTGTCAAATGAAATATATTAACACATTATTGCAGCGTTTTGGCCTTGAAGACTGTAAGCCTATTGCCACTCCTATGGAGACAGGTTTACGATTGAGTCTTCATGATGCTCGAGATGCATTTGATGATGTTCTCTATGAGCAGGCTGTTGGATGCTTGATTTACTTATGCATTACTCGGCCAGATATTCAGTTTGTTGTCTCACAGATGAGCAGGTTTATGCATTGCCTAGGAATCAAGCATTGGTAGGCGGCTAAGGGTATCTTTCACTACTTGAGTGGTACTCGGCTACTTGGGTTGTTTTACCCCAAGGGGGGATCACTACCGCCAGATTTGCATGTTTTTTCTAACTCTGATTTGGTTGGTTGCTATGACACTCGTGTGTCCACTAGTGGCTTTTGCTTCATGCTTGGTAGCTCATGTATATCTTGGTTGAGCAAGAAGCAGCCTACTGTGTCCACTTCCAGATCTAAGGCAATTGCGAGGAACCCTGTGTTCCATGCTCGCACTAAGCACATTGAGGTGCATTATCATTATGTCAGGGAGAGGTTCTCTGCTGGAGAGATCAGCTTGGCATATGTGCCCACGCAGGAGAACATTGCAGACCTTTTCACGAAGGCTCTGCCTAGGGAGAAGTTTGAAGCTTTTCGCAAAGCTTTGGGCTTACTTCATTTTGTGGAGTGATTTCCACATAGCTTGGCACTTCCTTATACATGAGTGCCAACTACTTGTTCACCGCATCACTCCCAGGGGGGATTTGTTGATATATTTAGGTAGTGATGTGTGTGAACACTCTAGGACCGCCGGGGCACTTTTTTCCCTCTTTAGGAGGTTTTTTCCTCCGGCTTGTATATACGCCTATTGCCCTAATGGGCTACTTATCTTTGTACATTCTCTAGTAATACATTTAGTATTGTGTGTTGTGCTCCAAGCTTCTTCTTCTTCCTTGTGCTGTTTGCGTGCTTCTACAAACGTCTAACTCCAACAAGTTGGACATTAAAATTGAATTTTTGAATGGCGATTTGCATGAAGAAGTGTATGTTTTTTATCCCTGTGGCTTTGTGCAAAAAGGGCATGAAAACAAAGTGTGCAGGTTGAAGAAGGCATTATATGGTTTAAAGCAAGCGCCATGTGCTTGGTATGAAAAGGTACATGCCTATCTTATGGTTTTGAGAACAATCCAATTGAAAGCACCTTATATGGTAGTATGCAAATGATGTGCTTCTAATCATTTTTGTCTATGTTGATGACATATTACTCATTGGTCCTCATGAGAAGCATATTGCTGATTTTAAGGTTGATTTGCATGTCTCATTTGAGATGTCAGATTTGCAACATTTGCATCATTATTTGGGCATTCAATTTATGCAATTTGATGGTGGAAAAGCTTTGTGTCAAACCAAATATATCGACACATTATTACAGCATTTTGGACTTGAAGACTGCAAACCTATTGCCACTCCTATGGAGACATGTTTACAATTGAGTCTTCATGATGCTGGAGATGCATTTGATGTTGTTCTCTATCAACAGTCTGTTGGATGCTTGAATTACTTAGTCATTACTTGACCAGATATTCAGTTTGGTATCTCACAGATGAGCAGGTTTATGCACTGCCAAGGTGTCAAGCATTGGTAGGCAATTAAGCACATCATTTACATGCTTTTTTTGACTTTGACTGGGCTGGTTGCTATGACACTCATGCGTCCACTAGTGGATTTTGCTTCATGCTTGGTACCTCATGTATATCTTGGTTGAGCAAGAAGCAACCAACTATGGCCACTTCTAGTTGTGAGGTTGAGTATAGGGAAGCTTTCACAACGACTGTTGAGTGTGTGTGTGGCTCAGATGCCTTATGGCTGATTTGGGTGTTGGTCAGTCTTCCGCCACCACCATCTTCGTTGACAATTAGAGCGCATTGGCAATTGCAAGAAACGCTATGTTCCATGCTCACACTAAGCACATTGAGGTGCATTATCATTATGTCAGGGACAGGTTCTCTGTTGGAGAGATGAGCTTTGCATATGTGCCCACATAGGAGAACATTGCAGACCTTTTCATGAAGGCTCTGCCTAAGGAGAAGTTTGAAGCTTTCTACAAAGCTTTGGGCTTACTTCCTTTTGTGGATTGATTACACATAGCTTAGCACTTCTTTATACATGAGTGCCAGCTCCGTGTTCACTGCATCACTCCTAAGGGGATCTGTTGATATATTTAGGTAGTGATGTGTGTGAACACACTAGGACCATCAAAGCACTTTTTCCCCTCTTTAGGAGGTTTTTTTCCCCTGGCTTGTATATACACTTATTGCCCTAATGGGTCACTTATCTTTGTACATTCTAGTGGTAATACATTCAGTATTGTGTGTTGTGCTCCAAGCTTCTTCTTCTCCCTTGTGTTGTTTGCATGCTTCCACGGACCTCAAACTCCAACATCATCCATGAACTAAACACATTCTCGTTATCCGTGATGTTGTTTTGTGGAAGATGCTATTCAGCCATTACTTTCATGTACTATGGAGATATTTGTTAGCTCTAAAGATATGCATGATACTTTGTTGCCTCTTTTTACAAGTGGATAGTCTAGTGTTGGTCCGAATGAGGCAGTTTCTCAGCCTTTATAGGTTTCATGTAATGATGTTGATCATTCCATTTCTGATGCAGATTTACATGATGCACTTGTTGATGAGAGATGTGATATTGAGGAGCCAAAAACTATGCCAAAATGGCTGGTGTAGAGTTTACGTGATAGCAAGTTAGATGCATCTCTATCATATCGTACTCATTTAGGCTCTCATAGTGCTTCTTTTGCATCAGGTTTCTATGTTATGGCTACCTCTAGTATCTGTGATGAGAATGAGCCTATTTCGTTTGATGAAGCACAAAACTCAAAAAATTGGATGGTTGCTATGCAATCAGAATATGATGCTATCATGAAAAATGGTACCTGGTCTTTATGTGACTTGCCTCCTGCCAAGAAGGCCATAGGCACTAAGTGGGTATACAAGCTAAAGCATAAGCCTCATGGAATAGTTGACATGTATAAAGCTAGGCTTGTTGCAAAGGGTTGTGATCAAGAAAGAGGCATTGATTTTGATGAGATCTTTGCTCCTACATGCCGAATGACTACTATTCGTAGCATCTGTTAACTTGCAGCTCATCATGGTTGGAATGTACATCAATTGGACATCAAAACTGCATTTATGAGTGGTGACTTGCATGAAGAAGTGTATGTTTTTCAGCCCCATGGCTTTGTGTAGAAAGGGCATGAAAAACAAGTGTGTAGGTTGAAAAAGACATTATATGGTTTTAAACAAGCACCATGTGCTTGGTATGAAAAGATGCATGCCTACCTGATTGCACATGGTTTTGAGAATAATCCAATTGAGAAGGCCTTATACCTTAAGCATGCAAATGATGTGCTTCTGATCATTGTTGTGTATGTTGATGACACGTTGCTCACTTGTCTTATTGAGAAGCATATTGATGATTTTAAAGCTGATTTTCAGGCCTCATATGAGATGTCGAATTTGGGTCACTTGCATCATCATTTGGACATTCAATCTCTTTATGTTGATGGCAGAATAACTTTGTGTCAAACAAAAATATATTGACACATTATTATAGTGTTTTGTCCTTGAAGACTATAAAACTCCTATGGAGACAGGTTTACAGTTGAGTCTTCATGATGCTAGAGATGCATTTGATGTTGTTCTCTATCAGCAGGATGTTGGATGCTTGATTTACTTATGCATTACTTGGCCAAATATTCAATTTGCTATTTTACAGATGAGAAAGTTTATGCATTGCCCAAGTTTCAAGCATTGGTAGGCGGTTAAGCACATCTTTTGCTACTTGACTAGTATCAGACTACTTGGATTGTTTTATCTCAAGGGGGGATCACTACCGCCATATTTACATGCTTTTTTTTTAATCTAATTGGGTTGGTTGCTATGACACTCGTGTGTCCACTAGTGGCTTTTGCTTCATGTTTGGTAGCTCATGTATATCTTGGTTGAGCAAGAAGCAACCTACTATGGCAACTTCCAATTGTGAGGCTGAGTATAGGGGAGCTTTCACAACCACTATTGAGTGTGTGTGCCTCAGACGCCTTGTGGCTGATTTGGGTGTTGTTCAATCTTTTGCCACCACCATCTTCACTAATAGTCAGAGCACATTGGGAGTTGCAAGGAACCCCATGTTTCATGCTTGTACTAGGCACATTGAGGTGCATTATCATTTTGTTAGAGAGAGGTTCTCTGTTGGAGAGATTAGTTTGGCATATGTGCCAACACAGGAGAACATTGTAGACCTTTTCACAGAGGCTCTACCTAGGGAGAACTTTGAAGCTTTTTGCAAAGCTTTGGGCTTACTTTCTTTTGTGGATTGATTCCACATATCTTTACACTTCCTTTTACATGAGTGCCAGCTCCTTGTTCATTGTATCACTCCTAGGGGGGGATCTGTTGATATTTTTAGGTAGTGATGTGTGTGAATACACTAGGACAGGTGGTGTACTTTTTTCCCTCTTTAGGAGGTTTTTTTCCCATGGCTTGTTGTTAACCTTATAAGTGGTTGTTTTTTTTGCACTAATAAGCCTCCTTTTGCATGGTGTGTGATGGATTCAGGTGTTTGTCGACGGGGTTTTACCGATCATTGGCTGTTGGAAGTGAGCAGATAGCTGTGTTGAAAGGTCGAAAGCAATGCAAGGAATCATACCAAACAGAACAATAATGACACTTCTTTATCCAATAAGGAGGGAGCCACATGTCTCTTATCCATGAGAACGAGGGAGTTTAAGGGATTTTTTTTATGATCTATGGCGCTTTTCTTATCTTATCAAAAGGAGGATAAGAAAAAAAGGGGCGTAGAGTGAGAGGGAGCATATAATTCGTCATGAGGGCTTATGGCGATAAGAGGGGCGGCGTTCTGTTGTAGCAGAGACAACAGGAAGTAACCATAAAAGAGGAAGGCATGAACAGAGAGAGATCTCCTCGGCTGCTGATATGCCCATGCAGAGTATTTATTGCCTTGCTGAAAACAAGGGGTCGATGATCTCTTTTTCTGTTCATGAGAGAGCTTGAGGAGGCGCTGATTGTGAGAGTATAAAAGGGAAGCAATTGGCGCATGTTCGGGTGGGGAACGTTCTTCATGTAGAGAATTGAGCAATCAGAGAAAAGGAGGAAGAGTTGGAGCGGACAGAAAACGGACAACTGCGGAAGGACAGACTGCGCATGGTTTTTGTAAGGGAACGGGCCTGAACAATGAATGCAGCTGCTCGTTCTGATGACACCATCGCTGGAAAAAGTTTTAGCCGCTGATGCTCTTATGATGATGTTGATGCTCACGATTATGAGGTGCGTATATCCAAGAAATCTGAAATCTCTGATTACGACGATGACTTTGACGTTCTGGAAAGAAGGAAGATGCCATTACTTGGATTACTATCTGATTTTAATTAATTTTTTAATGTCTACGACACTGTTCTGATCTAATATACATCTAATACATCTAGAAAACTACGAAGTCTGCGCTCTTTATTGATCAATAGGGAAGTTTAATTATTGAACTTTATTTCATCTTGGATGCTGGATTCATGGGAGAACAAAGGTGACGCTACAAAACAATAAGCGACTGAGTTTGATTACTCAACTTTTGAAATCTTGCTTTTAGTTTTAATTCAATTTCAGTCGCTTATCTAACTTCGACAATAGCTCTACACTGGGGTCAAGTTTTGTGGGAAAGCTTTAATGAGAATATGCGCGAAAGTTTAGGAATAGGCAAAAATGCTTTGAAGTTGTTGGAAGTCATTATATCATGTTAGCAATATAAACTTATTTTGTTTAAACCATTTGGGTGCTGTACTTGACGGAAAAATTCCTTGAAGAATTTCTCTTATGTTCAATTACGAATACTCTGATGGAATATTGAAGCTCGTCTGCAACGTTCAGATGCAAAGAAATACATTCTGATTTGCGTAATTTTATAGGCCAAAATTGCAGGAATTCTTTTGTGGATGCTCAGAATTTGTCACTTTCCTGAATGTTTTGAACATAATCCAACAGCGATTTGGATTCATAATTGATTATTTACTTCAGTTCTGTAAAATGTGCTACTGATTTCTTCATTTCCACAGGGCGTGAAAGCTCGACCATGATCTGAATATGCTCTGAGAATGAAAAGAAGATATACCTCTGAAGTTTATTCTGTATGATGCTGATGATTATTACTGATGAATTATGAAGTCAATAAATTATGTGATGCTCTGTCATATTATCCAGAGAGGGGAACGTGTGGAGATAAATACATTAAATTTCTGAGGACTAACGCCTGTCGTGCAAGAAATGGAAAATCTGATCTCTTGATTAATTGAAAGAGAGAACATAAAGATTATACAGTTCTTTTGTGCTTTTGTTGCCATTGTTATTGGTTGTTCTTCCTGCAGAGGAGTAGATGCTATCGAAAATGTGTTTTAGAGTAAGTACACAACTTTCCCTCGTGCATAAAGACAGATAGAGAGAAGAGAGGCTAGGAGAAGTGAAGCTATAGAAGTTCTTTGTCACATGCATGTGTCTACAGTCGCTAGGATATGGGAACTCTTGATGCACCACGATATCATGGGTGTGCCTTGAATCGCATACCGATGCAAACTTTATATGCATTTATGAGTATTTTTCTACCCATGGTCTCTCACCCTTCCTTTCGACGAACCCGACAACATACTTGGTGAACCCGACGTGAAAGGAGGGGGGTTGAGTGAAGAAAGGGAGGTTACAGGAAGTGACCACTGGAGGTGGACATCCAATCGTGCATGCGTTTCCTCGTCTCCTCCATCAAAACTTTGGAGTGAAATTGTGGACTTAGGGGAACCAAAATTGACCTAGAATCAGGAGAGTTGGGTAAAACATCATTGTGTATGGGCACTTTCCCTTGGACTAAGAGAGGAAACATTTTGGTGCGTTTGCCGGGAAACATATGAGCTAGTGCATAGACATAAGAAGAATACATTGTGAGATAATTGTGGGCTCTAGGTAATCCAAGTGGACCGATTCCGGGGAATTTAGATCGAATAAAGTCTCGTAAAACCACTTTTTCCTGCGGCATTAGGGAGAACTTTGAAGCTTTTTGCAAAGCTTTGGGCTTACTTTCTTTTGTGGATTGATTCCACATATCTTTACACTTCCTTTTACATGAGTGCCAGCTCCTTGTTCACTGTATCACTCCTAGGGGGGGATCTGTTGATATTTTTAGGTAGTGATGTGTGTGAATACACTAGGACAGGTGGTGTACTTTTTTCCCTCTTTAGGAGGTTTTTTTCCCATGGCTTGTATATACGCTATAACCCTAACGGGTCATTCATCTTTGTACATTCTCTTGGTAATACATTCAGTATTGTGTGTTGTGCTCCAAGCTTGTTCTTCTTCCTTGTGCTATTCGAGTGCTTTCGTAGACCTCAAACTCCTACAATGATGTCCTATTGGCAACTTTTACCAAATTCTTGTGATGAATATCCTCTGTAGTTTAAACAAAGTGATTTTAGGATCTTTCCTATTTTTGTTTCGACTAAAGTTAACCATTTCAAAAAGATAGAAACCACTTCATCATTTGATTTGAGAGGGCATGATGTTTTCTTGTTGATTAATCCACAAATGTGATAAAGTACAATGCACCACAAAGAGACCTTGTGGGCATCAGTCCATGTACATCTATGTGGATTAGGTTTGGGTCCTTGGAAGTTTCCCCAAAGCATAATGTCAGCCTCTTATCTGCTTATGACACTGGCCACGATCATAGATTTGGAAATCTAGAAATGATCCTTGTGGAAGGTATCCATCCTCATATAACACTTATAACCCATTGCAAGATATATAAAATAATTAGTTGTGCCACAATTGTGAGATGGAAATAGTGAGAAGTAGACCTTTTTGTTGGACAAATAGATGGTAGATTATACCCACCTTTCTACCTCTCATACCAATCATGTTCTCTTTGGTTATTTGACATGCTTGAGCACAGAAGGTTAGCTTTTAGGAAATGTCATCCAATTAATTACTTTATAAGAGAATATGCATATGTTGTAATACATGTCAAACATTCTTCAGAATGAAGACCATCCCATTTGTAATTGTATTTGAAAATCTCTAATCCCTAGAACGTCACTCTGATGTGAGTCTCCAAGCCAAACTATTCCAAGATTCACTCTTCATTTCATAACTCATGAACCATCCCTCTTGCAACCTTAAGTGAAATGACACTCCAAAATCGAGGATTCAAGCATGAGAAGGAGATTCATGGGAGAACATTTTGATGATCATCTTGCTACCCAATGAGAGAACCTCACCAAACATAGCTTTTTTGTTAGAAGCTATATTATAGGCCAAGAAACATTGTTGGCTAACTTGATGCCCACCAAAGTTTTGGTTTTCAATTGAAATTACATTCACTTCCCCTTTTGGCATCTATTTTTTTCGAAGACTTTGCAACATCACCATGGCCAGTTTGACTAGATTTCTCCTTATCTTTGTAATTATTTAGAGACTTTGAATTTTCCTTCACATGTCCCTTATTCTAGTAGTAATAACACTCTTATCTATTGGTAAATCCTTTTGGCTCTTTCTCCACCTCTGTGTTGAGATGTCTATTCTAATGCCCTAATTGTGTGAGTTCCACCACTAAAAATCACCTTCTTTGAATTTTGTTAAAATTTTCTCTCTTAGCAACATGGCACAAATACCCAGATAAATCAATTTGTCATTTGATGCATCATCTATGTTTAGTTTTTGTGAAATTTATTGAGTAAGGCATCAAAATCATTTATGTGGCTTGCTCCACCATCTATGTCAAACATATGGAGTTGCTACAAACTCTACAAGAGGTATACCTTGCTAGATGTCGTGTCCTTCTCATAGGTATTGCATAACTTTTGCAATGCAATTTCATTTTTCTTGCATTCTAGCACTAAGAAATAAACATTATTTAGAAAGCTTTTTCTATATGCCTTCTCGCAGTCTCCCTTGCATCCCCTTAATCAGTACATCCATGATCTAACTCTTCCAGGGAGAAAATTTCTTCTTCTCAAACTTCTTAATCTTATGGCTCATCTTTCTTGGAACAAGATAACTTTTTCTTGCAACTTGCAAACTAGAAAGTCCCAAAGTAGCCAAAGAAGAAGAAGAGGAAGCCATGTGTGCTAACAACCTGAGTAATTTACATTACCTCAGGGACAAGATTGTAAACCATAATAGTATCACAATAATGATCATGATAATTGCACTCGATTGAAGATTTCCAATAAAAGAAACATTCTCATTAGAGATGAAGATCAACATCAGCTAGTCAACCCTTTTTGTATAGAAACTTTGAACAAATACTTCCTTCTTTCTTTAAGGGAAGAACCCAATTCTCCCACTTGTGTTGCAACCCTTCTCATTTTTCTATAAAATCAAGAGCACCGAGGGCATGATCTATGGTTGAACTACTCATGTTAGAGATAAATCAACTCAAGACTCTCTATTTTGTGGTCGATACCTTCTTATTCTTCTTCATTTCTTTTTGTAACCACCTCGTTCAAGCATGTAGAAGAACCTACATCAACCTTGACAATCTTTTATTGACTTTACCTCTCATCCAAACATGCACATAACTTGCTATCACTTTTTTTCTTGAACAACATCATCCTTGAGCACTAACACAAGCTTTGGCATCACTTATAGTGTGATTCATAAGTCACCTGAACCACATAAAGAATACTATCAAAAATAATATTTGCATGACCTAGAGTAAACCACACATAGACAATAACAAAAACTAAGACAAGAGAGCAAGGCAAGGGAATGAACACACAATAAACACATAGATAGAGAGTTTGGTCGAATTCAGAGTAGGATCTCCAACATAATCCTCCCTATGATCTAATACTACCTCATTTGTGATAACCCTTTACTATTGCTTCAATAAATAATACAATGAATATGGGAACAATCATGGAACGTTAATTACAAGATGCCATCTATCATAAATGATAGGATTCCCTTACCACAAACATAACTCATGGCAAGATCAATGTGTGACCACTCTCAAATACATTCAATCATCATAGGCTTTCTTGCCTAAAAATGTGAGCAAATCAAAGAGAATTTCGAGCCATTTTTGCATAGATTTGCTTAATCAATATTTAATGTCTCACTGAGAAGTGCATCGTGAATGTCTACTCCACAAATGGAATGAACTGTACTCCATTTTTAAACTTACATAATTCAAGAAGTTGCCTCACTCGGAGATGCATTTGTCTATCCACTAGTGAGAAGAGACAACAAGATATCCTATATATATTGATCTCACTGACGTCTCCTTGACACATGAAACTAAAGGCTTCAAGTACATCCTCCACAAAAACTACATATGAACTAACTAGAAAAAATTTATTTTGTGGGGTGGTATAGGTGATAGCCTTTGCCCTTAGAACTGTATCCACAAAAACACATTTGATAGCTTATCATCCAAGTTCTTGTGTTGTTGTTTGGGCATTAATGCATATGCCAAAAACACATTTCATAGCTTATCATCCAATTTCTTGTGTTGTTGTTTGGGCATTAATGCATATGCGAGATAGCAAATGAGCAATAGATGGTTTTCAACTAGGTTGCAAATGAGCAATAGATGGTTTTCAACTATGACAAGTCTCATAAAGATTCATAGACTGTAATGCCTTTGTGGGACACATATTAAGTACATATGCATCACACATCATGGCTTGGAGCTTGAAACTATGAGGTTATGCTTGACTTTTGTCCATACATCTTTCCATTTCCATGAGAAAACTATATTTCTTATCAGAAATTCCATTCTTTTGTAGTGTGTATGAAATTATATATGTACTGCAAATACAAGCAGGCATGCATTAAAATCAGAAGACCTGTACTCCCCCTCTCCACGAGATCGAGGGTGCCTATTTTACATGTTGTAAGATTTTCAGAAATAATTAGTGTTGGAGAAACAATCACTAATTGGACATATATTTGAAGGTCAAAGCTTTAGAAGAAAACCACATGCTTATGTGAAGGGACAAATTCACAAGTGTATTATATTTGTAAAGTTAGTTCATTTTAGTTCTAGAAGTTTTTTAAAAGTCACGAGAATGAGAAAATATATATAAGTTAGTTTGTATCAACTGACGGAGTGAGAGAGAATGTGTAAGAGAAGTAGTTAGAGTGAGAAAATTTCATTTTGTATGACTGAGAATAGTCAAGCTTCTCTGTGTGACAAAGCACATGTGCAGTTCTGAGGTTTCATAGTTATGAAAAGAGTTGATTAAAATTCTGTGTATAAGCCTTCCTTCTCCATCTCCAAAGTTTGTCTTTTGTGTAATGATTTCAAAAGTTGAATTTTTCCAAGCAAGTCGATGCTTGGCATTGAATCTAAGTGACATGTCCTTGTTTTCATATCTGACTTTTATCTACTACTAAATCTCGTTGAAAAGATGAGGTTTGTGGAGCAACTTGATGCCTGGCATCGAGTTTATGCATAAAGTCGATGCCTGGCATTGAATTTCAGAGGATAAGTGATGTTCCAAGTATACATGAAATCATCTATTGTTTTGGCATCTAAAAGGTTGAGGTTTTATGCGGGAAGTCGATGCCTGGCATCGAATCCCTGCTGAAAAAAGGCTAAAAACCACCTCAAGTCGATGCCCGGCATCGATTTCTCATTGCAAGTCGATGCTAGGCATCAAATTTCCATTTTTAGCAGGCGCTCTTACTACAATAGGTAAAATTTCCAATTTTGGAAGTTAGACATAGTCATCTTATGAAGGCCATAGCTTGAAGATATATGGAATGCATTGGAGTATCATTTCCAAAGCACTACTAAAGCACGGAAAGAAAGTCCTTGGTCAGAGTTCACAACATTCAAGAAGAAGTCGAGTCAAACCATTAGTGATTATGTCACTAAGATGAAGGATCTAGCAGATAGTCTTGGATCCATAGATGAAGATATTGCGGATCACAGGTTGATTGCTCAATTACTTACAGGTTTGAGAGGGGATGAAAGTTGGAAACCTTTTGTCTTGTCAATAGAACTTTGTTTGAATCATTATGTTCCAGATTTGAACCAGTTGCTTGGTTTGATGCTCACATTTGAGCAAGACTTGAAGGGAGATGGAGATAAAGGACAAAGTTATGCAATGTACATGAAGAACAAGAAGAAAGGAAATAAAGGTAAAGGAAAGGATGAAGAGTAATCAACTTCTCAAGTTTATTATGCAAGAGGTAAAGGCACTGGCAGAGGAAGAGCAAGAGGTTTTGGAAGAGGAAGAGGTAATCAGAATAACAATAATAAGGCTTGTTGGATCTGTGGATTGAGCAATCATTTGGCTCATGACTGCTGGCATAATCAACAAGGATCAAACCAAAATCAAAACAACAATAGCAGAGGCCGAGGTGGAAGATATTATAGTTACTCTCAAAGAGGTAGAAAAAGTCAAAGAGGAGGCTATGGTAGAGGTGGAGGAAGAAGTTGGGGATAGAATCAATCCTATAACACCACCTACTACAATTATGCAAATGACACATAGAATGAAGGTCATACATCATTGATGATGAACTCAATCAGCACATCAGATACAGAAGATCTAAAGGTATTTTACATTCACTCTGGATGTTCTAATCATTTGTCAAGAAACATAGAATTGATGTCAGAATTGGAAAAAGGCATTTCTAGTCATAGTGTTCAAATAGGTGATAATACAAGACATAGTGTACATTCAATTGGAAAAGTGAAATGCAAGAGTGGAGCAGATTTGCTAACCAATGTTTTGTATGTTCCCACAATACCTAAAAACTTGATTAGTGTGGGACAGATAGCAATTCTATCACAATTCATGCATTCACTACAACACATCAAGGGCATACCGACGATCGGCATACCAACGGTCACGGGTCGGTGTCGGTATGACCATCGAAACATTTTGGAAAACCGACTAGGCAATGGATGCGTCGGTACACCTGTGTCGGTATGAGCGTCGGTATAATCATCGGTATAGGCGTCTGTAATTTACTCGAAACTATCGACGCTCATACTGACGCCCTGTTTTAACCGAGCCTAAGAGCAAAAATTCGACATTTCAGGCATTTTGAAACTACATCTTCTACTGTCGACTTTGTGCAAACAACCTATCTTTGTTTGTCACTCTTTCTCTCTCTCTCATACAAACATGCATATGCATACACACATGCATATGCATACACACATGCATAGCATACAAACATGCATACACACATGCATATGCATACAAACATGCATATTCATACACACATGCATATGCATACACACATGCATATGCATACACACATGTGTATGCATGTGTGTATGCATACACACATGCATATGCATACACACATGCATATGCATACACACATGCATATGCATACACACATGCATATGCATACACACATGCATATGCATACACACATGCATATGCATACACACATGCATATGCATACAAACATGCATATGCATACACACATGCATATGCATACAAACATGCATATTCATACACACATGCATATGCATACACACATGCATATGCATACACACATGCATATGCATACACACATGCATATGCATACACACATGCATATGCATACACACATGCATATGCATACACACATGCATATGCATACAAACATGCATATGCATACACACATGCATATGCATACACACATGCATATGTATACAAACATGCATATGCATACACACTTGCATATGTTGCATATGCATACACACATGCATATGCATACACACATGCATATGCATACACATGCGTATGCATACACACATGCATATTCATACACACATGCATATGCATACACACATGCTTATGCATACACATGCATATGGATACACATGCATTTTAACATCTCCACATTGGATCAGATGGGATCTCCACATACACCTTGGGGAGCGCATGACCATGACGACTCTAAGATATATCACATATGTAATGGAGCTCCAGTCATGGATGTAGCCGAAAGGTCTATGCGTCAGCGCATTCGACAACTTTGCTCCATAGATTTTGGACATTCTGTAATGTTAAAATGGAGCGAACAAGATAAGGATTCCAAAAATTATATCACACAATCAATATATGAAGAGTAACGGCCAGAACCTAGACATCCTATCATGAGTTCGGAATGGATTCAACATACGGCATGCGAGGTGATGTCTCATCGACGGTCCGAAACTCGCGATGCTTTCAGAGCAGGCTTATCGAAGCCTGTATGGTTAGATGTTGAAGAGTGGGAATCGATTCCGGATGAGCAGCAACATACTCCTGATGGATATCGTCAACAGCGAGATGCGGCGGCCACACATTTAGATATTGTTGGAATGTCGCATTTAGGTAGCGGCGGATACAATAGTATGCGCTACCAATTTGTAAGTGTCATTTTAATTATTGAATTTGTTTGTGTTAAGCACATCATGTATGTTCATCTAACATTTTGCATATTTATTATAGGAGTTGGCAGTGGGTCACCCTCTGACGCGAACTGAAGAAGCTTATGGATATCGTCATGGATTGGCTGCACTGTTGCAGGACTTAGAGGGACATGGTGCAATCATTTCATGGGAGAATCTATGATTAGGTAAACTTATAGCTTGGTTTCGTATTTTTAGTTGTTGTTTATAAATGTCATGTCAATTTGTCTCATTTTACACATATGCTTTGTTGCAGGATTGTAGGTGTAAATGTTTTGATCTCCTTGCGTATATGTATGGTAGTGCTTTGCCACAATTTTGTATTACACTCCTATGTGGCAATGATGTACCATAATTTTGTATTCGATTCCTATATGGAAGTGCTTTGTCACATTGCCACAATTTTGTATTACACTCCTATGTGTCAATGATGTGCCATAATTTTGTATTTGATTCCTATATGGAAGTGCTTTGTCACATTTTGTATTCAGTTCCTATATGGAAGTGCTTTGCCACACTCTTGGACATCCTTCATTTATGGAATATACAACTTTTTGTACATGATTCATGGTTCATTTTTGCTCATATAAAATCATGTTTTGATTTCCATTAGAGTACACAACACATGTACTCGATTTAGAGTTGGGCAAAGTGTGTTATCTTTTGCTAAACAACATCATGATGTAGCAAAAGACAACATACTCTGCCCAAGAAAATTGTGCAGATATGGTCGTCGGTATTAGCGTCGGTACACTTAGGGAGTCGTCGGCATGGGCGTCGGTACACGTAGCAGGGTCGTCGGTATGAGTGTCGATATAAGCATCGGTAATACCGATGACTATACCGACGACCATATCGATGACTATACCGACGACTATACCTACGTTATGTTTCTGACACGCATACCAACTGTGACACTGACGTCGTGGAAAAATTACCCCCGTTCATTTTCCTTGATAACAGCCTCGGTATACCCTCGATATGTTGTAGTGATTGTCCAAAGGATCCACATTGGATTGCAAGTGAAAGAGTTCTCAGATATATCAAAGGAACTATAAAGTAAGGATTGTATTATCCTTTTACATCAGATTTGAAGTTGAGAGCATATAGTGACTCAGACTAGGCAGCTAATCAAGATGACAGGAGATCAACACATGGATACATGATATATATTGGTGATAAGCTTGTAAGTTGGTGTTCAAAGAAACAACATACAATAGCATTATCATCAACTGAAGCTGAGTACAAAGGACTTGTGGAAGTAGCTAAGGAGGTCATATGGATGCAGACATTGTTTAAAATCTTGGGCATTGATCAAGGTATACCTACAATACATGGAGATAACATGAGTTCACTTTATCTTGCAGCAAATCCGGCATTTCATGTAAGAACAAAACATATAGAGATACATTGATCAAGCTATACCTACAATACATGGAGATAACATGAGTTCACTTTATCTTGCAACAAATCCGGTATTTCATGTAAGAACAAAACATGTAAGAAAAGGTAATGGAGAAAGAAATTGAAATGGAGTAGATTTCTACAAAAGATTAGATAGCAAACATAATGACAAAGAGCTTGGATGGTGTGAAGACCAGCAGATTCAAAAGCATGGTAGGAGTAAAAGAAAAGAAGATGATATGAAGAAATAGAGAATGTCAATTAGTGATTGAGGGGGAGCTGTTGGAGAAACAATCACTAATTGGACATCTATATTTGAAGGTCAAAGCTTTAGAAGAGACCACATGCCTATGTGAAGGACAAATTCACAAGTGTATTATATTTGTAAAGTTAGTTCACTTTAGTTCTAGAAGTTTTTTAAAAGTCACGAGAATGATCGAATTTCAGAGGATAAGTGATGTTCTAAGTATACATGAAATCATCTATTGTTTTGGCATCTGAAAGGTTGAGGTTTTATGCTGGAAGTCGATGCCTGACATCGAATCCCTATTGAAAATTGGCTAAAAACACCTCAAGTCGATGCCCAACATCGACTCCTTGCAAGTCGATGCTAGGCAATTTCCATTTTTAGACAGGCGCTCTTACTATAACAGGTAAAATTTCCAATTTTGGCAGTCATACATAGTCATCTTGTGAAGGCCATAACTTGAGTTCTAGAGATCCATTTCTTGCAAATAATAGCTTGTTGAAAAGCTGCACTCTTCTACTTTTATCTTCTAAAAGATCTTGGCAAAATAATCATTGTGCCAAGAGAAATTAGCAAAACACTGAAGGTATGTCATTTTAGTGACTGGAAATTTCTGAAAAAGTAAAGTTCTTGGTTTTGGCTATCATTTATCAAAGTTTGGAGTGGCAATGAGTTAATGGTGACCATAGAGGTTGTCTAGTGTCACATTAATTTATTTCTTGTGATGTCTTATACATCAACAATTAGGATATGTTTCAAGCACATAGATGCTTAAGACATTGACTTTAGTGGATGGCCCATGCATCTTTGGAAAAAATATCAATATAATTCAAGAAGTAAAGAGAATTACCGAAAAGTTTTCTCTGCAATGGACCATAGATATCACTCTCAACAAGCTACAATTTTTGTTTAGCTCTTACTGAGACCATGTTTATCAAAAAAAGAATGTTCCACTACATAAAAAAATGCAACCCTCATGTACATGTTTGGATGGCATCTCAAGTTACTTCAAAATTTTATAAGCATAACAAACGAGCAAAATTTAGATGACTAAAACGTGCATGCCTAAGTTTTGCACATGAGATGGCTTTCAACTCCTATAATGCACATGCCAAATCGTCCACATTTTTTCCAAACTTGACATCAACAAACTTTACTACCAAACCAATATTGCTAAGACTAATAACCAATTTTTTTTACTCTTGAGACATATAGGGCATTTGTGATTGTACTACCATTAGAAGCAACAAGGATAAAATTTCCAACTCCCATGGTAGGACATGAGGAGTTGTTTATGCATGTGAAAATACTCCCATTGGGGATAGGCATAAGTGAGGTGAAGAAGTACCAAAAATCTGAGACTACAACAAACATACACTGGTCATAAATTGATGGTTCATAACTATATTGTGTAGTAAATGCCCATACTTCATTTTGCACTAAGTTTCAAGAAAAAAGCTTAGAAGTAGAAGCGTCTAAAATAATCATTCTTGCCTTTCTTTGCCTCTTTAGTAGTAAGTTTAGGATAGTTCTTGATGATATGATTATTTTCCCTATAATATTTGCAAAACTATTTCTTCTTATCTTCTTTCTTATTATCCCTGTCTTCCTTCTTTGGTTTAGCAACATTTATAGATTGTTTCCTACTAGAGAAAGAGATAGCTTTACTCTTGCTCTTCTGACTGGAAAGAAAGACTTGATTCAAAACATGCATAATGGACTTGTTTTGTTAGATTGATCTTCCTACAACAAAAAAAAAAGTCTTCAATTATTAAGGCATTGGATTGACTTTCATCATCAACTAAAGAGTGGAAGCAAGACTCGACTTAGGCAACCCATTCAAAACCGTCTACACAATAGGGAAATTTCACTACAATATATGAGGGGCATACCAACGCTGCATATACCGACGGTCATAGTCGGCGTCGGTATAAACCTCAAAAAATCTCACTAAAAGATACCGACGGTCAAGTGACGTCGGTATGACCATTTTAAACGGATCGTCGATGTGGCCCGCCGCCGCCGATATAGGCGTCGGTATGAGCGTTGGTATGAGCGTCGGTATGAGCGCCGATATGAGCGCCGATAAATTACTGGCAACTACCGATGCGTATACCGACGTCTATACCGGCGCCTATACCGGCGGCGAATTTTTAAACATACCGCAAACCCGAGAGCAAAACTTCACATTTCTGCGCGTGTTTGAGTACTGTCGGTCTACTGTCAAACTTGCGTGCGCGAACGTGCATTGTCTTGTGCACACACACACACACACACGGATCTCTCTCTCTACACACACACACTCTCTCGGCTTAGCTCTCACATATTGGTAAGTGCTTCGCGTACTGTTAGCATTTGTGTTTCTCTATGCTTTAGGGTTTCTAATTTCTCTTTTCGTTGATTTTGCAGAAGTTCGTTGGCGTCGATTGTTTGGAATTGGACGAGAGACGACCTACATTACGCTTTGACGACAACGATTCACAAAGAGATATACTTGTAAGTGATTCTTTTATTCGCTATTGATAGAGAGAGAAGGAGACAGAGAGAGAGAGAGAGAGAGAGAAAGAAAGAGAGAGAGAGAGAGAGAGAGAGAGAGAGAGAGAGAGAAAGAGAGAGAGAAGAGAAAGGAAGATACACATTAATTTACACATGCATACATACACACATACATGTACACACATGCATGCTTACATACACACACCTATACACACATGCATGCTTACATACACACACCTATACACACATGCATGCTTACATACACACCCACATATACACATATGCATGCATACACACACACATAGATTTACACACATGCATACATACACACACATGCATACACACATACATACACACACATACATACACACACATATATACACATATGCATACATACACATACACACACACACATATACACACATACATACACACACGCATATATACACACATATACACACATGCATGCATACATACACACACATATACCGGCATGCATGCATACACACATATATACACACATGCATACATACACACATATACACACATGCATGTATACATACACACACATGTACACGCATGCATACACATACACACACATACACATACATGCATGCATACATACACACACGTACACACACATGCACACACATGCATGCCTACATACACACACATACACATACACACACATGTATACACATGTATACATACACACACACATGTACACATGCATACATACACACACATATATACAAACATGCATACATACACACATATAATCCTATTTTTATTTTGAAGTTTTTGTTTTACATCAAATATACAAAAATAGGATTAGGGTTTTAGGGTTAAATATTTAAGATTAGAGTTTTAGGGTTTTAAATAGGATTAAGGTTTTAGGGTTAAATATTTAAGATTAGGGTTTTAGGGTTTAGGGTTTTAGGTCTAGATATTTAAGATTAAGGTTTTAGGGTTTAGTATTTCAGATTTAAGTCTAAGTCTTTCTGATTAGGGTTTTAGGATTTTAATACGTAGATTACATATATACACAAACACACATATACATATAATACATACATACATGTAGATACACATGCATACAAAAATATACATAGAATTTTAAGATTAGGGTTTAATTTAATATATATAATTAAATATATAAAATTAAATATATAAAAATAGTATTATGTAAGGAAGAAAAATCTGAATATATAAATAAATATATATATAAAATAAGATAATTATATACATAAATAAATATAAAAAGAACTAGTGTTTTAAATAATTTAATTAAATATATATAATTAAATATATAAAATTAAATATATAAAAATAGGATTATGTAAGGAAAAAAAAATCTGAATATATAAATAAATACGTAGATAACATATATACACAAGCACACATATATATATAATACATACATACATGTAGATACACATGCATACAAAAATATACATATTTTAGATTTAAATCTTTAAGATTAGGGTTTTAGGGTTATAACACCTACATAAGATATATGCACGCATACACATGCACATGTAATACATATATACATGTATATACACATGTATACAAAAATATACATATTTTAGGTCTACATATTTAAGATTAGGGTTTTAGGGTTTAGTATTTCAGATTTAAGTCTAAGTCTTTTTTATTAGGGTTTTAGGATTTTAATACGTAGATTACATATATACACAAACACACATATACATATAATACATACATACATGTAGATACACATGCATACAAAAATATACATAGAATTTTAAGATTAGGGTTTTAATTAAATATATATAATTAAATATATAAAATTACATATATAAAAATAGGATTACATAAGGAAAAAAAATCTGAATATATAAATAAATATATATATAAAATAAGATAATTATATACATAAATAAATATAAAAAGAACTAGTGTTTTAAATAATTTAATTAAATATATAAAATTAAATATATAAAAATAGGATTACATAAGGAAAAAAAATCTGAATATATAAATAAATATATATATAAAATAAGATAATTATATACATAAATAAATATAAAAAGAACTAGTGTTTTAAATAATTTGATTAAATATTTATAATTAAATATATAAAATTAAATATATAAAAATAGGATTACGTAAGAAAAAAATCTGAATATATAAATAAATATATATATAAAATAAGATAATTATATACATAAATAAATATAAAAAGAACTAGTGTTTTAAATTATTCAATTAAATATATATAATTAAATATAATTAAGTAAAGAAAAAATCTGAATATATAAATACACAAACACACATACTTATATACCTATCTATATTCACATATATATACATATACACATATATAGATAGGTATATAGAAAAAATCAAGAAAAAATCCGAATATATAGATAAAATAGGATAGCTATATAGATTAGGATTTTAAAACTAGGATTTTAAGTTTTTTTAGGTATTTAAGTATTTAGGTTTTATGACTCCACCACGACCATCTTTGCAGCCATCTCCTACTGGATCTACTAGTAGACATGTGCGTTCGACACCTCAGCGCGATACAGGGTCTCGTAGATCGAGGTCACGCTCTGGAGTAGGAGGTTCTAGGAGTGGATCTACAGGTAGGTTTGGAGGCAGAGGTGGCGGTTGTTGTGGAGGCAATGCGACGGACGTTGTGTCGCCCGCTTTTACTCCTAGGACGAGTACCTCATATGTAGGTATGCCACGCAGTACACCACGCAGTACACCACGTACACCTTGGGGTGCTCATGACCATGATGACTCCAAGGTGTATAGTATCCGAGATGGAGCTCCGGTGATGGATGCGGCCGGCAAAGCAATGCGTGCACGCATACGACAGCTTTGCTCCATCCAGTTTGGACACTCCATCATGCGGAAATGGAGTGAACAGGATAAAGATCGGAAGAATTATATCACACAAACGATTTACCAGGAGTTCCGACCAGCCGATGAACAGTCGATTGTCAGTTCAGAGTGGATTCTGCATACCGCACGTGAGGTCATGTCGCATCGACGATCCGAGGCTCGTGATGCATTCAGAGAAGGCTTACCAAAGCCTGTGTGGTTAGATGCTGAGGAGTGGGACATGATTCGTGATGAGCAGCAGCAAACTCCTGATCGATATCGCCAGTAGCGAAATGCCGCAGCCACACGTCTAGACACGATTGGACCGTCACATTTGGGCAGCGACGGATATGACACGATGCGTCATGAGTTTGTAAGTACCATTTCATTTATAGAATTTATTTGTGTTAAATTTCTCATATATATTTCTCTAATCTTTTTATATTTGTTTTAGGAACTGGCAATGGGTCGTCCTCCAACACGATCGGAGGAGTCTTATGGATATAGTCATGGGTTGACTGCACTATTGCAGGACTTGGAGGGACGCGGTGCAGTAGTTTCATGGGAGCGTTTGCGATGAGGTAATTAATATTTTATAAACTTGGTTTTTACTTGTTTGTAATTTTCATGTGAATTTATCTCATTCCATTATTGTTCTTTGTTGCAGGACTGTTGATATGGAACGTTCTTTGCATGTGTATGGCAGTGGAAGACCAATATTTTGTATTTGATTTCCATATGGCAATACATTGTTTTGCCACATTTTGTAAAAGCGTCATATATGACAGTGGTTTGCCACACTCTTGTACTTGCTTCATTATTGAAATATATAACTTCTTTTGTACATGGTTCATTGTTCATTCTGATTATCGATCTCTTTTGTGTACAATAATACTCTGTTTCATGAAATCATATTTCGGTTGTCATTAGAGTACACATCACATGTACTCGGTTTTTTTTGGGCAGAGTGTATTGTCTTTTGTTCAGCAACATCATGGTAATGTTGCTGTAGCAAAAGACAAAACATTCTGCCCAAAAAAAAATTTTGCAGGTATGGTCGTCGGTATAAGCGACGGTACTCCCAGTAGTGTCATCGGAATAACCGTCGGTACACCCAGGGGGGTGTGCAGCAGGAACCAATTTCCGACGCTTATACCGACGCTTTTACCGACGTCTATACCGGCGCCTATACCGACCCTTTGGTACCGACGCGGAGACCGACCTCTACACCGGCGTCGCGGCAAATAAAGCCGCGTTCATTTTCCTCGGTAGAAATCTCGGTATACCATCGATCTGTTGTAGTGTTTCATGAAATCGATGGTCAATGTTTGGTTGAAGCATGAGGAGTTCTAGTCTCTCTTGATTGAAATGCCTATTTCCACATGCTCATGTGGGCTCCTTTAGATGGTCAAACCATGAATTTATCTTTCTCCTATTCCTCTTTAATGTTAATCCTAATGCTAATCCCAAAGGTTTGAAGCTCATCTCCTCCCTTCAACAGGCATGGAATTAGTTAAAGAACAAGTACATTATGAAAAAAGGTACAAAAGGTCACTGATGTATAAGATAAAGGGACTCCATTTGGTTTTTGAATGTTGGGGTTTCCCTAGTCTACTAATGGTAGAGTAAACATAGCCAAGATCCATTTATGAAAGGACCATGAAGATAGTTGACTATGATTGGTTGAAAAAAGCTATGTGATAAGCTTCTACCACACTGTAAACCTATCGTAATTCTCTTCCTTTGCATATAGAGAAACATTCACGAACATATGTCCCTCCATATACTTGTTAGACTCCTCTATTAAAATCTGCTAATATGATTTAAAATTCTGCTTGATAAAAAAGAGTCTTAGATATGGTTCGAGAAGCATCTCAAAACGTCCCGAACGTTCTTTCTCAGCGGGGCATTAAAATTCAGACGCTCGCTTCTACAACGTCCACAGTCGTGCTCTCTCTGCAATCAGTGCTGAATACCTGCATCGCTAGCATCAGAAACGCCTTTTTCTCCTCTTTGACGTGAAGAACTCTCGTTTGGACGCTCTCGGTCACACATACGAGCTTGGTCCCTTATTCGTGATGGCTCTTTCTCTCTTCGACAGCAGGAGTGATGATCCCTGGGACTCCTTCTTTTCTGATCCATTTTCATTCCCTTCGTCACTTGTACGCTCTCCCTTCTTGAATTTTCCTGATCATCCTTCCTTCGCTCGCGATGTCGCGGCTGTTGCCAATACTCAAGTAGATTGGAAGGAGACGTCTGATTCCCACATTCTTAAGGCCAACTTGCCAGGTTTGATAGAGATTATATGTTCTCTTAGTTTTCAGTTGAGCGCATGCGCAACAGACCTGTGAATGACACACTTTTTATTTGACAATAATGAAGGCTTAGGGAAGGAAGACGTGAAAGTGCAAGTGGAGGACGGACGAGTGCTTCAGATCAGCGGCGAAAGAAAGTGTGAGGAAAGTCAGTCTGGCGATCGTTGGCATCGTATAGAGCGTGCCCATGGGAGCTTTCTACGGAAATTCCGTCTTCCCGAGGGTGCCAAGATTGATGAGGTGAAGGCGTCCATGGAGAATGGGGTGCTCACCGTCACCATTCCGAAGCTGGCCCCCCCTGAGCCCAAATCTAACGTCCGAGCCATTGATATCTCTGGTTAGGACTGTCACTTATTCTGGACATTTTTCATGCTATGCTGAAGTCTCTGGTGTGTTGGTTTTCCTTCTGTACCGAGGGTATTCTGAGGTGGTATGGTTTTGACGATCGATATTGTTAATGTGACCGATGTGCAATATCAAGGTACATCATGGGCATTTGCCTAGCGGTTATGCCATTTTGTCTTGTAAATACCGCAAATGCAGGAAACCATGGTGTTTACGTCTTTTATGTGTGGCTTCCTTCTGAATTACATTCACGACGTGCATGGACTACGTTGGACAGTTTTGTCGTCATAGGTTTAGTGTATATTGAACGCCATATCAATAATGTCTGTTTGGATCATGTTTGGATCAAGTATAAGTGGTGTTTGGGAGGGAGACCGGTGTTGGCGGTTCTGTAACGGTGAAAGCTGTGCTTCCATGACGGAAAAATCGTTATGCAGTTTTCTTTGAGATTTATCAAAGTGGCATCTGTTATATGAAGTTGTTAGTTTGGTGATGTACCTTAACATCCGCGATTATCCGTAATCTTTAGTTCCTCTGGATGTAGCATGTGGTGTTGGATAATTGTCGATTAAATCGTGCTCTTGCAATTACGAGCGCCTACTAGTACACTCATGTACTGTATCGAGATCTGCAATCGTTTGATTGTCAGTCTCGAATGTGCGCGGGGAGACAGCGAGTTCTGTATCCGCTGAAGTGTGATCCTTCACACTTTGTACTGAAAATTGAGAAAAAAGCCCCACACGTGGACTCGGGTTTGCGATTCGAACACGCTTAATAGTCCTCGCGCCATCCAAGGGAGGTGAACGAATGGAAGCAATAAAATTCTATATTTTAATGAAGGGAAGTGACTCGATACACAGTATTTACAAGCCTGGATCGTGGTCTTGTGCTCTTAAAACATCTGGAGTGGCCGGGGAAAATGCATTGTCACACATTACTGTTCCAGTTTAAGGACTCTACATATATTTCTAATGCTGCTATACATGCTTAAGATGATATTTTAAAAAGTTGATATAGTGAACTCTGAGCTAACCGTGAAACGAGTGCGTACACACACACCCACACATATATATATATATATATATATATATATATATATATATATATATATATATATATATATATATATATATATGTGTGTGTGTGTGTGTATGTATGTGTGTGTGTGTATGTATGTATGAAATTAATGATTTGTGACTCCCCAACAGTCGATATAATACGAGGTTATAACATTTGAGCACTGAAAATTTGTCAACTAAAGTAAATTTTAGCTAATTTATTATTTATGTAATTACTGTATTGAAAATGAAGGTGTTAACGTTGATGCTCCACATTGATATGAAGTAGCAGAATCTTCCAATGAATCCGATCGCGTGGATAGAATTCTGTGCGAAAACTGTAACTTATTTCAACCTCTTCTAGTTTCCATGGCAATATAATTCTTTTCGTGGTACAACGTGCTCAATATGAACTGCGTTTTCAAGGTGTGTACCTGAAGATTAGAATCTTTGTTTATAGATGTTTTCGAAGTGTGGTTTCCCCATACGAATACGATTTTAATTTCTCGAACCATTCTTATTTGAATCGTTTGAGTATTTATTTTCATTTGTCTAGAATGAGAATTGTATATCCAATTTCAAAGTTGTCTCCGTTGTCATCTGCAGTATTTATTTCAAAGCTGTTTCCATTGTCATCTTCGATTGACCTTGCACCCCTTGCATGTGTTCAAAGTGTTGATAAATCTCATCACTTCGTAAAGAACTGCATTTACCACGATGAAATGGATGGAGTTTACATCATTTGGTTCAACTGTATACACTCTTATAGTATTTGCGTAGTTGCAAAGGAAAATAATGGAAGTTACGCTTAGATTGCACACCGGTTAAGCGCAATCGAGGAAGGAAATACAATCATATGAAATGTAAGGAGGAAGTAATTCTGAATATGGTAATCTCTCTCTCTCTCTCTCCCCCTCTCTCTTTCTTTCTCTCTCTCTCTCTCTCTCTCTCTCTCTCACTCAAAACATATTGGTTCCATTAAGTGTGCCTAGCATGGGTACATTATCTGGTCGTGGACAATTGTGGTAGGATCGTTTGTGTAACTCCTAACTTGCACTAGTGGGATGTTGGAGAGCTCCAAAGGTATGTTATGTTGTCTTTTGTGTTGCAACAATTAAATTCAACGAAGTATATGGTTTTGTTAAGCAAGGGTTCGGTCTAAAGCTTTTGAAATGGGAGGATATCTTTGAGAATGAGGATGTTCTCTTTATGATTATTAGCATAGTGCCATAGTAATGGTGTTAATTAGCATGGACATCATGTTTATCAATGAATTGATTGTGCTACTTACAGAACACTAGATTTTCTAATTAGTAGAATGATTATTCTAGCTAACCTAGTGATTATGTTAGTTAGCATTATGCCTTTGTTAGTTAGAATATTGAGTACGCTAATCACCATAGCGTTTGTGATGGCTAAGAGTTAAAATACTTGTTTTGTTGATTAGCATGTAGTATGTGTTAATTAGCATATTGACTAGGGTATCTAGCGTACTCGTTATCTTTATTAGAATACTGACTATGGTATTTAGCATACTAATTGTGCTAGTTGACATAGTGTCTTTGTTAGATAGCACATAGATTGTGCTAGTTAAGCATTCTAGCTATGCTAAGTAACATAAAGTTTATGTTAATCAGCATATTGATTGTTTTAGTTGGCATACTAGTTGTGCTCATTAGCATAGAATTTGTGTTAACTAAATGCAGATTGTGTTAGTTAGCGTACATGCAATGCTAGTCAGCATAGAGTTTGTGTTACGTAGCATACATCTCTGTTATCATCTTCGATTGACCTTGCACCCCTTGCATGTGTTCAAAGTGTTGATAAAGCTTATCACTTCGTGAAGCATTGCATTTACCGTGATGAAATGGATGGAACTTACATCATTTAGTTAAACTGCAGACACTCTTATAAACTTTGCATAGTAAATTTGCAAAGGAAAACAAAGAAACATATATCTGGATTGCACATCGGCCAAGCACAATATAGAAAGGTAATAATACAGTCATATGAAATCTGGGGAGGAAGTTAAATGAATATGGTGAACTCTTTTGCAGAAAGATGTAAAAATTATGGAGTTTCTACTCTAGCTGTGGTTTGTAGTTCAGATTCAACTTTAGGCACTCCCTCTCTCTCAATGCATATTGATTCCATTAAGTGTGCCTAGCATGGGCACATTATCTAGTTGTGGATGACTATGGTAAGGATCTTTTGTATAACTCCTAACTTGCACTAGTGGGGTATTGGAGAGCACCAAAGATATGTTATGTCTTTTGTGCTGGACAACTAAGTTCAATGAAGTATGGCTTTGCCAAGAAACGATTTGATCTAAAGCTTTTGAAATGGGAGGATATCCTTGAGAATGAGTACCATAGTAATGGTGTTAAATAGCATAGAGACATGTCAATCAATGTATTGATTGCACTACTTAGCAGACTAGATTTTTTAATTAGCATAATGATTATTCTAGCTAACCTAGTGATAGTGATTGTATTAGTTAGCATAATGCCTTTGTTAGTTAGAATATTGAGTATGCCAATTACCATAGAGTTCATGATAGCTAAGATGTAGATTGCACTAGTTAGAATAATTGTTTTGTTGATTAGCATAGAGTATGTGTTAATTAGCATACTGTTGTATCTACATATCGAGTATCCATATTAGAATAATAACTATGGTATTTAGCATACTAATTGTGCTAGTTAACGTAGTGTCTTATGGTATCGAGCATACTGACTATCCTTATTAGAATAATAACTATGGTATTTAGCATACTAATTGTGTTAGTTAACATATTGTCTTTGTTAGATAACATACAGATTGTGCTAGTTAACATGCTAGTTACGCTAATTAACATGGAGCTTATATTAGTCAGCATATTGATTGTGCTAGTTAGCATACTAATTATGCTAATTAGCATAGAATTTGTGTTAACGAAATAAAAATTGTGCTAGTTAGCGTACATGCATGGATGGAACATCTTGGTGTAGATTTGTATATTATTATGCAACATCATCTTGCTAAGAAACGGATGGATGATATTGAAAAGCTTGATGTAACAAACAATCATCGATTCAACTAAGAGGGATTTGACAAAGGAGACAAGAACAACAAAAGAAACTAGCATAGCTCATTTAGACTTGAAGGCACTCGAAAGTCTTATACATGAAGAAGAGGATCTAGGTGATAATAGCCCCCTCTATAGCTTTCTAAAAGCACATAAACGAAAACCTTCGGATGTTAAATCACTACGTGTAGTGATAGGTGCTGAATTCGACAACTTTGATATTACCTATAAAGAATCTCAAAGCCTTTTCTTGCTGTGGTAAAAACCACCTGGTCACATGCATGTAAAAAGATGTTCATGGGCATTGCAGCTCATGAATAGAATAGTATGCTTAATATTTAGTTGACTTGACCCCCCCCCCTCCCCCCCAAAAAAAAAAAAAAAAAAAAAAAAAAAGTTTCACTTTTCTTGAGCATTGGGTTGTTATCACTTAAACAAAGTTTAATTAACATTGTCTCTTTGAGTATATTTTGAGTAACTTCTATGAGTATTATTACTCAGTATTCGCATGAGTTTTTAATCTTCATCTAAAAGTTGCAAAATACAAAATTATATTAAACTGTATGTTTGAAGTGATGTGTAGTTGGTTGCAACACATACTCATGGAGGACTACGTGCACTTAAGATTGCGTACGTAGGTGCTTTGTGTATGAGATCTCTTTTTGTTCTAATTGTGAAAATGGTAATGATCATCATGAACATTTTATCCTTCTTGATATATTTGATTGGTAATTATGCTATCTTCATTGGCATATTTGAGTTCTAGGCTTATTGGCATGAACTTTACATATTATTAGTGATTCATTGTCTTTCACTAATTTTTGACATTTGTAGTTGGAGTCCTTTAATCCATTGTGTTTTTTCTGTAGCATTGGCATTGGTCAAAGTGCCCACACTTGAGCATGTGAATCTTTGTAGATGGAGGACTGCAAGAGTTCTGTTGGTTAAGAAGATTTGTTGTCAAAGAAGGAGATATACATGGGAAAGGTGTCAAAAAATAGAGGGATGGAAAAGCTTTTTACAAAACTGAAGACGCTTCTTAAAAGAATCACCTGTGTCTACCCATCTAGCAAGGTGATTGAACTTGGCTATAACCATATCTGTGTACCAAAATTGCTTGCAGAAGATAAAAAACGCTCATTCTTGACTTGAATTGGTTGCTATTGAAGGTAATTGAACCTCGACATGAGGAAGCCTCTCCCAATATCCACAAGATTTCACGAACTATGATATTGATAATAGTTTGTATGCTCTTTTTGTCGAGGATAGCCATCCTGTGTCTCAAGTTTTCCTTGTCCTCATCTGGAGCATGAACATGCAAAGGAAAGTATAAAAAATTATGGGCATTGTATTTACAAAGAAGATGAGTTCCATTGTAGGAATTGTTTCCAGAATCATTGCATGAGGTATGATTGTTTCGTGAAGATTAAACCAATTTTCCATAAAAATCTTGTTCTGCTTTGCAAAAAGTATGATGCTTTTATGAAAACAACACTTTAATTCTTCATGATTATGAATATAAAATGTACATCAATCGACAAGGCACCTGGCTCCTCCTACCAAAGTTTACCACCAAACACAAAAGGAAAGGGGGAGCTTTTTTATCCAAACCTTTAGTGATTGGCTTTTTCTGTGGCTGCAACAAGAGGGTTGCAAAGACTATATGGCATCCTCTAGCTTCATTATCATCAATGATGTCTTTAACAACAAAGTTATTTTTGAGGACAGAGAATGAGAGAGATCTCAAGTTGATGAGGTTGCACAAAGGGCTTTCCAAGAGGCTTGTAGGAAGCGTCAAATGGAGGCTAATGCATACGTTGAACAAAATGAGAAGGACAAGATCAAATGTTGTAGGAGGCAATAGGATCACGAGAGCTCAAGACCCTCATCAGATTGACATGAGCATCCTATGTGATAAAAGATTTTATAAGCTGTAAATGGAGAGAGTCTCTTGTGATTATGTACCTCTGGATGCAATATAATGCTACTAAAAGTTTAACTCTTGCAAACTATTATTTTCTCATTTCTTATTTAAAGTCCATTCACGTGTACTAAAGAGGAATATGCCAAGTCTAAGCCAAATATCTAGATGTAACCTAGATAAATGATTTTTCTTTCTTTCTTAGAGCTGCACTCTATGCTAAGAATTATGCATTATCTTTGTGAGATAAGAAGCTTGTAAAATTTTTGGAAATTGTGTATTTCATGGTTAGATTCTGAAATTTCTGCATATTATGAAACTGAAGAAATCTTCAATGTCAACATAGCCAACATTTTTAGAAGGTGTAGATAAACATTGCACTATTTTCACAAAACAAGCAAGAGTGGCATATTATATTTGCAGGTGAAGCATGCAATGTGATTTCCTATATTGTCATTTCCACTATTTTTTTGAGATATGATACTTGCAGATACTTTTATAATGAGTGATAAAAGTCCGATTCCAGATTTCCAATCTTGTGTGCCCCAACGTGTAGAGCCACCTTGACTCGAGGTGTAGACCTTATAATGCGCTAGGCCACACTCGGATATTATTTTCTTCCTATTGTTCAAAGGGTATGGAAACTTATACGGAATGAAATCCTTGAGACATATAGGACATCATTTCAACTTCAACAAGCTTTCAGCATAATGTTAAAGCAAAGACTTGAAATGATGAAGAATACTTCCTCCCAAGAGTGCAAACTTCACAGCCAAGACAAAATGTCATATCATAGCTAAGATTTTTGTATTACAGAACTTCATATGTCCATAGAACACACACACACAAGCATAATATTCGTTATACATACACACACACACACACACACACACACACACACATATATATATATATATATATATATATATATATACACACACACACATACACACACATATATATATATATATATATATATATATATATATATATATATATATATATATATATATATATATATATATATATATATATATATATATACACACACACACATACACACACATGTATACATACATACATACATATATACATACATAAATACATACATACATACATACACACACACATACATGCACACACATACACACGCACACGTATATATATATATATATATATATATATATATACACACACACATACATGCACACACACACACATATATATATATATATGTATACACACACACACACATACATGCACACACACACACACACACATATATATATATATATATATATATATATATATATATATATATATATATATATATATATATATATATATATATATATATATATATATATATGCATGGCTTAAGTCAACTCAACTAGCCTAACAAATATGAATGATTTATGAGTCAGATAGGTATATTCTATGGAATATTCCCTTTACCATCATTGTCACACACACTATCCATAGATCCCTCCTAGGGGGACCATAGGCCCCTCGGGACCCCTTCGCTAGGTGGATCTCTGGCCCCCTTGGACCCCCCAATCGAGGTTGCTCCCCACTACACCTGACCCCATAATTGGGGATCTTGGTAACTCACTTCCCTTACAATACCTTAGATGGTCCAATTTGAACTTCATCCAACATGAAAATTGAGATTTCCATAAATTGGCCAATGCACGATTACCTTCTCCTCATAATGGAGGCCTTACAAAATGTGTGTTAGTACATACAATCATGATGGGTAAACATTGTTCATATACTAACATACCTGAATTGAGTGCCAATGCATACTCTGAATCTCGTTTTGTTCATTGAACGTGTAGTTTTTGGTAAAATGGATATATGAAATAATTAACATCGTTTTTATATTTTTGAAGAAATCTTTGAACTATTTGCTTGTCATCTAGTTATGCACTTATGGGTGATAAAAATTTTCATTTTACCTCTTTAATAGCTGCAAGAACAACCCAAAATACGTCTCCTTTTGCAACAAAAACTTTCTTTCTATGCTTCTTCCATGTTTATTTCTTTCTTGCTCATATGCAAAAAGATTGACCCCTACAACAAAACCTTGCATTGCACTCTCATTGGGGCATCTTTCCAAGTTTTTAACTCCAAATCCTTATATTCTCCCATCAAGAATGCTCTATAATGGAAAAGTGAAGCAAGTTGCATTGAACAAAAAAATGACTCCCAAAGATGGGTAACACTCTTGAAAGTGCACGTCTTTGATACAAACTTTCCTCGCACTATCATCACAAGATTCATGGGTAGCACATTTGTGTTGGCACCCAAATCCATGAATTTCGGATCGGATCTCTTTCAAGCCATTCTTTAGAATGGGCATTTGTACATGGTACTCGCAGCAACATGTATATCTATCCTTCATTCATCGGACAAAGAAGGGCTTCAAAACTTAAACTTCCTCAGCCCAATCGTGTAGTTAGCATATCTTTATCCAAACTTTTGAAAGAACTCAACTTGCAAGTAAAACAAAAATTTATCGTTATTATGATTTGAGTACAACCTTTAACTACCATATCATAGTAATAGGCAAATCTAGCTATGTTGGGATAGAAAATATCTTAAGTAGCATACGGAATGTGCTAATTAGCATATTAGATCTCCAGGTGGCATAGTGACTGTGCTATTTAGCATAACGCCTATGCTAGTTAGCATACTGACTATACCAATTAGCCTACTAGCTCTCTATGTAACATATTGACTATTATAATTAGCATATGGAGTGTGTTGAGTACCATATTAATGATGTTGGTTACGAGATGGATGTACTAGTTAGCATACTACTATTGATCATCATATTGACTTTGTTAATTATCATACAAATTATGGAAATTAACAAGTTACTATGCTAACCAACAAATTCAAAATGATAAATAACATAATTATTATGCTAATTAGCATAATGAAATTGTAAATTAGCATAATCTCTATGCTAATAAGCATATATATATTGTGCTAATTAGCATAATGAAAATGATAATCAACATAAGGGCCGTGCTAATTGGCATACATAAAGGGTTAGTTGGCTTATTGGCTATGCTAATTAGCATAATGAATATGCTAGTTAGCATATGGACATACTAATTAGCATAATGATAATGCTAATTAACATAATGAACGTGATAAATAGCATACATAATGTGATAATTAGCATATTGACTATGATGGATAGTATAGTGATTGTGCTAATTATCATACGTACTGCACTACTTAGCATTATGATAGTGCTAATTAACGTATCGATTGTGCTAACCAACATACATAATGTGTGAATTAGCATGTTGACTATGTTGAATAGCATAATGATGTTAATCATCATAAGTACTGTGCTAATTAGTATAATGATAGTGCTAATTAACATAATGGTTGTGCTTATTAACATACATAATGTGCTAATTTGCATATTCATTGTGTTGAACAACATAGTGAATGTGCTAATAATAATACAAACTGTGATAGTCAAACATTACTATGCTACTAAGCATGGTGATATCTTAATTAATATAATGAATGTGATGATTAGCATATGAATATGCTAATTAAAAAACTACTATACTAATTAGTATAATAACACTAATTAGCATCATGACTTTTCCAATTAGCATATTGACTATGCTAACTATGATATTGATTTGTGTCAATTAACATAAGGATTGTGATTATTAGCATATGGGTTATTTTGATTAGCATACTTAACATGCTAATCAACATACTATCTATGCTATTTAGCATATTGAATATGTTAAATAGCATGAAAATTATCATAATTACCATACCAACTATGCTAGATAACACACAATATGTGCTAATCAGCATATTGACTATGCTAACTAGCATACAACCATCCTAATTAGCATACTTATTGAGCTAATCAACTTAATTAGGCTACATAGAATATTCATCGTGTTTATAAGTAGATTTTATAAGATAATTAGCACACTAGCTTTGGTATTTGGTGAAGTGACTCTGTTACCTAGCATAGTGATTATAGTAAATAGCATAGTGACTATTGTGCTAGTTGGCATGTTCACTATGCCGACAAGCATATTCACTAAGGTACTTACCACACTAACTATCCTATCTAGCTATAGTCCCCATTGGACTTTGGATATGAATATCTACAAGAGGAACACCAATTGATCCCTACATACATAGGGTATACACCACTTAAATATGTGTAACAATAACATTCGATTCATCCCTGAATTTATCATTGACATATAGATAAACTTTCCCATTTCTTTCTTGAGAACAAGGGTTCAACATTTCTCCTGATCAATGCATGCTAGATGAACTTTGCCTTGAGTAAGATCCAGAAAGTAGCATTCTCTAAACATCAATGCCATCTAATAGAATTACATAGTAATTTTTCAAGTCTTCGTCATTGCCCTAGAAATAACATCTCTATATAATTTTAGGTTGTTTCTTTCAATAGATGCACTAGGTGTTGCACAAAGATTTTTCTCCCAATTCTCTTTCTCTGGACATTTTCTTTGCTAGGGGATACATGCATCTATCTTTCCAGAAGTTATGGGTTACCTCCCTCATTTCCTTTGTAAGTGGGCTTTGGAGTTGTTGCTTGTGAAAAGAAACCAATGAGAATAATTTAGTATCTGCATTGGTATGAAGACATGATCTTGTTTTGTAAAGAGTGCAAAGAAAAACCTTCAAGATCCTAGAAATTTTGCTAATTTTCATGTTCTCACTAGAATTCAACATCATTGACAATGTAGAGTCTCTAAAAAACAACTCTTGATTGGAACTTGGTTGCTTCACATGAGCCAATGTGTCGCAAATGTTCAAAATAATTGAGCTTTTGAGCACCATGTAATCAAGGAGGGAATGGTTAATTATCTGCAATACGAGAAAAAAAACTCTATATTTCATGCTTCACCTCTTGGGGATGTCCTTCGGCCCTTTTCTTAAAGAGGCTAACAAATTTTGTGGCTAACCTTTTCTTCCCTACAACATCTAGGTTGTCCACTTTGCTCTCATTGTGCAAAGTCATTGTGTCTCTCTTTGTTTCCTCTTTCTCCGCCTCTCACAGTTTTGTATGACGGATGTAATCTGCTCTTGTGTGGTGCAAGTAGCTATCCAAGAAAGTTGAATAGGCATTAAGAACTAGATGGAAACCTATGTAAAATAGTGCCTATTAGGGCCATTCCACTTTGTTCCTTCCACCCTTGAATCGTAGCCTTTCTCGCTCAGCTTGTTTCTTCTACTTGCTCTATCTATGCATTTCTTTGTGTAGGTTTGAATCCAATAGCAGCATGAATGCATTGCAAATGCTAGGACTTGTCTTGTTTGGGATTAAAAGAGAGAGGGAGAAAGTAGGGAGGTGGGATAAAATGTTGAGATTTACATATGGGTGGTTGATGAAGACAACAACGAGAGAGAGAGAAGCATTCAAAAGTGATGGCAACATATGCAAATTAGCAATGCTAACTAGCAGTGTCCAAGACATTAACATGCTTCCACCCTATACAATTTGATCAAATTATTCCACGTCAATTTTACAAGCAAACACCACAAGCATTTGGGACACATCAAGTAGGCACTATTCAACTAAGAAAAGTTGTGTTTGATTGATTAGTAAGCTCCTAACTATTGCACAATATTGAAGGTCCAAGTTTTTTATAAACGATCATTTGAAACTTGTCAATGAAGTGGGCTTTTTTTCTCTCGCATTAAAAAACTTAGGATTTTCCACATTGGCAGCGTTGGTGTTAAATATTGAACGCTATGTTTTACTTCATGTTGGATGCCATGTATCATAGGACCTCGAAAAGAATGATGTGTGACTTCTAAATAGAAACCTCTTAGAGTTTTGAAAACATGAAATTCAATAGAAAATTCTATTTCTCAACCCTTGGTTGTATCGTTTGTGAAAAATACACATGAAGAGATTTCAGGATGTTATAGAAAGCCATAAAAAAATGGTAGAAAATTAAGATTTCTTTGTTTGACAAGAGTGCTTTAAATTATAATCAAGGAAAATGTTTGTTTGCATTGGTTTACTTGGTTGGAACCTTTCAACTCAAGAAATACTAGGCGTCATTACAAAAATATTCCTTCTTGGGTGGGATAGTAGCATTGACATGAAAAATGTATGGATGTGTGTAATGCATAAAATATATCCCACCCATGCTTATAAAAAAGGTGATGGTTAGAATTTTTACAATCGCATTACGTTACTGGCCCAAGATCACAATTCCCAAGTCAAAGAAGAGGTAAGAGACTATAAAACAAAGTTCTTCATCAATCCTAGAAGAGTCTCCTTCTCTTGAGACTTTGGTAGTGTAAAGATGGGATGACCTAGCCAGGTGTACTTTGCCTTGTTTGCCTCATTCATTTTCAAATATTATCATCTATTCTAATCTATGTATGTGACAAAGTTCTCGTTCTTAGGATCTTTCATATCTTAGATGATCATTGAGCATGTCTAGGCCAACAATGAGATAAATCTCGTTGAGCTTGGAATCAATTGGCACAAGATCAGTGCTTAGAATCCTACTAAGGATAGACTTCCCATGTAGATTGGTAGCTAACACCTCTCCATCATTCAACTTTCCAACCAGAGCCTCTCATTAATACTTAATCTTGTCAAGGAGATCCAATATTGTGCACATGGTGGATCATTTATCTCGGTACTGATCTTTTGCAAACTTGATTGCGGGTATCTCCCATGGAAAAAGTTCATCAAGAGTGTTGAAGCATATAACATTGTGATTGAGTCCATCCAAGTACACTCCCAATCCAAGACAAT